>CM053034.1:187840118-188457618 GCA_028564925.1 Lithobates sylvaticus
CAGGGAGAAGGATCAGCTACCATTCTGGGGGAGAAGGATTAGCTACCATTCTGGGGAGCAGGGAGAAGGATAAGCCACCATTCTGGGGGAGCAGGGAGAAGGCTAAGCCACCATTTTGGGGGAGTAGGGAGAAGGATAAGCTACCATTCTGGGGGAGCAGGGAGAAGGATAAGCTACCATTCTGGGGGAGCAGGGAGAAGGATAAGCTACTATTCTGGGGGAGCAGGGAGAAGGATAAGTTACCATTCTGGGGGAGCAGGGAGAAGGATAAGCTACTATTCTGGGGGAGCAGGGAGAAGGATAAGCTACCATTCTGGGGGAGCAGGGAGAAGGATAAGCTACCATTCTGGGAGAGCAGGGAGAAGGATAAGTTACTATTCTGGGGGAGCAGGGAGAAGGATAAGCTACCATTCTGGGGGAGCAGGGAGAAGGATAAGTTACAATTCTGGGGGAGCAGGGAGAAGGATAAGCTATCATTCTGGGGGAGCAGGGAGAAGGATAAGCTACTATTCTGGGGGAGCAGGGAGAAGGATAAGTTACAATTCTGGGGGAGCAGGGAGAAGGATAAGCTATCATTCTGGGGGAGCAGGGAGAAGGATAAGTTACCATTTTGGGGGAGAAGGATAAGCTATCATTCTGGGTGAGCAGGGAGAAGGATAAGTGTCAGGAAGGACACCCTGACCGTCCAATTGCCCCCAGGAATCTTACCTGCCGAACCCCCAGCAGCAGATCCAACCGGCACACTCTGGTGCGCGCTAACGCAGGTGGGCGCACGCGGGTGCGCGCTAATGCAGGTGGGCGCACGCGGGTGTGCACTAACACTGAGGGGCGCACGCGGGTGCGCGCTGATACTGATGGACGCACGCGGGTGCGTGAGGGCGCCAACGAGCGCGAAGATATGCGTGGGCGCACGCAGACGCGCAGCCTGTCAGACCTTGGCGCCAGTGGATCTATTTAAGGGAGCCTGTCACCAGGCCTCCCTGCTGTCTGGTCTACAGCGTTTGAGAGACCCCCCTGTTGCGCTTAATCTGCTACCTGATACCTGTACCAGGCTTACCTCTGACCATCCGTTGCTTGCTGCCTGCCACCGACCTCGGCTTGTCCTGACTTCTCTTCTGCCTGCTGCCTTGTTACCGTTCCTGCCCGCCTGTGTCTGACCCGGCTCGACCCTGACTATTCTCTGCCTGCTGCCTGGGTGCCGTTCCTACCTGCTTGCACCCTTCCCGGCCTGCCTGAAGACCTGCCTGTATCCTGATCTGCAAGGCACCTTCCTCCCTGTTCCGGTGGTCCTCCTACCCTACGCTGATCCTGGTTCCAGCCTGATTCTGGTTCCCGTCTGCTACCTGGAGTTCAGACCAGCCCTGGCATTGTGTCCTCCCAGGCACTTGTGCCCCTTTTATGCTCTTGAACGTCTGTCTGCTCTACCAGGGGTTCTTGAGCCAGAGGAACACGAGAGGCCGCTCCCTGCATCCGTGGGCTCAACCACCAGGTACGTGACAGTACCAGACAGCCATGTCTGAGCCCACGCAGGGAGCCTCTCTGATGGACGAACTGTGTCGTCACCTTGCCGGACTTACCCAGGCCGTGAAGAACCTGCAAGACGGGTACAACCGACTGGAGGGGCAAGTCCAGGCCCTGTCTGCACCCTCATCAGCTCCATCTGGGACTTCCTCTTCCCCTTCTGTAGTAATGCTGCCACCTGAACCAAGGGTCCCTATACCTGAGAAGTTTTCGGGGGACCGAAGTAAATTCAGGACCTTCCATAATGCTGTGAACTATATTTTGCTCTGCAACCCCGGACTTTCTCGCAGGAGGCCACTAAGGTGGGATTTGTTATTTCACTGCTGCAGGGGGAACCACAGATTTGGGCCCACCGCCTTTTGGAGCAAAAACATGCCTCCTTGAATGACCTGAACTCTTTCCTCCAAGCAATGTCCCAACTCTATGAAGATCCACAACTGGCAGCCACTGCTGAAGCGGCTCTGCATTCTCTCCAGCAGGGCCACAGACCAGTGAAGGATTACGTGTCAGAGTTTAGGCGTTGGAGTGCCGATACCTCCTGGAACAATGCCGCTCTGCGCTATCAATTTCGGATGGGCCTGTCTGAACCCATGAAGGATGAGCTAGCCCGAGTGGGCATCCCAGAGACTCTAGATGCCCTTATTAATTTGTCCATCCAGATTAACAAGCGCCTAAGAGAGCGGAGATCTGAACGTTACACTGGATCTTCTCGCCCAGTTTGGATGCTTCCTCGTGTACCCAGCTACCCACAGTCGGCCTCTCCTGCTCCGGTAACCTCTACTACAGACTCCGCTGAGCCTATGCAGTTAGGCCTTCTTCGTCCTTCCCTCACGCCATTGGAACGACAACGCAGACGAACAAACAACCTCTGCCTCTACTGTGGAGAGCCCGGGCACTACGTGAGGTCCTGTCCTGCCAAGCTTTGTAAGTGCCTTGCCACTTCCTCTGTCCCTGCCTCTGCTTTGTGTAACCATGCTTCTCACCTGGCTGTCTCCGCTCTTTTACAGCTTCCAGGAGGGAATATCCAGGTCACCGCAATTATTGACTCTGGAGCCTGCAGCGGTTTCATGGACTTGACTTTTGCTACCAGACATCATGTTCCTTTGAGGCCCAGAGCGAAAGGACTTTCTGTTCATTTGGCTGACGGTTCTGCCCTCAAGTCCGGGCCTGTCACTCAGGAAACAATACCGCTGCTAACCACCATTTCTGAGAATCACCAAGAACTGTTGTGCCTGGACATTATTGAATCCCCTTTATTCCCCATCATCCTTGGTATGCCCTGGCTGAGGGCCCATAACCCTCAGATCGACTGGTCCACTGGCAGCATCAGCTTCCCTTCTGCCTACTGTAACCAACATTGCCTGTTAAAAACAGCTGAAGAACCCTCGTCCTTGCTATGTGTGGAGGCAGACCAGGAGATCCGTCAATCCGTGCCTGAGGCCTATCACGGGTACCTGGATGTCTTTAACAAGAAAGGGGCTGATACTCTTCCTTCTCACCGGTCATATGACTGCCCAATCAAGCTCCTTCCAGGAGCCGAAATTCCTTTTGGGAGGATATTCCCCTTAACAGAGCTAGAATTGGGCACGCTAAGGACTTATATCGACGAGAACCTAGAGAAAGGGTTCATCCGGCCTTCTACCTCCCCTGCAGGAGCAGGAATCTTTTTCGTAGAGAAAAAGGACCATTCCCTGCGCCCTTGCGTGGATTATCAGGAGCTTAACAAAATTACGATCAAGAATCGGTATCCCTTACCCTTGGTACCCGAACTATTCCAACGACTGGGGACAGCATCGATCTTCACCAAACTGGATCTTCGCGGGGCCTACAACTTAGTCCGCATCTGAGTGCAAGACTGCTTTCCGCACCCGGTTCGGGCATTTTGAATACCTGGTCATGCCCTTCGGACTGTGCAACACCCCGGCCACGTTCCAACACTTGGTGAACGACGTTTTCAGAGACTACCTTGATCTGTTCGTTATCGTTTATCTAGACGATATCCTGATCTTCTCCCCTTCTCTGACCAAGCACCGTGAACACGTTAAAAAAGTATTAGCAAAATGCCATGGCTTATACGCCAAACCCGAAAAATGCATGTTCAAGCAGCAGAGCATCCAGTTCCTGGGATTAATTATCTCTGTGGAAGGTATCCAGATGGACTCTCATAAAGTTTCTGCCATTTTGGACTGGTCTGCACCTACGGACAAAAAGGGGGTTCAGCGTTTCGTGGGTTTCGCAAACTTTTACCGGAAATTTATTAAAGGATTTTCCGCTATCATCTCTCCTATGACGGAACTCACGAAACATGGCAGCCGTTTCCGTTGGTCATCCGAAGCCCAGAAAGCCTTCATGACTCTCAAGAACCTGTTCACATCAGCATCAATCCTTAAGCACCCTGACCCGGCATTACCTTACATTCTAGAGGTGGACGCGTCTGAGATTGCAGTAGGGGCAGTACTCTCTCAGAGACAAGGGCCCAAGGCCCTCTTACACCCAGTCGCATTCTTCTCCCGTAAACTGGCTGAAGCTGAGAGGAATTACGACGTGGGTGACCAGGAGCTTTTAGCCATCAAGTCAGCACTTGAAGAGTGGCGGTACCTTCTGGAGGGAGCAGCACATCCAATCCTTATCTACACTGACCATAAGAATCTCGAGTATTTCAAAGTCGCAAAGAGATTGAAACCACGTCAGGCCAGGTGGGCACTCTTTTTTTACTCGATTTTCTTTCCACATTACATACAGACCGGGGTCAAAAAACACCAAGCCAGATGCCCTCTCCAGAATGTTCAACGAATCCGAAGCCTCTTCACCCCCAGACACCATCCTGTCTCCAGGAAACTTTCTGTTGGCCCAGATCAAACAAGCTTCTGTTGGTGCTTCTCCTCCACCCAACGTCATGCTGCAGGCAAGGGACGATATGTTGTGGCATCAAGATAAAGTTTTTGTACCCCAGGAGTTACGAGTTGTGGTTCTCAGTGCTTGCCATGACCACAAGTTAGCTGGCCATTTCGGGGTGCACAAGACAGCTGAACTGCTCCAGCGGATGTTTTGGTGGCCTCAACTAGCAAAGGACTGTAGGAGTTACGTGGAGTTATGCACTGTTTGCATCCAAAACAAGGGTAACAGATCTAAAGCCTGGGGTCTGCTGAAGCCCCTGCCTGTTCCTGAAAGACCATGGAGGATGATCTCCATGGATTTCATCGTTGAGCTGCCCCCTTCCGACAACCACTGGTGGACCGACTTTCTAAGATGGCACATTTTCTTCCTATGAAGGGTACCCCTTCCGCTGCCGAAACAGCCAAGGTGTTCGTCAGAGAAATTGTGAGGCTTCACGGAATACCTGCAGATATCGTATCTGACCGAGGGGTGCAGGTTATGTGGTTCCCTGGAAATTAACCTCTCCTTCTCCTCCTTAACCTCTCCTTCTACCATTCTTGGGGAGAAGAATAAGTTACCATTCTGGGGGTGCAGGGAGAAGGATAAGCTACCATACTGGGGGAGCGGGGAGAAGAATAAGTTACCATTCTGGGCGTGCAGGGAGAAGGATAAGTTACCATTCTGGGGGAGCAGGGAGAAGGATAAGTTACCATTCTGGGGGAGCAGGGAGAAGGATAAGCTACCATTCTGGGTGAGAAGGATAAGTTACCATTCTGGGGGAGCAGGGAGAAGGATAAGCTACCATTTTGGGGGAGCAGGGAGAAGGATAAGCTACCATTCTGGGTGAGAAGGATAAGTTACCATTCTGGAGGAGCAGGGAGAAGGATAAGCTACCATTCTGGGGAGAAGCAGGGAGAAGGATAAGCTACCATTCTGGGATGAGCAGGGAGAGGGAGAAGGATAAGCTACCATTCTGGGGGAGCAGGGAGAAGGATAAGCTACCATTCAGGGGGAGCAGGGAGAGAGGAGGATAAGTTACCATTCTGGGGGACCAGGGAGAAGGATAAGTTACCATTCTGGGGGACCGGGGAGAAGGATAAGTTACCATTCTGGGGGACCGGGGAGAAGGATAAGTTACCATTCTGGGGGAGCAGGGAGAAGGATAAGCTACCATTCTGGGGGAGCAGGGAGAAGGATAAGTTACCATTCTGGGGGTGCAGGGAGAAGGATAAGCTACTATTATGGGGGAGCAGGGAGAAGGATAAGTTACCATTCTGGGGGAGCAGGGAGAAGGATAAGTTACCATTCTGGGGGAGCAGGGAGAAGGATAAGTTACCATTCTGGGGGAGCAGGGAGAAGGATAAGTTACCATTCTGGGGGAGCAGGGAGAAGGATAAGCTACCATTCTGGGGGAGCGGGGAGAAGGATAAGCTACCATTCTGGGGGAGCAGGGAGAAGGATAAGCTACCATTCTGGGGGAGCAGGGAGAAGGATAAGCTACCATTCTGGGGGAGCAGGGAGAAGGATAAGCTACCATTCTGGGGGAGCGGGGAGAAGGATAAGCTACCATTCTGGGGGAGCAGGGAGAAGGATAAGCTACCATTCTGGGGAGCAGGGAGAAGGATAAGCTACCATTCTGGGGGAGCAGGGAGAAGGATAAGCTACCATTCTGGGGGAGCAGGGAGAAGGATAAGTTACCATTCTGGGGGAGCAGGGAGAAGGATAAGCTACCATTCTGGGGGAGCGGGGAGAAGGATAAGCTACCATTCTGGGGGAGCAGGGAGAAGGATAAGCTACCATTCTGGGGGAGCGGGGAGAAGGATAAGTTACCATTCTGGGGGAGCAGAAAAGAGAGAAGAAGGAGAAGAGAGAAGGATGAGGGACCATACTAGGGGAGAAGGAGAGAGAATGATGAGTGACGATCCAGGAGAAGCAGGGATAGGAGAAAAGAGAGAAAGAGGAGTGACCACACTGAAGGATAAATGAGGTAACCCTACTAACCCCTCAACCCAAGACCTATGGAAACACTACAAACCAAAATTCTAACCAACAAAAAGCAAAAAAAAAACAACAATCAAAAGCCACAAGCCCACAAACAGCACACACCATCAAAAAGCACAAACCAACTTCTTAGCGGTTGCACCGTCCTGATTGTTCAGATAAAGCAGTGAAGAGGCTGCTATTCCAGTGTGTGTGTTTCTGAGTAAAGCTGGGTACATATTGGCAGGAAATCGCCCAGTTCCTGATGAACTGTCCGACTTTCTGTCAGTGTGTACAGCTGTCAGACGTAGGGACATGCTGGAGAACCAGCAGCCAATGGCTGCAAATGCTGCTCAGTGTATTCTGTCGGGGAGGGGGAAGTCTCCTGTCAGAACACAATAGCACAGCGGGAGAGATCACCACATCACTTGGTGTACAGAGATCTGTCACATCTGGTTGAATGAAGAACAAATCGCAGTGTGTAACGGGCTGAAAGCCGGGTCCAATGTCTTTGCAGCGGTCTCTGAACAAACAGGACTGTGCAGCAGCTCATACGTTGTCACGGCTTTACTCAGCAACACACACAACTAAACTCCAGCCTCTTTGCTATGGCACAGTAATGTTTGTTCAGACACAGCTGCAGAGTATTCCGTTATGTGTGTGGGACTAAGTAAGGCCGGGCCAACGTCTTTGCTGCTATGTCTGAACAGACAGGACTCTACAGCAGCGAAGACATTGGCTCGGCCTTACTAAGCCTCCTGTACACAATGGATTGGCAGCCTCTCTGCAGCTGTGTCTGAACAAACAGGACTGTGCCGCAGCAAAGAGGCTGGAATTTAGTTGTGTGTGTTGCTGAGTGAAGCCGTGACAACATCTGTTTGTTCAGAGACCGCTGCAAAGACGTTGGACCCGGCTTTAAGGACTGTGCCGCAGAAGAGGCTGGTATTGTGTTGTGTTCATATGGCTGAAGTTTTTGCTGCTATATCTGAACAAGAAACAGGACTGAGCAGCAGCAAAGAGGCTGACATTCTATTGTGTGCATGTGCCTAAGGCCAGGCCAACGTCTTCACTACTGCACAGTCCTGTTTGTTCAGGAACAGCAGCAAAGAGGCTGGTAGTTAGTTTTGTGCATGTGGCTGAGTAAAACCGGACCAACAACTAAGCTGCTGTACAGTCCTGTTGCTTGTTCAGGTAGAGTAACTGTGTTGCCCCCTCACCCCCCCCCCCTTATATTTACCTGAGTCCTATCATTATCCAGTGCTGTGCCCCTTACAGCGGCTCTCTCCTCTCTCTCTGCTCACAGAGGCAGCAGTGGGAGACATTGGCTCCTGTTGTGGTCTATGAAATCATGGGAGCAGAGAGTGGGGGACAGGGTCAAGCTGCACTGCGTGTGTCAATAGACACACAATGCATGGCTCAGGATCGGGAGATGGCACTGTTATGGAGGCACTGGTATTCCAGCGTGATTGGCTGGGGAAGCCCGGGTCAATGTCTAGCTCCTGCACAGTCTTCTTTCCTTGTTCAGACTTAGCAGTAGAGAAGAGGCCGGTATAGAGAGTGTGAATGTCAGAGACAACATCCTAGCCGCTGCACAGTCCCATTACTAGCTCAGGAATATCAGCAGCGAGGAGGCCGGTATCTGATATGTGGTGGTAAAATCGTCCTACCTTATATCACAGGGTGTCCTTGGAGCTCCTTCACCTCCTCCCATAGTCCAATGCAGGAGAAGTCCTCTGTAGATGACGGGACGTCTCTGACATCTGACAGGGAAGGCAGATCACAGCTTCTTCCTTCTCTGTCCTCAGAAGGCTCTTCACTCCACAAACCCTCTGAGAGGTGACAGTATTCTGGGTCAGAGAAAACCATCATAAGACAGGGAGTTACCCCCCTGAGATGACAGAAATAAGCTGAACACAGAGTCTGAAATTGCTGCCTCCTGGCTATCATCCCCAAAGGACTGGATTCCCTAATTCCAGAGCCTCTAACCCAAAGAATGCAGATTGTGAATTCTTACTTTACTGGCTGAAGACTAAAATAATAACACCCGGCTTCAATACACAAGTGTCAGCACCTCGAGACAACTTCTTATTCCATGCTTGTTTATCTGCCATCCCTTCCCTCTCCCCCATCTGTCCATCTATGTCTGGAGGCACCCTACACCCCCATCCCTCCCCTCTATATCACTGTCCTCATCTATCTATGTCTGGAGGCACCCTACACCCCCATCCCTCCCCTCTATATCACTGTCCTCATCTATCTATGTCTGGAGGCTATTTCCCTGTATACACCCATCACACCCATTCTATCCACCCCTTCCCTCCATACACTCCCCCCCCAGCCACCATCAACCCATTTCATCCACCCATTTACTCCATGCACCCCCTAGCCCCATTTCATCACTCCATCTTCCCCTTCACTCATACACCCTCCGGCCACCATCACCCTCTTCACCCATACACACCCCCACCATCCTATTCCATCCATACACCGCCCTTCACCCATACAACCCCGGCCACCATCACCCACATTCCCCCCATACACCCCTCAGACCCCCATCACTCCATTCTATCCCCCAACTTACCCATATAACCCTCCTTCCCCATGACCCCCATTACATCCCTCTACTCCCCTCATACACCCCCTAGGCCCCCATCTTCCCTATTTCATCCACCTACTCTCCCCATACATACCTCTAGACCTCCATCCCCCCATTCCATCCCCCTATTGCCCCATAAACCCCCCAGATCCCTATTCCATCGTCTTATTACCCCAATTTCATCACCCTATCCCCCCATAAACCCCCCAGATCCCTTTTCCATCTTCTTATCCCCCTACACCCCCATGCCATCCTCCCATACA
This sequence comes from Lithobates sylvaticus, assembly GCA_028564925.1. NCBI lineage: Eukaryota > Metazoa > Chordata > Amphibia > Anura > Ranidae > Lithobates > Lithobates sylvaticus. The sequence continues at coordinate 187,849,356 of CM053034.1, forward strand.
CCCCCAGGCACCCATCTCCCACATAACATCCCCCTACTCCTCCCATACACACCCTCAGACCCCCATTTCATCCCCCTTATTACCCACATATCTACCCCAGGCCCTCATCACCCCTACTCCACTCCCCATCTCCCCAATACACTCCCATTCCTTCCCCCTAATCCTCCATATCACCAACTTCCCCAATCCTACTTCCGGTGTGATCACAGAGCTGTCATTTTGGAAAGTAGAGAAGAATGCATTGGTCTTCAACAATATGGCGGCCGCAGACATCCCAGAATAATAGCTTCCCCGAACAACAAGTTCTTCTCCTATTGATTGTAAACTAAGCAGAGCCTCAAGAATTTTTTCTTTTTTTTGCTGTGGACGTCACGTGACACATTGTGCTCCTTCCCGGCCCGGATTGTATTGGGGTAATATAATATTCTATGCGGGACCTTCAGAGGGAGTCATAATACCAAGATCAGCCACCAGATGGCAGAATTTTACTGTCATATAGTGTGCTACCACATTTATCCACAAGGCGGCGCCAGAGTACCAGTTAAATTCCGTGTATATAAAATCAGTGTGAGCGCTACCAGGATCAGCCACGAGGTGGCAGCATAGTGTTTGCATGAGATACAGCGCATGCCCAGTCCGCCGCCATTATATGGGAGATAAATGTTTTGATCTTCAGGAAAATGGCGGCGATGGGGACTTTTCTGTTTAATATACTGCAATGACCAGAGCAGCTGCTATTATAAGGAGCGGAATAATACTCTGGTCTTCGGTAATATGGCGGCCGTCCCGGACATTTTCTTCATACAGTTAGTTTTCCCTGTCAGGCTCTGCTGCCGCTTTGTAGAAGATGGAGCACCAATCACTGTGCGGTGGGCGTGACCATGTCCGAGCGGCCGTGGTTTACAAAGGCGGGAAAAGTGACCAGGCTCCGCCCCCACCAATATTTCGGACAGTTTATAATGTTTCTTAGACTTGGAGCCGGACATTATTTTTTATAGAGAAAATGCCCCGCATGGCGTTTACTTTCACATAATGAACCCGGAGCTATGAGAAGTGGGCTCTATAGGACGACTAGTCTGCCATTTTATTGAGGACCGGTGTATCGTCAGATTAGGCGACCCGTCAGAATGTGTATCGGAAGTGACGTCCATCGCCGCCATCTTTCTACACCCCGCACTCCTCCATAGTAAGAATACACTGAGAAGGAGAAAGCGGACACCTTGTTACACCCACCGGAGTTTTGCATTTTACACTTATTTTTAACAGTAAAGTGAGTTTATATAGTGAAATACAGGACTGAGAACTCCGTCTGACTGGTTAGATGTTTAATTTTAAAAGCAGCGAACTTCTGTCAGATTAGCAAACCTGTGAGATGAGCAGGCTTGCCGCTGCTTTTAAAATTCAACATCTAACCAGTCAGACGGAGTTCTAAGTCCTGTATTTCACTATATAAACTCACTTTACTGTTAAAAATAAGTGTAAAATGCAAAACTCCGGTGGGTGTAACAAGATGTCCGCTTTCCCCCTACTTAGTATATCTTTACTATGGAGGAGTGCGGGGTGTAGTAAGATGGCGGCGACGGAACGTCACTTCCGTTAAACATTCGTTATGCTGCCCCCTTGTGGTTGGATCTGGTATGACTCCCCTGTGTTAACATACATATAATATTACCGTCACTCTGCCCCCTTGTGGTTGTATCTGGTATAACTTCCCCTGTGTTACTATACATATAATATTACCGTCACTCTGCCCCCTTGTGGTTGGATCTGGTATGACTCTCCCTGTGTTACTATACATATAATATTACCGTCACTCTGCCCCCCTTGTGGTTGGATCTGGTATAACTTCCCCTGTGTTACTATACATATAATATTACCGTCACTCTGCCTCCATGTGGATGAATATGGTATAACTCTCCTGTGTTACTATACATAAGTTCCCCCTTCCACCAGACCAGTCCCCCCATACACCCCCAGACCCTCATCAACCCATTCCATCCCCAAATATACCCCTCATACCCCCATCACTCCCATTCCATCCCCCTTTCCCTCCCCATCAATGTTCCATCCCTCTACTCCCCCCATACACCCCCAGACCCTCATCTCCCCTATTCCAATCCCCTACTCTTCCCATACATACCTCTAGACCTCCATCACCCCCATTCCCTCCCCCTATATCAACCCCAGGACCCTATCATCCCCATTCCATCCCCTAGACAACCCCATGCCCCCATCTCTGCCATTACATACCCCTATCCCCCCATATAAACCCCAGAGGCCCCATCACCCCTATTTCATTCCCTTATTATCCCCATTTCATCCCCCTAGATCCCTTTTCCATCTACGTATTCACCCAATACACCCCCATTTCATCCCCCCATACACCCCCATCTCTTCCATTATATTCCCCTATACTAGGGTTGCCGCCTCATCCTTTTAAACCCAAACACCTTGTCTTCAACAAGATGGTGGCCGCAGACATCCAAGAATAATAGCTTCTCTGAACAGCAAGTTCTTCTCCTATTGCTTCCAATATTAGGAGTTTTCAATAAAAATCTGCTGTGGACATGAGACATTGTGCTCCTTCCCGGTGTCCTGTCAAATAGTGTCCCCCATCGGATTCTGTCCACTGTGTACTGCGCATGCGCAGTACGCATGACAAGCAGAATCCGAAAATATCCGAAGATGAAAGGCGCCTGCGCCGTGAGTCCAGGTTCTAGCTCCCCCATCCAAGTGGACTTAGAGCTAGAATAAAAAAGTGCCGAGTGCAGCGAGGCCGTGCCCGAAACGTGGTGATCAAAGCGAGCCCATGAGGGGCCCTCTAACTTTGTGCAGCCCTATGTCCACTTGGATGGTGGGGCTTACACATCGACTCACGCCGCAGGCGCCGTTCATCTTCGGAGATTTTCCGAATCTCCTTGTCTTCCGTACTGCGCAAGCGCTGCGCCTGCACAGTATGGCCCGGACACTATTCAATAGGCGGACATATTTTGACAGAACACCGGCCCGGATTGTATTGGGGAAATATAATATTCTATGCGGGACCTTCAGAGGGAGTCATACCAGGTTCAGACACCAGATGGCAGCATTTTACTGTCATATAGTGTACTACCACATTCATCCACAAGGCGGAGACAGAGTACCAGTTATATTCCATGTATAGAAAATCAGTGTGAGCGTTACCAGGATCAGCCACCAGGTGGCAACATAGTGTTTACATGAGATACAGCGCATGCCCAGTCGCCGCCATTATATGGGAGATAATTGTTTTGATCTTCAGGAAAATGGCGGCGATGAGGACTTTTCTGTTTACAGTTTTTCTCCATTGGTTTGGCTCATTTCTTGAAACAGAAATTACATTCTCAAAACAACATGGACAAATCTCCAAACCACTTGGCAATTGTTCACAACTGAATTGAATTTCTCATTCATTTCTTCAAATTGCAAATGTCTCAGTACATGTCTCAATGTCTCAGTACATCTTTCAAATGATTAAGTACAAGTAGCCTACATTTAGCACAATTTCCAAGTAAATATATCTTGTTGATCTAAACTGATTATCAATTCTCAGTCTAATGGTTGTTCACTCCAAAACATGTCAGCGTAATTTCATTGTTTAAGTCATCACATGCACAATAGTCTGTTCAATTGTCAAAATTATTCAGGAACATAATACCATGAATACCATATATGAATCTCTTGGAACATTTGATAAAATTATTACAGCAATTGACAGTCAGGTGCAACTACAACTTGACTAACGAAGGAGGAGTTGGAGTTGGTCTCAGATGACCGATCAAACAGTATGTTTAGTTACCTGACAGGTGCTGTCCATGATTGTGAATGCTGCCAAACATGTATATATATAGCTTGACCATGCAGGACCAGTACAATTTCTGAACATGGAGGCACCTAACCAAGTAAATGAACAAGGGCAACTGCCTGCTCGAGGAAGAGGAGGAGGAGTAATGCCCCGTACACACGGTCGGAAATCCCGACCACAAAATCCATCAGATTTTTTCCGACGGATTTTGTCCGACGCTGGTGTTGCATACACACAGTCCGACGAAGTTGTTGGAAAATACGATCATTCTGAACGTGGTGACGTTCGTTGCGTACAACAAAACTACGTTGAGGCTAGTAGCCAATAGCTTTGGTTTGGTAATTTGATCTGAGCATGCGTGGCACTTTGTCCGTCGGAATTACCTACACACGGTCGGAAAAAGTCTGATCGGATTTTGTTGTCGGAAAATTAGAGATCCTGCTCTCAATTTTTTTCCGGCGAAAATTACACACGATCGGATTTTCCGACAACATAATCCGATTGGACTTTTTCCATCGGAATAAGATACGGGGCATAACATTTCAGTAAGTCTACTCGTTGATAATTTTTCCCCTCCCCTTTCTGTCAAATACCCCCTGTAGTACCTCTGCATAGGGTACATGTACCCCAGGTTTGGAACCACTGGAATACTGGCCAGTAGTATATTGAACTTGTGTAGAACATAGAACATTCCTATGTAACTGTCTGTAACTGTGTCACGTACCGGGTACGGCGGGGAACAGGAGGTGGATCCCCTATGCCAATGGGGCGATAGCACGGGTTGTATTGGAGGACCGGTTCTAATGTTGCTACTGGTTTTCACCAGAGCCCGCCGCAAGGCGGGATGGACTTGTAGCGGCGGTAGCAACCAGGTTGTGTCTTCCAATAGCAACTCGACCCCACTGACAGCTGAGACAGGCGCGGTACACAAGGATTAGGCAGAGGCAAGGTCAAACGTAGCAAAGGGTCAAGGCAGGTGGCAAAGGTTCGTAGTCGGGGGCAACAGCAAAGGTCTGGATACACAGAAGGAGCAAAACACACAAACGCTTTCACTGGGCACTAAGGCAACACAAGATCCAGCAAGAACAGGAAGGGGAAGTGGGTTTTTAATGGGATTGGGAAAACTGTAATTGGACCAGGCACTAATTGATAGTGCACTGGCCCTTTAACTGGGGGCGGAGTCGCGCGCGTGCGCCTGGGGAGCGGGGGCGCGCGCACGCCGAAGACAGCCTGCAGGGGACAGGTGAGAGGAGCGGGATGCGATCCCCGGGCGGACCGAGGATCGCATCCCGGAAACAAAGCAGCGCCTGCGGTCAGGGGAGCTGACCGAGGCGCTGCAGGGCAGAGACCGCCGTGAGCGCTCCGGGGTGGAGGGGATGCCCGGAGTGCTCGGCGTTACAAACTGCAGTGTATGACTCTTCTGTATGACTAATTTGATGTTTTCTTGTTTTACTCTATTGTAGAGAATAATGGCATTGGAAGGAAACGAGACCTCTCACATACTCGTGTATGTGGATGAGACTGGCTTCAACCTGGCCAAGGGCCGAAGACGTGGCCGTAATTTTATTGGCCACGGTGGATGTCCCAGGTCAGCGAGGGGGCAATATAACTATGTGTGCTGCCATTTCTGAGTGGTGTGGCCACTCACATCCCCAGTCTTGGCCCATACAATACACAGGAGCTCCTCATCTTCTTGGACCGCCTTCATTTGGATTTGATCCCTGAAAATGAGAGAGGTCTCATAGGGCGTCACCTACCACGATATATAATTGTATGGGACAATGTGAATTTCTATCGTGGCCCGCTTATCAGGGCCTGGTTCACTGCTCACCCAAGGATGGATATGGTGTTCCTACCACCTTACTCTCCTTTCCTCAATCCTATTGAGGAGTTTTTCTCCGCTTGGAGGTGGAGAGTGTATGAGCATCGGGCTCAAGATCAGAGGTCCCTGCTCCATGCAATGGACGCTGCCTGTGAGGATATTACAGGAGATCAGTGTAGGGGATGGTTGCGACATGCACGTCGTTTCTTCCCTCGTTGCATCGCAAGGGAGGATATACGATGCGAAGAATCTGTGGCCAGACAGACAGCAGCGTGTGGATGGGCAGGAGGGTGAGGACGGTGGCCAGTGAAGAGATGTTACAGTAGTTGTGAAACTCCAGCTTTATTTACAGCATTGTAGGCTAAATTTAATTTTCCTTGTTTTTTGTTTGTGTGTTTATATTTCTGTATATTATGCTGTATACATTTTCTTTTTACTCTCATGTATGGAAGTAAAGTAATTTTTCCTTGGCAGTATGAGTGCAATGTGTGATGTCAAACCTTGAAGGCTACTCTTACCCTAAAATCTTTTCTTTTTTTTCAGTTTTATACACAATTGTATTCAGTTAGCCAGACCAAAACTGTACAGTAACCATTGTCAATGAAGGACTGGGCTAAGACTGAAAGGTGGACATGAGGGATATTTCAATGGTCCTCTGCCATAGAGACAAAACATCTAAACATTTTGACTTGCAGTGCTTACACAATGCCAAAGGGATGAAGCATTTTGGGGCCACTGACTATTTGAATGAGAAAGAAATTTATTTTTGACACATGAATGAACTGTTTTGGGAAAGATATGAGCTTTTGAAGGTGAACCATGGTGTTGTGCCGAACCATCCATGTTATTTTGGCAAAAGCACCAAGAGAGTTGAGAATGTCTGGTCTGTTTCAAGAAATGAGCCAAAGCAATTGAGAAGAATCTTTGCCATTTTGGGTGCACTGACTCTTTATATGGGAAAGGAATATGGTTTTGAAGCATGAGTGATCAGTTTTGGGAGAGATATGAGCTTTTGCACGTGAGTTATAGTGTTGCGCTGAACTGTAAGACTGTTTAGCCAAATGATCTTCGAGTTTTGAGAATGTAATTTCTGTTTCAAGAAATGAGCCAAACCAATAGAGAAAAACTGTAATATACTGCAATGACCAGAGCAGCTGCCATTATAACTAGCGGGATAATACTCTGGTCTTCGGTAATATGGCGGCCGTCCCGGACATTTTCCTCACACAGTAAGTTTTCCCTGTAAGTTTGCCACTTTGTAGAATATGGGGCACCAATCACTGTGCGGTGGGCGTGACCATGTCCAAGCGGCCGTGGTTTACAAAGGCGGGGAAAGTGGCCAGGCTCCGCCCAACAATCTAATTGGACAGTCTATAATGTTTCCTAGACTTCAACATCTAACCAGTCAGACGGAGTTCTAATTCCTGTATTTCACTATATAAATTCACTTTACTGTTAAAAATAAGTGTAAAATGCAAAACTCTGGTGGGTGTAACAAGATGTCCGCTTTCCCCCCTTCTCAGTGTATTCTTACTATGAGGAAGTGCGGGGTGTAGCAAGATGGCGGCACTTCCATTTAAAGCGGTTCTGCACTGGGGTTTTTTTTTTGGGGGAATATGCTAACTATTAATAACTAAATTGGGGGACTTACCTGTTCCATCTTCCATCGCGATCGCAGCCGGTTTTCCTCCGATAAACTTCTTTATTTGCTGCTTTTGTGCTGGGAGCCATCTTGCCTGTGGGCATGTGAAACCCCACAGGCACTTTAGATGGCCCAGCATGCACCGCCGTTACTGCGCCGAGCTCGCGCGTGCGCAGTAACGGCAAAGTGCAGCTCACGTTCTCCGAAATCTCGTGAGATGTGTCCGAAATCTCGCGAGATTTCGGAAGATGTGCCGAAATCTCGCGAGATTTCGGAAGATGCCCGCACAGGCTCCTGGGATCAATGACACCAGATCCCAGGAGACAGTGCGGCGTGACGAGGATCCCCGCACAGACCCCGCCCACCCCCGCATAGACAGAGGACCGGAAGTCATCGATTACAAGGTAAGTGAAAAAAAAAAAAAAACACATTTCATTTAGTACTCTTTGCCTGATTTGGAAGGCAAAGAGATTTACTAAATGAAATGTGTGCAGAACCGCTTTAACATTCTGACGGGTCGCCAAACCTGATGAAACACCACCATCTTGTTGATGATCACTGCATATGGTATAATAAAATATGGCGGCTCAGGCATGCGCAGTTGAATATACGAAGATAACACTCGTTATGCTGCCGCCTTGTGGTTGGATCTGGAATGACTCTCATGTGTTACTATACATATATTCCCCCTTCCACCCTACCAGTCCCCCCCCCCCCATACACCCCCAGACCTTCATCACCCCATTCCATCCCCAAATATACCTCTTATACCCCCATCACTCCCATTCCATCCCCCTTTCCCTCCCCACTATTGTTACATCCCTCTACTCCCCTCATACACCCCCAGGCCCTCATCTCCATTATTCCAATCCCCTACTCTCCCCATACATACCTCTAGACCTCCATCATCCCCATTCCATCCCTCTATTACCCCTATATCAACCCAGGCCCCCATCATCCCAATTCCATCACCCTAGACACCCCAGGCCCCCATCTCTGGGATTCCATCCCCCTATCCCCCCATATAAACCCCAGGTCCCCATTGCCCCTATTCCATCCCCTTATTACCCCCATTTCATCCCCCTATCCCCCCAGATCCCTTTTCCATCTTCTTATTCACCCCATACACCCCTATTCCACCCCCATTTACCCCCATCTCCTCCATTCCATCCCCCTATACACCCCCCCATTTCATTGCCCTTATTACCCACATATCTACCCCAGGCCCCATCACCACCATTCCATCTCCCTAATCCCCCATATCACCAACTTCCCTAATCCTACTTCCGGTGTGATCACAGAGCTGCCATTTTGGAAAGTAGAGAAGAATGAATTGGTCTTCAACAAGATGGCGGCCTCAGATATCCCAGAATAATAGCTTCTCCGAACAGCAAGTTCTCCTATTGCTATGTTATGCTAACCATAACATACAAGGCCATCCACAACATCGCCCCATCTACATCATCAAACTCATCTGCAGATATCGCCCAAATGGTCGCTCCTCCCAGGACCTCCTGCTCTATAGCTCCCTTGTTACCTCCTCCCATGCTCGCCTTCAGGACATTTCCAGAGCCTCTCCCATCCTCTGGAACTCCCTGCCCCATTATGTCCGATCAGCCCCTACCCTGTCCACCTTTAGAAGATCCCTGAAAACTCATTTATTCAGGGAAGCCTATCCCACACCCACCTAACAACTGTCCCTGAGCCACCCCCATCAAATCATTCTCTGCAGCTATTACCTTTTGTACCACCACCCCCTCCCTTTAGAATGTAAGCTCTATGAGCCGGGCCCTCCTGTACCTTTTGTACCACCACTCCCTCCCTTTAGAATGTAAGCTCTCAAGCCTGGCCCTCCTGTACCTTTTGTACCACCACCCCCCCCCTTTAGAATGTAAGCTCTATGAGCCGGGCCCTCCTGTACCTTTTGTACCACCACCCTCTCCCTTTAGAATGTAAGCTCTATGAGCCGGGCCCTCCTGTACCTTTTGTACCACCACCCCCCCTTTAGAATGTAAGCTCTCAAGCCTGGCCCTCCTGTACCTTTTGTACCACCACCCCCTCCCTTTAGAATGTAAGCTCTACGAGCCTGGCCCTCCTGTACCTTTTGTACCACCACCCCCTCCCTTTAGAATGTAAGCTCTCAAGCCTGGCCCTCCTGTACCTTTTGTACCACCACCCTCTCCCTTTAGAATGTAAGCTCTACGAGCCGGGCCCTCCTGTACCTATTGTACCACCACCCCCTCCCTTTAGAATGTAAGCTCTATGAGCCGGGCCCTCCTGTACCTTTTGTACCACCACCCCCTCCCTTTAGAATGTAAGCTCTCAAGCCTGGCCCTCCTGTACCTTTTGTACCACCACCCTCTCCCTTTAGAATGTAAGCTCTACGAGCCGGGCCCTCCTGTACCTATTGTACCACCACCCCCTCCCTTTAGAATGTAAGCTCTATGAGCCGGGCCTCCTGTACCTTTTGTACCACCACCCCCTCCCTTTAGAATGTAAGCTCTCAAGCCTGGCCCTCCTGTACCTTTTGTACCACCACCCCCTCCCTTTAGAATGTAAGCTCTACGAGCCTGGCCCTCCTGTACCTTTTGTACCACCACCCCCTCCCTTTAGAATGTAAGCTCTCAAGCCTGGCCCTCCTGTACCTTTTGTACCACCACCCCCTCCCTTTAGAATGTAAGCTTTACAAGCCGGGCCCTCCTGTACCTTTTGTACCACCACCCTCTCCCTTTAGAATGTAAGCTCTATGAGCCGGGCCCTCCTGTACCTTTTGTACCACCACCCCCTCCCTTTAGAATGTAAGCTCTACAAGCCGGGCCCTCCTGTACCTTTTGTACCACCACCCTCTCCCTTTAGAATGTAAGCTCTATGAGCCTGGCCCTCCTGTACCTTTTGTACCACCACCCCCTCCCTTTAGAATGTATGCTCTACGAGCCTGGCCCTCCTGTACCTTTTGTACCACCACCCTCTCCCTTTAGAATGTAAGCTCTACGAGCCTGGCCCTCCTGTACCTTTTGTACCACCACCCCCTCACTTTAGAATGTAAGCTCTACGAGCCTGGCCCTCCTGTACCTTTTGTACCACCACCCCCTCCCTTTAGAATGTAAGCTCTACGAGCCGGGCCGTCCCGGAAACTTTCCTCATTCAGTTTGTTTTCCCTGTCAGGCTCTGCTGCCACTGCTTTGTAGAAGTTAGATGGAGAAAAAAATCACTGTACAGTGGGCATGGTTTACAAAGGCGGGGTAAGTGGCCAGGCTCCGCCCTACAATCTAATTGAACAGTTTATAATGTTTCTGAGACTTGGAGCCGCATGGAGTTCACTTTTACATAATGACCCCGGAGCTACGAGAAGTGGGCTCTATAGGAAGACTAGTCCGCCATTTTATTGAGGTCCGGTGTATCGTTAGGTTCGGTGACCCGTTAGAATGTGTAACGGAAGTGACGTTACGTCGCCGCCATCTTACTACACCCCGCACTTCCTCATAGTAAGGACACACTGAGAAGGGGAAAGCGGACATCTTGTTACACCCTCTGGAGTTTTGAATTTTACACTTATTTTTAAGAGTAAAGTGAGTTTATATAGTGAAATGCAGGACTGAGAACTCCGTATGGATGTTTAGATGTTGAATTTTAAAAGCAGAGGCATCCCTTCTCATCTCACAGGTTTGCTAATCTGAGAGAAGTTTGCTGCTTTTAATTCCACAATTAACTAGTTAGACGGAGTTCTGAGTCCTGTATTTCACTATATAAACTCACTTTACTCTCAAAAATAAGTGTAAAATGCAAATCAAAGTACTGGTAATATTTTGTGTTTGATATCATAAGAAGTGTCCTACCAATTACTGCCACCAGGGAGCATCAGAGTACCGGTAATATTTTGTGTTTGATATCATAAGAAGTGTCCTACCAATTACTGCCACCAGGGGCATCAGAGTACCGGTAATATTTTGTGTTTGATATCACATACCTCTTGATAGCTTTTTGATAGCTTACCTTTTAGATTGTAAGCTCTAATGATCAGGGCCCTCTGATTCCTACTATAATAAAGTGTATTGTAGCTGTACTGTCTACCCTCAAGTTGTAAAGCGCTACGTAAAATGTTGGCTTTAAATCCTATATAATAATTACCATTACCATTACCATTACCAATTACTGCCACCAGGGGGCATCAGAGTACCGGTAATATTTTGTGTTTGATATCACATACCTCTTGATAGCTTTTTGATAGCTTACCTTTTAGATTGTAAGCTCTAATGATCAGGGCCCTCTGATTCCTACTATAATAAAGTGTATTGTACCTGTACTGTCTACCCTCAAGTTGTAAAGCGCTACGTAAAATGTTGGCTGTATTTAAATCCTATATAATAATTACCATTACCATTACCATTCCATTACCAATTACTGCCACCAGGGGGCATCAAAGTACCGGTAATATTTTGTGAGCAGTACCAGCATCAGTCATGAGATGGCAGAATAGTTACTGGATCACAAATTGCGTATGCTTCGTACGCCGTCATTTTACATATGACATATATGCTTTGGTCCTCAAGAAGATGGCGGTGTTCTGTCAGATTAGGCAACCCTTGAGATTTCCTAACGGAAGTTATGGTCCATTGCGGCCATCTTGGTACACCCCGCACTCAGCTGCAGTAAGCCTACAGTCTGAGGCCGCCAAGCAGACATCTTTTTACACCCACCGAAGTTTTGCATTTCACACTTATTTTTACCAGTAAGCTGAGTTTATACAGGGGGTCCCCGAGTTACGAACTCGTTAGGGACTGTCCGCCTGTTCTTAACTCGGAAATGTTCGTAAGTCGGCCGCGCATGCGCAGACCGACAATTACGGACATTTCCGATGTTCCGTCGAATGGCGTTCTGCGCATGCGCGGCAAATGACAGACATTTCCGATGTTTGCCATCATTTTCCGAGGCTCCGTCTGGCCGCGCATGCGCAGAACGGCTGAAGGACGTCGGAAAATGGCGAAGGGTCCCCGCAGCGCCCGGTTTGTAAGTAGGAGATGTTCGTACGTTGGGCGTTCATAAGTCGGGGACCCCCTGTATAGTGAAAGACAGGATTTAGAAGTCCATGATACTGTTTTGTTGTTGAATTTAAAAAGCAGCGATGTTCTGTCACATCAGCAAACTTGTGAGATCAGCAGGCTCGCCGCTGCTTTTAAAATTCAACATCAAAACAGTGTCGCAGATTTCTAAATCCTGTATTTAACTATATAAGCTCAGCTTACTGGTAAAAACAAGTGTGACTTGCAAGACTCCGATGGGTGTAAAAAGATGTCTGCTTGGCGACTTCAGACTCTATGCTTACTGCGGCTAAGTGCGGGGTGTACCAAGATGGCTGTGATGGAACGTCACTTCCATTACAAGTTTTGGCAGTGCTTCGTCAGATTTGGCGACCCGTCAGATTTTGTAACGGAAGTGACATTCCGTCACAGTCATCTTGGTACACCCCGCATCCGTCCACAGTAAGGATACAGTGAGAAGGAGGAAAGCGGACATCTTGTTACACCCACCAGAGTCTTGCAATTCACACTTATTTTTTACAGTAAACTGAGTTTATATAGTGAAATACAGGATTTAAAAATTTGTAATGTCGCGTACACACTGATGGAAACAGTCCGATGGGAGCTTTTCATCGGATTTTCCGACCGTGTGTATGCCCATCGGTCTTTTTCTGTCGGCATTTCCGACGGACTTTGGATTGAGAACCTGTTCTCAATTTTTCTGACGGAAAAACTTTCTGTCGGATTTTCCAATTGTGTGTATGCAATTCCGACACGCTAAATTCCGACGCATGCTCGGAAACAATTCGACCCATGCTCGGAAGCATTAAACTTCCCTTATAGTGCCGTCGAACGTGTTGTATGTCGCAGTGTTATTGACCATCGGAATTGGGTGTGACCGTGTGTAGGCAAGACAGTTTGAGCGAAATTCTTTCGGAATTCCGACAGGAAAACCATCAGAGCTTTTGCCAACGAGAATTCCGACCGTGTGTACGCGGCATGAGACTGTTTAGATGTTGAATTGCAAAATCAACATCAGAACAGTCTGACGGATTTCAAAATGTTAAAATGCAAGACTCCGGTGGTTGTAACAAGATGTCCACTTGCCGCCTTCTCACTATATCCTTACTGTGGATGAGTGCGGGGTGTAGCAAGATGGCCGTGATGATACTAGATCTGACGGGTCACCTAATCTGACAAAACACCGGCTAAATAGCCTTGCCAATGTCCACCTAGCAAAGAGAGAGTGGAGGCGTGGGCCCTCCTTCTGGTCTCTTGTGGCTGAGCCTTACAGCGGAGTTGCGGTATGTTTTACTGGCATGATAACGTGTCGGTGGGTCATCGAGGTAGAGATTGGAAGGTGTATGGTCCTGGACCTCTCTATGAAGGGGCATGATCTACGTTTAATGAATATATATATATACCACAAACTAGATGGGACAGGAAATGCCTCTTCACAAAGATTAAGCCTTTCCTTTTTACATCTCGCCAAGTTGTTTTTGGAGGTGATTTAACACCCTTACTAGACCCAAAGACAGGAAAGGCTCCACTGACAGTCTGAGATATGATAGAGTCTCTCTTAAAGTGGACGACCACCCAAAAAAAAAAATGCATTAACTTACCTGAAACCACTAGTGCTAGGCATCTTCCTAATCTGCCTCTTCCTATTCCGTGACGCTTCCTCCTCTTCGTCAAGCGGCCCCGTTGTCTTCTGGGACATGTGTGTGTCCCAGAAGACAATGGGGCCATTCACAAAGCACCGCGCGACTCGCGCATGCGCAGTAGAAAACGGGCAGTGAAGTCGCAAGGCTCCACTGCCTGTTTCCCTTCGTTAAGATGGAGGCGCCAGTAGGATCGGCCTCAGGCGGCCGACATCGCAGGATCGCTGGACAGGTAAGTGTCCTTATTAAAAGTCAGCAGCTACAGTGTTTGTGATAGTCCGAGCTCTTTGACGAAATCCAGGTCAGGGATCCTGGAGGTCTCAAGGTCTTTTTATGTGGATCTTCTGTGGGAGAAGTGCTTCGATCGGGCAAAGATGTCCAGTGCTCTGAACTCTACACTAGGGATGGGCCCGGTGCTCGATGCGAACCCACGTTCGCATCGAGCACCGGGCGTTCGCTCGCTCGGCGAGCCCAGAACTATTTTGGCCGCTCGCATCACGTTCGTGTGATGCGAGCGGCCCCGCAATGCATTGCGGCCGGCGCGGCCGACGCAGTGCATTGCTGGCTGATGATTGGCCAAGCATGCACTGTGACCCCGCATGCTTGGCCAATCACAGCCCCGGAAACTCGAAGAGCCATAATTGGCTACAGGCAGGACGCCTGTAGCCAATTACAGCTCAGGGGCTGTAGTACACGCCCCCCCCTATAAAACGCCGCCACGCCGTCTGCGCCGGTCACATGCTGTTCCGGCGCAGATTGAGCAGGCTGATTCTGTGACACTCTGCTGCATTTAGATAGTTAGAGAGATTCACTTACAGAGATTGAGTTAGATAGATTCAGTTACAAAGATTGATTGAGAAAGAGGGGCTTGTAGTGTGTTCGTGGCAGGCAGGCAGAGCTACTATATTTTGTTACCAGAAGCACCTATAGGACTTGTAGTGTGTTCGTGGCAGGCAGGCAGAGCTCCTATATTTTGTTCCCAGAGGCACCTATAGGACTTGAAGTGTGTTAGTCCCATCACACACACAGAGCTATATTTTCTTCCAGAAGCACCTATAGGACTTGAAGTGTGTTAGTCCCATTACACACACAGAGCTATATTTTGTTCCCAGAAGCACCTATAGGACTTGAAGTGTGTTAGTCCCATCACACACACAGAGCTATATTTTGTTCCCAGAAGCACCTATAGGACTTGAAGTGTGTTAGTCCCATCACACACACAGAGCTATATTTTCTTCCCAGAAGCACCTATAGGACTTGAAGTGTGTTAGTCCCATCACACACACAGAGCTATATTTTGTTCCCAGAAGCACCTATAGGACTTGAAGTGTGTTAGTCCCATCACACACACAGAGCTATATTTTGTTCCCAGAGGCACCTATAGGACTTGAAGTGTGTTAGTCCCATTACACACACAGAGCTATATTTTCTTCCAGAAGCACCTATAGGACTTGAAGTGTGTTAGTCCCATCACACAGAGCTCCTCTATTTTCTTTGCAGAAGCACCCATAGGACTTCTAGTGTGTTAGTGGCATCACACAGAGCTCCTATATATTCTTCTCAGCAGCACCCACAGGACTTCTAGTGTGTTAGTGGCATCACACAGAGCTCCTCTATTTTCTTTGCATAAGCACCCACAGGACTTCTAGTGTGTTAGTGGCATCACACAGAGCTCCTCTATTTTCTTTGCAGAAGCACCCACAGGACTTCTAGTGTGTTAGTGGCATCACACAGAGCTCCTCTATTTTCTTTGCATAAGCACCCACAGGACTTCTAGTGTGTTAGTGGCATCACACAGAGCTCCTCTATTTTCTTTGCAGAAGCACCCATAGGACTTCTAGTGTGTTAGTGGCATCACACAGAGCTCCTATATATTCTTCTCAGCAGCACCCACAGGACTTCTAGTGTGTTAGTGGCATCACACAGAGCTCCTCTATTTTCTTTGCATAAGCACCCACAGGACTTCTAGTGTGTTAGTGGCATCACACAGAGCTCCTATATATTCTTCTCAGCAGCACCCACAGGACTTCTAGTGTGTTAGTGGCATCACACAGAGCTCCTCTATTTTCTTTGCATAAGCACCCACAGGACTTCTAGTGTGTTAGTGGCATCACACAGAGCTCCTCTATTTTCTTTGCATAAGCACCCACAGGACTTCTAGTGTGTTAGTGGCATCACACAGAGCTCCTCTATTTTCTTTGCAGAAGCACCCATAGGACTTCTAGTGTGTTAGTGGCATCACACAGAGCTCCTCTATTTTCTTTGCATAAGCACCCACAGGACTTCTAGTGTGTTAGTGGCATCACACAGAGCTCCTCTATTTTCTTTGCAGAAGCACCCACAGGACTTCTAGTGTGTTAGTGGCATCACACAGAGCTCCTCTATTTTCTTTGCAGAAGCACCCACAGGACTTCTAGTGTGTTGGTGGCATCACACAGAGCTCCTCTATTTTCTTTGCAGAAGCACCCATAGGACTTCTAGTGTGTTAGTGGCATCACACAGAGCTCCTATATATGCTTCTCAGCAGCACCCACAGGACTTCTAGTGTGTTAGTGGCATCACACAGAGCTCCTCTATTTTCTTTGCATAAGCACCCACAGGACTTCTAGTGTGTTAGTGGCATCACACAGAGCTCCTCTATTTTCTTTGCATAAGCACCCACAGGACTTCTAGTGTGTTAGTGGCATCACACAGAGCTCCTCTATTTTCTTTGCATAAGCACCCACAGGACTTCTAGTGTGTTAGTGGCATCACACAGAGCTCCTATATATTCTTCTCAGCAGCACCCACAGGACTTCTAGTGTGTTAGTGGCATCACACAGAGCTCCTCTATTTTCTTTGCATAAGCACCCACAGGACTTCTAGTGTGTTAGTGGCATCACACAGAGCTCCTCTATTTTCTTTGCATAAGCACCCACAGGACTTCTAGTGTGTTTAGTGGCATCACACAGAGCTCCTCTATTTTCTTTGCAGAAGCACCCATAGGACTTCTAGTGTGTTAGTGGCATCACACAGAGCTCCTATATTTTCTTCTCAGCAGCACCCACAGGACTACCGACTACAATGGCTGGAAGACCGCCAAGGGGAGGCAGAGCGTGCAGAGCCAAGAACACAGGGCAGGCAGGCTCTGTTTCTAGTGGACGTGGCCGTGGACGTGGACGTGGTCGTGCATCGTCATCAGCACGTGGCCATGGGACACGCGCGTCTTTGTTTTCGGCAGCTGGACATGTGGAGCCGCATCATGCTGAAGGCTTGGTAGAATGGATGACCAAGCCCTCCTCATCCTCCTCATCCTCTCTCACCCAGGCTCAGGGTACTGACAGAGCATCATCAGCCACCCCTTCCCTAGACCCACCATGTCCTCCTGAGGAGTCCCCCGAACTCTTTGAGCACAGTGTTGGGTACATGCTCCAGGAGGATGCCCAACGATTCGAAGGCTCGGATGACGATACCCAGCTTGAGGAATCTGGCAGTACAGTTCCACCAGCTGCAGCTTACTGCCAGGTTTGCTCTAGTGGTGAAGAGGGAGGGGATGATGAGGTCACTGACTCCACGTGGGTGCCTCAAGGGAGAGAGGATGAGGAGGAGGACGAGGAGGAGGAGGATGCGGCGTCACATGTCCAACGAGGCAGGATGCCCCTGGAGGCCAGGTAGAGGCCAGCACAGCAACTGTACAACACCGCAGAGCTCCGCCTGTGCAGGGCGCTGCCTCTGCACGTTATCAGAAAAGTTCTTTGGTGTGGGCCTTTTTTGAGACGAGTGCAGCAGATCGCACCACTGCTATTTGCAATATTTGTCTCAAGCGTATCTCGCGTGGCCAAAACATCAGCCGCTTGGGCACGACAAGCATGACCAGACATATGGCGACCTGCCATGCAGCTCGTTGGCAGGCACACATAAAAGACCCACACCAAAGAACTAAGCGGACCTCTCCTTGCTCCTCCTCAGCTGGGATCTCCATCCCCACTACACCTTCAGTCCTCTCTGAAAGCTGCTCTGAGAGGACTGAAGGTGTAGAATTCGGTGTGTCACAACCAAGTACTTGCAGTACACCGACGTCCGATTGCAGCAGGCAAATTTCCCTGCCCCAGCTGCTGGACCGTAGAAAGAAGTACACTCCCAGCCATCCACATGCCCAGCGGTTGAATGCTAGCCTTGCTAAATTGCTAGCACTTCAACTGCTGCCTTTTCAGTTGGTAGACTCGGCCCCCTTCCGTGAGTTTGTTCAATGTGCGGTTCCTCAGTGGCAGGTTCCCAAACGCCACTTTTTCTCGCGGAAGGCGATTCCGTCTCTCTACCGGCATGTGGAGGGCAATGTCCATGCCTCGCTGGACAGGGCGGTCAGCGGTAAGGTGCATATTACCGCTGACTCATGGTCCAGCAGGCATGGACAGGGACGGTACCTTTCTTTCACGGCCCATTGGGTCACTCTATTGGCAGCTGGGAGGGATGCAGGACAAGGTGCAGTAGTGTTGGAGGTTGTTCCGCCACCACGCCTCCAAAACGCGACTACTGCTACTGGTTGTGACACACCTCTCTCCTCCACCCCCTCCTCTTCTTCTTCCTCCAGTGCTCTGTCCTTGGAACCAGCGGTGCTCCGTAGGCGTACAAGGGGGCTACGCAAGTACGCAGGCAAAAAGATGCCATGCCGTGCTTGCGCTGGTGTGTTTGGGGGACAGGAGCCACACTGGGCCAGAGGTTCTGGCAGCTCTGCAGGGGCAGGCCGAGAGGTGGTTGACGCCACGTCAGCTTAAGCCAGGAATGGTCGTTTCTGACAATGGCACCAACCTCCTCTCCGCCCTGCGACAGGGGCAGCTCACCCATGTGCCCTGCATGGCTCACGTCCTCAACCTGGTGGTGCAGCGGTTCTTGGGCAGGTTCCCAGGCTTACAGGATGTCCTGAGGCAGGCCAGGAAAGTCTGTGTGCATTTCCGCCGATCTTATAATGCCAGTGCTCGGCTGACTGAGCTGCAAAAGGAGCTGAACCTGCCCAAGAACCGCCTAATATCTGACATGCCCACCAGGTGGAACTCAACGTTGGCCATGCTGCAGCGACTGCACACGCAGCAGAGGGCCATCAATGAGTACCTTTGCGACTACGGCACCAGGACAGGGTCAGGGGAGCTTGGTTTTTTTTCCCCACGTCAGTGGAGCATGATCAGGGATGCATGCACTGTCCTCTCACCATTTGAGGAGGCCACGAGGATGGTGAGCAGTGACAGTGCATGCATCAGTGACACTGTCCCTCTTGTCCACCTGTTGGAGCATACGCTGCGTGGGATAATGGACAGGGCACTTGAGGCAGAACAGAGGCAGGAAGAGGAGGACTTCCTTGCCTCTCAAGGCCCCCTTTATCCGGACAGTGTTCCTTCTGTCCCACCCATCACACAGGAAGAGGATGAGGAGGAGGAGGAGGAGGAGGAGGAGGAGGAGGAGGAGGATTGTGTGAGCATGGAGGTGGAGCCTGGCACTCAGCATCAGCAGCAGCAGTCTTTTAGGGATGATGTACAGTCCCAACAAGCCAGTGGACTTGTACGTGGCTGGGAGGAGGTGGCTGGCGATCATGTCATCCTCAGTGACCCAGAAGACTCCGGACCGAATGCCTCAGCTAACCTACGCTGCATGGCCTCCCTGATCCTGCAAAGCCTGCGGAAGGATCCTCGTGTTCTTCGGATCAAGGAGAGGGACCATTACTGGCTGGCCACTCTCCTTGATCCGCGGTACAAGGGTAAGGTTGCGGACCTTATCTTGCCGTCGCAGAGGGAGCAGAGGATGAGACATCTCAGGGAGGCCTTGCAGAAAGGTCTGTGCAACGCGTTCCCAGAAACTGGGAGGCTACAAACTCCTGGTCCTGGGCGACGAGTTGCTGAGGCTTCGGTCAGTGGCAGAAGGAGCGGTGGGGAAGGTGGACGTCTGACCGATGCGTTCAGACAATTTTTTAGTCCGCAGCCCCAAGGTATGATCGGTTCCAGCAACCATCGCCAGCGTCTGATATACATGGTGCAGGAATACCTTGGGGCAAGGTCAGACTTGGACACCTTTCCCACCGAAAATCCTCTGGCTTACTGGGTCCTGAGGATGGATCACTGGCCAGAGCTTGCACAGTATGCAATTGAGCTACTGGCCTGTCCTGCCTCCAGCGTTCTTTCCGAACGCACATTCAGTGCTGCTGGAGGATTTGTGACTGATCATAGGGTGCGCCTGTCCACCGCCTCGGTTGATCGACTGACATTCATCAAAATGAATCAGTCTTGGATCACCACCAGCTACCAGGCACCTGAGGCGGATATAACCGAATAATTTTTAATGTCACATCCCTTCAAGACTGCCTATGCTGATGCTGAGTGACTGTCCTCTTATGTTCACTGACTATCCTCTTCCTCCTCCTCAATGATCCATGCCACCACACCAGTGCCTAAGGCACAATTTTTCAGCCCCTGTTTAACAGGGGCGTGTACTTACAATTTTTTAAAAAAATGCTTCGCAACACGTGTGACTGCTGTGCTCCAAGTACAGTCTCTGTGAGGGCCGTGTTGCAGTGTTGTGGCACCAGCACCAGTGCCTAAGGCACAATTTTTCAGCCCCTGTTTAACAGGGGCGTGTACTTACAATTTTTTAAAAAAAATGCTTCGCAACACGTGTGACTGCTGTGCTCCAAGTACAGTATCTGTGAGGGCCGGGTTGCAGTGTTGTGGCACCAGCACCAGTGCCTAAGGCACAATTTTTCAGCCCCTGTTTAACAGGGGCGTGTACTTACAACTTTTTTAAAAAAAATGCTTCGCAACACGTGTGACTGCTGTGCTCCAAGTACAGTATCTGTGAGGGCCGGGTTGCAGTGTTGTGGCACCAGCACCAGTGCCTAAGGCACAATTTTTTCAGCCCCTGTTTAACAGGGGCGTGTACTTACAATTTTTTAAAAAAATGCTTCGCAACACGTGTGACTGCTGTGCTCCAAGTACAGTCTCTGTGAGGGGTTGCAGTGTTGTGGCACCAGCACCAGTGCCTAAGGCACAATTTTTCAGCCCTGTTTAACAGGGGCGGGTAATTACAAATCTTGATCTAATAGTTCACAGCAGGGCCCATTCCTGCGCCCCACCAAGAGTAACTATGAGGGCCTGCAGTCTTGTGGCAACACCGTCCACCACCACCGCCAAAGGCCCAATTTTTCTGCCCTGTTCATCAGGTGCTTGCAATTACAAATCTTGATCTAATAACTCACAGCAGGGCCCATTCCTGCGCCCACCAAGAGTAACTATGAGGGCCTACAGTCTTGTGGCAACACCGTCCACCACCACCGCCAAAGGCCCAATTTTTCTGCCCTGTTCATCAGGTGCTTGCAATTACAAATCTTGATCTAATAACTCACAGCAGGGCCCATTCCTGCGCCCACCAAGAGTAACTGTGAGAGCTTACAGTCTTGTGGCAAAACCGTCCACCACCACCACCACCACCCCCAATTTTTCTGCCCTGTTCAACAGGTGCATGCAATTACAAATCTTGATCTATTAACTCACAGCAGGGCCCATTCCTGTGCCCACCAGTCTTGTGGCTACACCAACATCTAATAGGGCAAATTTCTGCAGAGTATATACGCCAGGCCCCTACTTTCAAACATCCAACTTACAAACGACTCCTACTTGCAAATGTAACCTGCGCCCACCAAGAGTAACTGTGAGGGCTTACAGTGTTGTAGCACCAGCACCACCACCAAAGGCCCAATTTTTCCTACCACTGTTCAATGTTACAATGGCATGTAATTAAAATTCCTGATATAATAGTTCACAGCAGGGCGTTCCAGCGCCCACCAAGAGTAACTGTGAGGGCTTACAGTGTTGTGGCAACACCAACATCTAAGGGGCAAATTTATGCAGAGTATATACGCCAGGCCCCTACTTTCAAACATCCAACTTACAAACGACTCCTACTTGCAAACGGAAGGAGACAACAGGAAGTGAGAGGAAATCTACCCCTAGGGAAGGGAAATTCTATCCTGTTAGATTTAATTTGGGAAAAAGGTATCTCCTCTCTACTGATACTTTATCACCAATCCTTGTTTCAATTAAAACCCCACTTTTCCAAAAACATTTGTCATTGGGACGGAAAGTGAGGTGACATGTTCTGAACAGATGTGCAAAGACAGCAAATGTTACAGGGGTGATAACCCCTCCCTATGTTCTCCAAAAAGCTTAAAAATAGATTTTTTTGGGATGGAGCTACACTTCATAATGTACCTGTTCAGATTCTACTTAAGATCAAACCTAAAGCCGCAAGTGGTTTTAAATGGCTTCTTTTTTTTATTTTTTTTTTTTTCCTTTACAAATGTCATTTTGTGCAAGGACAGTTCTAAACACGGGAAACACATGCCACTTCACAGGCATACTTTAGACACCCCCAGGTACCATATTTAAAGGAAAATTTCACTTTTTTTTTTTCACTTTATGCATCATTAAAATGACTGCTCCCGAAAAAACGTTAGTTTTTAAAAGTTCTTTTTGCATTGATATATGTCCCCTGGGGCAGGACCCGGGTCCCCAAACCTGTTTTATGACATTAACATGCATATTGGCCGTTGTAATTAGCACTTTTGATTTCGAACGTTCGCGTCCATTATAACGTATAGGGTTCGAAAATTCGCGCGAACTTTCGGTCCGTTCGAAGGTTCTGGTTCGAACCGAACCCGGGGGTGTTCGGCTCATCCCTACTCTACACCAGGGAAATGACAAGCTGGCAAGTTTGACGGGGAAATCACAGCACCTGGACAAGACGGATTGATGGCTGAATTTTATAAGACTTTCAAATCCAGCTTGGTAGCTTATCTTGTGGAGGTATTTAATGGCTGTCTCCAGGAGTGGTCGCTCCCTTCCTCCTGGAGACAATCTGCGGTGATTCTGTTGTCCTCGATGATTGAGAATTGGCGATCCATTAACCTTCTCAATGTGGATAGAAAGATTCTGGCAAAGATAATTTTATGGCGCTTGTCATCAGTAGCAGACGGATTGCGTTCTCATCAGCAGCACTATTGGGTCCAGGGCAGGAGGACTCTATCAGCGGTGTTAGCTGTCTGGGAGGCTCGGGAATGTTGCAGGGATGAAGGCATTGGATCAGGCGAAGGCTTTTGATCATGTCAATCATGAGTACCTCTGGCTTCTCCTTGATAAATATGGCCTGGAGGTTGGGTTTATTGGATGGCTTAAGACTTTGTACAGAGAGGCAGAGAGCTTCATGCTTGTTAATGGTTGGGTTGGACAGCCCTTCAGGGTTGGTTCGGGGGGGGGGGGGGCAGGGGTGTCCGCTGATCCCTTTGCTATACCTGTTCGCAATCAACCTCTTTGCTAGAGAGCAGACCGTTGTGTGGGGTGCCTATGGGCATTACTGGTTAGCTGCCCTTGAGGGTTGTAGCCTATGCTGATGATGTTTCTGTCTTTATCTTTGGGACAGAGGAGGCACAGGAGGTGATCTCAGTGATAGAGCATTATTCCGAGGCATCAGGCTCCAAGTTCAACTGTGATTAAAGTGAAGTTTTTTGGATGAGCGAGGGAGGTGAGAGCTTTGCACTTCCGGACACCTTCCTGAGGCCTCAGCAGAAAGTCAAAGTATTAGGCATCGAGTTTGGCCCTGATGATTACAGTAAGTCAAATTGGGAAGCCAGGCTGAATGATGCTGAAGGTGAGATGCTGAAAGGCGTGGCGCTCTCCCTGAGGGGAAGGGTGGACTTAAATAAAGACCTACCTGATTCCTACCTTTCTGTATGTCAGTGTAGCCAAGGGTTTGCTACTATAGTTGAACAGTTTGTTGTTGTTTCAAATGAGTTTGGCTCCCTCTAGTGGCTGCTGGGCTCTGTTAGGATTTTTCCTTATTCCTTGAGAAGCAATGCAGCAAAGTATTGTGGGAGATGTAGTTTGGAGGAGGAAGTGACTCTGTTAGCTGGATCAGCCCTGAACTACAGGAGAAACAATGCAAAGCATGCAGCACTACCTGCTGGGAGGAGTGATAAAAGGACCAGTGCGCGTGCGCGCACATGGCAGGCGCAACAGCGGGATGGCGCTAATGCCCACGCTAATGTGTACACTAATATGCTAACGCTGATGTGCTCGCTAATGTGCTATTGTGCGCGCTAATGTGCTAACGTGCGCGCATCACAGTAATCTTTGGCGCCCCCTGGTCTATATAAGCCTGCTGCTGGTACACGCTGGTTGCTGGATTATCGTCAGCTTCAGTGTCTCCTGTTCCTGTCGTTTACCTGCTTCCTGTTATCACCTGGCTTGCCTGACTGCTCCTGTTTTCCGCCTGCATTTGACCCCGGCTTGGACCTGACTACTCTCCTGCTCTGCACCTGTACCTTAATCGTCCTCTTGTGTTTGACCCCTGGCTTAGCTACCGACTCCGTTCCTGATTATCCTGCTGTACCTTCATCTCGGACTAATTCCTGCTGTATAGGACCTCTGGCTTGGCTCTGACTCCATTCCTGGTTGCTCCATGGCTCCATACCTGGGATCTCTCCACGCATGGTTGCCCCATCAACCACACCTACGCACCCCAGCAGCCCCCTGCTACCAGCTACCCAGCTCAGCACTCAGCAACCCCTGCACCTTTGGGCACCGTACTCCCTGTCTCATTACCAGGGTTATGCTGCATTTAGCCACAAGGGGCGCCCTCTCTGCAATCCGGCCTCACATCCAGGAATCTGACACCTACGCTGTAAGGTCAGTACTGTATTGCACTCACATGTAAGGAGGAATCTACAAGTGGTGATATTTCTTCAGTTAAGCAGTCACCAGCGTATCTTTTGTTCTACAGTCATTTATTTTCCTTTGTCTTTGTGGATTACAAATACGGCAGTTTAAACATCAGGCTAGCTGACGATATTCAAAGAATTTTCATCATTTTCCTCTTTTACCAAGCATTGCTGCTCTACTTATAAGTTGAACTCTGAATTATAGCCTAGGGGGAGCCATTGAGTATATGTTGGACTTTACACTGTGTTCTTGAATGTAAAGAATATATACTGCATTTTGCTGTGTGTGTGTTGAGGACTCAGTGGGAAGGTATTTAATATATGTTTTGAAGATATTGAGTACTTATCCCTCTGTACACCTGTTCACATATACTCCTAAAAAGCGAATATAAGGTTATAAGTTCTGTATATGTGCATAAAGTGATAACAATTGTCAATTACAATCTGTGTTTAGTCATGCTTTTCATTGTGTTCCATTACTTACCTTAGTAAACTTTTCTGAGTGGTTCAGTGACATTGTGTGAGTTTCTCATTGCTAATGTCAAATTGCAGAATGGAACCCAAAGTGTCAGAGGTAAGAGAGGATCTGCCGAGTCGGGGTAGCCAGTGGGGTATAGAGTCAATCAGCAGCCTTCATGGGGTACTGCTACATTTAGAGGTCCCACCGAAGATATCCCATCTGGGGTACCCGAGCAGATCAGTTGATGGGTCCAGGGTGGAAAAATTAATGGACCCAGCCACTGCCACCGAGTGGAGCCAGGAGTATGGGAGTCGGTTGGAACAAATTACGGTTCTGAGGCTACCAGGAGTCCGGTGGTTTGATAGAGAGGTGCGGCAGTTGATGAGAAAGGCTGTCCCAGAACAGGGGTCCTACCTTCTGGACCTGAAACATGACTTGGAGGAAGATTGTACCTATGTCCTTTTAGAGTGGAAAGAAAGTGTTATGTCGGAGTTCTAGAAGAAGGTTGTGAGCCTAGCCGAAGGCCTGAATGGCCATGTGATCCCAGTACAATTGCCGGAAGAGACTGGTGAGTAGGGATGAGCTCGGTGTTCGATTCGAACTCATGTTCGAATCGAACATTGGCCGTTCGCCTGTTCGGCGAACCCAGAACTTTGTGGCCCGTTCGCGCCAAATTCGTGTGACACGAACGGCCCACAATGCACTGCGCCATTCGCAGTGCATTGCTGGCTGATGATTGGCCAGGCATGCACTGTGACCCAGCATGCTTGGCCAATCACAACGCCGGCAGCGAGGAGAGGCATAATTATTATAGCTCAGGGGGGTTTAGTACATGCCCCACACTATATAAGACCGCCAGCGCGGCGGCCTTGTGTAGTGTGTTGCAGCGTTCATAGAGAGAAGGATAGGCAGGGACAGTGTCAGTGTCAGCTGTGCTTTTCTACTTAAGCTAGCGCTGTTACAGTGGGTGTAGTGTGTTGGCGTTCAGGGAGAGAGCAGGATAGGCAGGGACAGTGTCAGTGTCAGCTGTAATTTTTAACCTAGTGCTGTTACAGTGAGTGTAGTGTGCCTCCTGCACAGTATACACCTGAATCTACCCCCTCATTGCTGGTGTTGTGTAGTTCAGTTGTGCAACACAGGCATCTGCCTAACCTTCAGTGGGTGTAGTGTGCCTCCTGCACAGTATACACCTTAATCTACCCCCTCATTGCTGGTGTTGTGTAGTTCAGTTGTGCAACACAGGCATCTGCCTAACATTCAGTGGGTGTAGTGTGCCTCCTGCACAGTATAAACCTGAATCTAACCCCTCATTGCTGGTGCTGTGTAGTTTAGTTGTGCAACACAGGCATCTGCCTAACATTCAGTGGGTGTAGTGTGCCTCCTGCACAGTATACACCTGAAGTTACCCCTTATTGCTGGTTTTCCCATCTCCCTGCAAACCATTATTATGTCTGGAAGGCCAACAAGGAGAGGCAGACAGACACAAGCCAATAAAAGAGGGCAAGCAGGCTCTGTGTCTAGAGGCAACAGTGCTGGTCGTGGACGCCGTGCATCGTCATCAGCACGTGGCCATGGGACACGATTGTCCTTATTTTCGGCAGCTGGACGTGTTGAGCCGCATCATGCCGAAGACTTGGTAGAGTGGATGACCAAGCCCTCCTCATCCTCCTCATCCTCTCTCACCCAGGCTCAGGGTACTGGCAAAGCAGCTGCCAACGCGTCCTCTTCCCTCGTCTCAATGTCATCAGTCACTCCTTCCCTAGACCCACCATGTCCTCCTGAGGAGTCCACCGAACTGTTTGACCACAGTGTTGGGTACATGCTCCAGGAGGATGCCCAGCATTTTGAAGACTCTGATTATGATACCGAGTTAAAGGAAGGCAGTAGCATGAGAGCAGAGAGAGGGGATGCTCAAGCACAGCAATCTGGCAGTCATGTTCCACCAGCTGCAGCATACTGCCAGGTTTGCTCCAGTGATGAAGAGGGAGGGAATGATGAGGTCACTGACTCCACGTGGGTGCCTGATAGGAGAGAGGAGGAGGAGGAGGTACATCTCCAATGAGGCAGGATGCCCTCCAGGGGCCAGCTTAAGGGCAGCACACCGACTGAATCACAATGCAGACCTCCGCCTGTGCAGGGCGCTGCCTCTGCGCATTATTCCAAAAGTTCTTTGGTGTGGGCCTTTTTTGAGACGAGTGAGCAGATCGCACAGCTGCTATTTGCAAGATATGTCTCAAGCGTATCTCGCGTGGCCAAAACATCAGCCGCTTGGGCACCACATGCTTGACCAGACATATGTTGACCTGCCATGCAGCTCGTTGGCAAGCGTACCTTAAAGACCCACACCAAAGAACAAAGCGGACCTCTCCTTGCTCCTCATCAGCTGGGATCTCCAACCCCACTATACATTCAGTCCTCTCTGAAAGTTGCACTGAGAGGAAAGAAGGTGTAGAATTAGGTGTGTCACAGCCAAGTACTTGCTGTTAGGTACCTGAGTGGTGAGCCTGACTTCGCTGGGAGAGGGCCTCTCTTACGGCTCTGGTTCAGGGCCCACTGGAGTGGAGACAGTGGTCCCGTGAGCACAGCGGGGTAGGAGTGCCTGGAATGGATGCTGTGGGAGACGTAGCTGATCAGTAACGATCTCCTGGATGTTGAAGCAGCAGAGACTGGCAGGTAGCGGAGCAGGGTCCGGATGTAGGGTGACCCCGAGATGGCGTCAGCAACTCTGGAAGTATGCAGCATGCGGGGAGCAGGCAGAGGGGTCGTCAGGCAGGCCGGGTCTGGATACACTTGGCAGGCAGGTAAGTGGGCACAGGCAATGGAGAGGTCAGACAGGCAGGAGATCAGCGTTCAGGTATCAGTCCAAAGCAGAGTCAACAGGCCGGAATCAGGAGTGGAGAAGGCAGCAGAGTCAAGTGGAAGCCGGATCAGGTAAACAGGAGTACACAACAGAGGCAGGTTAAACAAGGGGCAAACTGCAGACGAACAGCACTTGACATGTGCAGCTGTCATTCTTTTAAAGGCCAACTGGCGCCAAACAGCGCTAACGCGTCACGTGTGCGCCCGCGACGCACGTGCCCGCGCTCGCTGCGCACGCGCGCGCGCCTGAGGAGTACGACGGCGCGTACCCTCGTTTCGACGCCCGGACGAATCAGCGGCGCGTGTGCGCATGCGCGCGCGCCGATTCGACCGTACGTCGCAAGTGGAGCCCTGACATTGCCCCCCCACAAGGGGCAACCTCCGGGTGCCCAGTTGGTCATCCTTCTCAGGGTGTGAAATGAAAAAAGCACGAATTAGTCTTCCAGCATGTATATTGTCCTCAGGTTCCCAAGAATTGCTTTCTGGGCCGAAGCCCTTCCATTTGATTAGAAACTGTCTTTGCCCTTGTCGCCTTCTACAGTCTAGAACAACTTCTACCTCGTACTCCTCGTTTCCATCCACTAGGACAGGTTCAGGAGGCCCGGACTCCCTATTGGGGAAGGGATCGGGTACCGAGGGTTTCAATAGAGAGACATGAAACACAGGATGTATCTTCATGGTGTCTGGCAGGGACAGTTCATAGGACACCTCATTAATCCTCCTCTTTACAGGAAAAGGGCCCAGGAACTTGGGTGCCAACTTCTTAGAGGGACAGGTTAACTTTAAATTAGAAGAGGAAAGCCATACCTGATCCCCGATTTGCAGATTCAACTCTCCCCTCCTCTTTTGGTCAAAGGCTTTCTTACTGTCCGCCTGGGCCTTGGTTATGGCTTCCTGGAGGATTTGGTTGTTGCGGCTTAGGAAGGTCACTGCGTCCTGGACCGCTGGAACTGAGGACTCTGTAAGAAAATCTGGTAGAAATGTTAAATGGAACCCATAATTGGCGAAAAACGGGGACTGTCCCGTGGTCGAGTGGCTGGCGTTGTTGTACGCGAATTCTGCTAAGGGCAGCAGAGAAACCCAATCATCTTGCACAAATGAAGTGAAACACCTAATATATTGTTCGAGGGTCTGGTTTGTGCGCTCAGTCTGCCCATTAGTTTGAGGGTGGTAAGCTGAGGATAGGGCCAGTTCAATCTTTAGACTATCACACAGTGCCCTCCAAAACCGCGAGGTGAACTGGACTCCCCTGTCCGAGACTATATTCTTGGGTACCCCGTGTAACCTAACGATCTCTCGGATAAAAACACGGGCCGTCTCTGCTGCAGATGGGGTTCCCCTTAGGGGTAGGAAGTGGGCCATCTTTGAGAGTCGGTCAACGACTACAAAGATGGCCGTGTGATCTTCAGAGGGGGGCAGCTCGACTATAAAGTCCATCGTTATCATACGCCAGGGTCGATCAGGTGCAGGTAGAGGCTTGAGTAGGCCCCAGGCCCGGCCCCTAGTAGTCTTGCTTCGGGAGCACACTGGGCATGAACTGACATACTTGGAGCAGAATTCCTTCAGACCAGGCCACCAGAAGGTGCGCTGCACCAAGTCAAGAGTCTTTCGGGCCCCAAAGTGTCCTGCTAGTGGGTGATCGTGGAGGAGGGCCAATACTTTAACCCGGATGGGTTCGGGAACAAACACCTGGCTGTCCTTCCAGAGAAGCCCCTCTCTACGATTTAGTGAAAGTCCTGGGGGAAGGAGCGGGTTCAGGGAGGCCTCCCTGATCTGGGACAGTAAATCCGGCTGTAGTAGAAGGAAGTTGCTTGCAGGGAGGATGGTATCAGGAGGTGTGGAGTCTTTAGGGCAGTCGAACATGCGTGAAAGCGCATCTGGCTTTACATTTTTAGATCCAGGCCGGTAGGTAATGTGGAAGCTGAAACGTGAAAAGAAGAGGGCCCAGCGGGCTTGTCGTGGTTTTAGACGTTTTGCCGTCCTTAAGTACTCAAGATTCTTGTGGTCCGTGTAAATTAGTACAGGGTGGACTGCTCCCTCCAGCAAGTACCTCCATTCCTCCAGCGCTGATTTTATGGCTAGCAGTTCTCGGTCACCTACATCGTAGTTCCTTTCTGCGGGTGAAAGTTTCCGGGAAAAGAAGCCCACAGGGTGCATTAGGTCCTTATTGCCCTGGCGTTGGGAGACCACGGCCCCCACTGCTACCTCAGAGGCATCCACTTCCAGGATGTATGGGAGAGATGGGTCAGGGTGACTGAGGATGGGAGCGGATGTGAATCGCTCCTTGAGTTTCACAAACGCCTCCTGGGCCTCTGGACCCCAATGAAACCGTACATTCTGCCTTGTTAGCTGTGTGATTGGTGAGATGATGGCCGAGAACCCCTTGATGAACTTTCTGTAAAAATTAGCAAATCCGACAAAACGCTGCACACCCTTCTTGTCAGAGGGTGGCGGCCAGTCCAGCACAGCCGTTACCTTCTGCGGGTCCATCTCGATGCCTGCTGGGGAGATCTGAAGACCCAAGAATTGGATGCTCTGCTGCTCGAAGGTGCACTTCTCTGCTTTTGCGTACAATCCGTGCTGACGAAGACGGAGTAAGACTCGGCCCACATGCCCCCGATGCTGCTCAAGCGTTCTGGAGAAGATTAGGATGTCATCCAAGTATACAATGACAAAAATGTCCAGGAAGTCCCTGAAGACCTCATTTATGAGGTGCTGGAAAGTAGCCGGGGCATTACAAAGGCCGAAGGGCATAACTAAGTATTCGTAATGCCCAAAACGGGTACGAAATGCAGTCTTCCATTCATCACCTGATCGGATGCGAACCAGGTTATAGGCCCCTCTTAAGTCCAGTTTGGAGAATATGGTGGCCGCTCTTAGTTTTTGAAACAGTTCCGGTATTAAGGGTAAGGGATAGCGGTTTTTAATTGTAACTTTATTTAGCTCCCGGTAGTCCACACAGGGTCGGAGTGACTGGTCTTTCTTGGTTACAAAGAATATGCCGGCCCCTGCGGGTGAGGTGGAGTGACGTATAAACCCCTTCTTTAGGTTCTCCGAAATGTAGGCCTTCAGGGCCTCTTGTTCCTTCTCGGAAAGGGGGAAGATACGCCCGAACGGAATCTCGGCCCCCGGCAAAAGTTCTATGGGACAATCATAGGTGCGGTGTGGGGGTAGGGTGTCCGCTCCCCGTTTACTAAAGACGTCTAAGAATTCATGGTATGGTTCCGGTACCGCTTGGATCAGGTCAGTATCAGAGTCCAGACAAAGAAGCGTAGCGGGTTGTACCGGAGCTTCGTGTAAGCAATGTTCCAGGCAGTAGGGGGACTGGAACTTGACCTCCCCTGTGGACCAGCAGATGGTCGGATCGTGTGCCTGCAACCAGGGGATGCCCAGGATCACTGGGAACAGGGGGGACGAGATTACGTCCAAGGTTAACAGTTCCTGGTGGTGGAGAGAAGAGATAGTGAACAGAGGTTGGGTCTCCTGGACAACTTGGCCCGATTTAATGCGGGAACCGTCAGCCAGGAAGACGGATAGTCCGCGGGCCTTCCTCTGAAGAGGAATGTCGTGCCGGCTGGCAAAGGTGGTATCGATGAAACAGCTGCAGGCTCCTGAATCAAGGATGGCGTTGGTGCGAATCGTCCTTCCCAGGAACTGAAAAGACAGGGGTAGAGAGATGTGGGTGGCATGGACTGGTAAGTGAGCAGAGTTGATTGACACAGACGAAAGGCACTTACGCAGCTTGCTCGGGCAACTGTTCACAAAGTGTCCGGGCCCACCACAGTACAGGCACAAATTTAGTTGACGGCGTCGGGCACGTTCCTCCAGAGACAGAGTGGGTCGCATGAGACCAAGCTGCATCGGCTCGCCGGCATCGGGAAGAGGATGGGCAGGGGCCATTGGCTGAGCGGGCATGTAACGGCCAGCCGGTAATGGAGCCCTTGCAGTCATCCAAGCCGGACGGTGGACTTGAGCGGATCTCTCGACTCTGCGTTCCCGGAGCCGACGGTCAATTTGTATGCTCAAAGTTATCAGGCCCTCCAAAGTGTCTGGGGTGCCCACTCGGGCAAGTTCATCCTTTAGGCCTTCGGAGAGGCCCATGCGGAACTGATGCCTTAAAGCCGAGTCATTCCACTGGGTGTCTGCGCTCCATCGTCTAAAGTCTGTCACATAGTCCTCGGCCGTTCTGCGGCCTTGCTGGAGCGCAGATAGAGCAGACTCGGCTGTGGTGGTTAGCTGGGGGTCCTCGTAGAGTTGCGCCATGGCTTCCAGGAAAGACGAGAGGGACTGCGTCAGCATGCTATTTCCCTCCAGCAGGCGATGAGCCCAAATCTGAGGTTCGCCCTGCAGCAGGGAGATTACGAACCCCACTTTGGTGGCCTCTAGGGAGAAGGTTCTGGGTTGAAGAGCAAAGTATAACTGGCAGGCGTTGCGGAAGACACGGAATTTGGAACGATCTCCGGAGAAGCGATCAGGAACAGGTACTCTGGGTTCAGGAGGCAGCATCACCACCGCAGGAGGAGTAGCAGGTGTTGCAGAAGGTTGCGGAGATGTAGGAGCCGCAACATTGGGGTCAGCAAGTTGCTGCACTCGACCTTCCAGTCTGGTATACCCTTCTTGCAGGGATTGCACCGCCTGAGTGAGGGCTGCCAGGTGTGAGCAGAACTCCTTCATGGCAGAGGCTTCTCCCGCAGGCTCAGTCATGGCTGTTCGTACTGTTAGGTACCTGAGTGGTGAGCCTGACTTCGCTGGGAGAGGGCCTCTCTTACGGCTCTGGTTCAGGGCCCACTGGAGTGGAGACAGTGGTCCCGTGAGCACAGCGGGGTAGGAGTGCCTGGAATGGATGCTGTGGGAGACGTAGCTGATCAGTAACGATCTCCTGGATGTTGAAGCAGCAGAGACTGGCAGGTAGCGGAGCAGGGTCCGGATGTAGGGTGACCCCGAGATGGCGTCAGCAACTCTGGAAGTATGCAGCATGCGGGGAGCAGGCAGAGGGGTCGTCAGGCAGGCCGGGTCTGGATACACTTGGCAGGCAGGTAAGTGGGCACAGGCAATGGAGAGGTCAGACAGGCAGGAGATCAGCGTTCAGGTATCAGTCCAAAGCAGAGTCAACAGGCCGGAATCAGGAGTGAGAAGGCAGCAGAGTCAAGTGGAAGCCGGATCAGGTAAACAGGAGTACACAACAGAGGCAGGTTAAACAAGGGGCAAACTGCAGACGAACAGCACTTGACATGTGCAGCTGTCATTCTTTTAAAGGCCAACTGGCGCCAAACAGCGCTAACGCGTCACGTGTGCGCCCGCGACGCACGTGCCCGCGCTCGCTGCGCACGCGCGCGCGCCTGAGGAGTACGACGGCGCGTACCCTCGTTTCGACGCCCGGACGAATCAGCGGCGCGTGTGCGCATGCGCGCGCGCCGATTCGACCGTACGTCGCAAGTGGAGCCCTGACACTTGCGGGCACTCTGCTAGCAGTACATCGACGTCCGATTGTACCAGGCAAATTTCCCTGCCCCAACTGTTGGACCGTCGAAAGAAGTTCACTCCCAGCCATCTACATGCCCAGTGGTTGAATGCTAGCTTGGCTAAATTGCTAGCACTTCAACTGCTGTCTTTTCAGTTGGTAGACTCGGCCCCCTTCTGTGAGTTTGTGCAATGTGCGGTTCCTCAGTGGCAGGTTCCCAAACACCACTTTTTCTCACGGAAGGCGATTCCGGCATGTGGAAGGCAATGTCCATGCCTCGCTGGACAGGGCGGTCAGCAGTAAGGTGCATATTACCGCTGACTCATGGTCCAGCAGGCATGGACAGGGATGTTACCTATCTTTCACGGCCCATTGGGTCACTCTTTTGGCAGCTGGGAAGGATGCAGGACAAGGTGCAGTAGTGTTGGAGGTTGTTCTACCACCACGCCTCCAAAATGCTACTACTGGTTGTGACACACCTCTCTCCTCCACTCCCTCCTCTTCTTCTTCCTCCATGGCCTCTTCCTGTCCTTTGTCCTCGGAACCAGCGGTGCTCCGTAGGCGTTTAAGGGGCTACGCAAGTACGCAGGCAAAAAGATGCCATGTCATGCTTGCGCTGGTGTGTTTGGGGGACAGGAGCCACACTGGGGCAGAGGTTCTGTCAGCTCTGCAGGGGCAGGCCGAGAGGTGGTTGATGCCACGCCAGCTTAAGCCAGGAATGGTGGTTTGCGACAATGGCACCAACCTCCTCTCTGCCCTGCGACAGGGACAACTGACCCATGTGCCCTGTGTGGCTCATGTCCTTAACCTGGTGGTGCAGCGGTTCTTGGGCAGGTACCCGGGCTTACAGGATGTCCTGAGGCAGGCCAGGAAAGTCTGTGTGCATTTCCGCCGATCATATAATGCCAGTGCTCGGCTGGCTGAGCTGCAAAAGGAGTTGAACTTGCCCAAGAACCGCCTTATATGTGACATGCCCACCAGGTGGAACTCAACGTTGGCCATGATGCAGCGACTGCACACCCAGCAGAGGGCCATCAATGAGTACATGTGCGACTACGGCACCAGGACAGGGTCAGGGGAGCTTGGATTTTTTTCACCATGCCAGTGGGGCATGATCAGGGATGCATGCACTGTCCTGTCACCATTTGAGGAGGCAACGAGGATGGTGAGCAGGGACAGTGCATGCATCAGTGACACTGTACCTCTTGTCCACCTGTTGGAGCACACGATGCATGGAATAATGGACAGGGCACTTGAGGCAGAACAGAGACAGGAAGAGGAGGACTTTCTTGCCTCTCAAGGCCCCCTTTATCCAGACAGTGTTCCTTCTGTCCCACCCATTACACAGGAAGAGGATGAGGAGGAGGAGGATTGTGTCAGCATGGAGGTGGAGCCTGGCACTCAGCATCAGCAGCAGCAGTCTTTTAGGGATGATTTACAGTCCCAAGAAACCGGTGGACTTGTACGTGGCTGGGAGGAGGTGGCTGCGGATCATGTCGTCCTTAGTGACTCAGAGGACTCCGGACAGAATGCCTCAACTAACCTACGCTGCATGGCCTCCCTGATCCTGCAAAGCCTGCGGAAGGATCCTCGTTCCCAGAGACTCCTGGTCCTGGAAAACGAGTTGCTGAGGATGAGACATCTCCGGGAGGCCTTGCAGAAAGGTCTGTGCAACGCGTTCCCAGAGACTCCTGGCCCTGGAAAACGAGTTGCTGAGGCTTCGGTCAGTAGCAGAAGGGTGGTGGAGAATATGGATGTCTGACTGATGTGTTCGGACAATTTTTTAGTCCGCAGCCCCAAGGTATGATCGGTTCCAGCAACCATTGCCAGCGTCTGATATACATGGTGCAGGAATACCTAGGGGCAAGGTCAGACTTGGACATCTTTCCCACCGAAAATCCTCTGGCTTACTGGGTCTTGAGGATGGATCACTGGCCAGAGTTGCACAGTATGCAATTGAGCTACTGACCTTTCCTGCATCCAGCGTTCTTTTTCGGAATGCACATTCAGTGCTGCTGGAGGCTTTGTCATCGATCACAGGGTGCGCCTGTCCACCGACTCGGTTGATCGACTGACCTTCATAAAGATGAATCAGTCTTGGATCACCACCAACTACCAGGCACCTGAAGCTGATGTAACAGAATAATTTATTTTGAAATGTCACATCCCTTCAAGACTGCCTATGCTGATGCTGAGTGACTGTCCTGTTATGTTGACTGACTATCCTCTTCCTCCTCAATGATCTTGATGATAACTTGGAAGAACATTTTTGTTTCTGGGTGTCGCCACCAGTGGCTAAGGCCCAATTTTTCAGCCCCTGTTTAACAAGGGCATGTAATTACAATTTTTGATGCAATACTTTGCAACAGTGCTCATTGCTGTGCTCCAAGTACAGTATCTGTGAGGGGTTGCAGTGTTGTGGCACCAGTGCCTAAGGCCCAATTTTTCAGCCCCTGTTTAACAGGGGAGTGTAATTACAATTCTTGATCTAATAATTCACAGCAGGGCCCATTCCTGCGCCCACCAAGGGTAACTGTGAGGGCTTACAGTGTTGTGGCAACCACCACCACCAAAGGCCCAGGGCCCATTCCTGCATCCCCCAAAAGTAACTGCGAGGGCTTAGCCCCCGTACACACGGTCTGAAATTCCAATGGAAAATGTCCGATCAGACCATGTTGTCAGAAAATCTGCCCGTGTGTGGGCTCCATCGAAAAAAACAAAATCCGTTGGAAAAAATCTGACGGATTTTGTGGTCAGAATTTTCGACCGTGTGTATGGGGGCTTACAGTGTTGTGGCAACACCACCACCACCACCACCAAAGGCCCAATTTTTCTGCCCCTGTTCAACAGGGGCACACAATTACAATTCTTGATCTAATAATTCACAGCAGGGCCCATTCATGCGCCCACCAAGAGTAACTGTGAGGGCTTACAGTGTTGTAGCACCAGCACCACCACCAAAGGCCCAATTTTTCCTACCACTGTTCAATGTTACAATGGCATGTAATTAAAATTCCTGATATAATAGTTCACAGCAGGGCGTTCCAGCGCCCACCAAGAGTAACTGTGAGGGCTTACAGTGTTGTGGCAACACCAACATCTAAGGGGCAAATTTATGCAGAGTATATACGGCAGGCCGCTACTTTCAAACATCCAACTTACAAACAACTCCTACTTGCAAACGGAAGGAGACAACAGGAAGTGAGAGGAAATCTATCCCTAAGAAGGGAAATTCTCTCCTGTAAGAGTTAATTTGGGAAAAAGGTGTCTCCTCTCTACTGATGCTTTATCACCAATCCTTGTTTCAATAAAAAACATACTTTTCCAAAAACATTTGTCATTGGGATGGAAAGTGAGGTGAAATGTTCTGAACAGGTGCACAGACAGCAAAACAAATGTTACAGGGGTAATAACCCTTCCCTATGTTCTCCAAAAAGCTTAAAAATAGATTTTTAGGCTAGAGATACACTTAAAAATGTACCTATTCCAAATTACAAACAGATTCTACTTAAGAACAACTGTTCAGAGTATATAGGGTTTTAGGTATAGGGTTTTATTTTGGGTGCGGTGTTCCCCTTAATATCCATACAAGACCCAAAGGGGCTGGTAATGGGCTGGAGTAGGGGGGGTGATGGGGTAGCCATGCCATTTTTCTCAAAGATTTTCATCCATTTGCCAGGACAAGACATGACATTAAAGCCGCAAGCAGTTTTAAATGGCTTTTTTTCCTTTAGAAATGTCATTTTGTGCAGGTTCAGTTCTAAACACGGGAAACGCGCCACTTCACAGGCGTGCTATAGACACCCCCCAGGCACGATATTTAAAGGAATATTTCACTTTTTTTTTCACTTTATGCATCATTAAAATGACTGCTCCTGATAAAACATCAGTTTTTAAAACTTCTTTTTGCATTGATACATGTCCCCTTTTTAGCACAATAACATGCATATTAGCCGTTATAATTAGCACTTTCGATTTCAAACGTTTGCCTCCATTGTATTTAATAGGGTTCTAATGTTCGCACAAACTTTCGGTCCGTTCGCAGGTTCTGGTGCGAACCGGGGGGTGTTCGGCTCATCCCTACTGGTGAGAAGTCCCCTGTGTCACCACCGGAGAGCCCTGTTGCAGGCAGTCCAACTGCCGGTAGTCTAAATGCAACCGGTCCAGCAGCAGGAAGCCCAATGGCTGGGATGCCTCCTGCCTCAATCTATCTAGACATGAATCGCCTAGTTGACAGCCTGATACAGAGTAACAACAGGTCCGCCAATCAGGGATATCGGAGGTTACCAACCTTCTCAGGCCGTGTCCCCAGACCAGATGTAGAAGAAAATTTGATAGCTGGATGGATCAGGCTATGCAAGAGTGGAATGTGTCGGGAACAGTGGAAAGACAGCGCATCAGTGAGAGTCTCTGCAGTCCAGCAGCGGATGTCATCAGAAGCTATGGAGGCCATGGACTATATTGATGCTCTCTACGCAGTTTACGGCAGGGTAGAGAAGCTACCTGATCTAATGTACAAGTTTGAGCATACCCACCAGTGGAGGGGAGAGAAGTTGTCTGAATATGTCGCCAGGGTGGATCAAATCCTGCACCAGATCATCTTAAAAAAAGTTATCGACCCCCGGGAGGCAGACAGA
Organism: Lithobates sylvaticus; assembly: GCA_028564925.1. Classification (NCBI taxonomy): domain Eukaryota; kingdom Metazoa; phylum Chordata; class Amphibia; order Anura; family Ranidae; genus Lithobates; species Lithobates sylvaticus. Next base: position 187,887,474 of record CM053034.1, read on the forward strand.
GACCGGTTGGATCGGATCCTACAAGGAGCAAGGCCAAACTATCCTATTGTGCTCCGATTGCTCTTGAAGGGTACCCGAGAGGCCCCTTCTTACCCCGAGCTGATGGGGTTGGTGAGAGAAGAGGAGGCTCTCCTGAATGATAAGAGTCAGGAGGCTCGACTTGCAGTAAAAACACCCCAGAAGAGTGAGAAAATAGCCGCACAATCAGTCCAGGTGGATGCCAGCGTGGTGGAGAGTGATGAAGAGCCTGAGTGGAAGGAGCGCACTAAGACCTCTGTAGTGCAATCCACCTCAAAAGTTACTCCCATCAAGTCATCAGAAAGTGGAGCTCAAGTTCAAGAACAGGTACAACAAGCTTTGTTAAATGTGATGGAAGCCAAGGCCAAAGCTCAGGCTGAGCGGACGGGCATTCGGAAGTGCTACAAGTGTGGTGATCCAAGACACTTCAAAGCCCAGTGTCCACAAAGGGAAGTGAATGCTGACCTGTTGGAGGAGTTGGTGAAGCTATTAAAAAAATTGCTGAAAGACCAGCAGGCGGGAAACTCCAGGGAGGGAGACAACTGAGAACCCCGATGAGAAACAGCGCTCCAGAAAACAAAGGAAGTGAAGGGCCAGAGAGAGGCCTCAGAAGGAAAGAGTGGCTGGATCACTCTGGTCATCCCCACAGTCAAGTAACCCGGTACCAGGGTCAGGGGGCCAGGCGCAGAGGGTCAATGCTTTACCGTTGCCTAGGGCCAATCAGAATGCCCCTAAGAAAGTTTGTCAGACTGGCCCAATCAAAAGTGGTCTAGTGACACCACCTAGGGTCACTGTTAGATCCCCACAGAGTGCCTTAAAGAAAAGAAACTGTGATCTTAACCGCACTCAGAATACTACTGCCAGTTTCCCGGAAAAGCTCCCTGATTGTGCCTGTGCAAATAGAAGGCGTCTATACCAAAGCTTTACTAGACACAGGGGCCCAGGTCACATTATTATACCAGGATTTCTGTGACAAACACCTGAGCCACATTCCCTTACGCAAGCTGGAAGAACTCGAGATCTGGGGAATTGGAACTGCTAGATGCCCATATGATGGCTACATCCCTATCCAGATATCCTTTGGGCCAGCAGCTGCCGGAAAAGAAGAGGCTTTAGACACCTTGGCTGTCGTGTGTCCCAAACCACCTGGGGCCAGGTGAAATTACATATTGGTGGGAACTAATACCGACTTAGTGAGAAGACTATTTTCATCAGTACTGAGCGAAGATGGATCCACCAAAAACAAGATTCACCCACAGTTACTGAAAGCTTGTCAGCGAGTGGCAAGAGAGAAGAAGGCCCCTAAAGGAGGAGTGGGGCGGTTGTGGAAGTTGGAGACCAAAGAAAGGGTACTACAGCCGGGGGAAGTTGCTCATGTGAAGGCCACCATCAAGTTGACTTGTGATCAACCGGGCCCCTTTGTGGTGCTGGAGATAGATGAGCAAGCCAGGGCGGCTGGACTAGAAATCGTCCCTAGGCTGGTTTCTACACAAGACTTGTCTAGAACAGGAAGGAAAGTACCCATCCATTTGAAGAATGGGACCGATCAGCCTATTACGTTGGGAGCCCGTATGCTGGTGGGGCAGGTGAGTGCCGCCACCACTGTACTCCCGAAGAAGCCAAGGATTTGAAGAATGGCCAACAGTTACAGATGGAGTTTCAGCAATGTGCAGAGGTCTTGTCCCCTGCCTGGCAGAAAAGGATGAAGTCTCAACTGATGAGATGGGAGAAGCTGTTTTCCAAAGACGATTTTGATGTGGGATGTGCAAGAAGTGCCCAACATAGAATTCGGCTTCAGGAAGACAAACCCTTCCGAGACCGGGCCAGGAGAATACCTCTCAGTGACCTGGAAGACTTAAGAGAGCAGCTGGCAGAGTTGAAAAGTCAGGAGTCATTCAGGAATCTCAGAGTCCCTATGCATCCCCCATCGTGGTAGTAAGGAAGAAAAATGGGCCGTTACGCATGTGTATCGACTACTGGACCCTGAATCAGCACACCATCCTGGACCAGTACACCACACCACACCCCGTATCGAAGATGCTTTGCAGTGCCTTACTTAAGCTAAGTGATTTAGTGTGCTTGATTTGAAAAGCAGGTATTATCAGATTCCCATGCACCCAGAAGATCAGGAGAAGACGGCATTCATATGCCCCTTAGGATTCTACGAGTTCAGTTGGATGCCTCAGGGCTTGTCGGGGGGTCCTGCAACCTTTCAGTGTTTAATGGAAAGGACAGTAGGGACATGAATCTTGTAGAAGTACTGGTGTATTTGGATGACATCATTGTGTTTGGGAAGACACTGGAAGAGCACGAAACTCGTCTAGAAAAGGTATTCTCCCACCTCCACGAGGAAGGACTGAAGTTGTCACTGAAAAAATGCCAGTTCTACAGAACCTCTGTCACCTATTTGGACCATGTCTCTGCAGGGGAGTCGCCACAGATCCATAAAAGCTGGAGGCTGTCACCACCTGACCCAGACCAAGAACTGTAACCGAGTTGAGATCTTTCCTGGAATTCTGCTCCTATTACCGATGATTTGTGGCCAACTTCGCTAAGATTGCTCAACCCCTTAACCTGTTGCCGACCGCCCACCGTTAATTGACGGCGGAGCGGTGCGGCTCTTGTTGCGGGGCGCCGTCATATGACGTCGCTAAGTTTTCGGCCACTAGGGGGCGATTGCCAGTAACTGAGCAGGACGTGGATCTGTGTATGTAAACACACAGATCCACGTCCTGTCAGAGGAGAGGAGACCGATGGTGTGTCCCTTGTACATAGGGACACCGATCCCCTCCCCCAGTCAGTCCCCTCCCCCCACAGTTAGAATCACTCACATAGGGAACATATTAACCCCTGCAGTGCCCCCTAGTGTTAACCCTTCCCTGCCAGTCACATTTATACAGTAATCAATGCATTTTTATAGCACGGATCGCTGTATAAATGTGAATGGTCCCAAAAATGTGTCAAAAGTGTCCGATATGTCCGCCGCAATGTCGCAGTCAGGTTAAAAATCGCAGATCGCCGCCATTACTAGTAAAAAAAATAATTATAATAAAAATGCTATAAATCTATCCCCTATTTTGTAGACGCTATAACTTTTGCGCAAACCAATGAATATACGCTTATTGCGATTTTTTTTTACCAAAAATATGTAGAAGAATACGTATCGGCCTAAACTGAGGAAAAAATTTGTTTAAAAAAAAAAAAATTGGATATTTATTATAATAAAAAGTAAAAAATATTGTGTTTTTTGAAACTTGTCCCTCTTCTTTTGTTTATAGCGCAAGAAATGAAAACCGCAGAGGTGATCAAATACCACCAAAATAAAGCTCTATCTGTGGGGAAAAAATGATAAAAAATTTATTTGGGTACAGCGTTGCAATTGTCATTCAAAATGCAACAACGCTGAAAGCTGAAAAATGGCTTGGTCAGGAAGGGGGTGTTCGTGCCTGGTAGGCAAGTGGTTAATGAGCTGTTGCAAGTGGTCACGGGAGAAGGTGAAGATGGAGTAAGACTCAGGAAGAGTGGTGCCCACAAGAAAGGAGAGTCTGTCCAATGCCAATGGACCTCTCCATGTGAAAAAGCGTTTTGGCAATTGAAAAAGAGTCTCAGAAAGGCCCCAGTTTTGGCCTACGCTGACCCTGGCCTGCCTTATGAGTTCATGTGGATGCTAGTAGAGAAGGATTGGGAGGAGTACTGTATCAGGAACAAAATGGAGGTTTGAAACCGGTGGCCTATGTGCGTAGGAGCCTTATCCTATCGGAGAAGAATTACCTCGTTCACAAATTGGAATTTTTGGCACTCAAGTGGACCGTGGTGGATAAGTTGAGAGACTATTTGTATGGAGCTGAGTTCATTGTCAAGACTGACAACAATCCCTTAACTTACATCTTAACCTCGGCAAACCTGGATGCAACAGGTCACAGGTGGTTAGCAGCTTTGGCAGGGTTCCGGTTTAGTCTGAAGTATCGGCCCGGAGTCGGGAACCGACATGTGGATGTTTTGTCTCGCAGGCCTCATAGGAAGGAAGAAGACCCTGAGGGATGGACTTATGTAACTGAAGTAGTTTGAGCCTTGTGTCAGGGCCTGGACCAGAAGATGAAAGGATTAGTGGCTGCTGAATACATTGGGGTTCACCCCTCTGGGATACCAAGACGCTACTGTGGATTGACACAGGTGAGAGGAGAAGGCCTACCCCAACTGATAAAGAGAGATTTGAAGAGAGATCAAGAGCTGGACCCATTGATTCATTTGGTGCTGCAGGCTTTGAACAAGCAGGATCCCAGACTGTTGCTGAAAAGCCCCATAATGGGAGCAAAGACTCTGCACAGAGAATGGGACCGGTTGCAAATCAGAGATGGAATGTTATACAGGCGTTGCCCGTCTGGAGAAAGGAGGAGAGGTAGCAGCTGTTTCTCCCGGAAAAACATTGTTCTACTGTCTTAATGTCATTACATGACGACCATGGCCCCTTGGGAACAGAAAGAACATTTCGCTTGATTAGAGATAGATTTTATTGGCCCAATTTGAGAGGAGAGGTAGAGAGTTACTGTTACCCTCGTCTGACTTTGCCAGTTAGGGCCGCCCCAATGGGTCACTTAAAGAATCAGGAGCCATTAGATCTGGTTTGCATTTACTTTCTTTGCCTTGAACCCGATACAGGTGGAAGAAACAGCATCTTGGTTGTGACCGATTACTTCACCCGCTATGCACAGGCTTATCCTACTAAAGATCAGAAGGCCAGCACTGTGGCTACAGTGCTCTTGGAGAAGTTTTTGGTACACTTTGGGCTACCCGTACGAATTCATTCAGACCAAAGAAGGGACTTTGAGAGTAGATTAGTCCATCAGCTGTGTGCCCTATTGGGTATCAAGAAGTCTCGTACTACACCGTATCATCCTCAAGGAGACCCTCAACCTGAACGATTCAATCAGACTTTGCTAAACATGTTGGGAACTCTAACCCCAGAAAAGAAACAGCATTGGGGTAATCATATAGCAGCGCTGGTGCATGCTTACAATAGCACAGAGAGTGATGCTACTGGTTACTCCCCCTACCGCCTTATGTTTGAGAGAGAGGCTCGTTTTCCTGCTGACCTGGCTTTTGGCACCTCCCTTGATGAAACCCCTTTAACATCACATAAGGGAAGAACTTACGACAAGCCTATGAGAAAGCTATGGTGCATGCTTCTACCAGAGAATCTCGTAATAAATGAAACTTTGATTTAAGAGTAAGGATCCAGGACTTACTACCGGGTGGCCGAGTGTTACCAAAAAAATCTAGGGGTACCAGAAAAACATAAGCTGGTGGATCGTTGTGTTGTGTGTAAACAACGCCCTGGCTTGCCCGTCTATCAGATCAAACCTAATGAACTTTCACCTGCAATTTATTCATTTATTTTCACGATATCAATGCACAACTATATAAAGGCTTTTTCAAATTATACTCACTAATTAAGTACAAAAACTTTTTTATATTTATAAATATTCTACACTTTATAAAGGGCAGCATTTTGCATGAATGGAGTTATTAAAACTAAGCCAACAAACTACACTACCAGAGTAAATCCTAACAGCTAATCCCCATAAGGATAAATATCCATGTTTATATTTTAGTGTAAGGCCAAGCCTTTTACCAAACAATTACCATTATCTTCTTTTCTGTTTTAGCAATCACAGAGCGAACCATACCATATACATTAGTAATTTATTAAATTGTTGTTTTCAGGTGCGGCCACCCACATAGTGACACCCCTAAATTGGGGGAAGTTCCATTTTTCTGTCATCTCCTGTAAGCCCGTGATCTTGACCCCCTTGGGGGGCCTTTTCTCCTTCCCACCTGATGGGAAGATCGCGGAGTAACATCTCGGCGGTGAGGCCCACGATTATTCTCAGGGAGCAAATTCTTGTTTTTTAGAAAAATCTCTGGTTTGAGCAAACAATCCGGTGGAAGGGTAAATATTACATGTGACAAACGTAACAAGAATTATATAAAAGTAGAATAGTTTTACAAAATGTATAAAGCTTTTTCTCTTTTGATACTTCGCAGAAATGTGATAAAGTTGCCCTTTTTCCTCTGTTCCCCCTGAAGAAGACCATAATTCCTAAACGGTCGAAATGCATTGGGGTAGTGGGGTGCTTTTCATCAGATGGACAAATCTCTTGGAATCATAATTCAATATTTTTGTAATATTTCTTTCAATACAAATGTATAACAATATTGCATGTACCTTTATTTGTTGAATTGTTTGCACAATGTAAACCAGAGCTCGAATTTTAAACGATCAATTGCATTTACGCTTTTTGGATAAAATAATAAAAACCTGTTTTGGTTTCACCAACAAATTGTTCTTTATTGCTGCCCAAAAAAATCATGGGGAATTCATTCCATTCTTTCCAAGGTTAAACCTCTTTTCTTCTAATTTTAATGAGTGGCCACAAGTTTTGTTAAACTCCCTTCTGCGGAAAAGTTTTCTCCCTATTGTGGGGTCACCAGTCCGGTATTTGTATATTGTGGGGTCACCAGTCCGGTATTTGTATATTGTGGGGTCACCAGTCCGGTATTTATATATTGTGAGGTCACCAGTCCGGTATTTATATATTGTGGGGTCACCAGTCCGGTATTTATATATTGTGGGGTCACCAGTCCGGTATTTGTATATTGTGGGGTCACCAGTCCGGTATTTATATATTGTGAGGTCACCAGTCCGGTATTTATATATTGTGGGGTCACCAGTCCGGTATTTGTATATTGTGGGGTCACCAGTCCGGTATTTATATATTGTGGGGTCACCAGTCCAGTATTTATATATTGTGGGGTCACCAGTCCGGTATTTATATATTGTGGGGTCACCAGTCCGGTTTTTGTATATTGTGGGGTCACCAGTCCGGTATTTATATATTGTGAGGTCACCAGTCCGGTATTTATATATTGTGGGGTCACCAGTCCGGTATTTATACATTGAAATCATATCCCCTCTCAAGCGTCTCTTCTCCAGAGAGAATAAGTTCAGTGCTCACAACCTTTCCTCATAACTAATATCCTCCAGACCCTTTATTAGCTTTGTTGCCCTTCTTTGTAGTCGCTCCATTTCCTGTACATCCTTCCTGAGGACTGGTGCCCAGAACTGGACATCATACTCCAGGTGCGGCCGGACCAGAGTCTTGTAGAGCGGGAGAATTATCCTTTTATCTCTGGAGTTGATCCCATTTTTAATGCCAATATTCTGTTTGCTTTGTTAGCAGTAGCTTGACATTGCTTGCCCATCATCTACTAGGACCCCCAGGTCCTTCTCCATCCTAGATCCCCCCAGAGGTTCTCCCCCAGTCTATAGATTGCATTCAGATTTTTGCCACCCAAATGCATTATTTTACATTTTTCTACATTGAACCTCATTTGACATGTAGTAATAATTTCTTGGGATTTTTTTTGCTCTCCTCCGCTATGTGTCTTTCATGTTCTATCTTAGTCGCCCTAATTGCACCCTTACATTTCTTGTTGCATTCTTTGTAAAGTCTGAATGCTGATGATGATCCCTCAGCCTTGTATTTTCTGAAGGCCTTCTCCTTTGCTTTTATATGCATTTTTACATTGGAGTTAAGCCATCCTTTTCTTCGCTCTTTTAAATTTATTACCCAATGGGATGCATTGGCTAATGCCCTTATTTAATATGCTCTTAAAGCAAACCCTCCTCCGTGTTCTTTGTTTCATAAGATTTTATCCCAATTTATGCCTTCTGATACAGTAGGGGAGTGTTATTCACAGGATCACCAAATAAAATAAAGGGAAAAACAACTGCAGCCACCACATCTAATAAAGAAGAGCGGGAATATTTGAAATTTTTATTTTTTGGATTCACTTTAACCCACGCACACTTTTGATCAGAAACATTCTTGTGGAGTAAAACTTTCTGCTGATTGATGCCAATTTCGAGAATGGGCTTGTATAGTCTGTGTGTGTGTGACCCATCAGTGGAGGGGGCCCTTCATTACAGACCCCCAGTCAGAACCCTCCATCCTTTCCTCTGCACCAGGGCTGAAGGAACCTTCTACTATATAAATGACAGGAAAGATGGATTCCAAGGCTGGAGCTTTGTCTTCTGCCGGAGCTCAGAACATGCCGATACCACCCTGAGAGCCATTACCTGGACAGCCATGTACTACAGAAGACTTCACTTCCAACCAAACCCAAAGAGTTCAACCATGCAACACATTGTAGGATCCAAGAGGAACATGGGAAGATTGCTTCCGTGCACGAGCAACTTAAACAGAGAGGATTCTAAGATTCTGGTTATGCCTCAGCCTGCTGATAGTAGAATACACTGAAAGGATAGAAACAAGGGAGAGACAAAGAATCATTGATAGAAAACCAGAAGAACAGCTACTTACCTGTGCCTGCATTGTCAGAGGCTCTGGGTGGACAGTTGGATAAATGTCTCTATATTTAGGATGTACCCGGTCTATAAACCAGAGGCTCTGGATGGACAGTTGGATTAATGGTTCTATGTTTAGGATGTACCCGGTCTATAAACCAGAGGCTCTGGATGGACAGTTGGATTAATGGTTCTATATTTAGGATGTATCCAGTCTATAAACCAGAGGATCTGGATAGACAGTTGGATTAATGGTTCTATATTTAGGATGTATCCAGTCTATAAACCAGAGGCTCTGGATGGACAGTAGGATTAATGGTTCTATATTTAGGATGTATCCAGTCTATAAACCAGAGGCTCTGGATAGACAGTTGGATTAATGGTTCTATGTTTAGGATGTACCCGGTCTATAAACCAGAGGATCTGGATGGATAGTTGGATTAATGGTTCTATATTTAGGATGTATCCAGTCTATAAACCAGAGGATCTGGATAGACAGTTGGATTAATGGTTCTATGTTTAGGATGTACCCGGTCTATAAACCAGAGGCTCTGGATGGACAGTTGGATAAATGTCTCTATATTTAGGATGTACCCGGTCTATAAACCAGAGGCTCTGGATGGACAGTTGGATTAATGGTTCTATGTTTAGGATGTACCCGGTCTATAAACCAGAGGCTCTGGATGGACAGTTGGATTAATGGTTCTATATTTAGGATGTATCCAGTCTATAAACCAGAGGATCTGGATAGACAGTTGGATTAATGGTTCTATATTTAGGATGTATCCAGTCTATAAACCAGAGGCTCTGGATGGACAGTAGGATTAATGGTTCTATATTTAGGATGTATCCAGTCTATAAACCAGAGGCTCTGGATAGACAGTTGGATTAATGGTTCTATGTTTAGGATGTACCCGGTCTATAAACCAGAGGATCTGGATGGATAGTTGGATTAATGGTTCTATATTTAGGATGTATCCAGTCTATAAACCAGAGGATCTGGATAGACAGTTGGATTAATGGTTCTATATTTAGGATGTATCCAGTCTATAAACCAGAGGCTCTGGATGGACAGTTGGATTAATGGTTCTATATTTAGGATGTATCCAGTCTATAAACCAGAGGCTCTGGATAGACAGTTGGATTAATGGTTCTATGTTTAGGATGTACCCGGTCTATAAACCAGAGGATCTGGATGGACAGTTGGATTAATGGTTCTATGTTTAGGATGTACCCGGTCTATAAACCAGAGGCTCTGGATGGACAGTTGGATTAATGGTTCTATATTTAGGATGTATCCAGTCTATAAACCAGAGGATCTGGATAGACAGTTGGATTAATGGTTCTATATTTAGGATGTATCCAGTCTATAAACCAGAGGCTCTGGATGGACAGTTGGATTAATGGTTCTATATTTAGGATGTATCCAGTCTATAAACCAGAGGCTCTGGATAGACAGTTGGATTAATGGTTCTATGTTTAGGATGTACCCGGTCTATAAACCAGAGGATCTGGATGGACAGTTGGATTAATGGTTCTATATTTAGGATGTATCCAGTCTATAAACCAGAGGATCTGGATAGACAGTTGGATTAATGGTTCTATATTTAGGATGTATCCAGTCTATAAACCAGAGGCTCTGGATGGACAGTTGGATTAATGGTTCTATATTTAGGATGTATCCAGTCTATAAACCAGAGGCTCTGGATGGACAGTTGGATTAATGGTTCTATATTTAGGATGTATCCAGTCTATAAACCAGAGGCTCTGGATAGACAGTTGGATTAATGGTTCTATGTTTAGGATGTACCCGGTCTATAAACCAGAGGCTCTGGATGGACAGTTGGATTAATGGTTCTATATTTAGGATGTATCCAGTCTATAAACCAGAGGCTCTGGATAGACAGTTGGATTAATGGTTCTATGTTTAGGATTTACCCGGTCTATAAACCAGAGGCTCTGGATGGACAGTTGGATTAATGGTTCTATGTTTAGGATGTACCCGGTCTATAAACCAGAGGCTCTGGATGGACAGTTGGATTAATGGTTCTATATTTAGGATGTATCCAGTCTATAAACCAGAGGATCTGGATAGACAGTTGGATTAATGGTTCTATATTTAGGATGTATCCAGTCTATAAACCAGAGGCTCTGGATGGACAGTTGGATTAATGGTTCTATATTTAGGATGTATCCAGTCTATAAACCAGAGGCTCTGGATAGACAGTTGGATTAATGGTTCTATATTTAGGATGTATTCGGTCTATAAACCAGAGGCTCTGGATAGACAGTTGGATAAATGGCTTTATATTTAGGATGTATCCGGTCTATAAACCAGAGGCTCTGGATAGACAGTTGGATAAATGGCTTTATATTTAGGATGTATCCGGTCTATAAACCAGAGGCTCTGGGTGGACAGTTGGATTAATGGCTCTATATTTAGAATGTACCCGGTCTATAAACCAGAGGCTCTGGATTAGCAGTTGGATTAATGGTTCTATATTTAGGATGTACCCGGTCTATAAACCAGAGGCTCTGGATGGACAGTTGGATTAATGGTTCTATATTTAGGATGTATCCAGTCTATAAACCAGAGGATCTGGATGGATAGTTGGATTAATGGCTCTATATTTAGGATGTATTCGTTCTATAAAGCAGAGGCTCTGGATGGACAGTTGGAATAATGGTTCTATATTTAGGATGTATTCGGTCTATAAACCAGAGGCTCTGGATAGACAGTTGGATAAATGGCTTTATATTTAGGATGTATCCGGTCTATAAACCAGAGGCTCTGGATGGACAGTTGGATAAATGGCTTTATATTTAGGATGTATCCGGTCTATAAACCAGAGGCTCTGGATGGACAGTTGGATAAATGGCTTTATATTTAGGATATATCCGGTCTATAAACCAGAGGCTCTGGATTAGCAGTTGGATAAATGGTTCTACTGTATATTTAGGATGTATCCAGTCTATAAACCAGAGGCTCTGGATGAACAGTTGGATTAATGGCTCTATATTTAGAATGTACCCGGTCTATAAACCAGAGGCTCTGGATGGATAGTTGGATTAATGGTTCTATATTTGGGATGTATCCAGTCTATAAACCAGAGGATCTGGATGGACAGTTGGATATATAGCTCTATATTTAGAATGTACCCAGTCTATAAACCAGAGGCTCTGGATGGACAGTTGGATTAATGGTTCTATATTTAGGATGTATCCAGTCTATAAACCAGAGGATCTGGATGGATAGTTGGATTAATGGCTCTATATTTAGGATGTATTCGGTCTATAAACCAGAGGCTCTGGATGGACAGTTGGATTAATGGCTCTATATTTAGGATGTATCCGGTCTATAAACCAGAGGCTCTGGATGGACAGTTGGATTAATAGTTCTATATTTAGAATGTACCCAGTCTATAAACCAGAGGCTCTGGATGGACAGTTGGATTAATGGCTCTATATTTAGGATGTATCCTGTCTATAAACCAGAGGCTCTGGATGGACAGTTGGATTAATGGTTCTATATTTAGGATGTATTCGGTCTATAAACCAGAGGCTCTGGATGGACAGTTGGATTAATGGCTCTATATTTAGGATGTATCCGGTCTATAAACCAGAGGCTCTGGATGGACAGTTGGATTAATGGTTCTATATTTAGGATGTATTCGGTCTATAAACCAGAGGCTCTGGATGGACAGTTGGATTAATGGCTCTATATTTAGGATGTATCCGGTCTATAAACCAGAGGCTCTGGATGGACAGTTGGATTAATGGCTCTATATTTGGGATGTATCCAGTCTATAAACCAGAGGATCTGGATGGACAGTTGGATATATAGCTCTATATTTAGGATATATCCGGTCTATAAACCAGAGGCTCTGGATGGACAGTTGGATAAATGGCTTTATATTTAGGATATATCCGGTCTATAAACCAGAGGCTCTGGATTAGCAGTTGGATAAATGGCTTTATATTTAGGATATATCCGGTCTATAAACCAGAGGCTCTGGATTAGCAGTTGGATAAATGGTTCTACTATATATTTAGGATGTATCCAGTCTATAAACCAGAGGCTCTGGATGAACAGTTGGATTAATGGCTCTATATTTAGAATGTACCCGGTCTATAAACCAGAGGCTCTGGATGGATAGTTGGATTAATGGTTCTATATTTGGGATGTATCCAGTCTATAAACCAGAGGATCTGGATGGACAGTTGGATATATAGCTCTATATTTAGAATGTACCCAGTCTATAAACCAGAGGCTCTGGATGGACAGTTGGATTAATGGTTCTATATTTAGGATGTATCCAGTCTATAAACCAGAGGATCTGGATGGATAGTTGGATTAATGGCTCTATATTTAGGATGTATTCGGTCTATAAACCAGAGGCTCTGGATGGACAGTTGGATTAATGGCTCTATATTTAGGATGTATCCGGTCTATAAACCAGAGGCTCTGGATGGACAGTTGGATTAATAGTTCTATATTTAGAATGTACCCAGTCTATAAACCAGAGGCTCTGGATGGTCAGTTGGATTAATGGCTCTATATTTAGGATGTATCCGGTCTATAAACCAGAGGCTCTGGATGGACAGTTGGATTAATGGTTCTATATTTAGGATGTATTCGGTCTATAAACCAGAGGCTCTGGATGGACAGTTGGATTAATGGCTCTATATTTAGGATGTATCCGGTCTATAAACCAGAGGCTCTGGATGGACAGTTGGATTAATGGTTCTATATTTAGGATGTATCCGGTCTATAAACCAGAGGCTCTGGGTGGACAGTTGGATAAATTACATTATATAATGGGCCAACCTACCTCTCTACAATGTAAAACCCACTTTGCTTATTTCGAAGTTTATTGGACGTGATGACCTATAAGTGTTGTAATTATGAAGATAATGTCTTACCTGTAGAGAGGGGAGCAGGAAGAACATTGGGGGTCAGAATAGGTTTAGAGACTTTACCTGGGACTCACATTGTCCAAGAGGAAATGGAGATTTCCAATGTGCTAATTCTTAGTTTGTTCTCGGTAACACAAATTCTGAAATTTCTACAAAATCCATTGTAAAAAACATTCATGAAAAGAGTGTTACATTGTCATTTTAACATTCCAATTCCGCAAGCATTCCTAGGACATTTGTATAAAGAGCAGGCAGTAAAACCATGATAAAAAATTTATTTCATGCACGATCGTTTTTGCATAACATTGCACATGCATCTTTGCGTCAGGCATATGAAATTGCATACAATGCGGTTCTTTGTTCTCATTTGACAGAAATGTTTCCTGATTTTATGCATCAAGTCCCGGCATTAAATTCACACATTTTGTTGTTTTGATATCCATATAGATTATTTAATTAGAACAATCTTTTGAAGGATATTCATGTTGAGCTATACACTGATAAGTACAATAGAACCTCAGATGGACAGTCAGTAGAAGCCAGGTGTTGTCAAGTCAGATGCTGGTTCCTTGTTCACGAGCATGCCAATGGAAACAGCAAGCTAAAGGTCCTTGTCTTGTGATTCATGATGTACAATATGAAGACCTAGTCAATGTGACCAGTGCCAGTTGGAGTGCAAGCAATCAGTCCATATACAAAAAAGCAACCCAGAGCAATTCATTTTACAGTTTAAAATGTTAACATTTTGCTACATAATGTATGTAAAAGTAAAGAGATTTAAAAGAAAATAGATGTATTTTTTGATTTCTCAAGAGAATTTTGCAATTCTATTTTTCTTAATTTAGCTTTTTTTTTTTACATCATGCAATTCATGCTAAATAAATAAGAGATTCCTCTACAGTTTTACATTTCAGCCGTAGAAAAAGCCTGCATCAATCTCAGTTAACATCACCCGACACCTCGAGGAAGAGTCCTTTAATAACCTGCTTGGCGGAGTTTGTCCTTATACGAGGTTGGGTCCGGGTGAATGTAACGTCTCCAGCACATCCTCTCAGGGCACCATGGCTGCCTCTCTTTGCATATTTAGCAATGACAAGATGCTCTTTGCAAAAACATGCCTGTAAAGAATACAATCAATACTTAACACTCTTCCAGCTTGATGAAAATTGATAACGATAGAAGAAATAAAGGAGAGCCACATGCAGAGGCAGCCAAATCTTCTCCAATGGAGCCAAGTTAATATTTCCATGCAGTCAGCAGAACCTCATTGCACCTTAATATTGCTTTCTACTTTACCAGGTGCTCATGCATCAATTCATCCTACTGTGCTTGGGCAGACTCTCGCAGGGTTCCTATGGCTCAAAGAATATCCTGAGAAATAATGCTTCTTCAATTGTCTCCAAAATGTCAGCAGCCAGTCAAATCCAATGTTAGAAATGCATCATACTAGCCTTTTCCTATATACTGAGATCATGCAGCATATGGCCCACCAGAAAAATGTAATGCCCGCATCTGGTCATTTGTCACTATTCCATACTTGGTTAGTGGTTATCAGTAGCACCATGCCGGAAAAGATGCTACTGTAACGTATTGGAGCATATGAACTTAAGAATGATTAAAAAGCTTTTTTTAGACCATTCTCTGATACTGATCCATGCTACAAATGGATGGGATAGAGAAGAGAGAGAAGGCGAGGTGCAGGATGCAGACACCGGAGGACGCTCTAATACATTCCCAGTTATTTTAGCTATGACATTTTTTGGAACCTTCATTGGGAAGATGGAATGCAAAGTACAGCAGTGGATCAAAAAGTTGAATGGACTAAGAATGAAGTCAACAGTGTAGCCATTTCAGCGGAATTCCCATGCAGTGTTACATGCTGAGAGTCGTATCACTTGGCAACAATATCCAGCGGAGCCAAACTATGGAGAGATTACAAGATGAAAATCACAGAGGATATTTAATATAGCACACAGTACAGATTTGCTGCTGTTCCTCATTATGGACACTGAGAATCCCAACAAGGAAATCAACACTTCATAATAAACATGCTTGACTCTTCTTTCATCTCCACTGCACTATCTCCCTCAACATGTCTAGAACATTCAACATTTGCTTTTTCTCTTGAGTATTCCAATTTTGCATGACACCACCAGATATTCTATGCAAGCAATACTGTGACATTGCATGGGCAACTGTTGAAAGGCAGCTGCAATCTAAGGCTCCACATGCAGCGGGCCACCTGCCTGAGGTCCTCCTGTTGCCATAGTGATACCACCCACTTGCTTGCACCTACAGCATGCAGTTTTTTTCTTGCTTACACATGCAGAGGGCACAAATTGGCAGACAATGGAATCAGATTATGACAACAATAACAATGTTCTTAACAGACATCTAATGGGTTAACAAGTGCTGACAAAAACATTGTCCCAAAAAGACTGGGAATGATTACACTGATCATAAGAATGTGAATTGTAGTGTGTGTGGATTGTCCATATGCCTCCTCCTGTCCTTCTGGAGTGAATTAATAAATATGTGTGTATGTGGATTTCTCCCCCTTCATCTGCCAATCATGCGTGTGTATGAATGCCTGCTCTTTGCATGTAGACAGTATGTGGGGAGCAGGCTGCCCCTCCATAGGGGTAACAGTCTAATTCCATTCATCTATTGGGGAATGCAGCATTGCCTGGTCTAGTGGAAGACATCATGTGTGAATACAATGTTCCTATTGTTCTCATGGACACAGTACTTTTGGAGTTGGCCTTTAATCTTTGTCTACCTACCCTTTCTTACTCCTCCATCAGGCGGACTCGGATATTCCTCGGGTGAAAGGAGAAAGTAGGGTCCGCCTTTCTCCCGAGTGCTAGACTGGGTGAAGGACAGACCCTCATCGGGCGTTATAGTCTGGTCTATGTGGGGGCAGTCTTCATTTGCCAATGCAGCCTTGGCCACCTCTCCATTCAGTTTGGAATCTTCAAACATATAATAAGAATTCCATTGGAAAGACGGTTCATTAGAGTACAGATATTAGGATTTGGCACTGACTCAGTCACACATCATGCCGACCATGGACCACTTTCTGCTGACCAGACTGACCATCTATTATGGAGTTAGAATGGGTTATTCTGATAAAATCTTATCACTTTTTCATTTGACTTTCACAATAAAGTCGATTTTTTTTCTACATCACAAAGTTGAATTTTGCCGTCACCTGAAAAGTCACAATATGACAGCAGGAAGTGTTCCAAGGTCTGCGACAAAGAAATCCACACTCAGACACATCTAACATAGAAGGAAAGCTGGATTAAGGGTGGAGATTGTGATGAACATGGCAAATCTGCGTGGATTAGCTGTGTGTGGAGCGGCATTGTTAGTCAGTCCATAGAACATATGAATAGAAAACCTCCATATACACAATCCTATATCCAGAGGAAGGCAACCCCCACTCCCCACACCAAGAATCATCCAAATTTGCTTCAACACGGGAAAAATTCCTTCCCGATCCCCCAGGAAGCCAATGAATATTCCCCGGATCAATAATCAGATATTCCAGGATCAATAATCAGATGTTCCCCGGATCAATAATCAGATGTTCCCCGGATCAATAATCAGATATTCCAGGATCAATAATCAAATATTCCCCGGATCAATAATCAGATGTTCCCCGGATCAATAATCAGATATTCCCCGGATCAATAATCAGATGATCCCAGGATCAATAATCAGATGTTCCCCGGATCAATAATCAGATGATCCCCGGATCAATAATCAGATGATCCCCGGATCAATAATCAGATGATCCCCGGATCAATAATCAGATGTTCCCCGGATCAATAATCAGATGTTCCCCGGATCAATAATCAGATGTTCCCCGGATCAATAATCAGATATTCCAGGATCAATAATCAGATATTCCCCAGATCAATAATCAGATGATCCCCGGATCAATAATCAGATGTTCCCCGGATCAATAATCAGATATTCCCCGGATCAATAATCAGATGTTCCCCGGATCAATAATCAGCTGTTCCCCGGATCAATAATCAGATGTTCCCCAGATCAATAATCAGATGATCCCCAGATCAATAATCAAATGATCCCCGGATCAATAATCAGATGTTCCCCGGATCAATAATCAAATGATCCCCGGATCAATAATCAGATGTTCCCCGGATCAATAATCAGATGTTCCCCAGATCAATAATCAGATGATCCCCGGATCAATAATCAGATGTTCCCCGGATCAATAATCAGATGTTCCCCGGATCAATAATAAGATATTCCCCGGATCAATAATCATATGTTCCCCGGATCAATAATAAGATATTCCCCGGATCAATAATCAGATGTTCCCCGGATCAATAATCAAATGATCCCCGGATCAATAATCAGATGTTCCCCGGATCAATAATCAGATGATCCCCAGATCAATAATCAGATATTCCCCGGATTGGTATCCAGCTATATTTTATACATTTAGAAATACATTCAGCGTTCTTAAAGCAATCTACTGATAAAGTCTATTTCACATGTTCACAGCTCTTACTGTGAAGAAGCCTTTCCGTATGTGAAGGTTCAATCTTTTTTCCTCCAGTTGTAAAGCGTGACCCTTGTCTTTTGTAGTTACATAGTGTGGAGGGTATGACAGTGAGCGGTATGTACAGGAGAGGAGTGTGGAGGGTATGACAGTGGGCGGTATGTATAGGAGAGGAGTGTGGAGGGTATGGCGGTGGGCGGTATGTACAGGAGAGGAGTGTGGAGGGTATGACAGTGGGCACTATGTACAGGAGAGGAGTGTGGAGGGTATGACAGTGGGCGGTATGTACAGGAGAGGAGTGTGGAGGGTATGACAGTGGGCGGTATGTACAGGAGAGGAGTGTGGAGGGTATGACAGTGGGCGGTATGTACAGGAGAGGAGTGTGGAGGATATGACAGTGGGCGGTATGTACAGGAGAGGAGTGTGGAGGGTATGACAGTGGCGGTATGTACAGGAGAGGAGTGTGGAGGGTATGACAGTGGGCGGTATGTACAGGAGAGGAGTGTGGAGGGTATGACAGTGGGCGGTATGTACAGGAGAGGAGTGTGGAGGGTATGACAGTGGGCGGTATGTACAGGAGAGGAGTGTGGAGGGTATGACAGTGGGCGGTATGTACAGGAGAGGAGTGTGGAGGGTATGACAGTGGGCGGTATGTACAGGAGAGGAGTGTGGAGGGTATGACAGTGGGCGGTATGTACAGGAGAGGAGTGTGGAGGGTATGACAGTGGGCTGTATGTACAGGAGAGGAGTGTGGAGGGTATGACAGTGGGCGGTATGTACAGGAGAGGAGTGTGGGGGGTATGACAGTGGGCGGTATGTACAGGAGAGGAGTGTGGAGGGTATGACAGTGGGCGGTATGTACAGGAGAGGAGTGTGGAGGGTATGACAGTGGGCGGTATGTACAGGAGAGGAGTGTGGAGGGTATGACAGTGGGCGGTATGTACAGGAGAGGAGTGTGGAGGGTATGACAGTGGGCGGTATGTACAGGAGAGGAGTGTGGAGGATATGACAGTGGGCGGTATGTACAGGAGAGGAGTGTGGAGGGTATGACAGTGGGTGGTATGTACAGGAGAGGAGTGTGGAGGGTATGACAGTGGGCGGTATGTACAGGAGAGGAGTGTGGAGGGTATGGCGGTGGGCGGTATGTACAGGAGAGGAGTGTGGAGGATATGACAGTGGGCGGTATGTACAGGAGAGGAGTGTGGAGGGTATGACAGTGGGCGGTATGTACAGGAGAGGAGTGTGGAGGGTATGACAGTGGGCGGTATGTACAGGAGAGGAGTGTGGAGGGTATGACAGTGGGCGGTATGTACAGGAGAGGAGTGTGGAGGGTATGACAGTGGGCGGTATGTACAGGAGAGGAGTGTGGAGGGTATGACAGTGGGCGGTATGTACAGGAGAGGAGTGTGGAGGATATGACAGTGGGCGGTA
Source organism: Lithobates sylvaticus (assembly GCA_028564925.1). NCBI lineage: Eukaryota > Metazoa > Chordata > Amphibia > Anura > Ranidae > Lithobates > Lithobates sylvaticus. The sequence goes on from CM053034.1 coordinate 187,906,745, forward strand.
TGTACAGGAGAGGAGTGTGGAGGATATGACAGTGGGTGGTATGTACAGGAGAGGAGTGTGGAGGATATGACAGTGGGCGGTATGTACAGGAGAGGAGTGTGGAGGGTATGACAGTGGGTGGTATGTACAGGAGAGGAGTGTGGAGGGTATGACAGTGGGCGGTATGTACAGGAGAGGAGTGTGGAGGGTATGACAGTGGGCGGTATGTACAGGAGAGGAGTGTGGAGGGTATGACAGTGGGCGGTATGTACAGGAGAGGAGTGTGGAGGGTATGACAGTGGGCGGGTATGTACAGGAGAGGAGTGTGGAGGATATGACAGTGGGTGGTATGTACAGGAGAGGAGTGTGGAGGGTATGACAGTGGGCTGTATGTACAGGAGAGGAGTGTGGAGGGTATGACAGTGGGTATGTACAGGAGAGGAGTGTGGAGGGTATGACAGTGGGCGGTATGTACAGGAGAGGAGTGTGGAGGGTATGACAGTGGGCGGTATGTACAGGAGAGGAGTGTGGAGGGTATGACAGTGGGCGGTATGTACAGGAGAGGAGTGTGGAGGGTATGACAGTGGGCGGTATGTACAGGAGAGGAGTGTGGAGGGTATGACAGTGGGCGGTATGTACAGGAGAGGAGTGTGGAGGGTATGACAGTGGGCGGTATGTACAGGAGAGGAGTGTGGAGGGTATGACAGTGGGCGGTATGTACAGGAGAGGAGTGTGGAGGGTATGACAGTGGGCGGTATGTACAGGAGAGGAGTGTGGAGGGTATGACAGTGGGCGGTATGTACAGGAGAGGAGTGTGGGGGTATGACAGTGGGCGGTATGTACAGGAGAGGAGTGTGGAGGGTATGACAGTGGGCGGTATGTACAGGAGAGGAGTGTGGAGGGTATGACAGTGGGCGGTATGTACAGGAGAGGAGTGTGGAGGATATGACAGTGGGCGGTATGTACAGGAGAGGAGTGTGGAGGGTATGACAGTGGGCGGTATGTACAGGAGAGGAGTGTGGAGGGTATGACAGTGGGCGGTATGTACAGGAGAGGAGTGTGGAGGGTATGACAGTGGGCGGTATGTACAGGAGAGGAGTGTGGAGGATATGACAGTGGGCGGTATGTACAGGAGAGGAGTGTGGAGGATATGACAGTGGGCGGTATGTACAGGAGAGGAGTGTGGAGGGTATGACAGTGGGCGGTATGTACAGGAGAGGAGTGTGGAGGGTATGACAGTGGGCGGTATGTACAGGAGAGGAGTGTGGAGGGTATGACAGTGGGCGGTATGTACAGGAGAGGAGTGTGGAGGATATGACAGTGGGCGGTATGTACAGGAGAGGAGTGTGGGGGTATGACAGTGGGCGGTATGTACAGGAGAGGAGTGTGGGGGTATGACAGTGGGCGGTATGTACAGGAGAGGAGTGTGGAGGGTATGACAGTGGGCGGTATGTACAGGAGAGGAGTGTGGAGGGTATGACAGTGGGCAGTATGTACAGGAGAGGAGTGTGGAGGGTATGACAGTGGGCGGTATGTACAGGAGAGGAGTGTGGAGGGTATGACAGTGGGCGGTATGTACAGGAGAGGAGTGTGGAGGGTATGACAGTGGGCGGTATGTACAGGAGAGGAGTGTGGGGGTATGACAGTGGGCGGTATGTACAGGAGAGGAGTGTGGGGGTATGACAGTGGGCGGTATGTACAGGAGAGGAGTGTGGAGGGTATGACAGTGGGCGGTATGTACAGGAGAGGAGTGTGGAGGGTATGACAGTGGGCGGTATGTACAGGAGAGGAGTGTGGAGGGTATGACAGTGGGCGGTATGTACAGGAGAGGAGTGTGGAGGGTATGACAGTGGGCGGTATGTACAGGAGAGGAGTGTGGAGGATATGACAGTGGGCGGTATGTACAGGAGAGGAGTGTGGAGGATATGACAGTGGGCGGTATGTACAGGAGAGGAGTGTGGAGGGTATGACAGTGGGCGGTATGTACAGGAGAGGAGTGTGGAGGGTATGACAGGGGGCGGTATGTACAGGAGAGGAGTGTGGAGGATATGACAGTGGGTGGTATGTACAGGAGAGGAGTGTGGGGGTATGGCAGTGGGCACTATGTACAGGAGAGGAGTGTGGAGGATATGACAGTGGGCACTATGTACAGGAGAGGAGTGTGGAGGGTATGACAGTGGGCGGTATGTACAGGAGAGGAGTGTGGAGGATATGACAGTGGGCACTATGTACAGGAGAGGAGTGTGGAGGGTATGACAGGGGGCTGTATGTACAGGAGAGGAGTGTGGAGGGTATGACAGTGGGCGGTATGTACAGGAGAGGAGTGTGGAGGGTATGACAGTGGGCGGTATGTACAGGAGAAGAGTGTGGAGGATATGACAGTGGGCAGTATGTACAGGAGAGGAGTGTGGAGGGTATGACAGGGGGCGGTATGTACAGGAGAGGAGTGTGGAGGATATGACAGTGGGCGGTATGTACAGGAGAGGAGTGTGGTGGGTATGACAGTGGGCGGTATGTACAGGAGAGGAGTGTGGAGGGTATGACAGTGGGCCGTATGTACAGGAGAGGAGTGTGGAGGGTATGACAGTGGGCGGTATGTACAGGAGAGGAGTGTGGAGGGTATGACAGGGGGCGGTATGTACAGGAGAGGAGTGTGGAGGGTATGACAGTGGGCGGTATGTACAGGAGAGGAGTGTGGAGGGTATGACAGTGGGCGGTATGTACAGGAGAGGAGTGTGGAGGATATGACAGTGGGCGGTATGTACAGGAGAGGAGTGTGGAGGGTATGACAGTGGGCGGTATGTACAGGATAGAAGTGTGGATGATATGACAGTGGGCAGTATGTACAGGAGAGGAGTGTGGAGGGTATGACAGTGGGCGGTATGTACAGGAGAGGAGTGTGGAGGGTATGACAGTGGGCGGTATGTACAGGATAGGAGTGTGGATGATATGACAGTGGGCACTATGTACAGGAGAGGAGTGTGGAGGGTATGACAGTGGGCGGTATGTACAGGATAGGAGTGTGGATGGTATGACAGTGGGCACTATGTACAGGAGAGGAGTGTGGAGGGTATGACAGTGGGCGGTATGTACAGGATAGGAGTGTGGATGATATGACAGTGGGCACTATGTACAGGAGAGGAGTGTGGAGGGTATGACAGTGGGCGGTATGTACAGGAGAGGAGTGTGGAGGGTATGACAGTGGGCGGTATGTACAGGAGAGGAGTGTGGAGGGTATGACAGTGGGCGGTATGTACAGGAGAGGAGTGTGGAGGTATGACAGTGGGCGGTATGTACAGGAGAGGAGTGTGGAGGATATGACAGTGGGCGGTATGTACAGGAGAGGAGTGGGAGGATATGACAGTGGGCGGTATGTACAGGAGAGGAGTGTGGGGGTATGACAGTGGGTGGTATGTACAGGAGAGGAGGGTATGACAGTGGGCGGTATGTACAGGAGAAGAGTGTGGAGGATATGACAGTGGGCACTATGTACAGGAGAGGAGTGTGGAGGGTATGACAGTGGGCGGTATGTACAGGAGAGGAGTGTGGAGGATATGACAGTGGGCACTATGTACAGGAGAGGAGTGTGGAGGGTATGACAGTGGGCGGTATGTACAGGAGAGGAGTGTGGAGGGTATGACAGTGGGCGGTATGTACAGGAGAGGAGTGTGGAGGGTATGACAGTGGGCGGTATGTACAGGAGAGGAGTGTGGAGGGTATGACAGTGGGCGGTATGTACAGGAGAGGAGTGTGGAGGGTATGACAGTGGGCGGTATGTACAGGAGAGGAGTGTGGAGGGTATGACAGTGGGCGGTATGTACAGGAGAGGAGTGTGGAGGATATGACAGTGGGCGGTATGTACAGGAGAGGAGTGTGGAGGATATGACAGTGGGCGGTATGTACAGGAGAGGAGTGTGGAGGATATGACAGTGGGCACTATGTACAGGAGAGGAGTGTGGAGGGTATGACAGTGGGCGGTATGTACAGGAGAGGAGTGTGGAGGGTATGACAGTGGGCGGTATGTACAGGAGAGGAGTGTGGAGGGTATGACAGTGGGCGGTATGTACAGGAGAGGAGTGTGGAGGGTATGACAGTGGGCGGTATGTACAGGAGAGGAGTGTGGAGGGTATGACAGTGGGCGGTATGTACAGGAGAGGAGTGTGGAGGGTATGACAGTGGGCGGTATGTACAGGAGAGGAGTGTGGAGGGTATGACAGTGGGCACTAGGTACAGGAGAGGAGTGTGGAGGGTATGGCGGTGGGCGGTATGTACATGAGAGGAGTGTGGAGGGTATGACAGTGGGCGGTATGTATAGGAGAGGAGTGTGGAGCATATGACAGTGGGCAGTATGTACAGGAGAGGAGTGTGGAGGGTATGACAGTGGGCACTATGTACAGGAGAGGAGTGTGGAGGGTATGGCGGTGGGCGTTATGTACAGGAGAGGAGTGTGGAGGGTATGACAGTGGGCACTATGTACAGGAGAGGAGTGTGGAGGGTATGACAGTGGGCGGTATGTACAGGAGAGGAGTGTGGAGGGTATGACAGTGGGCGGTATGTACAGGAGAGGAGTGTGGAGGGTATGACAGTGGGCGGTATGTACAGGAGAGGAGTGTGGAGGGTATGACAGTGGGTGGTATGTACAGGAGAGGAGTGTGGAGGGTATGACAGTGGGCGGTATGTACAGGAGAGGAGTGTGGAGGATATGACAGTGGGCGGTATGTACAGGAGAGGAGTGTGGAGGGTATGGCGGTGGGCGGTATGTACAGGAGAGGAGTGTGGAGGGTATGACAGTGGGCACTATGTACAGGAGAGGAGTGTGGAGGATATGACAGTGAGCAGTATGTACAGGAGAGGAGTGTGGAGGGTATGACAGTGGGCACTATGTACAGGAGAGGAGTGTGGAGGGTATGGCGGTGGGCGGTATGTACAGGAGAGGAGTGTGGAGGGTATGACAGTGGGCACTATGTACAGGAGAGGAGTGTGGAGGGTATGACAGTGGGTGGTATGTACAGGAGAGGAGTGTGGAGGATATGACAGTGGGCACTATGTACAGGAGAGGAGTGTGGAGGGTATGGCGGTGGGTGGTATGTACAGGAGAGGAGTGTGGAGGGTATGACAGTGGGCGGTATGTACAGGAGAGGAGTGTGGAGGATATGACAGTGGGCACTATGTACAGGAGAGGAGTGTGGAGGATATGACAGTGGGCGGTATGTACAGGAGAGGAGTGTGGAGGGTATGACAGTGGGCACTATGTACAGGAGAGGAGTGTGGAGGGTATGACAGTGAGCACTATGTACAGGAGAGGAGTGTGGAGGATATGACAGTGAGCAGTATGTACAGGAGAGGAGTGTGGAGGATATGACAGTGGGCACTATGTACAGGAGAGGAGTGTGGAGGATATGGCGGTGGGCACTATGTACAGGAGAGGAGTGTGGAGGATATGACAGTGGGCACTATGTACAGGAGAGGAGTGTGGAGGATATGACAGTGGGCAGTATGTACAGGAGAGGAGTGTGGAGGATATGACAGTGGGCACTATGTACAGGAGAGGAGTGTGGAGGGTATGACAGTGGGCACTATGTACAGGAGAGGAGTGTGGAGGATATGGCGGTGGGCGGTATGTACAGGAGAGAAGTGTGGAGGGTATGACAGTGGGCACTATGTACAGGAGAGGAGTGTGGAGGGTATGACAGTGGGCACTATGTACAGGAGAGGAGTGTGGAGGGTATGACAGTGGGCACTATGTACAGGAGAGGAGTGTGGAGGGTATGACAGTGGGCGGTATGTACAGGAGAGAAGTGTGGAGGGTATGACAGTGGGCACTATGTACAGGAGAGGAGTGTGGAGGGTAGGACTGGGCAGTTGATATGGCATTCCTGGGTTGATCGATGGATACGGTCTATATAGGACGGTATATGGAGCACTCAGTGTCTATCGGGTTGGGATCGAATCTCAGATCCAGATGGTGATCGGAATGTCCAACATCTGGTTTCAATATAAAAGAGGTGGGGGAGGGGTTTCTAAGAATTCTCTAGAGGATCTTTGGTAGTAATCTATGTTAGAGGCGTGGTGTTGGGTTTTTCGATCGTGTATATGGAGTAGAGCTGCACGATTTTGGCTAAAATAGGAATCACAATTTTTTGGCTCTGAATAAAGATCACGATTCTCTCGCGATTCTCTCGCGATTCTCGCGGCGTAACATCATCTTTCACATTATACAAAAGAATTGGGCTAACTTTACTGTTTATTTTATTTTTTTATTAATTAAAGTGTATTTAAAAAAAAATATTGCGTTTGAAAGACCGCTGTGCAAATGCAGCGTGACATAAAATATTGCAGCAACCACCATTTTATTCTCTATGGTCTCTGAGTAATTTTTGTATTTTAACTTGTAAGCAGCAAGTGCCAGAGAAAGGTTTAGTCTTTAAGTGGTTAAATTCCCTCATCTTCAGGCCATTCCTTTGATCGAAGGGCATTTTCACACTGAGGCGCTGGCTGCGTTGGCGTTTACCATCGTTTTATTGGCTCCATTCGGCCGCTAGTGTGGTGCTTTTAACCCCCGCTAGTGGTCGAAAAAAGATTAAAATCGCCTGAAATGCGCCGCTCCTGAAGCGATTTGCAGGCGCTTCGGCAGCGCTGGCCATTGATTTCTATGGCAGGGGCGGTTTAGGAGGGGTAAATACAGCGCTCCAGCACCGCCCGAAAGATGCTGCTGGCAGGACTTGTTTTTCTATCCTGCAAGCCGCCCCGCCCGATGTAGAAACACTCGGACTTTCACATTGGGGCAGTTTACAGGCGCTTTTCAGGCGCTATTATTAACCCTGTAAAACACCTCAGTGTGAAAGTAGCCTAATGCCGCGTACACACGGTCGGAATTCTCGTCGGAAAAAGCTCTGATGGTTTTCCCGTCGCAATTCCGACGGAATTCCGCTCAAACTGTCTTGCCTACACATGGTCACACCAAATTCCGACGGTCAGTAACACCGCGGCATAAAACACGTTCGACTGCACTATAAAAGGGAAGTTTAATGCTTCTGAGCATGCGTCAAATTGTTTCCGAGCATGCGTCGGAATTTTGCGTGTCGGAATTGCATACACACGATCGGAAAATCCGATAGAAAGGTTTTCCGTCGGAAAAATTGAGAACAGGTTCTCAATCCAAAGTCCGTCGGAAATTCCGACAGGAAAAGACCGATGGGCATACACACGGTCGGAAAATCCAATGAAAAGCTCCCATCGGACTGTTTCCATCGGAAATTCTGACCGTGTGTACGCCGCATTAGAAGAAATGTTACTTTGTTTCTACTTATCCGCGATGTTGTGATAAAACTTGGGGGCTGCCTGGATTTTTTTTTTAGCTGTGAGAACTCTCTGCACTTGTTAGAAAGAATCGTGAAATGCTGTTTTGAAGATCAGGAGGGGAAAAGAATTGCGATTTAACAATTAATCGTGCAGCTCTAATATGGAGGTTTTCTATTTGTTTCTATTAGGTGGATGAGATGGACTTTTCTTCAACCTGACTTTGTAGAGATCCAAGAATGGAGAGATATGTATGAAACCAAAGAGCTTGATATAGCGTCATGTATTGTAGAGAATATAATAATACATTATAATGACTGATATGAAACTTGTGTTTAATGGTCTCCATGATGCCGGCATTATGGGTTTTGTTCTATTGGAGCCTATCCAGGTCCATTCCCATGACTGAAACTCTAACAATCTCAGTAAGTCTTCTGTTGCCATGGTGACAGGCTCAACTATCCCAACTGGTGGACATGGAACCAGTTCAGTTGTTAACGTGCCAGCTGGTTGTGACTTTCAATTCTTTGCCATGATTACCTCCCCAATCACTGCCCCTGGTATCCGTCATTCACTTTCCAGACAACCTTGTTGTTGTTGTGGCAACAGGCGATGCTTTACTCAATCAACTGCCCCCCCCCCCCCCCTCCAGGCCTTTTATTACTTCCCCCCGTGGACTATTCATTACTGGATCATTTATAAGTAGTCAGCGAGAGAGATGGAAGAGTAGAAGGATAATAAAAAGAAGAGGTAACAGATTGGAATCATATCTTCGATATATAATATCCTTCTGTATACCAGTTGGGTACATGAGTAAAATGTGGACCTTGGGCCATCCCTGGACAGGAGTAAAGGATGGACCTTGGGCCATCTCTAGACAGGGGTAAAGGATGGACCTTGGGCCATCTCTAGACAGGGGTAAAGGATGGACCTTGGGCCATCTCTAGACAGGGGTAAAGGGTGGATCTTGGGCCAGACTCAGGACAGGAGTAAAGTATGGGCCTTAGGCCATCCATGGACAGGAGTAAAGGGTGGACCTTAGGCCATCCCTAGACAGGAGTAAAGGATGGACCTTGGACCATCACTGGACAGGAGTAAAGGGTGGATCTTGAGTCATTCCTGCAGAGCAGTAAAGAATGGACCATGGGCCATTCCAGGACATGAGTAAAATGTGGACCTTGGGCTATCCCTGGACAGGAGTAAAGGATGGACCTTGGGCCATCCCTGGACAGGGGTAAAGGGTGGACTTTGGGCTGTCCCTGGACAGGGGTAAAGGATGGACCTTGGGCCATCCCTGGACAGGGGTAAAGGATGGACCTTGGGCCATCCCTGGACAAGAGTAAAGGGTGGACTTTGGGCTGTCCCTGGACAGGGGTAAAGGATGGACCTTGGACCATCCCTGGACATAGGTAAAGGATGAACCTTGGGCAATCCGTGGACAGGAGTAAAGGGTCGACCTTAGGCCATCCCTAGACAGGAGTAAAGGATGGACCTTGGACCATCACTGGACAGGAGTAAAGGGTGGATCTTGAGTCATTCCTGCAGAGCAGTAAAGAATGGACCTTGGGCCATTCCAGGACATGAGTAAAATGTGGACCTTGGGCTATCCCTGGACAGGAGTAAAGGATGGACCTTGGACCATCCCTGGACATAGGTAAAGGATGAACCTTGGGCAATCCGTGGACAGGAGTAAAGGGTGGACTTTGGGCCATCCCTGGACAGAAGAAAGGGTGGACCTTGAGCCATTCCTGGGCAGGAGTAAAAGATGGATTTTGGGCCATCCCTGGACAAGAGTAAAGCATGGACTTTGGGCTGTCCCTGGACAGGGGTAAAGGATGGACCTTGGGCCATCCCTGGACAGGAGTAAAGGGTGGACCTTGGGCCATCCTTGGACAGAAGAAAGGGTGGACCTTGAGACATTCCTGGGCAGGAGTAAAGGATGGATCTTGGGCCAGACCCTGGATGGGAGACCAGACCTGGTCATCAAGACCTGTATTCACAGCCACGGCAACAGTCTCTACTCCCATCAAGTCCTGTATTTAGTGCTCCAGATCAGTTCCCAAGGAGGGTTTAAGGACTTCAACAAAGCTGCTCAAAACGTTTCCAATGTTTTATAAATGGTTGGATATGTTGATCTCCATAACTATTACATCATGGTAGTAGAAAGCCAAAAATGAGCTCCTGCCCACAGTGTTAGCTGTGAATACGTTTTACATTGTAATAGCTGCCTTTGTTGTTTGTAGTAGCAGTAAGTTATAGCTGCCTGATGTCACACTGCGCCCACCTCTGGAGGGAGGTTAGTATAAAGGGCAGTCAGAGGTCACTGATCTCCTTATCATGAATGAATCAGTAAGCGCTCAGCTGTGATCACTTCTAGGTTCACAGGCTCAGTACCCAGCAGCACCCGACAGGACCTTAATAGACCATTGATGTCACCATAAAGAGAACCTGTCACATCTAGTCCACTATCATGTAGGCCATACAGTAGCCCTCTTAAAATGAAAAACATAATAAAAAAGATTAAAATAAATTAAAAAAGCCCCCGTTTCCTCCTGATTCTCACACACACACGTGCACGTACACGCCCACACGTACCTGTATACGCACGCACACCCACATACTCACACACGCCTGCACGCACGCACACACACGTACACACACATGTTTAGGATGCACATAGAAATACATACCATTGTCTGTGTTTGGAACTGATAAGGACAGAGTTGTTTGGACAATGTGTGCGCATGCGTACGCCTGTGACCAAGGAGTTTTCTTTCCCTTTTTCTGTCCAATGATAACTGCCTGTCAGCTACAGATGTCTTTTTATTCCCGATGTGCTGCTTTTGGTCATTCCCGGTATTCTGATATCAGATCAGGCCCTGTTGTCTCTCATTTTGTGTCTTTTTTTATTTAGAATCCCAGTCTACCAGCTCACCCTTTATACAGCCCTATTAAAGTGATATTAAAGGCAGATTTTATTTTTAAAATATCCTTATACTTCCCGGCTCTGTAATGGTTTTGCACAGACCAGCTCCAATCTTCCTCTTCTCGGGTCCTGCCGGCGCTTCTGGCCCCTCCCCCCTGCCGAGTGCCACCATATTAAGCAGCTTGTGAGCCAATGGCTCCTGCTGCTGTCGCAGCCAATGAGGAGGAAGGCACACGAGGAGAGTCATTGCTCTCGTGCACATTGCTGGATAGAGATGGGGCTTAGGTAAGTATTAGGGGGGTTGGGGGAGAGCTGCACACAGAAGGTTTGAGTCTTCACAACCACTTTAATTATATTTTTCTAGCTTCTGGCTGGGCAAGAAAAAATGCCAGAGCCAATTTTCTGCATAAAGCTGGCCATACATGGACTGAATTTTGGCTGATATTTGCTGAATCAGCAGAGATTTTTCCTTGGGTGGCCCTGTCAGCATCACCCGGCTCGGCAAAAGTCAATTTCTCACACTGACTTTTGTTTTTGGAAATAGAAAGCTGCCATACGTGACACTTTTGTTTTTTGGGTTTAATACTAATGTGTATGTAATACACAGTGTATGTGTATGTAATGTGCATGTGAGTAGTAAAAGTTGGCAATAGTACATTCTACACGTTAGGGATAGGCTTAGGGTTAGGCTAAGGCTTAGGGTTAGATGGGTTAGGATTAGGTTTAAGGTTAGATGGGTTAGAGTTGGGTTAGGCTTAGGGTTAGATGGGTTAGGATAAGGTTTAAGGTTAGATGGGTTAGAGTTGGGTTAGGCTTAGGGTTAGATGGGTTAGGATAAGGTTTAAGGTTAGATGGGTTAGGATAAGGTTTAAGGTTAGATGGGTTAGAGTTGGGTTAGGCTTAGGGTTAGATGGGTTAGGATAAGGCTTAGGGTTAGATGGGTTAGGATTAGGTTTAAGGTTAGATGGGTTAGAGTTGGGTTAGGCTTAGGGTTAGATGGGTTAGGATAAGGTTTAAGGTTAGATGGGTTAGAGTTGGGTTAGGCTTAGGGTTAGATGGGTTAGGATAAGGTTTAAGGTTAGATGGGTTAGGATAAGGTTTAAGGTTAGATGGGTTAGAGTTGGGTTAGGCTTAGGGTTAGATGGGTTAGGATAAGGCTTAGGGTTAGATGGGTTAGGATAAGGTTTAAGGTTAGATGGGTTAGAGTTGGGTTAGGCTTAGGGTTAGATGGGTTAGGCTAAGGCTTAGGGTTAGATGGGTTAGGATTAGGTTTAAGGTTAGATGGGTTAGAGTTGGGTTAGGCTTAGGGTTAGATGGGTTAGGGTTAGATGGGTTAGGCTTAGGGTTAGATGGGTTAGGGTTGGGTTTAAGGTTAGATGGGTTAGGGTTAGGCTAAGGCTTAGGGTTAGATGGGTTAGGATTAGGTTTAAGGTTAGATGGGTTAGGGTTAGGCTAAGGCTTAGGGTTAGATGGGTTAGGATTAGGTTTAAGGTTAGATGGGTTAGAGTTGGGTTAGGCTTAGGGTTAGATGGGTTAGGGTTAGATGGGTTAGGCTTAGGGTTAGGGTTAGATGGGTTAGGGTTGGGTTTAAGGTTAGATGGGTTAGGGTTGGGTTTAAGGTTAGATGGGTTAGGGTTAGGCTAAGGCTTAGGGTTAGATGGGTTAGGATTAGGTTTAAGGTTAGATGGGTTAGGGTTAGGCTAAGGCCTAGGGTTAGATGGGTTAGGATTAGGTTTAAGGTTAGATGGGTTAGGGTTGGGTTAGGCTTAGGGTTAGATGGGTTAGGAAAACACAAAGAGATGATGGAGCACAGCTGTTACGTCATTGCAGCCCGTACGCTCATGAAACGCGTCACTTGCCAGTGATGTCATCACTCCTTGCCTGCTCTCCATTGGGCTTCAGGCCTCGTTATGGCCAAGCGCCCAGCTGACAGGAAGAGCCTTTGACGGACCTGATGATCCTTATGATGGATGTATTTTAATTTACATGCCTACTGACGACTTCCAGTAAATGTGAGTTGCCTGTACATGTGATGTATGAATAAATTGTCCGTTACATCTACACCCCGAGGCGCCTCTCTCTTTGTGTTTTTCTCAGAATTTTTAGAACCTGGTTTCAGTTCCCTCCTGGAGGCAGGCCTGTATGTGGATCCCATCTCATCATCCCTCCTCCCCCTATTTTAATTTTGGACTTTACAATTTTATTATTATGGACTTTATCCTGGTTTTTATAACATAATACTTTTTATGTATACATATTGTTTGCTACGGGGGTTTTTCTTATATATTTCTCAGATATTTGCGCCTTTACTTGTATACTTAGATGGGTTAGGGATAGGCTTAGGATTAGATGGGTTAGGGTTAGGCTTAAAGCGGAGTTCCACCCAAAAATGGAACTTCCGCTTTTCCGGTTACTCCCCTCCTCCGGTGTCACATTTGGCACCTTTCAGGGGGGAGAAGATACCTGTCTAATACAGGTATTTTGCTCCCACTTACGGGCATAGATACCCGAGCCACCCGTGGGTATCTATGCTACTTCCCCTCCCTCCTGCTGTATTCTGGGAGACACACGGGTCCCAGAAAACAGCAGGGACCAGTGGGATAGCGCAGCGTGAGTCGCGCATGCGCAGTAGGGAACCAGGAAGTGAACTGGCAAGGCTTCACTTCCTGATTCCCTTACCAAGGATGACGGCGGCAGCACCCGACAGCCGAGGGATAGATCAGCTTTGGGTGCCGACATCGCGGGTGCCCTGGACAGGTAAGTGTCCATACTTTAAAAGTCAGCAGCGGCAGTATTTGTAGCTGCCGACTTTAAAAAAATGTATAACAAACGACGGAACTCCGCTTTAAGGTTAGGAATAGGCTTAGGATTAGATGGGATAGGCTTAGGGTTAGATGGGTTAGGGATAGGCTTAGGGTTAGGGATAGGGTTAGGTTTAGGGATAGGCTTAGGGTTAGATGGGTTAGGGATAGGCTTAGGCTTAGGGATAGACTTAGGCTTAGGGATAGGCTTAGGGTTAGGCTTAGGGTTAGATGGTTAGGGTTAGGCTTAGGGTTAGATGGGTTAGGGATAGGCTTAGGGTTAGATGGGTTAGGGATAGGCTTAGGGTTAGATGGGTTAGGGTTAGGCTTAGGGTTAGATGGGTTAGAGTTAGGCTTAGGGTTAGGGATAGGCTTAGGGTTAGATGGGTTAGGGATAGGCTTAGGGATAGACTTAGGCTTAGGGTTAGATGGGTTAGGGTTAGGCTTAGGGTTAGGGATAGGCTTAGGGTTAGATGGGTTAGGGTTAGGCTTATGGTTAGATGGGTTAGGGTTAGGCTTAGGGTTAGATGGGTTAGGGTTAGGCTTAGGGTTAGATGGGTTAGGGATAGGCTTAGGGTTAGATGGGTTAGGGATAGGCTTAGGGATAGACTAAGGCTTAGGGTTAGATGGGTTAGGGTTAGGGATAGGCTTAGGGTTAGATGGGTTAGGGTTAAATGGGTTAGGGTTAGGCTTAGGGTTAGATGGGTTAGGGTTAGGCTCAGGGTTAGATGGGTTAGGCTTAGGGTTAGATGGGTTAGGCTTAGGGTTAGGGATAGGCTTAGGGTTAGATGGGTTAGGGTTAGGCTTAGGGTTAGATGGGTTTGGGTTAGGCTTAGGGTTAGATGGGTTTGGGTTAGGCTTAGGGTTAGATGGGTTAGGGTTAGATGGGTTAGGGATAGGCTTAGGGTTAGATGGGTTAGGGTTAGGCTTAGGGTTAGATGGGTTAGAGTTAGGCTTAGGGTTAGGGATAGGCTTAGGGTTAGATGGGTTAGGGATAGGCTTAGGGATAGACTTAGGCTTAGGGTTAGATGGGTTAGGGTTAGGCTTAGGGTTAGGGATAGGCTTAGGGTTAGATGGGTTAGGGTTAGGCTTATGGTTAGATGGGTTAGGGTTAGGCTTAGGGTTAGATGGGTTAGGGTTAGGCTTAGGGTTAGATGGGTTAGGGATAGGCTTAGGGTTAGATGGGTTAGGGATAGGCTTAGGGATAGACTAAGGCTTAGGGTTAGATGGGTTAGGGTTAGGGATAGGCTTAGGGTTAGATGGGTTAGGGTTAGATGGGTTAGGGTTAGGCTTAGGGTTAGATGGGTTAGGGTTAGGCTCAGGGTTAGATGGGTTAGGCTTAGGGTTAGATGGGTTAGGCTTAGGGTTAGGGATAGGCTTAGGGTTAGATGGGTTAGGGTTAGGCTTAGGGTTAGATGGGTTTGGGTTAGGCTTAGGGTTAGATGGGTTTGGGTTAGGCTTAGGGTTAGATGGGTTAGGCTTAGGGTTAGATGGGTTAGGGATAGGCTTAGGGTTAGATGGGTTAGGGTTAGATGGGTTAGGGATAGGCTTAGGGTTAGATGGGTTAGGGTTAATACCAATGTGTATGTTAATAGTTGTGCTGTGTCTTGGATACAATCTTTCAGTGACTTTTAAGAGCAAAGAAAATGACTAGAATACTGATAAAAGAAAGAAAAATAATTTTACCAAATTATTAATCTGTTTTGTGAGGAAGGGAACGCCATTTTTAGTGTTTTCTGGGGAAATGATTTCCTTTATGAATGTATGAGCTGAGCACAATAGGAAGTACAGAGACCCCCCACACAGGATACTAATGGGGGGACGTATTCCCTGCACTGATGTAAGACTGTCATTTCATTTATTACTCCATAATACTCACCAATCCTTTCTGCGTGTCGCAGAACCTTCAACTTCCCTACTACCAAGATTCCATTATCCTGTTGTGTGATAATTAAAGCTTTCTATTTCGCAGCGTTTATTATTCTACACTGGAAGACCTGGAAATAGTGAAAAGCGCCGCAGTCTGCTGATAAGAAAACATTCATTAACACGTAGTATTGTGTTCATTTCTCCCGTCTTCTCCAATCAGGTCACAACGTTTTTTTTCTGCTGTGTTCAGAAATTTGAATCTCCTCCATGAGTAGGAATAGAAAATGTTGTGCGCTGAAATCCTCTTCATGATTGGAAAACAAAGATGATGTGACTTCTGACCAATAAAAGTGGACCTGACACTTCCAATCAGGACCCACCAATCCTCCATATACCTTCTATGTATTCTTCCCAACATAGGTATATATTTCCTCAGTCTCTCTGTTTCTGTTGTAATCTCTGATGATGGCGGCCCAAACCTTTCTTTGGAATATACCAAGAAGATTGTGGATGTTGAGGGGATTTTCATGAATGTTCTAGTAGGATTGTGATGAGATGTTACAGCTCAGCATACTGGTATGGGTATACTGGTACACTAATATTTGTATTCTGGTATCGGTACACTTGAACTGGTATACTGGTACTGGCATACTGGTAAACTGATACTGGTTCTGGTACACTGCTACTGGTATACAGTATTGGTACTGGTACACTAATACTTGTAAACTGGATCCGGTACACTGGTACTGGTACACTAATACTTGTACTGTATATTGGTTCTGGTACACTGGAACTGGTATACTGGTGCACTAATACTTGTATACTGGTTCTGGTACACTGGAACTGGTATACTGGTACACTGATATTTGTATACTGTGTAGGATCCTCCTAGTTGCTTGGTGAGGTCAATTTAGTTGGCTCCTCTGTAGGCAGAGGATCTGGGGGGGGGGGGGGGGTTAATTAGTTGTGTGTGTTGTGACTGTGCAGTGATCCAAGGGCTGTGGTTCTGCCACCTCTCCCTGTATTCCAGAACCCTGTGGATAGTTCTAGAATCTAGTGGGTGGAGGAGCAGACTTTGCAGCCTATCTGTTTATGGAGTCTCCACCATTCCCTGGGGAGGCGAGGCCCAGTGGGTGGTGGGACAACCCTTAAATAATCAGGAACCTGGCAGTCAAGAAGCAGAGTCCAGGATCCAGTCACCTGGAGGAGACCCTTGTACTGGGGGGCTCTGCCCCTGGGCAGAAGGATAGCCAGGAGAGAGTGAGTTAGAGAGAAGGAGAAACTGGAAGACTCACGCTCTTTACCAGCCTCAGCTAGGCCTGGCTGAAGACACCCTGAAATCAAGTCCCGGCCTGTACAGCAGCCTCGTGGATTCACTTAGAGAGGGACTGAGTGAGTAACTTCCACCCCCCAACCTGTATAGAGAGGACAGTAAGGCTGCAATGTGTATCAGTGACCCTATTCTCTGTCTATATACCCTGATGGTGTGGGTGGAGTATGGTGCCCTTTACATTTTGGTGTGGGTGGTTCTCTGACCAGAAGATGAATGGAATTTGGCTACCCTTGACCTACAGCATGTAGGCTTGTAGCCTGGAGAGTGGTCAGCCTATTGTGCATAGGCCAGGGAAGAGACTCCATGTGAGGAGCATTGGGAAGACGACTGAACCTCAGGCGCTCGGGTTGGTGGCACCCAAGTTTCCTGCATTGTGATGATGGAATTGTGAAGTTGAGATGTGTGCCAAGTTTATATTGACATTCTTCAGTAATGGTTGGAGCGGCACTCTGTGTGCACATTCTTCATATAAGAAGGTGGGCCTTGTGCTGGAAAACTGTGAGTACTGTGACGAGAGACCCTAACCAAAGTAAGTGAGACACAAAATGACAGCGTAATATCTCAAGAACAGGGTTGTATGTACCCAATCACAAGAAGAAGCCGGCCAGCTTGGCAGGAGCCGGCAGCCAACAGACCTAATTGGACATTGCTCGTAGGGGCTTGTGTTGAGTAACAGTTATGTCACTTGTTTCATAGAGTTACATAATGTATGCACAGATCTTCCTCTGTCTGATCATTCGGCCAATCACACATCCCGTTACACAACCTGTTCACCAATCTTACGCCACACATCATATAATCATTTTACCAATCTACCACCACACACCAAACAAACAGTTCACCAATCTACCACCACACAGCATACAACCCGTTCACCAATCTACCACCATACAGCATACAACCCGTTCACCAATCTACCACCATACAGCATACAACCCGTTCACCAATCTACCACCACACACTAAAAAACCCGTTCACCATTCTACCACCACACACCAAACAACCAGTTCACCAATCTACCACCTCACACCAAACAACCAGTTCACCAATCTACCACCACACAGCATACAACCCGTTCACCAATCTACCACCACACAGCATACAACCCGTTTACCAATCTACCACCACACAGCATACAAACCGTTCACCAATCTACCACCACACAGCATACAACCCATTCACCAATCTACCACCACACACCAAACAACCAGTTCACCAATCTACCACCACACACCAAACAACCAGTTCACCAATCTACCACCACACACCAAACAACCAGTTCCGCAACCTGCCACCACACAGCATACAATCCATTTACCAATCTGCCACCACACAGCATACAACCCGTTCACCAATCTACCACCACACACCAAACAACCAGTTCACCAATCTGCCACCACACAGCATACAACCCGTTCACCAATCTACCACCACACACCAAACATTCAGTTCACCAATCTGCCACCACACAAAACAACCAGTTCACCAATCTACCACCACACACCAAACAACCAGTTCACCAATCTACCACCACACACCAAACAACCAGTTCACCAATTTGCCACCACACACCAAACAACCAGATCACCAATCTACCACCACACACCAAACAACTCGTTCACCAATCTACCACCACACACCAAACAATCAGTTCACCAATCTACCACCACACAGCATACAACCCGTTCACCAATCTACCACCACACAGCATACAACCAGTTTACCAATCTACCACCACACACCAAACAACCAGTTCACCAATCTACCACCACACACCAAACAACCAGTTCACCAATCTACCACCACACACCAAACAACCAGTTCACCAATCTACCACCACACACCAAACAACCAGTTCACCAATCTACCACCACACACCAAACAACCAGTTCACCAATCTACCACCACACACCAAACAACCAGTTCACCAATCTACCACCACACTCCAAACAACCAGTTCCCCAATCTACCACCACACACTAAACAACCAGTTCACTACTCCTGCACCACACCTTATATGTATATAAATGGAGGGAACATCCCAGATTTCCCTCCATATAACCACACAGCATTGCTCAACCCCCATATCTGGATCATCTCCTACTTAACATGTCACCCAGAAAACTCCCATGTAATCTATTATTTGGAGCTCGTTTTTTTAGCCTGCCACCTTTGCTATACAAGCCTCTCCCAACTTTTCCAAAAAAAATTAATTTTCTTCATATTTACAGTTTGCTGACCTAAGTGTCATTACTTTAGGAAAATCTTCACCCTAACCCAAACCCCCACCCTAACCCAATCCTGAAATCTAACCCAAACCTCCTCCCCCAAACCCGAATCCTCATCCAAACCCAAACTTCGTCCCTCCGAACCCGAACCCGAATCCAAACCCAAACTTCCTCCCCCGAACCCTCTTCCAAACCCAAACCACCTTATACCTGAACCCAAAACCAACCCGAAACTTCCTCCCCCCGAGCCCCTTATCCAAACCCAAACTTCCTCCCCTGAACCCTCATCCAAACCCAAAACTCCTCCCCCCTGAACCCAAACCCCCACCCTAACCCAATCCTGAAATCTAACCCAAACCTCCTCCCCCAAACCCGAATCCTCATCCAAACCCAAACTTCGTCCCTCCGAACCCGAATCCAAACCCAAACTTCCTCCCCCGAACCCTCTTCCAAACCCAAACCACCTTATACCTGAACCCAAAACCAACCCGAAACTTCCTCCCCCCCGAGCCCCTTATCCAAACCCAAACTTCCTCCCCCGAACCCCCATCCAAACCCAAACTTCCTCCCCCCGAACCCTCACACTATCCTTCACCAAACCTGAACCCGAACTCAAACCTGAAACTTAACCCTCACAAACCAGCAAGATGACTACTTAAATTAATTTATAGCTTGGTACGAAAAGGTTGAATCTGCCTGCCCCTTCCCCCTGGTAGATTGTATAGGGTAATACAGGAGCTGCTCCCTCTGGAATCTGATTGCCCCTTCCCTCTGGTAGATTATATAGGGTAATACAGGAGCTGGTCCTCTCTGGAATCTGCCTGCCCTTTCCCCTGGTAGATTGTATAGGGTAATACAGGAGCTGCCCCCTCTGGAATCTGCCTGCGCCTTCCCTCTGGTAGATTGTATAGGGTAGTACAGGAGCTGCCCCCTCTGGAATCTGCCTGCTCCTTCCCTCTGGTAGATTGTATAGGGTAATACAGGAGCTGCCCCCCTCTGGAATCTGCCCGCTCCTTCCCCCTGGTAGATTGTATAGGGTAATACAGGAGCTGGCCCCTCTGGAATCTGCCTGCTCCTTCCCTCTGGTAGATTGTATAGGGTAACACAGGAGCTGGCCCCCTCTGGAATCTGCCTGCTCCTTCCCCCTGGTAGATTGTATAGGGTAATACAGGAGCTGGCCCCTCTGGAATCTGCCTGCTCCTTCCCTCTGGTAGATTGTATAGGATAATACAGGAGCTGGCCCTCTCTGGAATCTGCCTGCTCCTTCCCTCTGGTAGATTGTATAGGGTAACACAGGAGCTGGCCCCCTCTGGAATCGGCCTGCTCCTTCTCTCTGGTAGATTGTATAGGGTAATACAGGAGCTGGCCCGCTCTGGAATCTGCCTGCTCCTTCCCTCTGGTAGATTGTATAGGGTAACACATGAGTTGGTCCCCTCTGGAATCTGCCTGCTTCTTCCCTCTAGTAGAATGTATAGGGTAACACAGAAGCTGGCCCCCTCTGGAATCTGCCCGCTCCTTCCCTCTGGTAGATTGTATAGGGTAATACAGGAGCTGCCCCCTCTGGAATCTGCCCACAACTTCCCCCTGGTAGATTGTATAGGGTAATACAGGAGCTGGTCCTCTCTGGAATCTGCCTGCCCCTTCCCCCTGGTAGATTGTATAGGGTAATACAGGAGCTGCCCCCTCTGGAATCTGCCTGCTCCTTCCCTCTGGTAGATTGTATAGGGTAATACAGGAGCTGTCCCCCTCTGGAATCTGCCCGCTCCTTCCCCCTGGTAGATTGTATAGGGAAACACAGGAGCTGGCCCTCTCTGGAATCTGCCTGCTCCTTCCCTCTGGTAGATTGTATAGGGAAACACAGGAGCTGGCCCTCTCTGGAATCTGCCTGCTCCTTCCCTCTGGTAGATTGTATAGGGTAATACAGGAGCTGGCCCTCTCTGGAATCTGCCTGCTCCTTCCCTCTGGTAGATTGTATAGGGTAATACAAGAGCTGGCCCCCCTGGAATCTGCCTGCTCTTTCCCTCTGGTAGATTGTATAGGGTAACACAGGAGCTGCCCCCTCTGGAATCTGCCCACTCCTTCCCTCTGGTAGATTGTATAGGGTAACACAGGAGCTGCCCCCTCTTGAATCTGCCCGCTCCTTCCCTCTGGTAGATTGTATAGGGTAACACAGGAGCTGGCCCCCTCTGGAATCTGCCCGCTCCTTCCCTCTGGTAGATTGTATAGGGTAACACAGGAGCTGGCCCCCTCTGGAATCTGCCTGCTCCTTCCCTCTGGTAGATTGTATAGGGTAATACAAGAGCTGGCCCCCTCTGGAATCTGCCTGCTCCTTCCCTCTGGTAGATTGTATAGGGTAATACAGGAGCTGGCCCTCTCTGGAATCTGCCTGCTCCTTCCCTCTGGTAGATTGTATAGGGTAATACAAGAGCTGGCCCCCCTGGAATCTGCCTACTCTTTCCCTCTGGTAGATTGTATAGGGTAACACAGGAGCTGCCCCCTCTGGAATCTGCCCACTCCTTCCCTCTGGTAGATTGTATAGGGTAACACAGGAGCTGCCCCCTCTTGAATCTGCCCGCTCCTTCCCTCTGGTAGATTGTATAGGGTAACACAGGAGCTGGCCCCCTCTGGAATCTGCCCGCTCCTTCCCTCTGGTAGATTGTATAGGGTAACACAGGAGCTGGCCCCCTCTGGAATCTGCCTGCTCCTTCCCTCTGGTAGATTGTATAGGGTAATACAAGAGCTGGCCCCCTCTGGAATCTGCCTGCTCCTTCCCTCTGGTAGATTGTATAGGGTAATACAAGAGCTGCCCCCCCTGGAATCTGCCTGCTCTTTCCCTCTGGTAGATTGTATAGGGTAATACAGGAGTTGGCCCCTCTGGAATCTGCCTGCTCCTTCCCTCTGGTAGATTGTATAGGGTAATACAGGAGCTGGACCCCTCTGGAATCTGCCTGCTCCTTCCCTCTGGTAGATTGTATAGGGTAATACAGGAGTTGGCCCCTCTGGAATCTGCCTGCACCTTCCCTCTGGTAGATTGTATAGGGTAATACAGGAGTTGGCCCCCTCTGGAATCTGCCTGCTCCTTCCCTCTGGTAGATTGTATAGGGTAATACAAGAGCTGGCCCCCTCTGGAATCTGCCTGCTCCTTCCCTCTGGTAGATTGTATAGGGTAATACAAGAGTTGGCCCCTCTGGAATCTGCCTGCTCCTTCCATCTGGTAGATTGTATAGGGTAATACAAGAGCTGGCCCCCCTGGAATCTGCCTGCTCCTTCCCTCTGGTAGATTGTATAGGGTAACACAGGAGCTGCCCCCTCTGGAATCTGCCTGCTCCTTCCCTCTGGTAGATTGTATAGGGTAACGCAAGAGCTGCCCCCTCTGGAATCTGCCTGCTCCTTCCCTCTGGTAGATTGTATAGGGTAATACAAGAGCTGGCCCCCTCTGGAATCTGCCTGCTCCTTCCCTCTGGTAGATTGTATAGGGTAATACAAGAGCTGGCCCCCTCTGGAATCTTCCTGCTCCTTCCCTCTGGTAGATTGTATAGGGTAACACAGGAGCTGCCCCCTCTGGAATCTGCCCGCTCCTTCCCTCCGGTAGATTGTATAGGGTAACACAGGAGCTGCCCCCTCTTGAATCTGCCCGCTCCTTCCCTCTGGTAGATTGTATAGGGTAACACAGGAGCTGGCCCCCTCTGGAATCTGCCCGCTCCTTCCCTCTGGTAGATTGTATAGGGTAACACAGGAGCTGGCCCCCTCTGGAATCTGCCTGCTCCTTCCCTCTGGTAGATTGTATAGGGTAATACAAGAGCTGGCCCCCTCTGGAATCTGCCTGCTCCTTCCCTCTGGTAGATTGTATAGGGTAATACAAGAGCTGCCCCCCCTGGAATCTGCCTGCTCTTTCCCACTGGTAGATTGTATAGGGTAATACAGGAGTTGGCCCCTCTGGAATCTGCCTGCTCCTTCCCTCTGGTAGATTGTATAGGGTAATACAGGAGCTGGTCCCCTCTGGAATCTGCCTGCTCCTTCCCTCTGGTAGATTGTATAGGGTAATACAGGAGTTGGCCCCTCTGGAATCTGCCTGCACCTTCCCTCTGGTAGATTGTATAGGGTAATACAGGAGTTGGCCCCCTCTGGAATCTGCCTGCTCCTTCCCTCTGGTAGATTGTATAGGGTAATACAAGAGCTGGCCCCCTCTGGAATCTGCCTGCTCCTTCCCTCTGGTAGATTGTATAGGGTAATGCAAGAGCTGCCCCCTCTGGAATCTGCTTGCTCCTTCCCTCTGGTAGATTGTATAGGGTAATACAGGAGTTGGTCCCCTCTGGAATCTGCCTGCTCCTTCCCTCTGGTAGATTGTATAGGGTAACACAGGAGCTGCCACCTCTGGAATCTGCCTGCTCCTTCCCTCTGGTAGATTGTATAGGGTAATACAGGAGCTGCCCCCCTCTGGCATCTGCCTGCTCCTTCTCTCTGGTAGATTGTATAGGGTAATACAAGAGCTGGCCCCCTCTGGAATCTGCCTGATCCTTCCCTCTGGTAGATTGTATAGGGTAATACAAGAGCTGGCCCCCCTGGAATCTGCCTGCTCTTTCTCTCTGGTAGATTGTATAGGGTAACACAGGAGCTGGCCCCCTCTGGAATCTGCCTGCTCCTTCCCTCTGGTAGATTGTATAGGGTAATACAGGAGTTGGCCCCTCTTGAATCTGCCTGCTCCTTCCCTCTGGTAGATTGTATAGGGTAATACAGGAGCTGGCCCCCTCTGAAATCTGCCTGCTCCTTCCCTCTGGTAGATTGTATAGGGTAATACAGGAGTTGGCCCCTCTGGAATCTGCCTGCTCCTTCCCTCTGGTAGATTGTATAGGGTAATACAGGAGTTGGTCCCCTCTGGAATCTGCCTGCTCCTTCCCTCTGGTAGATTGTATAGGGTAACACAGGAGCTGCCACCTCTGGAATCTGGCTGCTCCTTCCCTCTGGTAGATTGTATAGGGTAATACAGGAGCTGGCCCCCTCTGGAATCTGCCTGCTCCTTCCCTCTGGTAGATTGTATAGGGTAATACAAGAGTTTGCCCCTCTGGAATCTGCCTGCTCCTTCCCTCTGGTAGATTGTATAGGGTAATACAAGAGCTGCCCCCTCTGGAATCTGCCTGCTCCTTCCCTCTGGTAGATTGTATAGGGTAATACAGGAGCTGGTCCCCTCTGGAATCTGCCTGCTCCTTCCCTCTGGTAGATTGTATAGGGTAATACAGGAGTTGGCCCCTCTGGAATCTGCCTGCACCTTCCCTCTGGTAGATTGTATAGGGTAATACAGGAGTTGGCCCCCTCTGGAATCTGCCTGCTCCTTCCCTCTGGTAGATTGTATAGGGTAATACAAGAGCTGGCCCCCTCTGGAATCTGCCTGCTCCTTCCCTCTGGTAGACTGTATAGGGTAATGCAAGAGCTGCCCCCTCTGGAATCTGCTTGCTCCTTCCCTCTGGTAGATTGTATAGGGTAATACAGGAGTTGGTCCCCTCTGGAATCTGCCTGCTCCTTCCCTCTGGTAGATTGTATAGGGTAACACAGGAGCTGCCACCTCTGGAATCTGCCTGCTCCTTCCCTCTGGTAGATTGTATAGGGTAATACAGGAGCTGCCCCCCTCTGGCATCTGCCTGCTCCTTCTCTCTGGTAGATTGTATAGGGTAATACAAGAGCTGGCCCCCTCTGGAATCTGCCTGATCCTTCCCTCTGGTAGATTGTATAGGGTAATACAAGAGCTGGCCCCCCTGGAATCTGCCTGCTCTTTCTCTCTGGTAGATTGTATAGGGTAACACAGGAGCTGGCCCCCTCTGGAATCTGCCTGCTCCTTCCCTCTGGTAGATTGTATAGGGTAATACAGGAGTTGGCCCCTCTTGAATCTGCCTGCTCCTTCCCTCTGGTAGATTGTATAGGGTAATACAGGAGCTGGCCCCCTCTGAAATCTGCCTGCTCCTTCCCTCTGGTAGATTGTATAGGGTAATACAGGAGTTGGCCCCTCTGGAATCTGCCTGCTCCTTCCCTCTGGTAGATTGTATAGGGTAATACAGGAGTTGGTCCCCTCTGGAATCTGCCTGCTCCTTCCCTCTGGTAGATTGTATAGGGTAACACAGGAGCTGCCACCTCTGGAATCTGGCTGCTCCTTCCCTCTGGTAGATTGTATAGGGTAATACAGGAGCTGGCCCCCTCTGGAATCTGCCTGCTCCTTCCCTCTGGTAGATTGTATAGGGTAATACAAGAGTTTGCCCCTCTGGAATCTGCCTGCTCCTTCCCTCTGGTAGATTGTATAGGGTAATACAAGAGCTGCCCCCTCTGGAATCTGCCTGCTCCTTCCCTCTGGTAGATTGTATAGGGTAATACAGGAGCTGGCCCCCTCTGGAATCTGCCTGCTCCTTCCCTCTGGTAGATTGTATAGGGTAATACAAGAGATGTCCCCCTCTGGAATCTGCCTGCTCCTTCCCTCTGGTAGATTGTATAGGGTAATACAAGAGCTGGCCCCCTCTGGAATCTGCCTGCTCCTTCCCTCTGGTAGATTGTATAGGGTAATACAGGAATTGGCCCCTCTGGAATCTGCCTGCTCCTTCCCTCTGGTAGATTGTATAGGGTAATGCAAGAGCTGCCCCCTCTGGAATCTGCCTGCTCCTTCCCTCTGGTAGATTGTATAGGGTAATACAGGAGTTGGTCCCCTCTGGAATCTGCCTGCTCCTTCCCTCTGGTAGATTGTATAGGGTAACACAGGAGCTGCCACCTCTGGAATCTGCCTGCTCCTTCCCTCTGGTAGATTGTATAGGGTAATACAGGAGCTGCCCCCCTCTGGCATCTGCCTGCTCCTTCTCTCTGGTAGATTGTATAGGGTAATACAAGAGCTGGCCCCCTCTGGAATCTGCCTGATCCTTCCCTCTGGTAGATTGTATAGGGTAATACAAGAGCTGGCCCCCCTGGAATCTGCCTGCTCTTTCTCTCTGGTAGATTGTATAGGGTAACACAGGAGCTGGCCCCCTCTGGAATCTGCCTGCTCCTTCCCTCTGGTAGATTGTATAGGGTAATACAGGAGTTGGCCCCTCTGGAATCTGCCTGCTCCTTCCCTCTGGTAGATTGTATAGGGTAACACAGGAGCTGGCCCCCTCTGGAATCTGCCTACTCCTTCCCTCTGGTAGATTGTATAGGGTAATACAGGAGTTGGCCCCTCTGGAATCTGCCTGCTCCTTCCCTCTGGTAGATTGTATAGGGTAATACAGGAGCTGGCCCCCTCTGAAATCTGCCTGCTCCTTCCCTCTGGTAGATTGTATAGGGTAATACAGGAGTTGGCCCCTCTGGAATCTGCCTGCTCCTTCCCTCTGGTAGATTGTATAGGGTAATACAGGAGCTGGCCCCCTCTGAAATCTGCCTGCTCCTTCCCTCTGGTAGATTGTATAGGGTAATACAGGAGTTGGCCCCTCTGGAATCTGCCTGCTCCTTCCCTCTGGTAGATTGTATAGGGTAATACAAGAGCTGGCCCCCCTGGAATCTGCCTGCTCCTTCCCTCTGGTAGATTGTATAGGGTAACACAGGAGCTGCCCCCTCTGGAATCTGCCTGCTCCTTCCCTCTGGTAGATTGTATAGGGTAATACAGGAGCTGGCCCCCTCTGGAATCTGCCTGCTCCTTCCCTCTGGTAGATTGTATAGGGTAATACAAGAGATGGCCCCCTCTGGAATCTGCCTGCTCCTTCCCTCTGGTAGATTGTATAGGGTAATACAAGAGCTGGCCCCCTCTGGAATCTGCCTGCTCCTTCCCTCTGGTAGATTGTATAGGGTAATACAGGAGTTGGCCCCTCTGGAATCTGCCTGCTCCTTCCCTCTGGTAGATTGTATAGGGTAATGCAAGAGCTCCCCCCTCTGGAATCTGCCTGCTCCTTCCCTCTGGTAGATTGTATAGGGTAATACAGGAGTTGGTCCCCTCTGGAATCTGCCTGCTCCTTCCCTCTGGTAGATTGTATAGGGTAACACAGGAGCTGCCACCTCTGGAATCTGCCTGCTCCTTCCCTCTGGTAGATTGTATAGGGTAATACAGGAGCTGCCCCCCTCTGGCATCTGCCTGCTCCTTCTCTCTGGTAGATTGTATAGGGTAATACAAGAGCTGCCCCCCTCTGGAATCTGCCTGATCCTTCCCTCTGGTAGATTGTATAGAGTAATACAAGAGCTGCCCCCCCCTGGAATCTGCCTGCTCTTTCTCTCTGGTAGATTGTATAGGGTAATACAGGAGTTGGTCCCCTCTGGAATCTGCCTGCTCCTTCCCTCTGGTAGATTGTATAGGGTAACACAGGAGCTGCCACCTCTGGAATCTGGCTGCTCCTTCCCTCTGGTAGATTGTATAGGGTAATACAGGAGCTGGCCCCCTCTGGAATCTGCCTGCTCCTTCCCTCTGGTAGATTGTATAGGGTAATACAAGAGTTTGCCCCTCTGGAATCTGCCTGCTCCTTCCCTCTGGTAGATTGTATAGGGTAATACAAGAGCTGCCCCCTCTGGAATCTGCCTGCTCCTTCCCTCTGGTAGATTGTATAGGGTAATACAGGAGCTGGCCCCCTCTGGAATCTGCCTGCTCCTTCCGTCTGGTAGATTGTATAGGGTAATACAAGAGATGGCCCCCTCTGGAATCTGCCTGCTCCTTCCCTCTGGTAGATTGTATAGGGTAATACAAGAGCTGGCCCCCTCTGGAATCTGCCTGCTCCTTCCCTCTGGTAGATTGTATAGGGTAATACAGGAGTTGGCCCCTCTGGAATCTGCCTGCTCCTTCCCTCTGGTAGATTGTATAGGGTAATGCAAGAGCTGCCCCCTCTGGAATCTGCCTGCTCCTTCCCTCTGGTAGATTGTATAGGGTAATACAGGAGTTGGTCCCCTCTGGAATCTGCCTGCTCCTTCCCTCTGGTAGATTGTATAGGGTAACACAGGAGCTGCCACCTCTGGAATCTGCCTGCTCCTTCCCTCTGGTAGATTGTATAGGGTAATACAGGAGCTGGCCCCCTCTGGAATCTGCCCGCTCCTTCCCTCTGGTAGATTGTATAGGGTAATACAGGAGCTGGTCCCCTCTGGAATCTGCCTGATCCTTCCCTCTGGTAGATTGTATAGGGTAATACAAGAGCTGGCCCCCTCTGGAATCTGCCTGATCCTTCCCTCTGGTAGATTGTATAGGGTAATACAAGAGCTGGCCCCCCTGGAATCTGCCTGCTCTTTCTCTCTGGTAGATTGTATAGGGTAACACAGGAGCTGGCCCCCTCTGGAATCTGCCTGCTCCTTCCCTCTGGTAGATTGTATAGGGTAATACAGGAGTTGGCCCCTCTGGAATCTGCCTGCTCCTTCCCTCTGGTAGATTGTATAGGGTAATACAGGAGCTGGCCCCCTCTGGAATCTGCCTGCTCCTTCCCTCTGGTAGATTGTATAGGGTAATACAGGAGTTGGCCCCTCAGGAATCTGCCTGCTCCTTCCCTCTGGTAGATTGTATAGGGTAATACAGGAGTTGGTCCCCTCTGGAATCTGCCTGCTCCTTCCCTCTGGTAGATTGTATAGGGTAACACAGGAGCTGCCACCTCTGGAATCTGGCTGCTCCTTCCCTCTGGTAGATTGTATAGGGTAATACAGGAGCTGGCCCCCTCTGGAATCTGCCTGCTCCTTCCCTCTGGTAGATTGTATAGGGTAATACAAGAGTTTGCCCCTCTGGAATCTGCCTGCTCCTTCCCTCTGGTAGATTGTATAGGGTAATACAAGAGCTGGCCCCCTCTGGAATCTGCCTGCTCCTTCCCTCTGGTAGATTGTATAGGGTAATACAAGAGCTGGCCCCCCTGGAATCTGCCTCCTCCTTCCCTCTGGTAGATTGTATAGGGTAACACAGGAGCTGCCCCCTCTGGAATCTGCCTGCTCCTTCCTTCTGGTAGATTGTATAGGGTAATGCAAGAGCTGCCCCCTCTGGAATCTGCCTGCTCCTTCCCTCTGGTAGATTGTATAGGGTAATACAGGAGTTGGCCCCTCTGGAATCTGCCTGCTCCTTCCCTCTGGTAGATTGTATAGGGTAATACAAGAGTTGGCCCCTCTGGAATCTGCCTGCTCCTTCCCTCTGGTAGATTGTATAGGGTTATACAAGAGCTGCCCCCCTGAAATCTGCCTGCTCCTTCCCTCTGGTAGATTGTATAGGGTAATACAAAAGCTGCCCCCCCCCTGGAATCTGCCTGCTCCTTCCCTCTGGTAGATTGTATAGGATAACACAGGAGCTGCCCCCTCTGGAATCTGCCTGCTCCTTCCCTCTGGTAGATTGTATAGGGTAATGCAAGAGCTGCCCCCCTCTGGAATCTGCCTGCTCCTTCCCTCTGGTAGATTGTATAGGGTAATACAGGAGTTGGCCCCTCTGGAATCTGCCTGCTCCTTCCCTCTGGTAGATTGTATAGGGTAATACAGGAGTTGGCCCCTCTGGAATCTGCCTGCTCCTTCCCTCTGGTAGATTGTATAGGGTAATACAGGAGCTGGCCCCCTCTGGAATCTGCCCGCTCCTTCCCTCTGGTAGATTGTATAGGGTAATACAGGAGTTGGCCCCTCTGGAATCTGCCCGCTCCTTCCCTCTGGTAGATTGTATAGGGTAATACAGGAGCTGGTCCCCTCTGGAATCTGCCTGCTCCTTCCCTCTGGTAGATTGTATAGGGTAACACAGGAGCTGGCCCCTCTGGAATCTGCCTGCTCCTTCCCTCTGGTAGATTGTATAGGGTAATGAAAGAGCTGCCCCCTCTGGAATCTGCCTGCTCCTTCCCTCTGGTAGATTGTATAGGGTAATACAAGAGCTGGCCCCTCTGGAATCTGCCTGCTCCTTCCCTCTGGTAGATTGTATAGGGTAATACAAGAGCTGCCCCCCCTGGAATCTGCCTGCTCCTTCCCTCTGGTAGATTGTATAGGGTAATGAAAGAGCTGCCCCCCCTGGAATCTGCCTGCCCCTTTCCTCTGGTAGATTGTACAGGGTAATACAGGACCTGGCCCCCTCTGGAATCTGCCTGCTCCTTCCCTCTGGTAGATTGTATAGGGTAATACAAGAGCTGCCCCCCCTGGAATCTGCCTGCTCCTTCCCTCTGGTAGATTGTATAGGGTAATACAAGAGTTGGCCCCCCTGGAATCTGCCTGCTCCTTCCCTCTGGTAGATTGTATAGGGTAATGCAAGAGCTGGCCCCCTCTGGAATCTGCCTGCTCCTTCCCTCTGGTAGATTGTATAGGGTAACACAGGAGCTGGCCCCCTATGGAATCTGCCTGCTCCTTCCCTCTGGTAGATTGTATAGGGTAATACAGGAGCTGCCCCCCTCTGGAATCTGCCTGCTCCTTCCCTCTGGTAGATTGTATAGGGTAAAACAGGAGCTGGCCCCCTCTGGAATCTGCCCGCTCCTTCCCTCTGGTAGATTGTATAGGGTAATACAAGAGCTGGCCCCCCTGGAATCTGCCTGCTCCTTCCCTCTGGTAGATTGTATTGTTATTGAGTTTAATAGGGAAAGCAGCACATACAGGGCATGAAACTACCCTCAGTGGTCCTGGTAACACAAGCTAAGTCTTCAATGGCAGTGCGTGATTTATTTTTTCACTTACTCCACTGATATTGTGACTCTCAGACCCTTATGCTGCGTACACACGGTCGGACTTTACTGCAGAAAAAGTCAGACGGAATCTTTTCATCGGATATTCCGATCGTGTGTGGGCCTCATATGACTTTTTTTTTTTTAAATTCTGACGGACCTAGAAATAGAACATGTTTTAAGTCTTTCCGACTGAATGAATTCCTATCGGGAAAACCGCTCGTCTGTATGCTATTCTGACGGACCAAAAACGGCGCATGCTCTGAAGCAAGTACGAGATGGCAGCTATTGGCTATTAAACTTTCTTTTTCTAGTCCCGTTGTATGTGTTGTAAGTCACCGAGTTCTAGATAGTTGGACTTTGGTGTGATCGTGTGTGGGCAAGACAGTTTCAGCAGAACTCCATCGGAAAAACCTTCGGAGTTTACGTGGCATTAGAGATAACCTTAGCCCTAAGATTAACCCGAACCCTAACCTAGCCCTAACTCTAATCCCATGGAATCGTAGGCATGGGAGATAAGTTAGTTTGCAGTGCCTAAAGACTGGAATGTTGATTGTATTTAATAAAGCCCATTTCTAGCTTTACATTTAATGTATAGCACATACCGTAAGCAATGTCTCTCTGGGAAACCTATCTCAGTGACTCCTGTCCGCTCATGTTGCTTTGGGTATGATAACTGCTCATTATTTCCATGGTAGCAACTCTTCTTCCATGTTCTGCATCATACTGCCTAGGCATTGTGCCGCCTGGTTATCATATCTCCTGGCCATCGTACCGCCTGGCTATCGTGCTGCCTGGCCATCATGCCTCCTGGCCATCATACTGCCCGGTTATTACACTGCCCGGTTATCACACTGCCCAGGTATCACACTGCCCTGTTCTCATACTGCCTGGCGATCATACTGCCTGGTGATCATACTGCCTGGCGATCATACTGTCCGGTCATCATACTGCCCGGCCATCATACTGCCCGGTCATCATACTGCCCGGTTATCATACTGCCCGGTCATCATACTGCCCGGCCATCATACTGCCCGGCCATCATACTGAC
Organism: Lithobates sylvaticus; assembly: GCA_028564925.1. Lineage (NCBI taxonomy): Eukaryota > Metazoa > Chordata > Amphibia > Anura > Ranidae > Lithobates > Lithobates sylvaticus. The sequence goes on from CM053034.1 coordinate 187,937,807, forward strand.
CGACCATCATACTGCCTGGTCATCATACTGCACGGTCATCATACTGCCCGGTTATCACACTGCCCGGTCATCATACTGCCCGGTTATCACACTGCCCGGTTATCACACTTCCCATTCATCATACTGCCCAGGTATTACACTGCCCTGTTATCATACTGCCTGGCCATCATACTGCCCGGTCATCATACTGCCTGGTCATCATACTGCCCGGCCATCTTACTGCCCGGTCATCATACTGACCGGTCATCATACTGCCCGGTCATCATACTGCCCGGTTATCATACTGCCCGGTCATCATACTGCCCGGCCATCATACTGCCCGGCCATCATACTGACCGACCATCATACTGCCTGGTCATCATACTGCACGGTCATCATACTGCCCGGTTATCACACTGCCCGGTCATCATACTGCCCGGTTATCACACTGCCCGGTTATCACACTTCCCATTCATCATACTGCCCAGGTATTACACTGCCCTGTTATCATACTGCCTGGCCATCATACTGCCCGGTCATCATACTGCCTGGTCATCATACTGCCCGGCCATCTTACTGCCCGGTCATCATACTGACCGGTCATCATACTGCCCGGTCATCATACTGCCCGGCCATCATACTGCCTGGCCATCATACTGCCCGGCCATCATACTGCCCGGACATCATACTGCCCGGTCATCATACTGCCCAGTCATCATACTGCCCGGCCATCATACTGCCCGGTTATCACACTGCCCAGTTATCATACTGCCCGGCCATCATACTGCCCGGTTATCCTACTGCCCGGTTATCATACTGCCCGGCCATCATACTGCCCGGTCATCATACTGCCCGGCCATCATACTGCCCGGTCATCATACTGCCCGGCCATCATACTGCCCGGCCATCATACTGCCCGGTCATCATACTGCCCGGCCATCATACTGCCCGGCCATCATACACACGCCTCCTTTAGTCTTCACGCTACAGGGGGATGCTCACCAGTATCAATGGGTGTTACCAATGGTAATCAGCACTCCCTATAATGCCAAATCTATTTGACATTTTCCGGGTTTCCAGCTTGAGTTAAAGCGGTTCTGCACCCATTTCATTTAGTAAATCTCTTTGCCTTCCAAATCAGGCAAAGAGTACTAAATGAAATGTGTTTTTTTTTTTACTTACCTTGTAATTGATGACTTCCTGTCTTCTGTCTCTTCAGGGGTGGGCGGGGTCTCTGCGTCGATCGTCGTCAGGCCGCACTGTCTCCTGGGATCTGGTGTCATTGTTCCCAGGAGTCAGTGCGGACATCTTCCGAAATCTCGTGAGATTTCGGACACATCTTCCGAAATCTCGTGAGATGTCGGCAGATGTGCCGTTACTGCCGTTCCAGCTTGAGTTAAAGCGGTTCTGCACCCATTTCATTTAGTAAATCTCTTTGCCTTCCAAATCAGGCAAAGAGTACTAAATGAAATGTGTTTTTTTTTTTTACTTACCTTGTAATTGATGACTTCCTGTCTTCTGTCTCTTCAGGGGTGGGCGGGGTCTCTGCGTCGATCGTCGTCAGGCCGCACTGTCTCCTGGGATCTGGTGTCATTGTTCCCAGGAGTCAGTGCGGACATCTTCCGAAATCTCGCGAGATTTCGGACACATCTTCCGAAATCTCGTGAGATGTCGGCAGATGTGCCGTTACTGCGCACGCGCGAGTAACGGCGGTGCATGCTGGGCCATCTAAAGTGCCTGTGGGGTTTCACATGCCCACAGGCAAGATGGACCCCAGCAGACAAGAAGAAGATGAAGAATTTTATCGGAGGAAAACCGGCGGCGATCGAGATGGAAGATGGAACAGGTAAGTCCCCCAATTGAGCTATATGCCCTTGGCATATAGCCCTAAAAAAACAAAAAAAAAAACGAGTGCAGAACCACTTTAAAAAACACTTTAAATATTTTGAAATACATGTTCCTGCCATGTGGAGTCAGTAATAGTTTCCAAGCGGTCGTGTCACTAGATTGGGATTTAAGGAAAGGTTTCGGTAGGTCACATGACCTAAGACATTTTTCAGGAACTGGACGTTATAACAATTCAGGACCATTGATCCTAAATGCTGAAATAATACCAATGAAATGATAAAATAGAAGATTGAATGATCACTTCAGGCAGTAATGTTGGTCATGCGGCTGATGGGTGAGTGTTAGGGGTCACACTTGTGTTGGGGGGGGGGGGGTCACACACGTGTTGGGGGGCTCAATGTGTTTCCTGTGTCAGGGGGTCACTCTGTCTAAAGGTCACAGTTGTGTCAGGGGGGTGAGTGACGTTGTATAAACATTTACTGCAGAGCATGTCCCACTTTCCAAGCACTTTGTACATTGGGGAAGATCAGTAGACTCAGGTGCTCCTATTCTGGTAGTATCATCCCTGAAGTGAGGTAATGTTCCAGAGATGAGATGATGGTGGGAGCTCCCACCTGGTATGGTGCAGAGAGTACTTCAACAGAGTGAGGTGCAGTGGGCAACCCCACTTAGTATGGTGGGTACACCCCCACCAGGTATGGTATACTGGGCTCTTTGAAAGGAAATGATACAGTGGGCTACCCTTATCGGGTATGATGCAGTGGGCACCCCATCGGGTATGATGCTGTGGGCGCCCCTATCGGGTATGATGCAGTGGGCACCCTCATCGGGTATGATGCAGTAGGCGCCCCCATCGGTTATGGTGCAGTGGGCGCCCCCATAGGGTATGGTGCAGTGGGCGCCCTCATCGGGTATGGTGGAATGGGCACCCCCATCGGGTATGGTGCAGTGGGCACCCCCATCGGGTATGATGCAGTGGGCGCCCCCATCGGGTATGGTGGAATGGGCACCCCCATCGGGTATGGTGCAGTGGGCACCCCCATCGGGTATGGTGCAGTGGGCACCCCCATCGGGTATGGTGCTGTGGGCGCCCCCCATTGGGTATGATGCAGTGAGCACCCTCATCGGGTATGATGCAGTGGGCACCCCAATCGGGTATGATGCAGTGGGCGCCCCCATCATGTATGGTGCAGTGGGCACCCCCATCGGGTATGATGCAGTGGGCACCCTCATTGGGTATGATGCAGTGGGCGCCCCCATCGGGTATGATGCTGTGGGTGCCCCCTTTGCGTATGATGCAGTGGGCACCCCCATCGGGTAAGGTGCAATGGGTGCCCCCATCCGGTATGGTGCAGTGGGCGCCCCCATCGGGTATGGTGCAGTGGGTGCCCCCCATTGGGTATGATGCAGTGGGCGCCCCCATCGGGTATGATGCTGTGGGTGACCCCATCGCGTATAATGCAGTGGGTGCCCACCATTGGGTATGGTGCAGTGAGCACCCCCCATTGGGTATGATGCAGTGGGCACCCTCCATTGGGTATGGTGCAGTGGATGCTCCCCATTGGGTATGATGCAGTGGGCGCCCCCATCGGGTATGATGCTGTGGGTGCTCCCATCGCGTATGATGCAGTGGGTGCCCACCATTGGGTATGGTTCAGTGGGTGCCCCTCATTGGGTATGGCGCAGAGGGCACCCCCATTGGGTACGATGCAGTGGGCTCCCCCATTGAATATGATGAAGTGGGTGCCCCCCATTGGGTATGATGCGGTGGGTGCCCCCCATTGGGTACGATGCAGTGGGCTCCCCCATCGGGTATGGTTCAGCGGGCACCCCCATTGGGTACGATGCAGTGGACTCCCCCATCGGGTATGGTGCAGCGGGCGCCCCCACTGGGTACGATGCAGTGGACTCCCTCATCGGGTATGATGCAGAGGGCACCCCCATTGGGTACGATGCAGTGGGCTCCCCCATTGGGTATGATGCAGTGGGTGCCCCCCATTGGGTATGATGCAGTGGGTGCCCCCCATTAGGTACGATGCAGTGGGCTCCCCCATCAGGTATGGTTAAGCGGGCACCCCCATTGGGTATAGTGCAGCAGGCGCCCTCATTGGGGATGGTGCAGTGTGCGCCCCCCATTGGGTATGATGCAGTGGGCACCCTCATCGGGTATGGTGCAGTGGGTGCCCCATAGGGTATGATGCAGTGGGCACCCCCATCGTGTATGGTGCAGTGGGCGCCCCTATCGGGTATGATGCAGTGGGTGCCCCCCATTGGGTATGATGCAGTGGGCTCCCCCATTGGGTACGATGCAGTGGGCTCCCCCATTGGGTACGATGCAGTAAGCTCCCCCATTGGGTACGAATCAATGCAGTGGGCTCCACCATTGGGTATGATGCAGTGGGTGCCCCCATTGGGTACGATGCAGTGGGCTCCCCCATTAGGTACGAATCAATGCAGTGGGCTCCACCATTGGGTATGATGCAGTGGGTGCCCCCCATTGGGTATGATGCAGTGGGTGCCCCCCATTGGGTACGATGCAGTGGGCTCCCCCATTGGGTACGTTGCAGCGGGCTCCCCCATTGGGTATAGTGCAGCAGGCGCCCTCATCGGGGATGGTGCAGTGTGTGCCCCCCATTGGGTATGATGCAGTGGGCACCCTCATCGGGTATGGTGCAGTGGGCGCCCCATAGGGTATGATGCAGTGGGCACCCCTATCGGGTATGATGCAGTGGGTGCCCCCATCGGGTATGACGCAGAGGGCACCCCCATTGGGTACGATGCAGTGGGCTCCCCCATTGGGTACGATGCAGTGGGTGCCCCCCATTGGGTATGATGCAGTGGGTGCCCCCCATTGGGTATGGTGCAGCGGGCGCCCCCACTGGGTATGGCACAGTCATGTGAATCAGTAACATGCACTGGGCATGTGGCACTTCTTTTATCGTCATGATGTATTTCGTGTGCTCATCTAATATCTAAGTACAGTGTAAATATTTCTCAGCACACCATAGATATTCAGATCAAGTCCGAACGCTTTTTATTTAAGAACGATCACAGAGAGAAGAGGGCAACATTTCAGAGCTCCGCAAGACTCCTTAATTCGCCAGGAAACTTTCTTCTTTTTGTGATCTCATCGTTCTTCAATAAGAAGCGATTGGACTTGATCTGGCGATCGGCGGTGTGCTGCCAGATCTCTTCCCTGTACTTTGCATGGTCCAGTCTTCCCAGGAGGGTGTGTGATGGGAATATGGAAGATTATTATTTCATATCTAAGCTGATGTTTTCCTTTCATCCTGGGCCTAGTTAAGCGCTGACAATGGTTTTCTGTCCTAAAGTGACTCTATCTAGATGACAAATCAAAGACGTAAATTTACATGACGGGATGAATTTCTGATATGGGAAAAACAAAGTTTCACTAAACGTTCCCAGAAGGGTCTGTGTGAGCGTCAGATATTGATCTCCATTAATATCCAATTTACAAATTCTGCATTTGGAAATGTCCCCGACAGCGAGCGAGAAGCATTAGCAGGAAAAGTCTGGCGGGCTTTGTTGTTCCCACATTATGGGTCAGCATGCATGATATGGAAACACAAAAGAGAGAACAACTCAATGACTGATTGCAATTTGCTGCCAGAGGTCTCGTTATTTATACAGAAGAATTCTGCTGACTCCCTGCACATTCTTTGATTCTCGTTTGCTGGTGAACGACTGGAGAGAATTGACTTTACGAGTGACACTCTGTCTGGTGTGCGTACATCTATATCTGTGTATATATACAGCCTACATCTGTCTGCATACACCATCATAACTGTATTGGTTTCCATATGTTCTCCATATATACCTGGGCGAATATTCCACAGGTAGAGGTAGAGCGCGGGGAAATGATCAGATCACAGCCCCACTGAAAACATCTCATAAAACTGAGACAACTGGAGAAATGGCCACTAGCCATGACACACAATGCATACTCCTGGAGACTGGCTGTTCCTGGGCATATTGCTGGCATGGAGCAGATTGTCACACAGCGAGCACAACTTCCTGCTGCACCACTATCACCTTCCTTTATATTAGGCAAGTCCTCCTACTTTGGTCATGACCTTTGCCAGAACATTCCGGCACTTGAAAAATCCTATTTGCGCTCAGAATATAGTCTACGAGATGCCCTTACATGCTGAAGAGGACCATTGCTAGAATACAGCTAGATTGCGCCCCTAGTGAGCGGCTTGTTCTGCTTTAGTACATGAAGCTACACATCTACCTGCGATTATCATTACTCTACTCAGGTCATGCTTTGAACATTTCCATCTTTCTGTTCCCCTCTGATAGTTGAGGAGATGAACTCCCAATCTCAGTCTCAGAGTCTCCTTCCAGCTAGGAAAAATAAGCGTCACCTACCCTACAACTTCTACAGACTGAGCGTAGAAAGCTTGTGTTCCTCTCACACATAACCTGCCATGTGTGAGGTGGCACCATCAATGGATTCATGCCTTCAGCATTTCTAGGTAAGAAGATTGAATCTTAATTCACTACAAGGAATTGATGATGATGATCAAATGGACATTCCTCTAAGCGGTTTCCTACCTGCTCTGTTCATTTCTAATATTTCTTCTTGTGCGAGCGGGCAAGTGTCGCTCTGCGTACTGTGATGTGGAGAGTTTACAACTGATTTACAATAATTTGGGGATCCCGGGTGGGGTTGACGTGGTATATGCTTCTTTTTTTTCTTTGGTAGCTTCTGCTTAGCCATAGCTAAGGAATAATACATTCCAAAATTGTTGACAATGACGGGTACAGGCATTGCAATAGTCAGCACACCAGCAAGAGCACAGAGCGCTCCCACGAGCATGCCTGACCACGTCTGAGGATACATGTCTCCGTAGCCAAGGGTGGTCATGGTGACGACAGCCCACCAGAAGCCAATAGGAATATTTTTGAAATGTGTGTGTTCGCTGGCACTAGGATCATTCGGATTAGCACCTATTCTCTCAGCATAATAGATCATTGTAGCAAAGATTAACACTCCCAATGCCAGAAATATGATAAGCAGCAAGAACTCATTTGTGCTAGCACGGAGGGTATGTCCTAGGACCCTCAGGCCTACAAAATGCCTGGTCAGCTTGAAAATTCGAAGAATTCGCACAAATCGAACAACTCTTAAGAAGCCCAAGACATCCTTAGCAGCTTTGGAAGACAGGCCACTAAGTCCAACCTCCAGGTAGAAAGGCAGAATGGCTACAAAGTCAATGATGTTTAAAGTATTTTTGATAAATTCCACCTTGTTTGGGCAGAAAGTAATCCTCATGAGAAACTCGAATGTAAACCAGACCACGCAGACCCCTTCGATGTACGTCAGGAAGGCTTCTGTCTCCGTCTCCCGGTAGTGGCGCTCCTGGGTCACATTTCCGATGGTTTCGATCTCCGTTTTGTTCTTGATGGGGTTAAATCGCTCGTGAGTCTCCAGGCAGAAGGTGGTGATGGAGACCAGAATGAAGAAGAGCGAGGCAAAGGCCACGTACTGCAAGGAGAGAGAAGAGAGAGACGTTAGCAAAGCTTTCTCTGGGCAGCTCATCTTTTCTGTACGACTTTCTATCTTAAACTTCAAGCAGAATTAAACCCAAAACCAAAAATGTCCTAAATTACCAATCATTGGATGTGAAGCCGGCAGCATTTGTGTTCTTTTTATAGGCTTTTCCCCCTTTGTTTTCACCCGGTGATCTGGCCAGTAACACACCTCCTATATTAGAGTGCCCCCGTTCTGGAGGAAGGGGCATAGGGGGCACCTTTGAACAGTAGCATTGCCAGTCTGGGGGGAGGGGAGTGTTAGATGGACTAGCAGATTTAGATACACCAACAAGTTGAAGCCAAACTCCAACTCACACTTTATAATCAGTTAGTTTGTTTTTTTCCTTTTGGGATAAAGATTTTACATCAATGAATGAAAGCTGATCATTGTAAGGACCCCTGTCAGTGTTGAATGGTTAGTCTCATCCCTGTAAATGGAAACATTCTGCTCGAGAGCTTGTTCTGTTGAAAAACAGCAGACTTACTGGCAGGATCACCAGATGAAAACAGAATAAAGCCTAAAAAAGAACACGAATGCAGCCGTGACATATAAGATTTGGTAAGCTGCAATATAATAAATGTTTGTTTAATAACTGCTTTAATTTCATGTTCTAGAAATATGTCAACTGCTGAATCAACAAGAGGGGTGGAAAGGAAAAGGAAGGCGACACCATTGTCATTGTGCAGCACCTCACTAGCCCAGATTATTATTATATAGGATTTATATGGTGCCAACAGTTTGCGCAGCGCCTTACAACATGAAGGTGCTATAAAATTGCACTGATTACTGTGTAAATGTGACTGGCAATGAAGGGGTTAACATTAGGGGGCGATCGAGGGGTTAATAATGTTCCCTGGGAGTGATTCTAACTGTAGGGGGAGGGGACTCACAAGGGGAGGAGACCGATCGGTGTTCCTCTGTATTGGGAACACACCATCCTCTTCTCTGACAGGACGTGGATCTGTGTGTTTACACCCCATCATTACACACACAGATCCACGGTCCTGCTGTGTTCCCGGGCAATCGCGGGTGCCCGGCGAACATCGCGGCCACTGGGCACAAGCACCGGGTCCCCAGTGGCGCACACGCGCCCCCTAGACGGCCGGGAAGGGGAGGACGTCACATGACGCCTGCCCAGAATGGGAGATCCCATCTGAGGGCGTCATATTACTATGGGCGGGTATTGAAGTGGTTAAAACACCCGTCCACACACACCACCAGTGTGCCAGATAGTGGATGCTACCCTGTGTGCCCTTGTTGGGTACAATAAAGCCTTCCTTCTGGAGGGACGGTGTAATATTGTACAGGTGAATGGTCAGAGGGAACATCCGGTGGCCCTCCCAAAGACTGGGTTGGAGAGGCTCCTTCACTTGGGACAGAAATATTTATCAACCATAATCCTCCATAGATCTATGAAGATAAATGAATTCCACTTTTTCAGACTGCTGGAACATTGTATGAGTTTTCCCTTTATAGACTGTTGCAGGACAGTTTGGGATTCCTGATTAATCAAAGCATTGTCTAGGTGTGAATTCCCAGTCACCTATTGTTTCTGTCTGTTGGCGAACTCTTGGAGGTTCCCACATGATGGGATTAGCTTTGTGTCAACTCTACCTCGTTATCTAACCATTGTGTGATGTATTGGGTAATATTTGGTTTTGTTGATCATGTGATGACTGACCTATTTTTCAAGTGTATAAAAACCTGTATTTCTTTTCAATAAAGAGTGTGCCTCTAAGCTACCCTCTAGTGTAGTGTATAACCCTAGGATAGGTTTTGTTAGTGTAGGAAAATTGTCAGGCTTGACTGGCATCCAAGCCTATGTGGTTTTGTTAATCTAGGTCAGGGTGGGTGACTCAGGAAGGGCTGGATGACTCACAGGCAGCATCTCTGAGACCCCCCTCTACTTCTGGAACTTGCTGGAAATTTCCAGAAGAATGGAAGTGGAGGTAAGGAGGAGCTGTCTGGAGTATACTGAGGAGCCCTGACCAACACCAAACAGAAGGGTTGGCAGGGGGCAGGCCCCCTCAAATACTCTAAGTTAGCCCAGCTAGGGCTGTGGAGTTCGGTTGAATGCTGGAGAAGGCAGAGTGAAGTGTACATATGGACTGGAAATAGTTGTGTCCCTGAAAATTCCCTTTTTGCTGCAAAGTCAAGTGGGCATCCCATAATACCCCAATTCTTATCCAATTTATTTCCCTCAATAAAATATAAAACAAAGCACTGTTCTTTGATTGCAGGGTGCTGTGAAGATGCGGTGTGCCTGGCTGTGCAGGGTGGGGGATCACTTGCGGCTCTCCTTACACTAGTGTCGCCTAGTCTTGGGTGCTCAGCTATAATACCCGGTTCCTGGGTCCAGACTGGAGGAAGCTATAAACTGACAGAGGTACCCAAGCTGGGGGCTGGATGGTTCTGTCACAGCCCCCGGCTCAGACTTCCTTCCAGATCCAGGCTGACCCGTCTGACCCGTCTGACCCGTCTGACCCGTCTGACCAGCATGCTCACATTTCCTGTTTTTTGGTCTTGATATGGTATGAAGTACTAAGTAACAAACAACACAGTGTCAGGACTATGCAATCTACAAGAAAGTGTATAAAGCGTGGCTGCCGGCACCACGCAACATACAACACGTGGTATAAAGTGAGGCTGCCGGCACCACGCATCATACAACACACGGTATAGAGTGAGGCTGCCGGCACCACGCAACATACAACACGTGGTATAGAGTGAGCCTGCTGGCACCACGCAATGTACAACACACATTGTATAGAGTGGTCCTGCTGGCACCATGCAATGTACAACACACATGGTATAGAGTGCTCCTGCTGGTACCATGCAATGTACAACACACATGGTATAGAGTGCGCCTGCTGGCACCATGCAATGTACAACACACATGGTATAGAGTGCGCCTACCGGTACCACGCAATGTACAACACACATGGTATAGAGTGCGCCTGCTGGCACCATGCAAGGTACAACACACATGGTATAAAGTGCTCCTGCTGGTACCATGCAATGTACAACACACATGGTATAGAGTGCTCCTGCTGGTACCAGGCAATGTACAACACACATGGTATAGAGTGCTCCTGCTGGTACCAGGCAATGTACAACACACATGGTATAGAGTGGTCCTGCTGGCACCATGCAATGTACAACACACATGGTATAGAGTGCGCCTGCTGGTACCAGGCAATGTACAACACACATGGTATAGAGTGCTCCTGCTGGTACCAGGCAATGTACAACACACATGGTATAGAGTGCGCCTGCTGGTACCAGGCAATGTACAACACACGTGGTATAGAGTGCGCCTGCTGGTACCAGGCAATGTACAACACACATGGTATAGAGTGCTCCTGCTGGTACCAGGCAATGTACAACACACATGGTATAGAGTGGTCCTGCTGGCACCATGCAATGTACAACACACATGGTATAGAGTGCTCCTGCTGGCACCATGCAATGTACAACACACGTGGTATAGAGTGCGCCTGCTGGTACCACGCAATGTACAACACACATGGTATAGAGTGCTCCTGCTGGTACCAGGCAATGTACAACACACGTGGTATAGAGTGCGCCTGCTGGCACCATGCAATGTACAACACACGTGGTATAGAGTGCTCCTGCTGGCACCACGCAATGTACAACACACATGGTATAGATTGTTCCTGCTGGCACCACGCAATGTACAACACACATGGTATAGAGTGCTCCTGCTGGTACCATGCAATGTACAACACACATGGTATAGAGTGCGCCTGCTGGTACCATGCAATGTACAACACACATGGTATAGAGTGCTCCTGCTGGTACCATGCAATGTACAACACACATGGTATAGAGTGCTCCTGCCGGCACCATGCAATGTACAACACACGTGGTATAGAGTGCGCCTGCTGGCACCACGCAATGTACAACACACATGGTATAGAGTGCTCCTGCTGGTACCAGGCAATGTACAACACACATGGTATAGAGTGCTCCTGCTGGCACCATGCAATGTACAACACACATGGTATAGAGTGCTCCTGCTGGTACCAGGCAATGTACAACACACGTGGTATAGAATGCGCCTGCTGGCACCATGCAATGTACAACACACATGGTATAGAGTGCTCCTGCTGGTACCAGGCAATGTACAACACACATGGTATAGAGTGCTCCTGCTGGTACCATGCAATGTACAACACACATGGTATAGAGTGCTCCTGCTGGTACCAGGCAATGTACAACACACATGGTATAGAGTGGTCCTGCTGGCACCATGCAATGTACAACACACATGGTATAGAGTGCGCCTGCTGGTACCAGGCAATGTACAACACACATGGTATAGAGTGCTCCTGCTGGTACCAGGCAATGTACAACACACATGGTATAGAGTGCGCCTGCTGGTACCAGGCAATGTACAACACACGTGGTATAGAGTGCACCTGCTGGTACCAGGCAATGTACAACACACATGGTATAGAGTGCTCCTGCTGGTACCAGGCAATGTACAACACACATGGTATAGAGTGCTCCTGCTGGCACCATGCAATGTACAACACACATGGTATAGAGTGCTCCTGCTGGTACCAGGCAATGTACAACACACATGGTATAGAGTGCTCCTGCTGGCACCATGCAATGTACAACACACGTGGTATAGAGTGCGCCTGCTGGTACCACGCAATGTACAACACACATGGTATAGAGTGCTCCTGCTGGTACCAGGCAATGTACAACACACGTGGTATAGAGTGCGCCTGCTGGCACCATGCAATGTACAACACACGTGGTATAGAGTGCTCCTGCTGGCACCACGCAATGTACAACACACATGGTATAGATTGTTCCTGCTGGCACCACGCAATGTACAACACACATGGTATAGAGTGCTCCTGCTGGTACCATGCAATGTACAACACACATGGTATAGAGTGCGCCTGCTGGTACCATGCAATGTACAACACACATGGTATAGAGTGCTCCTGCTGGTACCATGCAATGTACAACACACATGGTATAGAGTGCTCCTGCCGGCACCATGCAATGTACAACACACGTGGTATAGAGTGCGCCTGCTGGCACCACGCAATGTACAACACACATGGTATAGAGTGCTCCTGCTGGTACCATGCAATGTACAACACACATGGTATAGAGTGCTCCTGCTGGTACCAGGCAATGTACAACACACATGGTATAGAGTGCTCCTGCTGGCACCATGCAATGTACAACACACATGGTATAGAGTGCTCCTGCTGGTACCAGGCAATGTACAACACACGTGGTATAGAATGCGCCTGCTGGCACCATGCAATGTACAACACACATGGTATAGAGTGCTCCTGCTGGTACCAGGCAATGTACAACACACATGGTATAGAGTGCTCCTGCTGGTACCATGCAATGTACAACACACATGGTATAGAGTGCTCCTGCTGGTACCATGCTATGTACAACACACATGGTATAGAGTGCTCCTGCTGGCACCATGCAATGTACAACACACATGGTATAGAGTGCTCCTGCCGGTACCAGGCAATGTACAACACACATGGTATAGAGTGCACCTGCCGGCACCAGGCCATGTACAACACACATGGTATAGAGTGCGCCTGCCGGCACCATGCCATGTACAACAGACATGGTATAGAGTGCGCCTGCTGGCACCATGCCATGTACAACAGACATGGTATAGAGTGCACCTGCTGGCACCATGCAATGTACAACACACATGGTATAGAGTGCTCCTGCTGGTACCAGGCAATGTACAACACACATGGTCAGGGGTCAAGTCCTGGGGAAAAAAGTGTGGGAACTCCCACCCAAGATCCACTCGCCCACCAAGAAAAAAATTTAAATGATACGCTCATATGCACGAACGCTTCAAAAGTGGTATTTTTCATCCAATTTTCGTATTGTGTGTATGAAGCTTAACTGTTAGAACATAAAAAAAAAAAATCCTCCATAAACATAAATACGGTAATTCTCTGAATAATCAGCATTGATTCAATTGTGCTTCCATGCAAATGTGAACATCGTGTTCTGATCTTTATTTGGGAATTTTATTTTGTATATAGAGTGTTTATGTGGTGAGTTTACACTTTTCATTAAACAGAATTTGGATAACACAGGGTTAAACGAAAAGGTCATAAATGAACTTCACATTATCTGGACAGAATGCTTGGGGAGATAGTGATGTGTTCCTGTTAGGAGATGTATGTTAGCTTGGGGGGCTGCAAACTCTGCAGGGCTCCAACACACACACTCGCTGCTATTCCAACCCTTCACATATTTCCACATAAACTTCCCTCCGGGCATTAAACTTTGCCAGGTATTGTGCTCAGCCTACCACCCCAAACTGATGTTCCTCCTTCAGCTCACCTCTCTCCCTGCATGTCCTGTGAGCAGAATAGCTGTGCTCCTCCTCTGGGTTCTCTTATCATATGGCACTGAAGATAGAGGAGGGGGGGGGGGGGATTCAGCGGGACACACAGAGCAAGTATGCAGGAGACTGGGGGGGGGGGGGGGTAGGATGAGGAGACAGAAAATCAGGAGGGGCCAGCGGGGAGGAGCACATCACGAGAGGTCTGACTAAATACAATCTCTTAGCAGCAGTAACCTGATCTACCCGTCAGCTAGCTGTGATTGACAGGTAGATTGAAGCGGAAGCTGTCATGGGGCCCCCTACTGGTAATGCCTGAATGGTCAGGTGTGCGGCACTTACTATTGCAAGCTGTGTCGGCAGCTGCTGGTGTAGCACCTGCCACACAGCTCGCATACTTTAAAGTCTTGCAGGACACAGCTGCTAACGGGAACTGAGTTCCTGTTGTGGAAAAAGTACAGGAACTCCGTTCCCATGCGTTCCTTCAGGACTTGAGCCCTGCACATGGTATAGAGTGGTCCTGCTGGTACCAGGCAATGTACAACACACATGGTATAGAGTGCTCCTGCTGGCACCACGCAATGTACAACACACATGGTATAGAGTGCTCCTGCTGGCACCACGCAATGTACAACACACATGTATAGAGTGCTCCTGCCGGCACCAAGCAATGTACAACACACATGGTATAGAGTGCTTCTGCCGGCACCAGGCAATGTACAACACACATGGTATAGAGTGCTCCTGCTGGTACCATGCAAGGTACAACACACGTGGTATAGAGTGCGCCTGCTGGCACCATGCAATGTACAACACACATGTATAGAGTGCTCCTGCCGGCACCAAGCAATGTACAACACACATGGTATAGAGTGCTTCTGCCGGCACCAGGCAATGTACAACACACATGGTATAGAGTGCACCTGCTGGTACCATGCAAGGTACAACACACGTGGTATAGAGTGCGCCTGCTGGCACCATGCAATGTTCAACACACATGGTATAGAGTGCACCTGCTAGCACCATGCAATGTACAACACACATGGTATAGAGTGCGCCTGCTGGTACCAGGCAATGTACAACACACATGGTATAGAGTGCTCCTGCTGGCACCACGCAATGTACAACACACATGGTATAGAGTGCACCTGCCGGCACCATGCAATGTACAACACACATGGTATAGAGTGCACCTGCTAGCACCATGCAATGTACAACACACATGGTATAGAGTGCGCCTGCTAGCACCATGCAATGTACAACACACATGGTATAGAGTGCGCCTGCTGGCACCATGCAATGTACAACACACATGGTATAGAGTGCGCCTGCTGGCACCATGCAATGTACAACACACGTGGTATAGAGTGC
This sequence comes from Lithobates sylvaticus, assembly GCA_028564925.1. Taxonomy (NCBI): domain Eukaryota; kingdom Metazoa; phylum Chordata; class Amphibia; order Anura; family Ranidae; genus Lithobates; species Lithobates sylvaticus. The sequence goes on from CM053034.1 coordinate 187,952,947, forward strand.
ACCTGCTAGCACCATGCAATGTACAACACACATGGTATAGAGTGCTCCTGCTAGAACCAGGCAATGTACAACACACATGGTATAGAGTGCACCTGCTAGCACCATGCAATGTACAACACACATGGTATAGAGTGCACCTGCTAGCACCATGCAATGTACAACACACATGGTATAGAGTGCGCCTGCTGGCACCATGCAATGTACAACACACATGGTATAGAGTGCTCCTGCTGGCACCACGCAATGTACAACACACATGGTATAGAGTGCACCTGCTAGCACCATGCAATGTACAACACACATGGTATAGAGTGCTCCTGCTGGCACCACGCAATGTACAACACACATGGTATAGAGTGCACCTGCTAGCACCATGCAATGTACAACACACATGGTATAGAGTGCACCTGCTAGCACCATGCAATGTACAACACACATGGTATAGAGTGCTCCTGCTGGCACCACGCAATGTACAACACACATGGTATAGAGTGCTCCTGCCGGCACCATGCAATGTACAACACACATGGTATAGAGTGCTCCTGCCGGCACCATGCAATGTACAACACACGTGGTATAGAGTGCTCCTGCTGGTACCACGCAATGTACAACACACATGGTATAGAGTGCTCCTGCCGGCACCATGCAATGTACAACACACGTGGTATAGAGTGCTCCTGCTAGAACCAGGCAATGTACAACACACATGGTATAGAGTGCACCTGCTAGCACCATGCAATGTACAACACACATGGTATAGAGTGCGCCTGCTGGCACCATGCAATGTACAACACACATGGTATAGAGTGCTCCTGCTGGCACCATGCAATGTACAACACACATGGTATAGAGTGCGCCTGCTGGTACCAGGCAATGTACAACACACATGGTATAGAGTGCTCCTGCTGGCACCACGCAATGTACAACACACATGGTATAGAGTGCTCCTGCTAGAACCAGGCAATGTACAACACACATGGTATAGAGTGCACCTGCTAGCACCATGCAATGTACAACACACATGGTATAGAGTGCACCTGCTAGCACCATGCAATGTACAACACACATGGTATAGAGTGCGCCTGCTGGTACCAGGCAATGTACAACACACATGGTATAGAGTGCTCCTGCCGGCACCATGCAATGTACAACACACATGGTATAGAGTGCTCCTGCTGGCACCATGCAATGTACAACACACGTGGTATAGAGTGCGCCTGCTGGCACCATGCAATGTACAACACACATGGTATAGAGTGCGCCTGCTGGTACCAGGCAATGTACAACACACATGGTATAGAGTGCTCCTGCCGGCACCATGCAATGTACAACACACATGGTATAGAGTGCGCCTGCTGGCACCATGCAATGTACAACACACATGGTATAGAGTGCGCCTGCTGGCACCATGCAATGTACAACACACATGGTATAGAGTGCGCCTGCTGGCACCATGCAATGTACAACACACATGGTATAGAGTGCGCCTGCTGGTACCATGCAATGTACAACACACATGGTATATAGTGCTCCTGCTGGTACCATGCAATGTACAACACACATGGTATATAGTGCTCCTGCTGGTACCAGGGAATGTACAACACACGTGGTATAGAGTGCTCCTGCTGGTACCAGGGAATGTACAACACACATGGTATAGAGTGCTCCTGCTGGCACCATGCAATGTACAACACACGTGGTATAGAGTGCTCCTGCCGGCACCATGCAATGTACAACACACGTGGTATAGAGTGCGCCTGCTGGTACCAGGGAATGTACAACACACGTGGTATAGAGTGCTCCTGCTGGTACCAGGGAATGTACAACACACGTGGTATAGAGTGCTCCTGCTGGCACCATGCAATGTACAACACACGTGGTATAGAGTGCTCCTGCCGGCACCATGCAATGTACAACACACGTGGTATAGAGTGCGCCTGCTGGCACCATGCAATGTACAACACACGTGGTATAGAGTGCACCTGCTGGTACCACGCAATGTACAACACACGTGGTATAGAGTGCACCTGCTGGTACCACGCAATGTACAACACACGCGGTATAGAGTGCTCCTGCTGGCACCATGCAATGTACAACACACATGGTATAGAGTGCTCCTGCTGGTACCACGCAATGTACAACACACGTGGTATAGAGTGCTCCTGCCGGCACCATGCAATGTACAACACACATGGTATAGAGTGCTCCTGCTGGTACCACGCAATGTACAACACACGTGGTATAGAGTGCGCCTGCTGGCACCAGGCAATGTACAACACACATGGTATAGAGTGCTCCTGCTGGTACCATGCAATGTACAAGACACATGGTATAGAGTGCTCCTGCTGGTACCACGCAATGTACAACACACGTGGTATAGAGTGCTCCTGCCGGCACCATGCAATGTACAACACACATGGTATAGAGTGCTCCTGCTGGTACCACGCAATGTACAACACACGTGGTATAGAGTGCGCCTGCTGGTACCATGCAATGTACAACACACGTGGTATAGAGTGTTCCTGCTGGCACCATGCAATGTACAACACACATGGTATAGAGTGCTCCTGCTGGTACCATGCAATGTACAACACACATGGTATAGAGTGGTCCTGCTGGCACCATGCAATGTACAACACACGTGGTATAGAGTGCTCCTGCCGGCACCACGCAATGTACAACACACGTGGTATAGAGTGCGCCTACCGGTACCACGCAATGTACAACACACATGGTATAGAGTGCTCCTGCCGGTACCATGCAATGTACAACACACATGGTATAGAGTGCTCCTGCTGGTACCAGGCAATGTACAACACACATGGTATAGAGTGCTCCTGCTGGTACCAGGCAATGTACAACACACGTGGTATAGAGTGCTCCTGCTGGTACCAGGCAATGTACAACACACATGGTATAGAGTGCTCCTGCCGGTACCACGCAATGTACAACACACATGGTATAGAGTGCTCCTGCCGGTACCACGCAATGTACAACACACATGGTATAGAGTGCGCCTGCTGGCACCATGCAATGTACAACACACATGGTATAGAGTGTTCCTGCTGGCACCATGCAAGGTACAACACACATGGTATAGAGTGCGCCTGCTGGCACCAGGCAATGTACAACACACATGGTATAGAGTGTTCCTGCCGGCACCATGCAATGTACAACACACGTGGTATAGAGTGCTCCTGCTGGCACCATGCAATGTACAACACACATGGTATAGAGTGCTCCTGCTGGCACCATGCAATGTACAACACACATGGTATAGAGTGGTCCTGCTGGCACCACGCAATGTACAACACACATGGTATAGAGTGCTCCTGCTGGCACCACGCAATGTAGAACACACATGGTATAGAGTGCTCCTGCTGGCACCACGCAATGTACAACACACATGGTATAGAGTGTTCCTGCTGGCACCACGCAATGTACAACACACATGGTATAGAGTGCTCCTGCTGGCACCATGCAATGTACAACACACATGGTATAGAGTGGTCCTGCTGGCACCACGCAATGTACAACACACATGGTATAGAGTGCTCCTGCTGGCACCATGCAATGTACAACACACATGGTATAGAGTGCTCCTGCTGGCACCACGCAATGTACAACACACATGGTATAGAGTGCTCCTGCTGGCACCACGCAATGTACAACACACATGGTATAGAGTGCTCCTGCTGGCACCATGCAATGTACAACACACATGGTATAGAGTGCTCCTGCTGGCACCATGCAATGTACAACACACATGGTATAGAGTGCTCCTGCCGGCACCATGCAATGTACAACACACATGGTATAGAGTGCTCCTGCTGGCACCACGCAATGTACAACACACATGGTATAGAGTGCTCCTGCTGGCACCATGCAATGTACAACACACATGGTATAGAGTGCTCCTGCTGGCACCACGCAATGTACAACACACATGGTATAGAGTGGTCCTGCTGGTACCACGCAATGTACAACACACATGGTATAGAGTGCTCCTGCTGGCACCATGCAATGTACAACACACATGGTATAGAGTGGTCCTGCTGGTACCATGCAATGTACAACACACATGGTATAGAGTGCTCCTGCCGGCACCATGCAATGTACAAAACACATGGTATAAGGCTTTGTACAGATGGGCCATTTACAGAAAGTTCTGGGATTTGGAGGTGAAGGATGTTCACAGGTCATAGGACAACCCCACCGGTGTGTATAAAGAGTTCATACCCCTAGAGAAGGTCACAAAGTTACAAAGATCTGACAGAGGGCACTTCACTTCATTCCAACCAATATGGCATCTTGACCCGCCGAGGGAGCATTGGGCAGTGTTTGAAGCCACTGTCCCCGTATCCAATCAGAGGAAACCAAAGACCAATTGTCAAAACTTAGACCTGAACAATAAACACACCCAACAGCTCTGAACCGGCGCCAATGCAGCAAAGGAATGCTGAAAGCTCATTTAGGGACATATGTACTAAATGCCATATTATGGGAGGTTCCATTTCTCCGTAGAAGAATCCTAATAACCATGACAAGGCATCTTCACTAATGGCACAGCTGCAGCCAATCGGGATGGAAATTAAGCCGCTTTTTAAATTGCAGTCATTTTCCTTCATTTTTTTCATTTCTTATGCAAATGAGTGTTTATTTTGAGTCAATGTGTCATCTTCTGCCTCCTCTGCGTGTGGAGCCACCATAGAAGAATTTCTTGTCGGCCATATTCTATCATTTTGTGAAAAGAGAGGCTGGGCAGGTAATAGACAGGCAGAGACCATGGCAGGGAGAGACCATGGCAGGCAGAGACCATTGCTGGGAGAGACCATGGCAGGGAGAGACCATGGCAGGGAGAGACCATGGCAGGCAGAGACCATGGCAGGGAGAGACCATGGCAGGCAGAGACCATGGCAGGGAGAGACCATGGCAGGCAGAGACCATGGCAGGCAGAGACCATGGCAGGGAGAGACCATGGCAGGGAGAGACCATGGCAGGCAGAGACCATGGCAGGCAGAGACCACGGCAAGGAGAGACCACGGCAGGCAGAGACCATGGCAGGCAGAGACCACGGCAAGGAGAGACCACGGCAGGCAGAGACCATGGCAGGGAGAGACCATGGCAGGCAGAGACCATGGCAGGCAGAGACCACGGCAAGGAGAGACCACGGCAGGCAGAGACCATGGCAGGGAGAGACCATGGCAGGCAGAGACCATGGCAGGGAGAGACCATGGCAGGGAGAGACCATGGCAGGTAGAGAACATGGCAGGCAGAGACCATGGCAGGCAGAGACCATGGCAGGCAGAGGCCATGGCAGTCAGAGACCATGGCAGGCAGAGACCATGGCAGACAGAGACCATGGCAGGCAGAGACCATGGCAGACAGAGACCATGGCAGGCAGAGACCATGGCAGACAGAGACCATGGCAGGCAGAGACCATGGCAGACAGAGACCATGGCAGGGAGAGACCATGGCAGACAGAGACCATGGCAGGCAGAGACCATGGCAGACAGAGACCATGGCAGGCAGAGACCATGGCAGGGAGAGACCATGGCAGGTAGAGAACATGGCAGGGAGAGACCATGGCAGGCAGAGACCATGGCAGGCAGAGACCATGGCAGGGAGAGACCATGGCAGGGAGAGACCATGGCAGGGAGAGACCATGGCAGGCAGAGTCCATGGCAGGGAGAGACCATGGCAGGCAGAGACCATGGCAGGCAGAGACCATGGCAGGGAGAGACCATGACAGGCAGAGACCATGGCAGGCAAAGACCATGGCAGGCAGAGACCATGGCAGGGAGAGACCATGGCAGGCAGAGACCATGACAGGGAGAGACCATGGCAGGCAGAGACCAGGGCAGGGAGAGACCATGGCAGGGAGAGACCATGGCAGGCAGAGACCATGGCTGGCAGAGACCATGGCAGGGAGAGACCATGGCAGGGAGAGACCATGGCAGGGAGAGACCACGGCAGGGAGAGACCATGGCAGGCAGAGACCATGGCAGGGAGAGACCATGGCAGGCAGAGACCATGGCAGGGAGAGACCATGGCAGGGAGAGACCATGGCAGGTAGAGACCATGGCAGGGAGAGACCACGGCAAGGAGAGACCATGGCAGGCAGAGACCATGGCAGGCAGAGACCATGGCAGGCAGAGACCATGGCAGGGAGAGACCATGGCAGGGAGAGACCATGGCAGGGAGAGACCATGGCAGGTAGAGAACATGGCAGGGAGAGACCATGGCAGGCAGAGACCATGGCAGGCAGAGGCCATGGCAGACAGAGACCATGGCAGGCAGAGACCATGGCAGACAGAGACCATGGCAGGCAGAGACCATGGCAGACAGAGACCATGGCAGGCAGAGACCATGGCAGACAGAGACCATGGCAGGCAGAGACCATGGCAGACAGAGACCATGGCAGGCAGAGACCATGGCAGACAGAGACCATGGCAGGCAGAGACCATGGCAGACAGAGACCATGGCAGGCAGAGACCATGGCAGGGAGAGACCATGGCAGGTAGAGAACATGGCAGGGAGAGACCATGGCAGGGAGAGACCATGGCAGGCAGAGTCCATGGCAGGCAGAGACCATGGCAGGCAGAGACCATGGCAGGGAGAGACCATGGCAGGGAGAGACCATGGCAGGGAGAGACCATGGCAGGCAGAGTCCATGGCAGGGAGAGACCATGGCAGGCAGAGACCATGGCAGGCAGAGACCATGGCAGGGAGAGACCATGACAGGCAGAGACCATGGCAGGGAGAGACCATGGCAGGCAAAGACCATGGCAGGCAGAGACCATGGCAGGGAGAGACCATGGCAGGCAGAGACCATGACAGGGAGAGACCATGGCAGGCAGTGACCATGACAGGGAGAGACCATGGCAGGCAGAGACCATGGCAGGGAGAGACCATGGCAGGCAGAGACCACTGCTGGGAGAGACCATGGCAGGGAGAGACCATGGCAGGGAGAGACCATGGCAGGGAGAGACCATGGCAGGGAGAGACCTTGGCAGGTAGAGACCATGGCAGGGAGAGACCATGGCAGGGAGAGACCATGGCAGGTAGAGACCATGGCAGGGAGAGACCATGGCAGGGAGAGACCATGGCAGGGAGAGACCATGGCAGGCAGTGTTTGGTGAACGTTTCGGCCCAAGCATGAATTCAGGCTGAACATTGTCAGGGCGTTCGACTGTTTGTTCAGCCCGCCTGGCGCCCCACAATGCACTGCGCCCCGCACAGTGCATTAAAAGCCCTGATTGGCTGAGGCAATGATTGGAAACAGTAATGATGACTGTGCCCAATCATGGCTCATTGCTCATAGACCCCCCCCCCCCCCAACCACTATAATAGGATTCTTTCTAGAGCAGCCATTTGCAGTGTGACATTGGAGTGGAAAGAGAGAACAGGGCTCTGTTCATTGCTACTAGCGAGTTAGTGTGCTATATACAGTATCTCACAAAAGTAAGTACACCCCTCAGTGACATTTGTGTAAATCTTTTCATGTGACAACACTGAAGAAATGACACTTGTCTACAATGTAAAGTAGTGAGTGTACAGCTTGTATAACAGTGTAAATTTGCTGTCCCCTCAAAATAACTCAACACACAGCCATTAATTAGCCATTTTCCCTCCCCGGTGTCATGTGACTCGTTAGTGTTACAAGGTCTCAGGTGTGAATGGGGAGCAGGTGTGTTAAATTTGGTGTTATCGCTCTCACTCTCTCATACTGGTCACTGGAAGTACAACATGGCACCTCATGGCAAAGAACTCTCTGAGGATCTGAAATAAAGAATTGTTGCTCTACATAAAGATGGCCGAGGCTATAAGAAGATTGCCAAGACCCTGAAACTGAGCTGCAGCACGTTGGCCAAGACCATCCAGTGGTATAACAGGACAGGTTCCACTCAGAACAGGCCTCGCCATGGTCCACCAAAGAAGTTGAGGTCACGTGCTCAGCGTCATATCCAGAGGTTGTCTTTGGGAAATAGACGTATGAGTGCTTCCAGCATTGCTGCAGAGGTTGTAGGGGTGGGGGGTCAGCCTGTCAGTGCTCAGACCATACGCCGCACCATAGGCCGCAAGTCCCCTGATGAAGTCACGAGCACGTGACGCAACGCGTAGGGATTGGCCGGACGAAACGATACCGGAAGTGCTGTGAGACCGGGGTCATATCGCCATTTTTATGATTTTACTTTGTTTTTTAAATGTAAGGGTTTTTACTTTTCTTATTAAAATGCCTTATTAAGACATACTTCACTTTTTGTTCTGCTTCACTCCCATTCACTGGCGAGTTATCTCTGTGGGAACGCTGCTGCCATCTGTGTAGGGAGTTGGAGAGATACCCCTATTAGAAGTGAATAGCGAGCGGAGACATCACAGAAACGGAGTGGAGTTTAAGGATATCCACCCCCTGGAAGCAGAAATTTGGGAGCCAGTGGAGGGAAGTGGAAGAGACCCCCGTGCCTTTTTGATGCCCGTTTATATTCATTTTCAGGTGAGAGGCTAGAGAGCACATTTAGGATTAGGTCCTTACGTACCCATCATCCCTTATTTTTGAAGACGAAGATTATTGTCTCTTTGGCCACCTCCTCTATATCTAGAGACGGGTCCCTTATTCATGTACCATCTGGACTGTATAATTTATTAATCATTCCTTATCATTATATGGACTCTAGTCCCAATTTTATTATATTGACTCTATATATATTCTATATCCCCGCAATAGAATTGTTTGCATTTTTATCTCTCATTCAAGGATTTGACATTTACCAGGATTATTGTGTTTCCATTTTATTCACAATTTGCTTGTATTGGTGTTTTTTATGATAATTAGCACATTGAGCACTTTATTCAATATTTATTTTTTAGGTATGGTGCATATACACAATATTTGATATATTTTATCACTATCGATTTTAGCATTTTATGCATATATCGATTTATTTTATTGTTATATCACATTTATATCATTTTGGTGCATATTAGCGCAAAATCATCACTTATTTTATGTTACTTGTGGGATTGTGTTCACCATTGGATTTTGCTGCTTTTTTAGGAATTTTTTCCACACACAGCGATTGAGCTGGCACTTCACTTATTTATTTATATTTATATAATTTATATTTATATATACATTTTCACATATTTATTCTCTTGGTGCATAGGATCTAGTTTATTCAAGAGCGCGAAGGTCACCCCCACTACTATTCCAACATGATAACCACCCCAAACACACCTCCAAGACCACCACTGCTTTGCTAAAGAAGCTGAGGGTGAAGGTGATGGACTGGCCAAGCATGTCTCCAGACCTAAACCCTATTGATCATCTGTGGGACATCCTCAAACGGAAGGTGGAGGAGCGCAAGGTCTCCAACATCCACCAGCTCCGTGATGTCATCATGGAGGAGGGGAAGAGGACTCCGGTGACAACCTGTGAAGCTCTGGTGACTTCCATGCCCAAGAGGGTTAAGGCCAGGGCTCAAGTCCTGCGGGAACGCATGGGAACGGAGTTCCTGTACTTTTTCCACAACAGGAACTCAGTTCCCGTTAGCAGCTGTGTCCTGCAAGACTTTGAAGTATGCGAGCTGTGTGGCAGGTGCTACACCAGCAGCTGCCGACACAGCTCACAATAGTAAGTGCCGCACACCTGACCATTCAGGCATTGCCAGTAGGGGGGCCCATGACAGGTAGATCAGGTCCCTGCTGCTAAGAGATTGTATTTAGTCAGACCTCTCGCGATGCGCTCCTCCCTGCCAGCCCCTCCTGATTTTCTGTCTCATCTTCCTGTCTCCTGCATACTTGCTCTGTGTGTCCCGCTGAATCCCCCCCCCCTCCTCTATCTTCAGTGCCATATGATCAGAGAACCCAGAGGAGGAGCACAGCTATTCTGCTCACAGGACATGCAGGGAGAGAGGTGAGTGGAGGGAGGAACATCAGTTTGGGGTGGTAAGCTGAGCACAATACCTGGCAAAGTTTAATGCCAGGAGGGAAGTTTATGTGGAAATATGTGAAGGGTTGGAATAGCAGCGAGTGTGTGTTGGAGCCCCTGCAGAGTTTGCAGCCCCCCAAGCTAACATACATCTCCTAAGCAGGAACACATCACTATCTCCCCAAGCATTCTGTCCAGATAATGTGCAGATAATTTATGACCTATTTGTTTAACCCTGTGTTATCCAAACTCTGTTCAATGAAAAGTGTAAACTCACCACATAAACACTCTATATACAAAATAACATTCCCCAATAAAGATCAGAACATGATGTTCACATTTGCATGGAAGCACAATTGTATGAATGCTGATTATTCTGAGAATTACCGTATTTATGTTTATTGAGGATTGTTTTTTTTTTATGTACTAGCAGTTAAGCTTCATACACACAATACGAAAATTGGATAAAAAATACCACTTTTAAAGTGTTCGTGCATATGAGCGCATCATTTTTTTTTTTTTTTTGGTGGGTGAGTGGATCTTGGGTGGGAGTTCCCACACTTTTTTCCCCAGGACTTGACCCCTGGTTAAGGCAGTGCTGGAAAATAATGGGGGCCACACAAAATATTGACACTTTGAGCCCAATTTGGAGATTTTCCCTTAGGGGTGTACTGACTTTTGTTGCCAGCGGTTTAGACATTAATGGCTGTGTGTTGAGTTATTTTGAGGGGACAGCAAATTTACACTGTTATACAAGCTGTACACTCACTACTTTACATTGTAGACAAGTGTCATTTCTTCAGTGTTGTCACATGAATGTCACTGAGGGGTGTACTTACTTTTGTCAGATACTGTATGTTGTAACAGAGAGAGGCTCTGTCACTATAAGTTTATATGAAAAGGTGACCCAGGAGTCTCTATAGGGTTAATGCAAGGTTCAGAACTAGTATCGCTCCAGATTCTGTAGTTCTGAATCAGGTAATTCAATCCTGGGTCCAGGTTTTGCTAGAGGCGTGGGGTGTGTGGGGTCATTATATAGACGGGTCTGAGAATTGCTCAAGGCTCTCATTTTGGAGATGGAAGGTCTCACCCGGGGTCAGGGGGCCCCAGCCAGGAACCATGACACAGCAGGTCTCAAGAGAACCCAATTCTTAGGCCAGACGTGGGCCACGTGGCAGGGCACGGCCACTGAAGGATAGAGAGAAAAGTGTTCTGAGAGAGCTGAATGACACAGTCAAAGGACTGGTAAGAGGAGCAGCCGCGCTGCCAACATGTAAGCCAGGTGGGTTGGTATCTTCGTTAATTCATGTTATGTGAAAGAATCCCCTGCGTGGGCAACTTTTAAATAAAAGTGGGCTACCACGCCCTTAAAATACAGTTTTGGACTGGAAACGCACCTACCGCTTGAGTCTGATCACCCCAATCGTCCAATGAGAGCGTCCTCTGACCGGCTTTGCCTTCACCCAGATAATATCAATCATTCCAATCACTGGAGCAGATAGTCCGCTCATTGATCCATTATATCACATTGATTATTTCTGATAATCTTCAGAAAGTGAAATATATTTGTATTACATTCTGGGAGGAACCTGTGACCCATGAGCTTGCACTTCTTTGGTCTCTGAAATGAGATGACATTTTGTATGGAGCAGAAAGTGGAAATTTCCCGTCTCTGCGGAGGGGGAGGGGACATCCAGCTCTGATCTGAATTTCTTCTGCTGGCATTTTATGTACTTGACCTACATATGAAGCAAACACGGCTCATTGACAATACGAGACGTCTATATATAGACACTCAGCTGGCATATCTGCCATTGGTCACACATGGCATCCCAGATCAATGGAGGATATCCATAAAGGGATGCCATTGCTGAACTGCCCTTCACAAAATGCTTGCTGCCTGGCTGTAATCCTATCATGTCTGCAGAAGTCCTGATCTGTATTCGGTAATGGAGAAGAACATTTCCGCGGTTTGGCCTCATTTAGCTTTGTATGTATTTTGGATCATTTGGAAGCCGTTGTCGTCTTTTATAGACAAGGATTTCTTTCACCTTTCCAATATCTCTTTAATTTTAACCAAACCCCGAAACTCACCAAACCCCGAAACCCACCAAACCCCGAAACTCACCAAACCCCGAAACTCACCAAACCCCGAAACTCACCAAACCCCGAAACTCACCAAACCCCGAAACTCACCAAACCCCGAAACTCACCAAACCCCGAAACTCACCAAACCCCGAAACCCACCAAACCCCGAAACTCACCAAACCCCGAAACTCACCAAACCCCGAAACCCACCAAACCCCGAAACTCACCAAACCCCGAAACTCACCAAACCCCGAAACCCACCAAACCCCGAAACTCACCAAACCCCGAAACTCGCCAAACCCCGAAACTCACCAAACCCCGAAACTCACAACTAAAGTCAACCATCAAACCTAACATACTTCTGACCCAACTCCTGCCAAGGCTTTTTTATATAGTGGGTATGGGGCAGAACCTCGGCTTGGTTTATCACCGTATGTACCATCCTGTGACCTCCATTCATCTCCTTTCCTGTCCTGGTGTCCAAGATCGCCACTGAATACTATGCACAGGAGAGGAGGATATGACAGTGGGTGGTATGTACAGGAGAGGAGTGTGGAGGGTATGACGGGGGCGGTATGTACAGGAGAGGAGTGTGGAGGGTATGACAGTGGCGGTATGTACAGGAGAGGAGTGTGGAGGGTATGACAGTGAGCGGTATGTACAGGAGAGGAGTGTGGAGGGTATGACAGTGTATGTACAGGAGAGGAGTGTGGAGGGTATGACAGTGGGCGGTGTGTACAGGAGAGGAGTGGAGGGTATGACAGTGGGCGGTATGTACAGGAGAGGAGTGTGGAGGGTATGACAGTGGGCAGGAGAGGAGTGTGGAGGGTATGACAGTGGGCACTATGTACAGGAGAGGAGTGTGGAGGGTATGACAGTGTATGTACAGGAGAGGAGTGTGGAGGGTATGGCGGTGGGTATGTACAGGAGAGGAGTGTGGAGGGTATGGCGGTGGGTGGTATGTACAGGAGAGGAGTGTGGGGGTATGACAGTGGGCACTATGTACAGGAGAGGAGTGTGGAGGGTATGACAGTGGGTGGTATGTATAGGAGAGGAGTGGGGGGGGTATGACAGTGGGTGGTATGTACAGGAGAGGAGTGTGGAGGATATGACAGTGAGCGGTATGTACAGGAGAGGAGTGTGGAGGGTATGACAGTGGGCACTATGTACAGGAGAGGAGTGTGGAGGGTATGACAGTGGGTGGTATGTATAGGAGAGGAGTGTGGGGGGTATGACAGTGGGTGGTATGTATAGGAGAGGAGTGTGGAGGGTATGACAGTGGGTGGTATGTACAGGAGAGGAGTGTGGAGGGTATGACAGTGGGCACTATGTACAGGAGAGGAGTGTGGAGGGTATGACAGTGAGCGGTATGTACAGGAGAGGAGTGTGGAGGGTATGGCGGTGGGTGGTATGTACAGGAGAGGAGTGTGGAGGGTATGGCGGTGGGTGGTATGTACAGGAGAGGAGTGTGGAGGGTATGACAGTGGGTGGTATGTATAGGAGAGGAGTGGGGGGGTATGACAGTGGGTGGTATGTATAGGAGAGGAGTGTGGAGGGTATGACAGTGGGTGGTATGTATAGGAGAGGAGTGTGGAGGGTATGACAGTGGGTGGTATGTACAGGAGAGGAGTGTGGGGGGTATGACAGTGATCCCTATAAACATAATATTTATTTCAGGTATTAACACTTTGGGTGGGGGGACCCGTGGAACCCAGAATCCCTTGGAGAGTTTGGGAAACCCTTTTTTCAGCTCCCGGCCCCTCCTACATCTAGGTCACCCTGTGTCTATTGGGGGCACAGGGTGACCGAGAATCCCAGTCTGAGCTGTACTAATCGGACTTGCTGTACAACCACATTGGAATGTTGTGTATATTGTACAGGACGCCAAGGTTGGGTCCTGGATGGTGTTGTAATGATAGATTTATGTGGGATTTTAGATTATTATCATATATATGTACACATACAGTACAAGATTGACCAGGCCACGTTGGTATCTGTTAATCTAATTACACATAGCAAAGGGGAAGTAGCCAAACAGATAGTGACTATGGGATATGTTAATGTTTATATGCAAGAATGCAAATTAGGGCAGTTTTTACGACTGCTAGGCTAGGGGTCATTGTCTGTCACTCTAAAAGACAGAAGCAGATCAAAGCATTTAATGGTAAACGGCCAATCAAATTGCTCAGCCATTCAGTGTATAGGTAATATAACATGGCGTTCAGTCTATTCACTCTCTCTGTGGTTATGAAGCTAGTATATTTATATATAGTATATATATAGTATAGTATATTTACTAGCGTTGTCATATTTACTCTGTTCTGTGTTGGAAGTCAATAAAGTGCATCTCTCTGGAAGAATTGGGTTGCTGTGGAAGATTATAAAAACTACTAAATTAATTATCTACCCACCACAAAACTATATCACTACAGATGGGTACTATATATTACCAATATTTGGGTTGTGGTCCCTTTAAGGGAAGTGTGATAGTATTCAGGGGGTCACCCAGGATGGGTGAGGAATTCCCCAGAATAGCTTTAATCAGGAGATGCCTGGCATCATCTCTCCTTTCCATACCGGTGGGCCTACTTTGACCTCCCGGCTGAGCACATTAGCGACTATGAGCGTCTGAAGGCAGAGACCACAGCCGTCCGGGCTCAAAGGGTGCGACGCTGGAGGTATAAACCTGACCGACCACCCAGGTCCCAAATTCACGAACTGCTACAGCTGGTCAAAAAATGTCTGCAACCAGAGATGTTGACAGGCCCACAAATGGTGGAACGAGTGGTGATGGACTGGTATCTGCAGTCCCTGCCAGATGACCTACAGCGCTGGGTAAGCCATGGAGACCCTGCAACTGCTGACCAGCTGGTAGAGTTGGTCGAAAGGTACACCATGGTGGAGGACCTGCTCGGGCCTGCCAAGCGTTGGAAACCCACACTAAAGGCTACCAGGCCAGCCACATCACCTAGGAGAGAAGCCCTGCCAGACGTTGGAACCCAAAAACCTGCACTATTTTCTGCAGAACCATGAAGGTTGATTACTAGCCCAAGGATGGGGGACATTCAGTGTTGGTGATGTCGGTCCTGGGGGCAAACCATACAATGCCCACTTCAATTGGAGCCTATGGACTGCGGGACTGGTCGGAGAAGCTCCTTCTATGTGCAAAGAGCATGTGCCACTCATCTTGATCTGGCTGCGGTTTGAGTGCAAAGTGTGGGTGAACCACCTTCCTGCCAGGGCTCTACTGGACTCCGGTAGCATGGTGACGCTGGTACATGCCAGGGTGATCAGAAGACTCTGCCCCATAAGTAAGACTCTACGGGTAGTGTGTATACATGGGGACACCAATGAGTACACCCTGGTTCTGGTGACTGTTTCTTATGGTTGTACCTCAGTGACACAAGGTTGGGGTGGTAATAAATCTGATACATGACATCATAGTGGGGCGTGACTGCCCGTTGTTTATTGAACTGTGGAACCAGGTACAGACGGGGCTGTCAGGACAGCCAGAAGAACTGGGGACACTGGGCCTTTTGGGGCCAAACCTTGAGCGGTCTGGTCCAGATCCACCCGAAACACGCACCCATAATGTTGAGATACCTGTCACTGATATTGATGTTGCAGAAAACACAAATATAGTCAATTAATGTTCATCTTTCAGGTCTCAAAACTGAGTTGACCACTGAGGGGGGAGAAATGTCTCCGCTACAGGTCATGTTGGGGGAGGACGAAGAGGAATCTTCCCCATTGCAGACCTTGATTGAGGAGGATGAGGGGGGAACTTCCTCTAGGCTAGTGCACCCAGATTTGTGGGTGTCTAGAGGTGTGTTTGGCAGCTACAGGACCCCACTTTGGTCAATGGTCAGGAGCAGGTATCAGTTATTAATGGAGTCCCACAAGTGCCGAACAAAGGATTCCTCCCTTTGCATTGAACGCAGAATTGCTTTATAGAGTAGCTGAAAGCCAAAGGAAAACTGTGAAGCAGTTGCTGGTTCCCCAGTCTTATCTGCGGATGCTCCTTGATTTATCCCACAACGATGCACTGGGGGGACACCTGGGGGCTGAAAAAACGGATGCCAGGATAACTGACAGGTTTTACTGGCCAGGGGTAAAGGCTGAAGTGAAAGGGTACTGTGCATCCTGCCCCACTTACCAGTTAACCGCCCCGGTAATCCCCCTGGTACCACTGCCCATAATTGAGGTGCCGCTTTGAATAGATTGCTATGTATCTGGTGGGGCCCTTAGTAAAGTCAGCCAGGGGACACCAATATTTGTTAGTAGTCCTGGATTACGCAACTAGGTATCCTGAAGCGGTCCCTTTAAGGAAAACTTCCTCTAAGGCCATTTCCTGGGAGTTGTTTCAAATGTTTTTATGAACTGGTTTCCCCAAGGAGATATTGACGGACCAGGGCACCCCTTTCATGTCAAAGGTGATGGTAGACTTGTGCAAACTGTTTCAGATCAAGCAGTTGCGGATGTCTGTCTATCGCCATCAGACAGATGGCCTCGTTGAGAGGTTTAACCGCTTCCCGACCGCCTCATGTAGATATACGTCTACAGAATGGCACGGGCAGGCAAAAGCACGTACCTGTACGTCCCCTTTAATTGCCTGCCCGTGGGTCGCGCGCGCGCCAGCGGCGTGGTCGCGGCCCGGTCAGGAGCTCCGTGACCCCGGCCGCGGGACCAGCGGACCCGATCGCCGCTGGTGTCCCGCGATCGGGTTACGGAGCCGAAGAACGGGGAGAGGTTTATGTAAACAAACCTCTCCCCGCACTTCCTACACTGCCTGTCATTGATTGGCTGTTCCCGGTCATCGGGAAAGCCGATCAATGACGTCAGACGTCAGCCCCGCCCCCTAATGTAAAAAAACACACACACGTCACTGCCCATAAACCCTCCCCTCCCCCTAGTGGTTAACTCTTTCACTACAACTGTCATTTATACAGGAATTAATGCATTTAAATAGCATTGATTGCTGTATAAATGACAATGGTCCCAAAAATATGTCAAAAATGTCCGATGTGTCCGCCATAATGTCGCAGTCACAATAAAAATCGCTGATCGCCGCCATTACTAGTAAAAAAAAAAATATTAATAAAAATGCTATAAAACTATCCCCTATTTTGTAAACGCTATAACTTTTGCGCAAATCAATAATTGCTAATTGCGATTTTTTTTTACCAAAAATATGTAGAAGAATACGTGTCGGCCTAAACTGAGAAAAAAAAAAGTTTTTTTTATATTTTTTTTGGGGATATTTATTATAGCAAAAAGCAACAAAATGTTGCACTTTTTTCAAAATTGTCGCTCTATTTTTGTTTATAGCGCAAAAAATAAAAACCGCAGGGGCGATCAAATACCACCAAAAGAAAGCTCTATTTGTGGGGAAAAAAGGACACCAATTTTGTTTGGGAGCCACGTCGCACGACCGCGCAATTGTCAGTTAAAGCGACGCAGTGCCGAATCGCAAAAAGGGACCTGGTCCTTTGGCTGCCAATTGGTCCGGGGCTGAAGTGGTTAATAAGACCCTAAAGTCAATGTTAAAAAGAGTGTTTGAGAATGGATAGAATGGATGGAAAGGACTGGGACATGTTGCTCCCTGCCCTGTTTTATGCCATCCGAGAGGTTCCACTGGCTTCTTGCCATTTGAACTGGTATACGGGCGAAGACCACGTGGTCTGCTGGATCTAGTGAAGGAAACCTGGGAAAGCCCTCACCACACAACGGTAGTAAAACATATCACTCAAATGCAGGAGAGGGTGGCTAGAGTGATGCCATTAGTGAGGGAGCCATTAGTGAGGGAGCATCTCCAGAAGGTCCAGGGTACACAGAGGAGGGTGTACAACCGGTCCGCTAACATCAGGCAGTTTCAAGTGGGGGACCGGGTGGCTGTTCTGATTCCCACAGTAAAAAGCACATTTTTAGCCAAATTGTAGGGTCCCTTTGAGGTGGTGGAAAAAGTGGGTGAGGTGAACTACAGGGTGCACCAACCTGGTAAAAGGAAACCATACCAAATGTATTACATCAATTTGTTAAAACTCTGGAGAGATCGAGAACAGGTGTCTGCTGTGGTAGGGGTCAATGCAGGAGACCATGACGGAATTGACCTGGTGCAGGTTGCGAAGGAACGAAGGAGTTTCTGCAGAGCAACAGAGCAATGTTTTCAGGGTTACCTGGTCTCACCAATGTCATTGAACATGACATTAGAACAGAACCCAAAGTAAGAGTCCGGTTAAAACCATATCGCATCCCAGAAGCTCATAGGAAGGCAATGTCCGAAGAGGTGAGAAAGATGCTTGAACTGGACATCATTGAAAAATCTCAGCGTGAATGGTTGAGTCCAATCGTTTTGATACCGAAACCCAATGGTACCCTGCGTTTCGGTAATGACTTTAGGAAACTTGAAGTGTCCAAATTTGATGCCTATCCGATGCCCTGGGTAGACAAGTTAATTGAAAGGTTGGGGCCCGCCCGGTACAATACCACATTGGACCTCACAAAAGGGTACTGGCAGATTCCCCTCGCCAAAGAAGCCAAAAAAGAAAAGAAAACTGCTTTTTCCACTCCTGAAGGCCACTTCCAGTAAAAGAGGATGCCATTTGGCTTACACTCTGCCCCTGCCACGTTCCAAAGGTCAATGGACAAAACGTTACGCCCCCCATCAACAATACACATCTGTCTACCTGAATGATATTGTAATTTTTAACACTGATTGGGAGTCCCATCTTCCCCGGGTTCAGGCAGTCATAGACTCTCTGAGGAAAGCAGGGTTCACAATTAATCCTGAGAAATGTGCGGTTGGGATGGAGGAGGCCAAATACCTAGGGTACATTGTGGGTAGGGGGCTAGTGAAACCTCAGTTGAATAAGGTAGAAGCCATACAGAACTGTCAGGTCAGAGCATTTCTGGGCATAGTTGGAGTAAAACTACGCTGTGGTAGAGAGGGAGTGTCTAGTGGGCTCTGGACTCCCTATGATATTTTCTCCTCGGTAGAAGGTTTCGCCTGGTGTCAGAACATGCCCCATTGACCTGGATGAGACAAAACAAGCACACCAATGCCGGGGTGACAAGGTGGTTCATTTCTCTCCAGGAGTTTAATTTCTGGGTAGAGCACAGACCCGGGAGACAACATCAGAATGCTGATGCCCTCTCCCGAGTCCATTGTATGGTGTCAAATGGTGCCTCCAACACCTCCGCGTTGAGGCAGAGGGGAGGTATGTACAGGTTGCCATGGTTGAGTCCTGGATGGGTACTATATATCACCAATATTTGGGTTGTGGTCCCTTTAAGGGAAGAGTGATAGTATTCAGGGGGTCACCCAGGATGGGTGAGATATTCCCAGGATAAGCGTTATTTAGGAGAGGACTGACTCGCAGTTCTCTCTGTGTTATTAGAGAGATATTTGGGACCCGAAATTTCGAAGTCTTTGAAGTAATATTCAGGTGGGAAAGAGCCTCCACCCCTGACTACAGGGATTCCAGCACACATGGGGTTAAGAGCCTCCACCCCTGACTACAGGGATTCCAGCACACATGGGGTTAAGAGCCTCCACCCCTGACTACAGGGATTCCAGCACACATGGGGTTAAGAGCCTCCACCCCTGACTACAGGGATTCCAGCACACATGGGGTTAAGAGCCTCCACCCCTGACTACAGGGATTCCAGCACACATGGGGTTAAGAGCCTCCAGGAAGCAGGAAGTAGTGCTAGGTGTGGTGGTGAGGAGGAGTTGGTGAATGTCTTGGAGAGCTGTAAGTTTGCTGGAGGTTGCTAAAAGATTTAACAAGGACTGTTAAATCCTTGGGGTGAAGACCCCTCCACAAACTATGTGCCTTTTTTTACTTTTACTTTGCACTTTGCGGACTTAAGTTTGTATTTTTGCTTGTGTGCTGCTGGAAGTCTTATTTTTAATTTGCTTGCTGAAAATAAAAGCCTTTTTGTTTAAAGTTTAATGGTTTTGCATTCGGTCCCAGTGGCGGCTGGTGCTCAAAATTTTTGGGGGGCGCAAACAAACAGCCTCACTGTGCCATCAAACGCTGCCACTGTGCCCATTAAATGCTGCCACTGTGCCCATCAAACGCTGCCACTGTGCCCATCAAACGCTGCCACTGTGCCCCAAGTGCTGCTACTGTGCCCCAAGTGCTGCCACTGTGCCCCAAGTGCTGCCACTGTGCTCCAAACGCTGCCACTGTGCCCCTTAAGTGCTGCCACTGTGCCCCTCAAGTGCTGCCACTGTGCCTCAAGTGCTGCCACTGTGCCCCTCAAGTGCTGCCACTGTTCCCCTCAAGTGCTGCCACTGTGTCCTTCAAGTGCTGCCACTGTGCCCCTCAAGTGCTGCCACTGTGCCCCCTGCCTGCCCTCTGCACTTACCTTGTCCCGGTGTGCAGCTGGTGATGGCGTCAGGCGGTGAGCGGTGTCTCCTCATCGTCTGATGTCTTCTCCCGCGCTGCTCCTGTCTTCTGCTATGATTGGACGCCTAGCGTCCAATCACAGCGCCTGTGACTTCAGCCAATCAGGTGACAGGTAACAGACCCGGCAACCTGATTGGCTGAGAGGCGGGTCTGTGTTAGGGAAGCGATGTATTCGCTTCTCTAACACAATACTGTGTAATCAGCGAACGCACAGCAGTGCGCCCGCTGTTTACACTTATGGAAGCCTATTAGAGCACACCGCTCTAATCAGGTCCCCTATTAGAGCTTACAGCTCTAATAGGGCGCTTCCAAAAACACCCCCCCCCCCGCTGTAATTCAGATGCCCGGCGCCCGACAAGGGGCCGGACACCTGAATAGGGGGCGGCAGCGGTGACAATAGATAGATTCATGCAATGCATGAATCTATCTATTGGTGATAGAGCGGTGCAGGAGAGGGGGGGGGGGGGGCGGCGCTCCTGCGCCCTCTATGCACGCACCGCCACTGCTCGGTCCTGTGGAGCTACAATCCCCCAAACTTTACATACATATAAATTGTCCCATACTATGGTGTGCCCTGTGTTGGGGGTGGGGCTGTATTCCATTGTTCTATTGTGTCTGTCTGCCTTTGGAGAAACCTATTATGGGATGTATAAGTCTCTGGATTAGCTGTGAGAGAGGAGTGGGGGGGGGGGGTTTCTCCAGCAGCCCCTCCCAAAGACAGTCTACTGATGAGAGGTTTGAATCCGCCCGTGTCATGCTATTGGTGGCGGTAAAGTCTTGTCCCCTGAGCGTATCTCTATGTACCTGGGTTCAAATAAACCGTTCCATGTTCAGTTTGTAACTCAGCCAGTCTTGTCTGGTTCTTACAATATATCGGCTGTAATATCTGATACCCGAGGATCCAGATTGGAGGAAGCACTGGAGTGTGACAGGGATCCATTCCATACAGTATGTAGATATATACTATATACAGTACACAGTGCTTTATCTATATATTGTACATTCACATCCGTCCCCGCCCCAGGAGCTTACAATCTAAGGTCTCTAACTCACATACTGGCGCCAATCAGCCTCCCAGCATGTCTTTGGAGTGGAACCCCCCCCCCCCCCCCCCCAGGCGCAGGGAGGACATGCAAACTCCATGCGGGTTGTGCCGTGGTTGGGATTTGAACCGACATCTGAATAATCGTCACTGACAGACCCCCAACATTAATTTCTGTCCTTCATTGCAGCCCTGAGATCCTCATCCAACGACGGCTCCAGATAATTGGATGCTAATTAATTTCCACTAAATAAAAAATGAATCACTGAACACAATGGAGCGATTAGCAAAATGAAGTGAAGAGACAACAGAAATGAAATCGCTATTCATCATAAAGGAAAGCCGTCACCGTCACATCCTCCCCGTACACGGCATCAATAACTGACACCGATGTCACATCCTCCCTGTACACGGCATCAATAACTGACACCGATGTCACGTCACATCCTCCCCGTACACGGCATCAATAACTGACACCGATGTCACGTCACATCCTCCCCGTACACGGCACTGATAACTGACACTGATGTCACGTCACATCCTCCCCGTACACGGCACTGATAACTGACACCGATGTCACATCCTCCCTGTACACGGCACTAATAACTGACACCAATGTCACCGTCACATCCTCCCTGTACACGGCATCAATAACTGACACCGATGTCACGTCACATCCTCCCCGTACACGGCACTGATAACTGACACTGATGTCACGTCACATCCTCCCCGTACACGGCACTGATAACTGACACCGATGTCACATCCTCCCTGTACACAGCACTAATAACTGACACCAATGTCACCGTCACATCCTCCCCGTACACGGCACTAATAACTGACACCAATGTCACCGTCACATCCTCCCTGTACACGGCATCAATAACTGACACCGATGTCACGTCACATCCTCCCCGTACACGGCACTGATAACTGACACTGATGTCACGTCACATCCTCCCCGTACACGGCACTGATAACTGACACCGATGTCACATCCTCCCTGTACACGGCACTAATAACTGACACCAATGTCACCGTCACATCCTCCCCGTACACGGCACTAATAACTGACACCAATGTCACCGTCACATCCTCCCTGTACACGGCATCAATAACTGACACCGATGTCACGTCACATCCTCCCCGTACACGGCACTGATAACTGACACTGATGTCACGTCACATCCTCCCCGTACACGGCACTGATAACTGACACCGATGTCACATCCTCCCTGTACACGGCACTGATAACTGACACCGATGTCACGTCACATCCTCCCTGTACACGGCACTGATAACTGACACCAATGTCACCAGCTCCTTATGACATCACAGACCGGTGCATGCTGGACGCAAGAGCCCCCCCGCCCCAAAGCACCCCACATGTTGAGGGTATGCGGCCTGGTATGGTTGAGAAGGAGGGGGGCTGCGCACTCATCCCCCCTCTCCTTTCTTGACCTGTGAGGCTGCATGCTCGGATAAGGGTCTGGTATGGATTTTGGAGGGGACTCTTTTTTTTTTCCCCTTTTCTTTTCTATTGCCGGCAATATTTTTATATGATGCAGCGCTCATTGCATTGTGGGGCGCTTGGCGGGTGAATATCCTGCCGAGCACCCCGCAAATTCAGAGGGTTGCCAAACGGGCAAACAGGCGATGTTCGGGTCTAGGGAAGGGCTGAACCCCCCCCCCCCCGGTTCGGTTCGCATCCAGAACATACGAACGGACCAAAAGTTTGCGCGAACATTCGAACACCGTTAAAGTCTATGGGACTCGAACGTGAGAAATCAAAAGTGCAAATTTTGAAAGGTTAATATGCAAGTTATTGTCCTAAAAAGTGTTTGGGGACCCGGGTCCTGCCCCAGGGAAGTGTTTGGGGACCCGGGTCCTGCCCCAGGGGAGTGTTTGGGGACCCGGGTCCTGCCCCAGGGGAGTGTTTGGGGACCCGGGTCCTGCCCCAGGGGAGTGTCTGGGGACCCGGGTCCTGCCCCAGGGGAGTGTTTGGGGACCCGGGTCCTGCCCCAGGGGAGTGTCTGGGGACCCGGGTCCTGCCCCAGGGGAGTGTCTGGGGACCCGGGAGTGTTTGGGGACCCGGGTCCTGCCCCAGGGGAGTGTTTGGGGACCCGGGTCCTGCCCCAGGGGAGTGTTTGGGGACCCGGGTCCTGCCCCAGGGGACAGGTTTGGGGACCCGGGTCCTGCCCCGGGGGAGTGTTTGGGGACCCGGGTCCTGCCCCAGGGGAGTGTCTGGGGACCCGGGTCCTGCCCCAGGGGAGTGTCTGGGGCCCCTGGAGTGTTTGGGGACCCGGGTCCTGCCCCAGGAGAGTGTTTGGGGACCCAGGTCCTGCCCCAGGGGAGTGTTTGGGGACCCGGGTCCTGCCCCAGGGGACAGGTTTGGGGACCCGGGTCCTGCCCCAGGGGAGTGTTTTGGGGACCCGGGTCCTGCCCCAGGGGAGTGTTTGGGGACCGGGTCCTGCCCCAGGGGACAGGTTTGGGGACCCGGGTCCTGCCCCAGGGGAGTGTTTGGGGACCCGGGTCCTGCCCCAGGGGAGTGTTTGGGGACCCGGGTCCTGCCCCAGGGGAGTGTTTGGGGACCCGGGTCCTGCCCCAGGGGACATGTATCAATGGAAAAGAAAGTTTTGAAGACTGACGTTTTTTCGGGAGCAGTGATTTTAATAACTCTTAAAGTGAAATATTCCTTTAAATATTGTATCTGGGGGGTGTGTATAGTACGCCTGTAAAGTGGCGCATGTTTCCTGTGTTTAGAACAGTCCGAGAGCAAAATTTTATTTCTAAAGGAATAAGTCTTTTTTTTTTTTTTCACACAAGACGTCAGATCTCTACATTCACATATTAAATGCAGTATTACTCTCAAAATAGTAAAAAATTTTAGGCTCTGTTAACATAAATGTGAATTGGAAGCATTTTGAAACGCATCCGATTCGCATAAAATATGGACAGGCAACCACCTCAGTCGGTTCACACATGTGCGAGGGTCGTGTGCGTTTTTTCAGTCCGGTTCAGGTACTATTTCATGGTAAAAAAATGTTTTCCATCTGAAGCAGTAAACAGAACCACACCGTACTCCCAACACTGAAACAGTGGCCACATATATGTGAACGGAGCTTTATAGGCCTCTGTGCAAAAGGCAGAAAGGTTTGAAAAGGTGGCACCAGGAAGGAAAATGTTGCTTCAGTTTGGCGCCTGCCCTTTGTGGGTCCCTAGAGCACATAGAACTATGGGGTCTCCCTCAATCCTCCTGAAGCCAGGAACCCCTGTGAAACGCGTCAAGGTTCCAAAAATGCATTTGTACACCAAAGCTCATCGACTTACCACCGAGACGATAGTCCTTTGTAGAATAAAAGTCATTTAAAGAGGAGGGGGTGGAGGAGAGAGGTGTGGCGGAATCACCACTACCAGCATTTTGGAGGCGTGGTGGTAGAACAAGCTCCAACAATACTGCACCCTGTCCTGCATCCTTCCCAGCTGCCAGCAGGGTTACCCGGAGCACCGTGAAAGAAAGGTAACGTCCCTGTCCATGCCTGCAGGACCATGAGTTAGCTGTAATATGCACTTACCGCTGACCGCCCTGTCCAACGAGGCCAAGACATTGTCTTCCACATGCCGGTAGAGATCCGGAATGGCCTTCTGAGAAAAAAAATTGGCGTTTGGGAACCTGCCACTGAGGTACCACACATTCCACAAATTCACGAAAGAGGGCAGAGTCTACCAGCTGAAAAGGCAGCTGTTGGGAGTGCTAGCAATTTAGCCAAACTAGCATTCAGCTGCTGAGCATGTGGATGGCTGGGACTGAGATTCTTTTACCGGTTTAGCAACTGGGTTAGGGAAATTTGCCTGCTACAATCGGATGTTGGTGTACCGCTATAAGATTGCCCCGGAAGTGCTTGGGACACCTAATTCTACACCTTCGGTCCTATCAGAGACCTGCACTGAGAGCAATGAAGCTGATGAGGAGCAAGGAGAGGTCCGCCTTGTTCTTTGATGCGGGTCTTTTAAGTACTGTTGCCAACGGACTGCATGGGAGCTCGACATAGGTCTAGTCAAGCATGTGGTGCCCAAGTGGCTGCTGTTTTGGCCACGCTTTATACGCTTCAGACATATGTTGCAAACCGCAACGGTGCGATCTGCTGCACACGTCTCAAAAGAACTTTTGGAAAAATGACCTGCATATGCGGAGCTCTGTGGTGTGATGCAGTCGGTTGCCTGCTCTTAAGCTGGCCCCTGGAGGGCATCCTGCCTCATTGGAGATGTGCTTCCTCCTCTTCCTCCTCTTCCTCCTCTTCCTCCTCCTCTTTTCTATCTGGCCCCCACATAGTCAGTGACCTCATCATCCCCTCCCTCCTCGCCACTGGAGCAAACTTGGCAGTATGCTGCAGCTGGGGGAACATGACTGCCAGTTTCTTGTCCTTCTTGGGCACCCCCTTGGGACTAATTCCGTCGGACCTAGTCTGCCGGAAAGTCCGGTCGTGTGTACGCAGCATAAAGCCCTCAACATCATACAGATTCTAACAAACCAGTTTAATAGTAATAGTTTGTGAGCTTTTTTTTTTTTGTGGTATTATCTAAAAAGTTTATAAAAATATCAAAACAGTGCAGCCCTTTCACAGCCCTGTATACTCCATTATTCACAAAATATTCAAAATATAGACTTCAGGTATGTACTTGGTGGAAATTGACTCGTGTCAGGATAGTATGCAGTAGGAGGCAGCAAACAGAAAAAGATAAGGCAGGTTTTATATTGAAATAAAATTAGAATGTATTATCTGAGAGACGACAGCCACAAATATTTTTCAATGGCTGAACAGTATGTAAGGAGCTAATGAATAGAATAGAATAGAATTTAAAACGAGGGAGTGTCCATGCAATGCAGGTCTTCTCAATGTAGCTGTGATTATGGAAGGTAAATGCGATATGGATTGGACTGGTGACTGTGGAAGGTAGATGCGATATGGAATGTACTGGTGGCTGTGAAAGGTAGATGTGATATGGAATGGACTGGTGGCCGTGGAAGGTAGATGTGATATGGAATGGATTGGTGGCTGTGGAAGGTAGATGTGATATGGAATGGATTGGTGGCCGTGGAAGGTAGATGTGATATGGAATGGACTGGTGACTGTGGAAGGTAGATGCAATATGGAATGTACTGATGGCTGTGGAAGGTAGATGTGATATGGAATGGACTGGTGGCTGTGGAAGGTAGATGTGATATGGAATGTACTGGTGGCTGTGGAAGGTAGATGCGATATGGATTGGACTGGTGACTGTGGAAGGTTGATGCGATATGGAATGGATTGGTGGCTGTGGAAGGTAGATGTGATATGGAATGGATTGGTGGCTGTGGAAGGTAGATGTGATATGGAATGGACTGGTGGCTGTGGAAGGTAGATGCGATATGGGATGGACTGGTGGCCGTGGAAGGTAGATGTGATATGGAATGGACTGGTGGCTGTGGAAGGTAGATGTGATGGTAGATGCGATATGGAATGGACTGGTGGTTGTGGAAGGTAGATGTGATATGGAATGGACTGGTGGCTGTGGAAGGTAGATGTGATATGGAATGGATTGGTGGCTGTGGAAGGTAGATGTGATATGGAATGGACTGGTGGCTGTGGAAGGTAGATGTGATATGGAATGGACTGGTGGCCGTGGAAGGTAGATGTGATATGGAATGGACTGGTGGCTGTGGAAGGTAGATGCGATATGGAATGGACTGGTGGCTGTGGAAGGTAGATGTGATATGGAATGGACTGGTGGCTGTGGAAGGTAGATGTGATGGTAGATGCGATATGGAATGGACTGGTGGTCGTGGAAGGTAGATGTGATATGGAATGGACTGGTGGCTGTGGAAGGTAGATGTGATATGGAATGGACTGGTGGCTGTGGAAGGTAGATGTGATGGTAGATGTGATATGGAATGGACTGGTGGCTGTGGAAGGTAGATGTGATATGGAATGGACTGGTGGCTGTGGAAGGTAGATGTGATATGGAATGGACTGGTGGCTGTGGAAGGTTGATGCGATATGGAATGGACTGGTGGCTGTGGAAGGTAGATGTGATATGGAATGGATTGGTGGCTGTGGAAGGTAGATGTGATATGGAATGGATTGGTGGCTGTGGAAGGTAGATGTGATATGGAATGGACTGGTGGCTGTGGAAGGTAGATGTGATATGGAATGGACTGGTGGCCGTGGAAGGTAGATGCGATATGGAATGGACTGGTGGCTGTGGAAGGTAGATGTGATGGTAGATGCGATATGGAATGGACTGGTGGTCGTGGAAGGTAGATGTGATATGGAATGGACTGGTGGCTGTGGAAGGTAGATGTGATATGGAATGGATTGGTGGCTGTGGAAGGTAGATGTGATATGGAATGGACTGGTGGCTGTGGAAGGTAGATGTGATATGGAATGGACTGGTGGCTGTGGAAGGTAGATGTGATATGGAATGGACTGGTGGCTGTGGAAGGTAGATGTGATATGGAATGGACTGGTGGCTGTGGAAGGTAGATGCGATATGGAATGGACTGGTGGCTGTGGAAGGTAGATGTGATGGTAGATGCGATATGGAATGGACTGGTGGTCGTGGAAGGTAGATGTGATATGGAATGGACTGGTGGCTGTGGAAGGTAGATGTGATATGGAATGGACTGGTGGCTGTGGAAGGTAGATGTGATATGGAATGGACTGGTGGCCGTGGAAGGTAGATGTGATATGGAATGGACTGGTGGCCGTGGAAGGTAGATGTGATATGGAATAGACTGGTGGCTGTGGAAGGTAGATGTGATATGGAATGGACTGGTGGCCATGGAAGGTAGATGCGATATGGAATGGATTGGTGGCTGTGGAAGGTAGATGTGATATGGAATAGATTGGTGGCTGTGGAAGGTAGATGCGATATGGAATGGATTGGTGGCTGTGGAAGGTAGATGTGACATGGAATGGACTGGTGGCTGTGGAAGGTAGATGCGATATGGAATGGACTGGTGGCTGTGGAAGGTAGATGTGATGGTAGATGCGATATGGAATGGACTGGTGGTCGTGGAAGGTAGATGTGATATGGAATGGACTGGTGGCTGTGGAAGGTAGATGTGATATGGAATGGATTGGTGGCTGTGGAAGGTAGATGTGATATGGAATGGACTGGTGGCCGTGGAAGGTAGATGTGATATGGAATGGACTGGTGGCCGTGGAAGGTAGATGTGATATGGAATGGACTGGTGGCCGTGGAAGGTAGATGCGATATGGAATGGACTGGTGGCCGTGGAACGTAGATGCGATATGGAATGGACTGGTGGCCGTGGAACGTAGATGCGATATGGAATGGACTGGTGGCCGTGGAACGTAGATGTGATATGGAATGGACTGGTGGCCGTGGAACGTAGATGCGATATGGAATGGACTGGTGGCCGTGGAACGTAGATGCGATATGGAATGGACTGGTGGCTGTGGAAGGTAGATGTGATATGGAATGGACTGGTGGCCGTGGAAGGTAGATGCGATATGGAATGGACTGGTGGCTGTGGAACGTAGATGCGATATGGAATGGACTGGTGGCCGTGGAACGTAGATGCGATATGGAATGGACTGGTGGCCGTGGAACGTAGATGCGATATGGAATGGACTGGTGGCCGTGGAAGGTAGATGTGATATGGAATGGACTGGTGGCCGTGGAACGTAGATGCGATATGGAATGGACTGGTGGCCGTGGAAGGTAGATGCGATATGGAATGGACTGGTGGCTGTGGGATGTAGCTATGATAGAATGTGAACAGAATAAATTAGTGTAGTGTCTGTGAGATGCTAGGGGAGACTTTCCTATTGGTAACCCTAAATCAATGAATAGAAGATTCCTTTGAATAAAAAGATTCTTCGAGGGTCTACTCTGCATGGACATAAAAGTTCACACTAGTGGAAAAAATAAATCCTTTGTTGATCATGTCATCGTCCTCCAATGTCAGTTTGTAGGAAAAGCATATACATTATATTCACGTGTGGCACCAAGTCTGTGGTGCTCCTGCCACATGGACTGAACTGTCACTTCTGCAGCTGCTGCCTCCCACATAGTTCTCTTCCTCTCCCTGGCTGCC
This sequence comes from Lithobates sylvaticus, assembly GCA_028564925.1. Classification (NCBI taxonomy): domain Eukaryota; kingdom Metazoa; phylum Chordata; class Amphibia; order Anura; family Ranidae; genus Lithobates; species Lithobates sylvaticus. The sequence continues at coordinate 187,982,526 of CM053034.1, forward strand.
TGTGAGTGGAGAAGCAGCTGTGTGGGTAGGGGAGGAGAAAGAGGACACCGGACGCTTTGATAGGACTACATATTGATCCCCACCTCCTGGTACAGCAGAAGACAGTATGATTGGCTGCCTGGAAATATTGGGGATATATTCCCCAGGAGACCATTCTTTATCAAGCCAAGGACTGAATGGGACTACAAGTCCCATGAGGACAGAAAGTGCAGGAAGAAAAGGGAAGCCGGGGATTGGGGGCTCCCATGTGGGATGTGAAAGGTGACCAGTGACTGGAGTTGGAGGGCAGAGAATCTGCATGGAGAGCACAGCAAGATGGCAGAAAGGGGCCTCACCGGCTCTGTGAGAGACTGTCGTTCCATAGTCCTGAGCTGCTACCAACACCGCTGCTTGGGGGTTCTGCTACTGCTTGGGGGTTCTGCTACTGCTTGGGGGTTCTGCTACTGCTTGGGGGTTCTGCTACTGCTTGGGGGTTCTGCTACTGCTTGGGGGTTCTGCTACTGCTTGGGGGTTCTGCTTTACTAACATGTGACATGTTCCAAAAGGTGATTTTAATGGATCCTCCCATTGTTTGGGGTATTGGAATCTCTCATAGCTTATTGCTATTGCAATTCTGCAAGTTGCTTTGTGGGGATTATTTCCCATAAGAAAATCTATTTCTTTAACCTTAGTGTGTCGGAGGGAACAGCATTGCCAGAAGTGTTGTCAGTTGGGGGTTCCATCCATCAGCAGCTCCTTTGGGGGTATCGCTACACACATTTCAGAAGAGATTCAAGTGCAGGGATCAGATCTCCTCCTCCTCCTCCTCCTCCTCCTCCTAATATGAAGCCATTAATGGACGTTTCTGCTGTTTATTTGGGAGTGGATGGAGTTCATGTCTTCAATGCTCTCCAGAGGCGAGCACTCCAATATACATTATTGTCCATTATAGACACTAATGAGAGATAGTTATGAATGATTGATAAATCTTCATACATTGTGAGATCTCACAAAGGTTGAAGGTATGTTCAACTGAATTCAGAGAGTAGTGGTTGATGATGCTTACTCTGAATGGTCTTATCAGTGGGGTACCCCAAGGTTCCGTGTTATTAGTGGGGTACCCCAAGGTTCAGTGTTATCAGTGGGGTACCCCAAGGTTCCGTGTTATCAGTGGGGTACCCCAAGGTTCCGTGTTATTAGTGGGGTACCCCAAGGTTCAGTGTTATCAGTGGGGTACCCCAAGGTTCAGTTTATTGGGGTACCCCAAGGTTCAGTGTTATTAGTGGGGTACCCCAAGGTTCAGTGTTATTAGTGGGGTACCCCAAGGTTCCGTGTTATTAGTGGGGTACCCCAAGGTTCAGTGTTATTAGTGGGGTACCCCAAGGTTCCGTGTTATTAGTGGGGTACCCCAAGGTTCAGTGTTATCAGTGGGGTACCCCAAGGTTCCGTGTTATTAGTGGGGTACCCCAAGGTTCAGTGTTATCAGTGGGGTACCCCAAGGTTCCGTGTTATTAGTGGGGTACCCCAAGGTTCAGTGTTATTAGTGGGGTACCCCAAGGTTCAGTGTTATTAGTGGGGTACCCCAAGGTTCCGTGTTATGTACCCCAAGGTTCAGTGTTATCAGTGGGGTACCCCAAGGTTCAGTGTTATTAGTGGGGTACCCCAAGGTTCCGTGTTATTAGTGGGGTACCCCAAGGTTCCGTGTTATTAGTGGGGTACCCCAAGGTTCCGTGTTATTAGTGGGGTACCCCAAGGTTCAGTGTTATTAGTGGGGTACCCCAAGGTTCAGTGTTATCAGTGGGGTACCCCAAGGTTCAGTGTTATTAGTGGGGTACCCCAAGGTTCCGTGTTATTAGTGGGGTACCCCAAGGTTCCATGTTATTAGTGGGGTACCCCAAGGTTCCGTGTTATTAGTGGGGTACCCCAAGGTTCAGTGTTATTAGTGGGGTACCCCAAGGTTCCGTGTTATTAGTGGGGTACCCCAAGGTTCAGTGTTATTAGTGGGGTACCCCAAGGTTCCGTGTTATTAGTGGGGTACCCCAAGGTTCAGTGTTATTAGTGGGGTACCCTGAGGATCAATGTCATTAGTGGGGTACCCCAAGGTTCAGTGTTATTAGTGGGGTACCCCAAGGTTCAGTGTTATTAGTGGGGTACCCCAAGGTTCAGTGTTATTAGTGGGGTACCCCAAGGTTCAGTGTTATTAGTGGGGTACCCCAAGGTTCTGTGTTATTAATAGTGTACCCTAAAGCCCCACACACGGTCGGATTTTCCGATGGATTCTGTCCTATCGGACAATGTTGTCGGAAATTCCGACCGTGTGTAGGCTCCATCAGACAGTTTCCATCGGATTGTTCGACGGACAAAGTTCTATCTCCTGCTGGATAGATTTTTTTGACAACAAAGTCCGATCACACCAAATCCGATGGTGTGTAGAGAATTCCGACGGACAAAGTGCCACGCATGCTCAGATCACATTACTAGACCAAAGCTATTGGCTACTGGCCTCTACGTAGTCCCGTCGTACGCAACGAACGTCACCGCGTTCAGAATGATCGGATTTTCCGACAACTTTGTCCGACCGTGTGTATGCAACACCAGTGTCGGACTAAATCCGATGGATTTGGTGGTCGGATTTTCCGACCGTGTGTATGGGGCTTTAGGATCAATGTCACTAGTAGGATACACCAAGGTTTAGTGTTGGGGCCCTTACTTTTTAATATCTTTATAAATGATGGGGGGGGGGGGGGGGGGGGTCTGGGATTTCTGTGTTTGCAGATGACACCAAGCTATGCAGTGGGAGAATGTCCTTACAGGATGTCTCTAATTTATAAGCCAATCATGTGAAAGGGGCCTAAGGCAGCTTTCGCACCAATGCACTGTGGTTCACCCGCACCGTGGGCGCAGCGCTGTGCACCTGTGGCCTTTCTGCGGGCTAGCTGGCTTTGCCATAGACTTCTAGTATATCTTGCAAGTATGGTGCACTTTTGAAAAGTGCACAAAACCCACAGGATGCCATAGATGTCTACGGCAAAGTGTACGATATAATAAAAGTCTATGGCTAAGTGTAGCAATCCGGCTGGAAGGCCACAGCTGCACTGCACTGTACACACCAAGCAGACTAATAACCCTTCTTTTTTTTTAAGTGTTTCTATATGCCCATTGCAAAACTGGGATGTTTAACCGCTTCCCGACCGCCTAACGCAGATATACTGCGGCAAAATGGCACGGGCAGGCAAAATCACGTGCCTGTACGTGATCCTATAAATGCCTGCCCGTGGGTCGCGCGCGTGCCGCCAGCGGCGCGCTCGCGACCCGGTCAGGAGCTCCGTGACCCCGGCCGCGGGACCAGCGGACCCGATCGCCGCTGGTGTCCCGCGATCGGGTAATGGAGCTGAAGAACAGGGAGAGGTCTGTGTAAACAAACCTCTCCCCGCGCTTCCTACTCTGCCTGTCATTGATTGGCTGTTCCCGGTCATCGGGAAAGCCAATTAATAACGTCAGACGTCAGCCCCGCCCCGTAATGTAAAAAAAAACACACACGTCACAGCCCATAACCCCTCCCCTCCACCTAGTGGTTAACCCCTTCACTACAACTGTCATTTATACAGGAATCAATGCATTTAAATAGCATTGATTGCTGTATAAATGACAATGGTCCCAAAAATGTGTCAAAAATGTCCGATGTGTCCGCCATAATGTCGCAGTCACAAAAAAAATTGCTGATCGCCGCCATTACAAGTAAAAAAAAAAAATATTAATAAAAATGCTATAAAACTATCCCCTATTTTGTAAACGCTATAACTTTTGCGCAAACCGATCAATAATCGCTAATTATGATTTTTTTTACCAAAAATATGTAGAAGAATACGTATCGGCCGAAACTGAGGAAAAAAAAATTTTTTTATATATTTTTTGGGGATATTTATTATAGCAAAAAGCAAAAAATATTGCATTTTTTTCAAAATTGTCGCTCTATTTTTGTTTATAGCGCAAAAAATAAAAACCACTGGGGCGATCAAATACCACCAAAAGAAAGCTCTATTTGTGGGAAAAAAAGGACGCCAATTTTGTTTTGGAGCCACGTCGCACGACCGCGCAATTGTCGGTTAAAGCAACGCAGTGCCGAATCGCAAAAAGGGGCCTGGTCCTTTGGCTGCCAATTGGTCCGGGGCTGAAGTGGTTAATAAACTGACCATTCAGTTACTTCCGGCATCGCTGGCTGTTAGAAAGGTTCCTGTCCCAGGCGGAGTGATGCCAAATGCACTTCAGCTGGAACATGAGCCGGTGCTATAAAGTAAGCGTTGGCTTTTGCTGGAGAAGGATCTGGGGGTTCTGGTAGAACAGAAGCTGAATTATGGAATGCAATGCCAAGCTGCGTTTCTTCTCCAGAGAGAGAGATCTCATCTGTACAAATCATTAGTAAGACCTCATCTGGAATATGCCGTTCAGTTTTGGACTCCAGTTCTCAGAAAGGATATCAGGGAACTGGAGAAAGTGCAGAGAAGGGCAACCAAACTGATAAGAGGCATGGAGGAGCTCAGCTAGGAGGAGAGATTAGAGGAACTGAATGTATTCACTCCTGAGGAGAATAAGGGGGGATATGATCACCATGTATAAATATATAAGGGGGGATATGATCTCCATGTATAAATATATAAGGGGGGATATGATCTCCATGTATAAATACATAAGGGGGGATATGATCTCCATGTATAAATACATAAGGGGGGATATGATCTCCATGTATAAATACATAAGGGGGGATATGATCTCATGTATAAATACATAAGTATATGATCTCCATGTATAAGTACATAAGGGGGGATATGATCTCCATGTATAAATACATAAGGGGGATATGATCTCCATGTATAAATACATAAGGGGGGAGGGGGGGATATGATCTCCATGTATAAATACATAAGGGGGGGGGGATATGATCTCTATGTATAAATACATAAGGGGGGGATATGATCTCCATGTATAAATACATAAGGGGGGGATATGATCTCCATGTATAAATACATAAGGGGGGATATGATCTCCATGTATAAATACATAAGGGGGGGGGGATATGATCTCCATGTATAAATACATAAGGGGGATATGATCTCCATGTATACATACATAAGGGGGGGATATGATCTCCATGTATAAATACATAAGGGGGGATATGATCTCCGTGTATAAATACATAAGGGGGGATATGATCTCCATGTATACATACATAAGGGGGGGATATGATCTCCATGTATAAATACATAAGGGGGGATATGATCTCCGTGTATAAATACACAAGGGGGGATATGATCTCCATGTATAAATACATAAGGGGGGGATATGATCTCCATGTATAAATACATAAGGGGGGATATGATCTCCATGTATAAATACATTAGGGGGATATGATCTCCGTGTATAAATACACAAGGGGGGATATGATCTCCATGTATAAATACATAAGGGGGGGATATGATCTATATGTATAAATACATAAGGGGGGATATGATCTCCATGTATAAATACATAAGGGGGGATATGATCTCCATGTATAAATACATAAGGGGGGATATGATCTCCATGTATAAATACATAAGGGGGGATATGATCTCCATGTATAAATATATAAGGGGGGGGGATATGATCTCCATGTATAAATACATAAGGGGGGATATGATCTCCATGTATAAATATATAAGGGGGGGGGATATGATCTCCATGTATAAATACATAAGGGGGGATATGATCTCCATGTATAAATACATAAGGGGGGATATGATCTCCATGTATAAATACATAAGGGGGGGGGATATGATCTCCATGTATAAATACATAAGGGGGGATATGATCTCCATGTATAAATACATAAGGGGGGATATGATCTCCATGTATAAATACATAAGGGGGGGATGTGATCACTAAGTGGAGGTCCAGAATCCTGTGACCTGGGTGCCCTTACATTGGTTTATGTGTTCTGTGTAGACAGAAGTATCGGGGTAATCCGCTTTAGTATGGATTTTATTGTCAGTATATCTGATGGAGTCACACAAATCCTATCAATTTCAGTTTTGTGAATAGACATTTCCGACCACAAATCTTCAACCATCTAATGGATGACTCTGTGTATTCATGTAAAATAATCGCACCTAATGCAGCCCGAAGATCATAGAAAAAGCTCATCAATCATTCATCACCATCTCTTATTATCTTCTGTGCCTAATGGGAGATAATGTGTGTATGGGGAGACGTCACAGGACATGCTGATCGGCCCCTGTAGAGTATATAAATCAGGGATGTAGTGGGGTAATAGTAGGAGTATTAATTATGGGTGTAGAAGGAAAGATGACTGGTAGTAACAGTATAGACTGTGGCAACAGTAAGAGTTGGTATGGTATTGGAATGAATGATGAAGGCTAGTAGGGGTATTAGCAGTAGAGATGTAGTAGTGGTAACAGCTGGGGCAGTAGTAGATGGGATGATAAGGGTAGTGGGGAGTTTATCAGTTGGAGAAGTAATTGTTAAAGTAGATGGAATGATGAGGGGTAGGAACATGTGATCAGAGCTTAGGGTCAGTGATCGGGGCTTAGGGATCGGGGTTTTGGGTCAGGGATCGGGTTTAGGGTCAGGGATCGGGGCTTAGGGTCAGGGATTGGGGTTTAGGGATCAGGGCTTAGGGTCAGGAATAGAGGCTTAGGGATCGGGGTTTTGGGTCAGGGATCGGGTTTAGGGTCAGGGATCGGGGCTTAGGGTCAGGGATCGAGGCTTAGGGATCGGGGTTTTGGGTCAGGGATAGGGGCTTAGGGTCAGGGATAGGGGCTTAGGGTCAGGGATCGGGTTTAGGGTCAGGGATCGGGGCTTAGGGTCAGGGATCGGGGCTTAGGGTCAGGGATCGAGGCTTAGGGATCGGGGTTTTGGGTCAGGGATCGGGTTTAGGGTCAGGGATCGGGGCTTAGGGTCAGGGATCGAGGCTTAGGGATCGGGGTTTTGGGTCAGGGATCGGGGTTTTGGGTCAGGGATCGGGTTTAGGGTCAGGGATCGGGGCTTAGGGTCAGGGATCGAGGCTTAGGGATCGGGGTTTTGGGTCAGGGATAGGGGCTTAGGGTCAGGGATCGGGTTTAGGGTCAGGGATCGGGTTTAGGGTCAGGGACCGGGGCTTAGGGTCAGGGATCGGGGCTTAGGGTCAGGGATCGGGGCTTAGGGTCAGGGATCAGGGCTTGGGGACCTTTCTAAACGGTTGGCATCTCTCTGCCCCGCCTGCGCACACGTGCGTCTGTCGCATTCGGCGGACTGAGCAGGTCTGAGCGCCGTTGGCGGCCATCTTTGTTAAGGGAAAGAAGTGAATTCTTTGCCCTCACTTAAAATTAAGGGAGGGGAGGAGTGGCCTTTGGCAAAATACCTCCCCTTTTGTCCATTTAAACTCTGGAGATTCAGTATGGCTCTCTGCTATGCTTCCAGTTGGTCCCCTGTATAGGAGCTCCTGGTAGTCTGCCAGTCTTCTGTGCACAGTACCTTTTTTTGGATCATTAACCAATCAGTTTTTCCTCCATCCTGTAAAACCCAGTGATTAAAATCTCTGCTTTTCTTTAGCTGTTTGTTCTGCCTGCTGCCTACAATGACCTGTTTGCAGCCCTCTCAAGACCTTCAACAAAGTTTAAGGTAAGTTTTCAAAAAAAAGGAGTGCACTTATGCTGGTGCATATTATGTATTACAGACCTGTATGCCAGGAGAAGACCTCAAGGCATCATGACGAATCCCAGAAAAGCCCTAACTGGAGTAGATCTTCAAGATCAGGACATCCTGCTCACGCTGAGGGCTCAGCCGCAAAAAAGCATCGCTCCTCGCATTCTCCAGGCGGCAGAAGTGTAGAGCATGTGGAGCCACTCCGCTTCCAGATAAACTGGTCTGCAGAAGCTGCTTTAAGGAATATACAGCAGGCGGTCAGAAAGCCAACAGGTGGCTGACCTAAAAAAAGTGGTCAAGGACTCTATAGTGGAGCGAACAGCGGTAAATATCCCACAATCTTCAGCTCAGCCTCCTGCAGAGCCTCCGGTCCCTGGGCCTTCATCTGGGGTGCCTGCCATATCCATCGGGAATGTCCCAGTCAGACAAGAGCAGGATCATTTAGAGGATTCCTCAGAAGAGCAGGATCATTTAGAGGATTCCTCAGAAGAGCAGGATCATTTCGAGGATTCCTCAGAAGAGCAGGATCCCTCTGGCTTCAGATTTCCTTTACTTCGGCTGTATTTACAGGCCATAAAATCAGCTATAGGCTGGGAGGAAGCTGAGATTACCGCTAAAAGATCGAAGAGCTATTTTCCTTTCCTGAAGAATCAGATCTCCTTTTTTCCTCTAATGGTGGAAATTAAACATGTTGTCAAAGAGGAGTGGAAGAAAAGGGGAAAAGAGATTTCCCCTCAACCGTTTGGGTAAACTCTACCCAATGTCGGAACAGGACGCGGCAATATTAGTGGTGGACGCGGCTGGAGTGCGTCTGGCAAAAATATCACGCTCCCAATGTATGATTCAACTTCTTTCAAGGACCCTCTCGATAGAATAATTGATCTCGACTTGAGAAGAGCATAACAAATGGCGGGCAATGCATGCAAACCAGCAATAGCTTTAACATCAGTATCCAACGCCCTGTGGGCAGAGAATATAGAGACGGCTATTCGTCAGGATATTCCTAAGGAATATATGATAAAGGCCCTGCATGAAACTCTTAGCATATTTTATCTGCGAAGCAGGAATTGATACTATCAGGTGTTCTGCAAGGTCCATGCCACATGCCGCAATGGCTAAATGGGCCCTATGGCTGAAACCTTTGGCGCTGATACTGCATCCAAACAAAATTGGTTAAATACCCTTTGATGGGAAAGCACTTTTTGATGAAAAGTTAGAAAAAGTAATTCCCCGGGTCACAGGGGGAAAATCAGGTCTGCTTTCCCAGGACAGAAGTAATAGATGCCCCAGAGGGCCACCTTCTAGATTACAGCAGTACAGAACAAGGGATTACAGACAGAGATAGGGAAAGGACACCACTCAGTCCACCTTCCTGAAAGGGCACAAGCAGAGAGCCTTGCCTAACCCGCAAGACTCTACCAACGCCTTTTGACGCCAGACCATCCCAGGAGATTCCGGTAGGTTGAAGGTTTAGATTCTTCTCAGGGTATGAAGGACAAACTGCAAGGATCCCTGGGTAGTCTCAACTATGCAGTACAGTCATTTCTGGACATTCTTAGACTGCCCTCCAAGCGATCGATTTACACCTACAGAAATACAGAGGTCCCCTCAGAATTCAGAGGCGCTGCTCCAATTCCTTTGTTTCCTGCAAGTACCTCACTCAGAGAGGTTTTCAGGGTTCTACTCCACACTCTTCCTGGTCCCCAAAAAGAGCGGGGGTTGAGGGCCTGTAATAGACCTTAAAGTGGTGTTGCACACCAAAAAAAAAAAAATGATTAAAATTCCTAAAAAAAAAATAAAAATAAAACATTTGGAATTTTTTTTTTTTTTAACTCACCTCTAAATGCCTGTTGCTAGGGGGTCCCTCATAGTCTGCCTCCTTCAGTGCCTGGGCTGGTGACATCACTTTCCCCCACTCGATGCAGGAAGGGCTCAGCTCTGCCCCCTCCCTCCTGTCAGTCATCTGGGACACGTGACAGGTCCCAGATGACTGAGCGGCCAATCACGGCGCGCGGCGCCGCTCATGTATGCGCCGCTCATGTATGAACTGGACCTATTTGATTCAGTAGTCCATACTATACTACAAAAGGTTTATCTCATGTCTGCCTCACCCTCGGGCAGAAGCGACGGATGCCCTGTCAAGTTCCTGGCCATACAGCTTAGCTTATGCCTTTCCTCCTTGGCCTCTTATCTTGAGATTCTGCTCCAAATTGGCGACAGAGAAGACAACGGTCATAGCAGTCCTACCATATTGGCCGAGATGTCCATGGTTCTCAATGGCAATGCACCTGAGCGTCAGTCCTCCAGTGAGGATACCTTCAATATCATTTCTCCTGTCACAAGGGCATCACACCCATCCGAACCCCCAGAAACGGAACCTCCATGTCTGGATATTGAGTGGCAAAGGTTCCAGTCTCTAGGTTGCTCCATAACCGTTATCTCAACTCTGCTCAAAGCCTGCAAATCAGATGCCATGTACAACAGAGTATGAAAATGTCAGAAACCATGAATCAGACCGAGACAGAAGTACAGTTAAATCACACTTGTTTAACCACTTGCCTACCAGGCACTTACACCCCCTTCCTGCCCAAGCCATTTTTCAGCGCTGTCACACTTTGAATGACAATTGCGCGGTCGTGCTACACTGTACACAAACACATTTTTTATAAATTTTCTTTTGGTGGTATTTAAGCACTGCTGGCTATTTTATTTTTTGCAAAAAAAGGACCAAACTTTAGAAAAAAAATAAAAATTAATTTTTTACTTTTTTCTGTCAGTAAATTTTGTAACTAAGTAATTTTTCGCCTTCACTGATGTGGGCTGATGAGGCGGCACTGATGGGTACTGATAGGCTAAACTGGTGGGCATTTGATGTGGCACTGATGAGGCTGCACTTATAGGCACTGATGGGCGGCATGGATAGGCGGTACTGATGGGCATTGATGGGTGGCACTGATGGGCGACACTGGTCATTGATCGATAGCAGTGATGGGCATTCATGGGCAGCACTGATTTCCAGCAATGACTGGCATCGCTAATGGGCACTGATTGCTGGCATTGGTGGGCACTGATTGGTGACACTGTATTCCTATATTACATAGTTAGTAAGGTTGAATAAAGACACCAGTCCATCCAGTCCATGTTACCGGCTGTGTTTGGACACAGCCGATTACATGGTTAAAGAGATCGGGGTCGCGCCATGTCTTAGCAACATGGCGCTGCCACGATTGCCGCGCGCCCCCGCAAGAGCGCCCGTTCTGGGAATGCCGTCATATGACAGCATCCCAGAACGAGAGCCGCACCGCCACGCCGTCATTTGACGGTGGGTGGGCGAAAAACAGTTAATAATAATAAGAATAATAAGGTAAACAGTAAACATAGTCATAACATAGCCAGAGTTCAGGTTCCGGAACGGATAGTCCGACAAGCCAAAAAGTCAGGGATCAGCGTAGTAGAACAGCAAGCAGGATCTGGAGCCAGAAGGAATGTCAGCCAAGCAAGTCTTTAACAGGAACACAGGAGAGCCTCTCTAGAGATGTGGCCAGTAAGGATGAGCCCGTAGTTCGAGTCGAGCATCAGGTGTTTACCGAATAGCGAACAGTTTGGGGTGTTCGCGGCAAATTCAAAATCCGCGGAACACCCTTAAAAGTCTATGGGAGAAATCAAAAGTGCTAAAGGGTTGTGGGGATGAGGCCCTTGTCTCCATCGACATGGGGACAAGTTGCTTTGGGGGGCTACCCCAAAGCACCCTCCCCCTGTTGAGGGCATGTGGCCTCGTACGGTTCAGGAAGGGGGGGGCTGCTCTCTCATTCCCCCCTCTTTTCCTGCGGCCTGCCAGGTTGCCTGCTCGGATAAGGGCTTGGTATAGATTTTCGGGGGGACCCCACCCCATTTTTTTTTTAATTTTGGTGCGGGGTTCCCCTTAAAATCTATACCAGACCTGAAGGACCTGGTATGGAATTTGGGGGGGACTCCCACGCATTTTTTTTTTTTTTTTTTTTTTTTTTTTTTAGTTCGGGGTTCCCCTTATGCTGGGGAAGGGGGTCTAGGGTGATCACTGTACAATGTGAAGGGGGGGGGTCCCTAGTATATCATAGTTGTATGCTGGGGTAGGGTTAGGTTGTAAAATGTGGGGGGGGGGGGCGGGCGGGTTGTCACAGGTATATAATTACTGTGAACAATAAGCTCCCAGGCACATGCTTGCTGTACACCAGTGGGGCTCTCAGGGGAATCTCTATGCTCCATAGATGGGGTCCCAGGGATATCTCTATGCTCCAGAGAAGGTCTCAGGGATATGGCTATGCTCCAGAGACGGTGTCCCAGGGGAATCTATGCTCCAGAGACGGGGTCCCAGGGATATGGCTATGCTCCAGAGACGGTGTCCCAGGGGAATCTATGCTCCAGAGACGGGGGCCCAGGGAAATCTATGCTCCAGAGAAGGGGTCTCAGGGATATCTCTATGCTCCAGAGACGGTGTCCCAGGGGAATCTATGCTCCAGAGAAGGGGTCTCAGGGATATGGCTATGCTCCAGAGAAGGTCTCAGGGATATCTCTATGCTCCAGAGACGGTCTCAGGGATATCTCTATGCTCCAGAGACGGTCTCAGGGATGTGGCTATGCTCCAGAGACGGTGTCCCAGGGGAATCTATGCTCCAGAGACTGGGTCCCAGGGAAATCTATGCTCCAGAGAAGGGGTCTCAGGGATATCGCTATGCTCCAGAGAAGGGGTCTCAGGGATATCGCTATGCTCCAGAGACGGTGTCCCAGGGGAATCTATGCTCCAGATACTGGGTCCCAGGGAAATCTATGCTCCAGAGAAGGGGTCCCAGGGGAATCTCTATGCTCCATAGATGGGGTCCCAGGGATATCTCTATGCTCCAGAGAAGGTCTCAGGGATATGGCTATGCTCCAGAGACAGGGTCCCAGGGGAATCTATGCTCCAGAGACTGGGTCCCAGGGGAATCTCTATGCTCCAGAGACTGGGTCCCAGGGGAATCTCTATGCTCCAGAGACTGGGTCCCAGGGGAATCTCTATGCTCCAGAGAAGGGGTCCCAGGGGAATCTCTATGCTCTAGAGAAGAAGTCCCAGGGGAATCTCTATGCTCCAGAGAAGGGGTCCCAGGGGAATCTCTATGCTCCAGAGAAGGGGTCCCAGGGGAATCTCTATGCTCCAGAGATGGGGTCCCAGGGGAATCTCTATGCTCCAGAGAAGGGGTCCCAGGGGAATCTCTATGCTCCAGAGATGGGGTCCCAGGGGAATCTCTATGCTCCAGAGATGGGGTCCCAGGGGAATCTCTATGCTCCAGAGATGGGGTCCCAGGGGAATCTCTATGCTCCAGAGATGGGGTCCCAGGGGAATCTCTATGCTCCAGAGAAGGGGTCCCAGGGAAATCTATGCTCCAGAGAAGGGGTCCCAGGGGAATCTCTATGCTCCATAGATGGGGTCCCAGGGATATCTCTATGCTCCAGAGAAGGTCTCAGGGATATGGCTATGCTCCAGAGACAGGGTCCCAGGGGAATCTATGCTCCAGAGACAGGGTCCCAGGGGAATCTCTATGCTCCAGAGACTGGGTCCCAGGGGAATCTCTATGCTCCAGAGACTGGGTCCCAGGGGAATCTCTATGCTCCAGAGAAGGGGTCCCAGGGGAATCTCTATGCTCTAGAGAAGAAGTCCCAGGGGAATCTCTATGCTCCAGAGAAGGGGTCCCAGGGGAATCTCTATGCTCCAGAGAAGGGGTCCCAGGGGAATCTCTATGCTCCAGAGAAGGGGTCCCAGGGGAATCTCTATGCTCCAGAGATGGGGTCCCAGGGGAATCTCTATGCTCCAGAGAAGGGGTCCCAGGGGAATCTCTATGCTCCAGAGAAGGGGTCCCAGGGGAATCTCTATGCTCCAGAGATGGGGTCCCAGGGGAATCTCTATGCTCCAGAGAAGGGGTCCCAGGGGAATCTCTATGCTCCAGAGAAGGGGTCCCAGGGGAATCTCTATGCTCCAGAGAAGGGGTCCCAGGGGAATCTCTATGCTCCAGAGATGGGGTCCCAGGGGAATCTCTATGCTCCAGAGAAGGGGTCTCAGGGGAATCTCTATGCTCCAGAGAAGGGGTCCCAGGGGAATCTCTATGCTCCAGAGAAGGGGTCCCAGGGGAATCTCTATGCTCCAGAGAAGGGGTCCCAGGGGAATCTCTATGCTCCAGAGAAGGGGTCCCAGGGGAATCTCTATGCTCCAGAGAAGAGGTCCCAGGGGAATCTCTATGCTCCAGAGATGGGGTCCCAGGCTTAGCATGACAGCAGGCTGGAACTTTCTGGCGTTCCTCTCTGTGGTTAGTGGAGATGATAATGGGAATCGGAGATGCTTTCATATCCATTAGAGGATTGAGCTAAGTGCAGGATGTTCTACACACAAGGATCCCGTACAAAAGGTCACATCTAATAGCTCCATACTTGCAGGAACTGATTCACGGGAATTTAATTCCAGGCCCCCCAGCCTGGAATTAAAGAAGAAGACTGGTGGAAGGCCGCGTGTCATAGCAGGGATGTCCACCATGGACCACGCTGGAGAGGTGAACAAGGGATGTTCAGGATCCTAAATTTCATTTTTTGGTGGAAGTTGAAGCGCATCTCATTTTAATTACAGCGGCGAGTCTTAAAATGACAGAACACAAGTGACTTGGTCCTTCAGTGGAGTTCTCATTGGAACAGAATTAATGTGACAAAGCGAACAATTCCCTAAAAATAAAATGGCCCTTCACATATCCTATAGAAAAGCTTTATAGTTTAAGTGAGAACCTCTTCAGCTTTCCTTTTACTAAAGGCCAACAAAAGGCTTTTCCAGAAGATCAGAGAAGGGATATGAGGAGGGACATTCCTCATATATAATGTCAGAACAGAAATATCCGAGGATTTCCAGCTGCATTTAGTACAACAATTGCAGTGCTGTTCCTCTGCCACTGATTACAGATATATAGTAGAACTTTATATATCATGGCATCGGCTTGCTTTGCTCCATTAATGGTAATTTATTCAGGGTAGTGCTTAATACAAATTAGTATTGACTCCTTAATACAAATTAGTTAGGCAAAGGCCATGCCCCATCCACACTTCCGCTCTCGCTGCGGGGGAGCTCACCCCCTGTCCCGCTGTTTTAAGGCTGGCAGTGCCCGCCTTCACGGCGATGCTGCAGGAAAAAGGCCGGACTCCAGTGAGGTTGGACAGGATGTCCCCCTTTCAAAGTAGATATACGCAGCTCGGTTGTTGCAGGCGGGTTTCACGGAGGGGTTTCTTCCTCGGATTCCCCCTGTGGCTGGCAACTTGCGGTCGGCTCTTTTACACTCCGATATGGTTTCCGAGAAGCTCGCTAAGGAGGTGTTAATGGGCCACATGTGCGGCCCTTTTACTCGCCCCCCCTTGGATAATTTGGTGGTCTCGCCTTTAGGTGTCTTTACAAAGAAGGAGCCCAATAAGTTTTGCCTTATCCACCATATTTCCTTTGCGAAAGCATCAGTTAATGATGCTATTGATCCTTTAGGCGGGGGGGGGGGGGGGGGGGGGGGGGGGGGGGGACCTGATCACTGTGAACAAAAGGAAAGCAAAAGGAGGAGAGAGATGCACCAATCCTTTAAACAGCTTAGGAATTTATTCAGTATACAAGTATAAAACAACACTTAAAACTTGCGTGAAAAATGTTGGAGCACTTGCAGAGTGCTAGAGCGGGTGGGAGCTTCCACGTGCAGTGTCACAGGAGGACCGCCAGAAAGTCTCTATTGAGGGATCCATGAGCGCCGTGTATTAGCTGGAGCCTCGATAAACCTCATGGAGACGTCAGCTGTGTGTCTCTGGGTGTGGGAGTGGTCCAGGGCTCTCAAACAGGGGAGCCCCCCACACGCTGTCTGGCCAATCAGAATGTGTTTTGAAGACATGGCCTTGCCTTCTTCATCAGCATCCCCGAGCCGGTGCAGTGTGGGCAGGGACCGTGGAAGTAGTTACATAGATACAAGGGAAAATTTGATACTTGGTGCCTCCAAGGATCGGCAACCAAAAGTGTTATGTTATTTTGTTTGGTAATATTTGTTTAAATAATTGTTATTGTTTAACCACTTCGCGCCCACGCTATAGCCGAAAGATGGCGTCAGCGCGGACGCTCCCTGCCGGGAGTACGTCCCTGGACGTCCTCCTGTTTACTTCCCTAATGCGCTCTCCTGAGAGTGCGCATCGGGGAAGTTCTGTGCTGGTCGTGTCCGTCGGACACAGCCAGTCACAGATCGCTGTAAACGGCCAATCACAGCGGCCGTTTACAGTGCGATCGGCGTGTCCAATGAGAGATGATCTCATATGTAAACATATGAGATCATCTCTCAGCGCCGCTCTCCCTCCTCACACAGAGACAGCATGTGAGGAGAGAGAGATGAACGGCTGCAGCGGCGCCGTGAGTAAAAATAAAAATAAAGTGCGATCTGCATTCCATAGCCGAGGTCCCTGTACTGCGAATCTTCGTTCTCCCTTCGATTTGTAGCGGGCTTTGGGGATGAGAAGGCGATTTTGGTTGGTTGATCGAAGGCTGCGATTTGGTATGTATTTTTCTATTTTCTCACAAAGGTATTGTGGAGCATTTCCTTGTGTACATTTGTGGGTCAGGCAGAGGGTCTTGAATGTGATCCTGTCTTTTACCGTGAGCCAATGGAGGGACCTCAGGGATGGGGAGATGGATTCCCAGGGTTTCTTTTCGGTGACTAGTCTCGCTGCTGTCTTTTGGACGACTTGTAGGCATGTGATCTGGTAATCCGGTAATCCTATGTAGAGGGAGTTTGCGTAGTCGAGGCGCGAATTGATGATTCAAAGCTACTGCTTTCTCCTTTTCCGGAATGAATGGGAGAAGTCTGCGTAGCAGGCGGAGGAGATGATGGGATCCGCTGATTACTGATCCTATTTGTGCCTCCAGGGTCATCTCTGAATCAAAGATTCCTCCAAGGCTTTTGGCTTTGGTGCTTGGGGGGATGGTCTGTCCCAGGATGTTTTTTTTCTTTGGTTTGCGTCAAGGAGCAGTAGTTCTGTTTTCGATCCATTAAGTTTGAGGGATCTAGTGGTCATCCAGTCATCTATCAATGTGAGACATTTTCCTAGTTCCTGGTATTGGTCTTTTTGTCTGGTGATACGGAAGTACAGTTGAGTGTCGTCTGCATATGAGTGGAAGCACAGATCCGATTTGCTGATAATTTTGAAGAGTGGCCGGATGTAGATGTTGAAGAGTACTGGTGACAATGGTGATCCTTGAGGGACTCCATAAGAAATTGCCCGGGTTTCCGAAGTGAAGGCTCCTAGTTTCACTGTCTGTGACCGGTTTCCTAAGAAGGAAGCGAACCATGGCAGATCTCCATCTGTAAGTCCTGCCACTTCCTTGCGGCAGATGAGAAGCGTGTTTGTTGTCCACTGTGTCGAACGCCGCACTGAGATCCAGCAATACCAGAAGACACGATTCTCCATCATCCGCTGCTTCTAGGGCGTCATCCCATATTTTCAGAAGTGCCGTTTCTGTGCCATGGCCTGGGCGGAAGCCCGATTGTAGTGGGTCCAGGAGCTTGTGTGTGTCCAGGTGAAGTTGAAGCTGTTGTACTACTGCTTTCTCCATAATCTTGGAGATGGTGTTCAGGCTTGTTATCGGTCTGCGATTATTCGGATCTTTGGGATCGAGGTTGGGTTTCTTTAGCAGTGGTTTGACGATGCCTTGCTTGAGGGAAATAGGAACCAATCCTTCTTTGAACGACTGATTTACTAGGTGTGTAATAGCGGGGGCCAGAATGTCGGAGCATTCTTTCAAGAGTTTTGTGGGAATGATGTCGTTTGGCGATGTCTCGGAGGCTCTTGATGATCTTTGGGGTCGTCTGTGGTATCAGTGCCATCTGTCATCAGTGCCACCTGTCAGTGCCACGTGCCATCTGCTATCAGTGTCACGTGTCATCAATGCCACGTATCAGTGCCATCTGTCATCAGTGTCACGTGTCATCAGTGCCACGTATCGGTGCCATTTGTCATCAGTGCCATGTATTAGTGCCACATGATATAAGTGCAACGTATATGTGCCATCTGTCACCAGTGCCACATATTAGTGCCATCTGTCATCAGTGTCACGTGTCATCAGTGCCCCGTATTAGTGCCATCTGTCATCAGTGCCACATCAGTGTCACGTGTCATCAGTGCCACCTGTCATCAGTGCCACGTCAGTGTCACGTGTCATTGTCCTGGTGCTCCAGGGCCTTCAAAAGTGTAATAGGTAGTCAACAAGTTAGATGTGTAATTTATGCTCCTAGAACACGTGATGGCGCTCCCTGCATGTTGGGCCTCTCTAAGTGGCCAGGCTGTGTAAAAGTCCCACACATGTGGTGTTGTAATACTCAGGAGGAGTAGCAGAATTTATTTTGGGGTGTCATTTGTGGTATACACATGCCATGTGAGAGAAATAACCTATTACAATGACAATTTTGTGGAAAAAAATAAAAAATAATTCATTTTGCAAAGAATTGTGGGGAAAAATGACAACATCAAAAAGCTCACCATGCCTCTTACTAAATACCTTGGAATGTCTACTTTCTAAAAAGGGGTCATTTGGGGGGTATTTGTACTTTCCTGGCTTGTTCGGGTCACAAGAAATGAGATCGGTCACCAGTACATCAGATGTGATCAATTTTGTATAATTCGCACCACAGCTTGTAGAGTCTCTAACTTTCACAAAGACCAAATAATATCCACTAATTTGGGTTATTTTTACCAAAGATATGTAGCAGTATAAATTGTGGCCAAAATTTATGAAGAAAAATTTATAATTTGCTACATTTTATCACAGAAACAAAGAAAATGCTTTTTTTTTCAAAATTTTCGGTCGTTTTTCATTTATAGCGCAAAAAATAAAAAATCCAGAGGTGATCAAATACCACCAAAAGAAAGCTCTATTTGTGGGAAAAAAATGACAAAAAATTTATTTGGGTACAGTGTTGCATTACTGAGTAATTGTCATTCAAAGTGTGAGAGCACCAAAAGCTGAAAATTGGTCTGGGCAGGAAGGGTGTTTAAGTGCCCAGTAAGCAAGTGGTTAATAAAGGGGCCGAAAACTGGCATTTTACGCCAACCTTTGTGTCAGGGTATTTTTTTGGCAAGTCTAGTTGGGGTAATACATTGGGGGTACAGTAATTAGTGATACAAAGAGTCAGGATACATCTGGGGTACTTTTTTCATGTGGATAAGCACAGGAACACGCCAGTCTCTTGGGGTGCCACCTAATACTCTAGCCAGCTTGTGAAATTAGCCAGGATCACAGTGGTTAGCCTGGAAAACATCTACAGTCAGTCAGTGGTCACTACCACTTCACTGCACAGGAAGTGATGGGCAATTTCTCAAAAACACATTTTTAGTATAGTGGGAAAGGGTTAAAATCGATGGCATTGTTTTTATTAGTGACTGTGCCTTCCTGTCCCAATGCCGATTGCTCCACCCAATTATTGTATGAGTGTCAAAGGGGCGGGAACTGAAGAAAAATCTCCCTATCTGTACCACTTCCTCCTCTTCCACTCATCTCTTCTTACCACAGAAGCCTCTTCCCCATCTCTTCCCACAATAAAGCCCTCTTCCACCCATCCTTTCCCACCACAGAAGCCTCTTCCCCATCTCTTCCCACAATAAAGCCCTCTTCCACCCATCCTTTCCCACCACAGAAGCCTCTTCCCCATCTCTTCCCACAATAAAGGCCTCTTCTACCCATCCTTTCCCACCACAGAAGCCTCTTCCCCATCTCTTCCCACAATAAAGCCCTCTTCCACCCATCCTTTCCCACCACAGAAGCCTCTTCCCCATCTCTTCCCACAATAAAGCCCTTTTCCACCCATCCTTTCCCACCACAGAAGCCACAGAAGCCTCTTCCCCATCTCTTCCCACAATAAAGCCCTTTTCCACCCATCCTTTCCCACCACAGAAGCCTCTTCCCCATCTCTTTCCACAATAAAGCCCTCTTCCACCCATCCTTTCCCACCACAGAAGCCTCAGAAGCCTCTTCCCACAATAAAGCCCTCTTCCACCCGTCTCTTCCCACCATAAAAGCCTCCCCCCCGTCTCTTCCCACCATACAAGGTTCATTCTCCCATCTCTCCCCACCACAGAAGCCTCTTCCTCATCTCTCCCAACAATGAAATCCTCTTCCACCCATCCTTTTCCACTACAGAAGCTTCTTCCCCATCTCTCCCCACAATGAAGTTCTCTTCCACCCATCTCTTCCCACCACAGTAGCCTCTTCCCCCATTTCTCCTCATTATGTAGGCCTCTTCCCCCATTTTTTCCCACCATTGAAACTTCCTTCCCCATCTCTACCCTCCACCCCCATAAAGGCCTCTTCCTCTTATCTTCTCTTCAGTTAAACCTTTTTTCCTTCATCTCTTCCCACCACAGAAGCCTCTTTTCTTCATCTCTCCACACTATAGAGCAGGGTTCTCAAACTGGCAGCCCTCCGGCTTTTTTTGCAAAACTCCAAGTCCCATGGGGCATTGCAAGCTGACAGTTACAAGCATGACTCCCTCAGGCAGAGGCATGATGGGATTTGTAGTTCCGTAAAAGCTGGAGGGCCACCAGTTTGAGACCCCTGCTATAGAGGCTGCTTTCCCTCATCTCTTTCCACTATGAACAACTTCTCCCCATCTCTCCCCACTATGAACCGCTTCTTCCCATCTTTCCCCACCACAAGCCACTTCCACCATTCTCTCCCCACCATGAGCCCATTCCATCTTTCTCTCCCCACAATGAGTCACTCCCCCCCCTTCTCTCCACACCGTGAACCTCTCCCCCCCACGAGCCTCTCTCCCCACCACGAGCCACTTTCCCCCATCTCTCCCCACCACGAGCCACTTTCCCCCATCTCTCCCCACCACAAGCCACTTTCCCCCCATCTCTCCCCACCACGAGCCACTTTCCCCCCCATCTCTCCCCACCACGAGACACTTTCCCCCCATCTCTCCCCACCACGAGCCACTTTCCCCCATCTCTCCCCACCACGAGCCACTTTCCCCCATCTCTCCCCACCACAAGCCACTTTCCCCCCATCTCTCCCCACCACGAGCCACTTCCCTCCATCTCTCCCCACCACAAGCCACTTTCCCCCATCTCTCCCCACCACGAGCCACTTCTCCTCATTTCTCCCCACCATGAGCCACTTCCCCCCCACCATGAGCCATTCTACCCCCATGAGCCACTTCTCCCCACCATGAGCCACTTCCCCCCATCTCTTCCCCACCATGAGCCACTTCTCCCCCATCTCTTCCCCACCATGAGCTACTTCTCCCCATCTCTCCCCACCATGAGCTACTTCTCCCCATCTCTCCCCACCATGACCCTGTTCCCCACCATGAGATACTTCTCCCCATCTCTCCCCACTATTTAGGGGATTAACTCAAGGGATAAAGTGATAATTCTCCCGCTCTACAAGACTCTGGTCTGGCCGCACCTGGAGTATGCTGTCCAGTTCTGGGCACCAGTCCTCAGGAAGGATGTACTGGAAAAGGAGTGAGTACATAGAAGGGCAACAAAGCTAATAAAGGGTCTGGAGGATATTAGTTATGAGGAAAGGTTGTGAGCACTGAACTTATTCTCTATGGAGAAGAGACGATTGAGAGGGGATATGATTTCAATGTATAAATACCGGACTGGTGACCCCACAATATATAAATACCGGACTGGTGACCCCCCAATATATAAATACCGGACTGGTGACCCCACAATATATAAATACCGGACTGGTGACCCCACAATATATAAATACCGGACTGGTGACCCCACAATAGGGAGAACACTTTTCAGCAGAAGGGAGTTTAATAAGACATGTGACCACTCATTAAAATTAGAAGAAAAGAGGTTTAACGTTAAACTGTGTAGAGGGTTCTTTAGTGCAGGAGTGGCAAGGATGTGGAATTCCCTTCCACAGGCGGTGGTCTCAGCGGGGGCATCGCTAGTTTCAAAACACTATTAGATAATCACCTGAACGACCACAACATACAGGGATATAAAATGTAATACTGACATATAATCACACACAGAGGTTGGACTTGATGGACTTTTTTCAACCTCACCTCCTATGTAACTATAAGCCAATTCCCTCCACTTCCCTCCATCTCTCCCCACCATGAGCCACTTCTCCCCAACTCCCCCCACCAAGAAGCTCTCATTTCCCCATCTCTACACACCACGAGCCACTTCCCTCCATCTCTCCCAATCGTGAGCTATTTCTCCATCTCTCCCCACCAAAAAGCTCTAATTTCCCCATCTCTACCTACCATGAGGCTCCATCTCTTTCTGTTATGACCCTTATCTCATTATATTGGTATGAAGTCTTTGCCCTTTACCCTTCCTAAACCATTGCTGATTAATCCTTCTTTGTTTTTTGGCACCTAATGTAGCCACTTCATTTATAGTCCAGTCTCTGCTGATCCCTCACCCGGAGTTCAGCTTTCTAAATTTTGGCTTGTGGTGGTAACAAGACCTCCCCGGTGCAGCTGATGAGCTCATGTACAAGAAGGGATCTGGTTACAATTGTGGTTTCTTGGACAGGAAAAGCTGGGTGAAATTGGAGCTTCCATTGGGAGCGATGTATAATCGAAGAATCAAGAACTTGCTGTATAGTGGTTTCTTTGCCAGTCAGAAAAATTGCTGTGTATCTTCATTTTCTGGATCCTCTACAATAACCTCATCATTATCGAAGGATGAGGAAACGTGAGACGTGCCCTAAATGATGGACAGAAATAACCAGAAGCTGAATTGTGTCCGTATCTATGAATATTGTAAGCTGGGATGGTTCTGATCTCCTGGTGTTCTTTATAAAGGATATTTCCCACTTCTACACGTTTTGTTATACATTTTATACACCTAACAAAACTTGGACAAAATCTGCATTTCAAACCGTAGGAGCTACACGGTGACAGTAACAGACTTCCCACACACCCGTATTATATTCTGCAGCCCCCACCAAGAACCTACTCTGACATGTTACCTCCCCCCACCACCCCCAAGGTCACATGATGGTAAAGTGTATGTAATGCAAACATTTTCTTCGTTTTGGAATAAAAGTGGAAGTTTGGAACCCTCTTCTGTGTCCCCACTGGCCCTCTTCTGTGTCCCCACTGGCCCTCTTCTGTGTCCCCACTGGCCCTCTTCTGTGTCCCCACTGGCCCTCTTCTGTGTCCCCACTGGCCCGTTGGTCCTGATGACCTTTGCCTCTAGCACAGGAAATGATGGGAAATCCAATTTGTTCTTAACTGAACTCTGACCTATCAAAAAAATAGAGTTTTGTCTTTATATACGCTTCAACTCAAACTAAGATCATCAGACGCAATTGATGTGCAGCACCAATTTAGGAGGGTGAGAGAAGATTACAATCTTATATTATAACCCTCTGGGGTCTCATGTTTCCCAGCTAGTGATGAGCTAGTGATGTGCAAACATATAACAACATGATTGAATGATTCATTACAAAATCAGATAATATGATTGGATCTTACATAGTTAGTCCATCCAGTACAACCAATAAAAGAGAAAAAAAATAAAAATCATACAATCCCATATACACAATCCTATACCCACAGTTGATCTAGAGGAAGGCAAAAAAAAGAACAATAAAGCATGATCCAATTTTCTCCAGTAGGGGAAAAAAATTCCTTCCTGATCCCCCAAGAGGCACATTCCCCGGATCAACTTTACCTGTAAATGTCAGTACCCAGGTATATTCTGTACATTTAGGAAAGTATCCAGGCCTTTTTTAAAGCAATCTACTGATCTGGCCAGAACCACCTCTGCAGGGAGTCTATTCCACATTTTCACAGCTCTTACTGTAAAGAAACCTTTCCGTATTTGGAGATAAAATCTCTTTTCCTCTAGACGTAAAGAGTGCCCCCTTGTCCTCTGTGAGGACCTTAAAGTGAATAACTCAACACCAAGTTCACTATATGGACCCTTTATATATTTATACATGGAGATCATTTCCCCTTATGTATTTATACATGGAGATCATTTCCCCCCTTATATATTTATACATGGAGATCATATCCCCCCCCCTTATATATTTATACATGGAGATCATATCCCCCCTTATGTATTTATACATGGAGATCATATCCCCCTTATGTATTTATACATGGAGATCATATCCCCCCTTATGTATTTATACATGGAGATCATATCCCCCCTTATGTATTTATACATGGAGATCATAACCCCCCTTATGTATTTATACATGGAGATCATATCCCCCCTTATGTATTTATACATGGAGATCATATCCCCCCTTATGTATTTATACATGGAGATCGTATCCCCCCTTATATATTTATACATGGAGATCATATCCCCCCTTATGTATTTATACATGGAGATCATATCCCCCCCTTATATATTTATACATGGAGATCATATCCCCCCTTATGTATTTATACATGGAGATCATATCCCCCCTTATGTATTTATACATGGTGATCATATCCCCCTTATGTATTTATACATGGAGATCGTATCCCCCCTTATATATTTATACATGGTGATCATATCTCCCCTTATGTATTTATACATGGAGATCGTATCCCCCCTTATGTATTTATACATGGAGATCGTATCCCCCCTTATATATTTATACATGGAGATCGTATCCCCCCTTATGTATTTATACATGGAGATCATATCCCCCCTTATGTATTTATACATGGTGATCATATCCCCCCTTATGTATGTATACATAGTGATCATATCCCCCCCTTGTGTATGTATACATGGTGATCATATCCCCCCTCAATAGATCATATCCCCCCTTAATATCATTTTCTGAAGAGAGAATACATTCAGGTCCTCTAAATATTCCTAGACCATATCACTTTTAAGCCATTGCGGATCATTTAGGGCTGTGTCACTACCACCCCCATTGTGGACATGAGCTCCCCATGCTCCTATGTATAACTCGAACTGAAAAAAGTATTTAATAGATTTGCCTTCTCTTTGTTCCCAGTCACCCACTTCAAATTATTGTGTAAAGGGCCTAGATGCTCACACCTGACCTTTTTTACTATTAACATATTTGAAGAATTTTTGGGGGTTTTGTCCTACTATCTTTTACAATCTGATGTTCATTTAGAATTTTTTCATCCTTGATTTCCCTTTTACGTATTCTGTTATATTCTTTGTCACATTTAAACGATGATAGTGTTCCTTCATTTTTATATTTTTTAAAAGCTCTTTTCTTGTTATCTATAAAACTTTGGTCGTGAGCCACATAGGTTTTTTTTTTTTTTTAGCCTTTTAAACCTTTTGCCCATGGGAATATACTTTGCAGTGAGTTCACATACAGTCTTTATGAAGAATTCCCATTTCTGTGCCCATTGATGCCAATATTCCCTCCTAGTCTAAGTCCTGGAGAGCAGCCCTCTGCCCTCATTGCTCTCTTAAAGTGAAGTGTTTTTACCTTTCCCTTATGTGTTTGTTGCTTACAGCTAACATTGAATGAAATCATGTTATGGTCACTGCTACTCAGATGTTCTTTTATATGAATATTGGTAACAAGCTCTGCATGGTTTGAGATTATCAGGTCCAACAGAGCGTCATTCCTAGTCGGAGACTCAATAAACTTGACCATAAAATTGTCCTGTAATAGGTTTATACATTTTTGCCCTTTAACTGTCCCAGCAGTGCCATTACTCCAGTCAATTTCTGGGTAGTTACCATCCCCCATTATTATCACCGTCCCAGCCCTTGCAGCCCTTTCCATCTGTGCAAAGAGCTGAGTCTTCACCTCCTTATCTATGAATTATTGAAAAGATACTTACTGGGGAGGATTTACTAAAGGTAAATATCCGGAGCACTTTGTAATGCGGGGAAGCACTGCTTCCATCATCCAATCTTTGGCAAGGAGAAACACTTCACCACATTGACTAAGCTCTGTGGAAAATGAGTGCAACTGCAATTACAAAGTGCCCAATCTATTTGCCTTTGGTAAATCCCTCCCACTGTGTCATTGATTGATTTCATCAAAACTATTTTGATTGGTCTATCCTGAAAATCCAATCAAAGGGAAGGCAGATAGATTTATGTGTTCTTGAGTGTATGGAACAATCTTTTCAATCTTCTGATTGTATATCCAATGGGACACTAAATCAGTGGACAATATAAATATAAAATTGTTCTGTGTGTGGCCATCATAAGGCCCTTTGTTGACAGGCTTTGGTCTTGTGTCAATGGCATCAGTTTGAGATACCTAGGAAACCATTGAGAATTCATTGCCGGGTGCGGCTGACCTCCTTCTGACCTGCATTCACCTTCCCATGGACTGGTATGAAAATGGCAAACCTGCTTGACGTAATTATCAGATCTCTGTCTGTCTATGACTTACAGTAGTGGCACTGCCTATGGTTAGTGCCATTGTTGTATGATGTTTCTGGGCAGAGCTCCTATTCCGTGGAAAATACATGGCACTGTGTGGGCACACCGGTTGGTTGGTACCCAAGATGGAGGAAAGGCACACCTAGGCCAAGGAAGATGGCAGAGTCATTATATGGTGTAGAAAAGGCACACCAAGACCAAAGAAAGTGTCAGGAAGGTACTTGCTTATCAGTCTCAAAGCAATTTAGTATCAGAGTCTCAATACCACGGGCAGCAGAAGCTCTCAGCAATGTACGTGGCACATTGAAATAGTACCAGCACTTACTGTAAGTTGTCACCCTAATAAGACTTCCCTTATTGGAGCAGCATCTGAGAAGAGAGATAGATGTTAGGTAGAGTAGCGATGCAAGTGGCACTTGCCAAACCCATTGCAAGATCTTTGTCTCAGCACTAAAGTCCCAGAGATAGCAGAGCCAGCAGCAATATTCCTATTCTGTCCCTCCTTTCCAGGAACCTCTCCATAGGCCTAAACACACTGTCCCTATCCAACGTGGATCCTGTCCCTACTATATCCACTCTGCAAATGCACGCCCACTGCAGTGGGGCAGTCCTATTTATTAGCAGTGCCCTCACTAAAGATGACTGCTGAGGTCACCCAGTGTTGGAGTGTCCAATCAGTCCACTGTTCCCCTGGTGACACCTGCAGAGGCTTCAGAGGAACAAGGTTCCTCTCATCTGCCATTCCCTCTATACTGCAAGCAGCAATACAGCGCCACCTTCAGAGGGGAGGGTAAACCGCACCTGCCTACAACATGCCAAAGCCGGACAGTGCGGTGCACATCTTACATTAGATCACTGCTATGGTCTGACAGGATCTTTTATCCATTTTCCACTCACTAGTTCATCCCGCTTTTCTGGGTGTATTAGGGGTCGGAAATACTTCAATAGGGACTGCTGTTTGGGTAACAACTGACTATAAGAGGACGTTTTATGACCCAGCTAGTGTTAGTTCTATCCCATAATCTGACTAACAGCGATGGAACTTGATGTGATATATTGTGGGGCCGGAAAGTGAACATGCTTATTACCTGCTAAGGCAGACCGATCGATCCCGTTTATAGACAATGCTGAACGATGAAGGGCCTATCCCAGCAGAAAATTCAGATCCTTTCTTTATGTGACTTGTGTGATATGGTTAAGGTATTGATCAATATTTGTTTTATGATTACCAGTTTGACAATAAATGAAGAAACCTCTCTGTGTCATGTTGGAGAATTTTGGCAGATTCCCCATTGTTCTTTGTTAATGGTACATTTCATGTCATTCTCTGATTCACCCTGATCAGCATGTGCCGAGAGCAAATGGAATATTCTAAAACTGGCGATCGCAATCCCTTCATTGGCCGGCTCACACCAACACACTGTAGAAACAATCCTCGGAATAAAACATCCACGTTGGACAATCACTTCATCTCTTTTATTAGATATTCAGCCTAATGCAGTTAAAGGAAAGTTTACAGCAATCCTTCTGTTTAAAAAGTAATTAAATCTTCCGTTTTCTGATGACAAGCAATATAATTAGCTTTCTGCAGTCTAGATGGCCTCATCCAGCCACTTGTGACCTCAAAATGTTTAATTTAATTCTCGTCTTTGGAGAAAAGTGATTTGAAAAGAAAACCGGAATCTTCTCATTGTTGCAGATGTGAACCGAGTGTGCAGACAAGCCGATTTACTGAACTCAAAGATTCCTCTGATCTCAAAGAGAAGAGATGGCTCCGAGCGTCTACTGTGCCCATGTTCAGACCCTAAAAGAGGACAGTAGAAGCCGTGCCAGGCCCAGATCTGGAGAAATTCCGCAGAGGACAGCAGAAGCCATGCCAGGCCCAGATCTGGAGAAATTCTGCAGAGGACAGTAGAAGCCATGCCAGGCCCAGATCTGGAGAAATTCCGCAGAGGACAGTAGAAGCCATGCCAGGCCCAGATCTGGAGAAATTCTGCAGAGGACAGCAGAAGCCGTGCCAGGCCCAGATCTGGAGAAATTCTGCAGAGGACAGCAGAAGCCGTGCCAGGCCCAGATCTGGAGAAATTCCGCAGAGGACAGTAGAAGCCATGCCAGGCCCAGATCTGGAGAAATTCCACAGAGGACAGTAGAAGCCGTGCCAGGCCCAGATCTGGAGAAATTCCGCAGAGGACAGTAGAAGCCATGCCAGGCCCAGATCTGGAGACCTTCCACAGAGGACAGTAGAAGCCATGCCAGGCCCAGATCTGGAGAAGTTCTGCAGAGGACAGTAGAAGCCATGCCAGGCCCAGATCTGGAGAAGTTCTGCAGAGGACAGTAGAAGCCGTGCCAGGCCCAGATCTGGAGAAGTTCTGCAGAGGACAGTAGAAGCCATGCCAGGCCCAGATCTGGAGAAGTTCTGCAGAGGACAGTAGAAGCCGTGCCAGGCCCAGATCTGGAGAAGTTCTGCAGAGGACAGTAGAAGCCATGCCAGGCCCAGATCTGGAGAAGTTCTGCAGAGGACAGTAGAAGCCGTGCCAGGCCCAGATCTGGAGAAATTCCGCAGAGGACAGTAGAAGCCGTGCCAGGCCCAGATCTGGAGAAATTCCGCAGAGGACAGTAGAAGCCATGCCAGGTCCAGATCTGGAGAAGTTCTGCAGAGGACAGTAGAAGCCATGCCAGGTCCAGATCTGGAGAAGTTCTGCAGAGGACAGTAGAAGCCATGCCAGGCCCAGATCTGGAGATGTTCTGCAGAGGACCGTAGAAGGCATGCCAGGCCCAGATCTGGAGAAATTCCGCAGAGGACAGTAGAAGCCGTGCCAGGCCCAGATCTGGAGAAATTCCGCAGAGGACAGTAGAAGCCATGCCAGGCCCAGATCTGGAGAAATTCCGCAGAGGACAGTAGAAGCCATGCCAGGCCCAGATCTGGAGAAATTCCGCAGAGGACAGTAGAAGCCATGCCAGGCCCAGATCTGGAGAAGTTCTGCAGAGGACAGTAGAAGGCATGCCAGGTCCAGATCTGGAGAAATTCCGCAGAGGACAGTAGAAACCATGCCAGGCCCAGATCTGGAGAAATTCCGCAGAGGACCGTAGAAGCCATGCCAGGCCCAGATCTGGAGAAGTTCTGCAGAGGACAGTAGAAGCCATGCCAGGCCCAGACATGGAGACCTTCCACAGAGGACAGTAGAAGCCGTGCCAGGCCCAGATCTGGAGAAGTTCTGCAGAGGACAGTAGAAGGCATGCCAGGTCCAGATCTGGAGAAATTCCGCAGAGGACAGTAGAAGCCATGCCAGGCCCAGATCTGGAGAAATTCCGCAGAGGACAGTAGAAGCCATGCCAGGCCCAGACATGGAGACCTTCCACAGAGGACAGTAGAAGCCGTGTCAGGCCCAGATCTGGAGAAGTTCCGCAGAGGACTGTAGAAGCCATGCCAGGCCCAGATCTGGAGAAGTTCTGCAGAGGACAATAGAAGCCATGCCAGGCCCAGATCTGGAGAAGTTCTGCAGAGGACAGTAGAAGGCATGCCAGGTCCAGATCTGGAGAAATTCCGCAGAGGACAGTAGAAGACATGCCAGGCCCAGATCTGGAGAAATTCCGCAGAGGACTGTAGAAGCCATGCCAGGCCCAGATCTGGAGAAATTCCGCAGAGGACAGTAGAATCCATGCCAGGCCCAAATCTGGAGAAGTTCTGCAGAGGACAGTAGAATCCATGCCAGGCCCAGATCTGGAGAAATTCTGCAGAGGACCGTAGAAGCCGTGCCAGGCCCAGATCTGGAGAAATTCCGCAGAGGACAGTAGAAGCCATGCCAGGCCCAGATCTGGAGAAGTTCTGCAGAGGACAGTAGAAGCCGTGCCAGGCCCGGATCTGGAGAAATTATGCAGAGGACAGTAGAAGCCGTGCCAGGTCCAGATCTGGAGAAATTCCGCAGAGGACAGTAGAAACCATGCCAGGCCCAGATCTGGAGAAATTCCGCAGAGGACCGTAGAAGCCATGCCAGGCCCAGATCTGGAGAAGTTCTGCAGAGGACAGTAGAAGCCATGCCAGGCCCAGACATGGAGACCTTCCACAGAGGACAGTAGAAGCCGTGCCAGGCCCAGATCTGGAGAAGTTCTGCAGAGGACAGTAGAAGGCATGCCAGGTCCAGATCTGGAGAAATTCCGCAGAGGACAGTAGAAGCCATGCCAGGCCCAGATCTGGAGAAATTCCGCAGAGGACAGTAGAAGCCATGCCAGGCCCAGACATGGAGACCTTCCACAGAGGACAGTAGAAGCCGTGTTAGGCCCAGATCTGGAGAAGTTCCGCAGAGGACTGTAGAAGCCATGCCAGGCCCAGATCTGGAGAAGTTCTGCAGAGGACAATAGAAGCCATGCCAGGCCCAGATCTGGAGAAGTTCTGCAGAGGACAGTAGAAGGCATGCCAGGTCCAGATCTGGAGAAATTCCGCAGAGGACAGTAGAAGACATGCCAGGCCCAGATCTGGAGAAATTCCGCAGAGGACTGTAGAAGCCATGCCAGGCCCAGATCTGGAGAAATTCCGCAGAGGACAGTAGAATCCATGCCAGGCCCAAATCTGGAGAAGTTCTGCAGAGGACAGTAGAATCCATGCCAGGCCCAGATCTGGAGAAATTCTGCAGAGGACCGTAGAAGCCGTGCCAGGCCCAGATCTGGAGAAATTCCGCAGAGGACAGTAGAAGCCATGCCAGGCCCAGATCTGGAGAAGTTCTGCAGAGGACAGTAGAAGCCGTGCCAGGCCCGGATCTGGAGAAATTATGCAGAGGACAGTAGAAGCCGTGCCAGGCCCAGATCTAGAGAAATTCCGCAGAGGACTGTAGAAGCCATGCCAGGCCCAGATTTGGAGAAGTTCTGCAGAGGACAGTAGAAGCCATGCCAGGCCCAGATCTGGAGAAATTCCGCAGAGGACAGCAGAAGCCGTGCCAGGCCCAGATCTGGAGAAATTCTGCAGAGGACAGTAGAAGCCGTGCCAGGCCCGGATCTGGAGAAATTATGCAGAGGACAGTAGAAGCCGTGCCAGGCCCAGATCTGGAGAAGTTCTGCAGAGGACAGTAGAAGCCGTGCCAGGCCCAGATCTGGAGAAATTCCGCAGAGGACAGTAGAAGCCGTGCCAGGCCCAGATCTGGAGAAATTCCGCAGAGGACAGTAGAAGCCATTCCAGGCCCAGATCTGGAGAAATTCCGCAGAGGACAGTAGAAGCAATGCCAGGCCCAGATTTGGA
The DNA here is from genome assembly GCA_028564925.1 of Lithobates sylvaticus. Classification (NCBI taxonomy): domain Eukaryota; kingdom Metazoa; phylum Chordata; class Amphibia; order Anura; family Ranidae; genus Lithobates; species Lithobates sylvaticus. The sequence goes on from CM053034.1 coordinate 188,013,793, forward strand.
GAAGTTCTGCAGAGGACAGTAGAAGCCGTGCCAGGCCCAGATCTGGAGAAATTCTGCAGAGGATAGTAGAAGCCATGCCAGGCCCAGATCTGGAGAAGTTCTGCTGAGAACAAAAGAAGCCATGCCAGGCCCAGATCTAGAGAAGTTCTGCAGAGGACAGTAGAAGCCATGCCAGGCCCAGATCTGGAGAAATTCCGCAGAGGACAGTAGAAGCCATGCCAGGCCCAGATCTGGAGAAATTCCGCAGAGGACAGCAGAAACCATGCCAGGCCCAGATCTGGAGAAGTTCTGCAGAGGACAATAGAAGCCATGCCAGGCCCAGATCTGGAGAAGTTCTGCTGAGAACAAAAGAAGCCATGCCAGGCCCAGATCTGGAGAAATTCCGCAGAGGACCGTAGAAGCCATGCCAGGCCCAGACATGGAGACCTTCCACAGAGGACAGTAGAAGCCGTGCCAGGCCCAGATCTGGAGAAATTCCGCAGAGGACAGCAGAAACCATGCCAGGCCCAGATCTGGAGAAGTTCTGCAGAGGACAATAGAAGCCATGCCAGGCCCAGATCTGGAGAAATTCTGCAGAGGACAGTAGAAGACATGCCAGGCCCAGATCTGGAGAAATTCCGCAGAGGACAGTAGAAGCCATGCCAGGCCCAGATCTGGAGAAATTCCGCAGAGGACCGTAGAAGCAATGCCAGGCCCAGATCTGGAGAAGTTCTGCAGAGGACAGTAGAAGGCATGCCAGGCCCAGATCTAGAGAAGTTCTGCAGAGGACAGTAGAAGCCATGCCAGGCCCAGATCTGGAGAAATTCCGCAGAGGACAGTAGAAGCCGTGCCAGGCCCAGATCTGGAGAAATTCCGCAGAGGACAGTAGAAGCCATGCCAGGCCCAGATCTGGAGAAATTCTGCAGAGGACAGTAGAAGCCGTGCCAAGCCCAGATCTGGAGAAGTTCTGCTGAGAACAAAAGAAGCCGTGCCAGGCCCAGATCTGGAGAAATTCCGCAGAGGACAGTAGAAGCCATGCCAGGCCCAGACATGGAGACCTTCCACAGAGGACAGTAGAAGCCATGCCAGGCCCAGATCTGGAGAAATTCCGCAGAGGACAGTAGAAGCCATGCCAGGCCCAGATCTGGAGAAGTTCTGCTGAGAACAAAAGAAGCCATGCCAGGCCCAGATCTGGAGAAATTCCGCAGAGGACAGTAGAAGCCATGCCAGGCCCAGACATGGAGACCTTCCACAGAGGACAGTAGAAGCCATGCCAGGCCCAGATCTGGAGAAATTCTGCAGAGGACAGTAGAAGCCGTGCCAGGCCCAGATCTGGAGAAATTCCGCAGAGGACAGTAGAAGCCGTGCCAGGCCCAGATCTGGAGAAATTCCGCAGAGGACAGTAGAAGCCATGCCAAGCCCAGATCTGGAGAAGATCTGCTGAGAACAAAATAAGCCATGCCAGGCCCAGATCTGGAGAAATTCCGCAGAGGACAGTAGAAGCCATGCCAGGCCCAGATCTGGAGAAATTCTGCAGAGGACAGTAGAAGCCATGCCAGGCCCAGATCTGGAGAAGTTCTGCAGAGGACAGTAGAAGCCATGCCAGGCCCAGATCTGGAGAAATTCCACAGAGGACAGTAGAAGCCATGCCAAGCCCAGATCTGGAGAAATTCCGCAGAGGACCGTAGAAGCCATGCCAGGCCCAGACATGGAGAAGTTCTGCTGAGAACAAAAGAAGCCATGCCAGGCCCAGATCTGGAGAAATTCCGCAGAGGACAGTAGAAGCCATGCCAGGCCCAGATCTGGAGAAATTCTGCAGAGGACAGTAGAAGCCATGCCAGGCCCAGATCTGGAGAAGTTCTGCAGAGGACAGTAGAAGCCATGCCAGGCCCAGATCTGGAGAAATTCCACAGAGGACAGTAGAAGCCATGCCAAGCCCAGATCTGGAGAAATTCCGCAGAGGACCGTAGAAGCCATGCCAGGCCCAGACATGGAGACCTTCCACAGAGGACAGTAGAAGCCGTGCCAGGCCCAGATCTGGAGAAATTCCGCAGAGGACAGCAGAAACCATGCCAGGCCCAGATCTGGAGAAGTTCTGCAGAGGACAATAGAAGCCATGCCAGGCCCAGATCTGGAGAAATTCTGCAGAGGACAGTAGAAGACATGCCAGGCCCAGATCTGGAGAAATTCCGCAGAGGACAGTAGAAGCCATGCCAGGCCCAGATCTGGAGAAATTCCGCAGAGGACCGTAGAAGCAATGCCAGGCCCAGATCTGGAGAAGTTCTGCAGAGGACAGTAGAAGGCATGCCAGGCCCAGATCTAGAGAAGTTCTGCAGAGGACAGTAGAAGCCATGCCAGGCCCAGATCTGGAGAAATTCCGCAGAGGACAGTAGAAGCCGTGCCAGGCCCAGATCTGGAGAAATTCCGCAGAGGACAGTAGAAGCCATGCCAGGCCCAGATCTGGAGAAATTCTGCAGAGGACAGTAGAAGCCGTGCCAAGCCCAGATCTGGAGAAGTTCTGCTGAGAACAAAAGAAGCCGTGCCAGGCCCAGATCTGGAGAAATTCCGCAGAGGACAGTAGAAGCCATGCCAGGCCCAGACTTGGAGACCTTCCACAGAGGACAGTAGAAGCCATGCCAGGCCCAGATCTGGAGAAATTCCGCAGAGGACAGTAGAAGCCGTGCCAGGCCCAGATCTGGAGAAGATCTGCTGAGAACAAAATAAGCCATGCCAGGCCCAGATCTGGAGAAATTCCGCAGAGGACAGTAGAAGCCATGCCAGGCCCAGATCTGGAGAAATTCTGCAGAGGACAGTAGAAGCCATGCCAGGCCCAGATCTGGAGAAGTTCTGCAGAGGACAGTAGAAGCCATGCCAGGCCCAGATCTGGAGAAATTCCACAGAGGACAGTAGAAGCCATGCCAAGCCCAGATCTGGAGAAATTCCGCAGAGGACCGTAGAAGCCATGCCAGGCCCAGACATGGAGAAGTTCTGCTGAGAACAAAAGAAGCCATGCCAGGCCCAGATCTGGAGAAATTCCGCAGAGGACAGTAGAAGCCATGCCAGGCCCAGATCTGGAGAAATTCTGCAGAGGACAGTAGAAGCCATGCCAGGCCCAGATCTGGAGAAGTTCTGCAGAGGACAGTAGAAGCCATGCCAGGCCCAGATCTGGAGAAATTCCACAGAGGACAGTAGAAGCCATGCCAAGCCCAGATCTGGAGAAATTCCGCAGAGGACCGTAGAAGCCATGCCAGGCCCAGACATGGAGAAGTTCTGCTGAGAACAAAAGAAGCCATGCCAGGCCCAGATCTGGAGAAATTCCGCAGAGGACAGTAGAAGCCATGCCAGGCCCAGACATGGAGACCTTCCACAGAGGACAGTAGAAGCCGTGCCAGGCCCAGATCTGGAGAAATTCCGCAGAGGACAGTAGAAGCCATGCCAAGCCCAGATCTGGAGAAGTTCTGCTGAGAACAAAAGTAGCCATGCCAGGTCCTGATCTGGAGAAGTTTTTCAGAAAACAAAAGAAGCCATGCCAGGTCCCGATCTGGAGAAGTTTTTCAGAAAACAAAAGAAGCCATGCCAGGTCCCGATCTGGAGAAGTTTTGCAGAGGACAATAGAAGCCATGCCAAGCCCAGATAAGTTGTCGGAAAATCCGATCATTCTGAACGTGGTGACGTTTGTTGCCTACGACGGGACTACGTAGAGGCTAGTAGCCAATAGCTTTGGTCTTGTAATGTGATCTGAGCATGCGTAGCACTTTGTCCGGTCGGACAACCGTACACACGCTCGGATTTGGTGTGATCGGACCGTGTTGACGGCAAAGTTTTCCAGCAGGAGATAAGACTTTGTCCGTCGGCCAAACCGACGAACACTGTCCGATGGTGCATACACACGGTCTGATTTTTCAACAACCTTGTCCGATCGGACAGAATCCATGAAAAAGTCCGACCGTGTGTATGGGGCTTTAGGCGCACAAGCCCAGGGGGACCGGACCACTTTAGAAATGTATTTATATACTGTCCCTTTACATTTTTGTTTTCATCACTTTTATTGCTATCACAAGAAATGAAAACATCCCTTGTGATAAGAATAAAGCATGACAGGTCCTCTTTATGGAGACATCTGGAGTCTACAGGACCCCAAATCTCTTCTCCTTGAACGCATCAGATAAAAAAAAAAAATGATCGGATGACTTCCAAAAAAAAATAAAAAATTGTTTACATTCACACTAAACAGGAAGTTACATCATGACGTTGCTCCGGGCCTCCTAGGTCATAGAGGCGAGGATAGACGATCTGGTCTCTCCTCACCTCTATGGTCAACCTCCGTATTGTTTGCTGGGCTCGCCATTGAGAATGCTAAGCCCGAGGGGGGGACAAACCCTCCCGCTGCTTTTAAAAGTGATCCAGCAGCTAATCAGATGTTCAGATTTCTTTTACTGAAAACAAAATCACTGGCTTAAAATAAAGAAAATCCTCCCGCTTGTCCGCAACATGGCTAAAACACCTGCCTGGTGCCCGGGAAAGTGGGCGTCGGGCAATATCATTTGTGCATCCCTGGCCAACAGAGAAGAGACATGGGTGGCTTCGAGACACTTAAAGCCAGTACAGCTACCTTACACCTCTTGCTTGGTGAACCTATGGAGAAGCCAGGTGCAGCTGCATTTTCAACAGAAAAGGAGCATCTACTGTATATTCAGTGTGTGGACTATTGTTGCTATCAGTTCAGCTTCATCCCCCAGGAGGAGAGCAGAGTGATGTTTGGTGGGCGTAGCGCTACAATTAGTTGGTGAGGTTGATTAGACACCGGTCCATCCAGGTCATCCTGAGTATCTGCGTGTCACGGTGTAATCCACGCCTCCCGGTTGCTGTCCTGGTCCTCTGATTCCTTGCACATGCGTTGGCTTCTGTGCTCAGCGATGGGCGTGGCCTGCTGTTCTCTGGGTTTATTTTTCCTTTCCCTTCCATCACTTCCTGGCTCCTCCCAGTTTGTTTCCTTATGTAGCGCCCCCCCTGGGTCTACTGGGCCTCCAGATACAGTGAGCGAGCTTACATTCACCCCAAGGCTGAGTCCATGGCTATAATGGGAAGATGAACAGAATTTAGGCGCCAGTTTTAATGAGAACTTGAGAAAAGATGTAGGCGAGAGGTTTAGGGAGGTTTCAGATACACTTTTTAGCAGATCACTTACAGACTCCTTGTATCCAAAGGACAAACGGCTGAATACCTGGATAAGTCCCTCTCACAGACTTAGCAGCCAAGTTACCTTGTTTAGATTGTAGAACAGCTTCACAGTACCAGAACCTTTTAAGCCGACCCGGCGGTACTGTGAGGATAGTTTAGATATAGATATGTCCTCCAAATGAGTCACCAGGCCCTTCTGGGAGACCAGCCTTCATCCTGGCTCTTTCCAGCAAGGGTCCTCCCCTGGATCTCCTCAGCTCGGCTTCCTGTACATAGGCAAGACAGCCTAAGCCAGGGCCCCAGAAAGGCTTCTGGGCCTACTGCAGAATAGGCAGTAGCAAATCCTCAGGGCAGAAGGGCCCAGAGGTAATGACTGACTAGAGCACATGGCATCTGTCCAATAAATACCCCTTCCCAGAATGCACAGCGGCATGGGCGTCCGCAGATAGAGGCAAGGGGGGTCAAGTGCCCCCCCCTGGAATCGGGGCCGCTGTCAGCTAGGAGCTCTGGAACTTTTTTTTTTTTTTTTTAAAGAACAGCTGAGCGAGAAGCACGGCTGTGCAGTGAACAGGAGGAGGGGCTGGCTGAGGAAATGTGTAGCAGCGAGGGTCGGAGGAGCAAATAACCATCATGCAGCAGACAGTGTAACCCCCCCCCCCTGCAGCCCGCCACATTTAAATGTACAGAGGTGCTGGATCGGGGATGAATGGGGGCGTCGGGAGGGAGATACACAGTACCTGAAGCCGAGGAGATAGAGGATGGTATGACCACAGCAAAACTAATCCTGCAGCACACAGAGTAATGTCATATGTAATGCTGGCAGGCCGCTGTCATCCAGAAATCTAGGCCTTGTCAGTGTGCAGGTTACTGATCAGCCTCCCCTCCCTCTTCTCTGGCTCTGTACTCTCTTTTTTTAGCTTCCTAACCTGCTGATAAGATCTCTGGGAGACGCTGCAGCTGGCCGGCATTCTGTGTCCAGTGAGGGGTCACACGTTTGGCTGTTAACCATTTCAGCTCAGCTATTAAGCCAGAGCTCTGTGTGTGCTGCAGTTTGATGTTTTTTGGATGATTTATTGCTGATTCAGGCTAGAAGCTTCACAGACTCATTAACTGTTTACTTTTCTCCACTAATCCTGACCAGGTCACTGTAAGACCATTTGAATTTTGGAAAGTGGATGTGTTGCTGTCTTCTGGCACTTGGTTGTACTTTAAAAGGAGGATTACTAACTTAATCTTGAAGAGCTGCTTTAAGTAGAGTAGCGCAGCCCTACTATACACTTTTACACTGAGTTCAGCCATACATCCATTCTCTGACCCTCTCCTGTATCATGTCTGCAGTCTCTGACCCTCTCCTGTATCATGTCTGCAGTCTCTGCCCATCTCCTGTAGTATGTCTGCAGTCTCTGACCCTCTCCTGTATTATGTCTGCAGTCTCTGACCCTCTCCTGTATCATGTCTGCAGTCTCTGACCCTCTCCTGTATCATGTCTGCAGTCTCTGATCCTCTCCTGTATTATGTCTGCAGTCTCTGACCCTCTCCTGTATCATGTCTGCAGTCTCTGACCCTCTCCTGTATCATGTCTGCAGTCTCTGACCCTCTCCTGTATCATGTCTGCAGTCTCTGACCCTCTCCTGTATCATGTCTGCAGTCTCTGACCCTCTCCTGTATCATGTCTGCAGTCTCTGACCCTCTCCTGTATTATGTCTGCAGTCTCTGACCCTCTCCTGTATTATGTCTGCAGTCTCTGACCCTCTCCTGTATCATGTCTGCAGTCTCTGACCCTCTCCTGTATCATGTCTGCAGTCTCTGACCCTCTCCTGTATCATGTCTGCAGTCTCTGACCCTCTCCTGTATCATGTCTGCAGTCTCTGACCCTCTCCTGTATTATGTCTGCAGTCTCTGACCCTCTCCTGTATCATGTCTGCAGTCTCTGACCCCTCTCCTGTATCATGTCTGCACTCTCTGACCCTCTCCTGTATTATGTCTGCACTCTCTGACCCTCTCCTGTATTATGTCTGCACTCTCTGACCCTCTCCTGTATTATGTCTGCACTCTCTGACCCTCTCCTGTATTATGTCTGCACTCTCTGACCCTCTCCTGTATTATGTCTGCACTCTCTGACCCTCTCCTGTAGTATGTCTGCACTCTCTGACCCTCTCCTGTAGTATGTCTGCAGTCTCTGACCCTCTCCTGTAGTATGTCTGCAGTCTCTGACCCTCTCCTGTATCATGTCTGCAGTCTCTGACCCTCTCCTGTATCATGTCTGCAGTCTCTGACCCTCTCCTGTATCATGTCTGCAGTCTCTGACCCTCTCCTGTATCATGTCTGCAGTCTCTGACCCTCTCCTGTATCATGTCTGCAGTCTCTGACCCTCTCCTGTATCATGTCTGCAGTCTCTGACCCTCTCCTGTATCATGTCTGCAGTCTCTGACCCTCTCCTGTATCATGTCTGCAGTCTCTGACCCTCTCCTGTATCATGTCTGCAGTCTCTGACCCTCTCCTGTATCATGTCTGCAGTCTCTGACTCTCTCCTGTATCATGTCTGCAGTCTCTGACTCTCTCCTGTATCATGTCTGCAGTCTCTGACCCTCTCCTGTATTATGTCTGCACTCTCTGACCCTCTCCTGTATTATGTCTGCACTCTCTGACCCTCTCCTGTATTATGTCTGCACTCTCTGACCCTCTCCTGTATTATGTCTGCACTCTCTGACCCTCTCCTGTATTATGTCTGCACTCTCTGACCCTCTCCTGTATTATGTCTGCACTCTTTGACCCTCTCCTGTATTATGTCTGCACTCTCTGACCCTCTCCTGTATTATGTCTGCACTCTCTGACCCTCCCCTGTATTATGTCTGCACTCTCTGACCCTCTCCTGTATTATGTCTGCACTCTCCGACCCTCCCCTGTATTATGTCTGCACTCTCTGACCCTCTCCTGTATTATGTCTGCACTCTCTGACCCTCTCCTGTATTATGTCTGCACTCTCTGACCCTCTCCTGTAGTATGTCTGCAGTCTCTGACCCTCTCCTGTAGTATGTCTGCAGTCTCTGACCCTCTCCTGTAGTATGTCTGCAGTCTCTGACCCTCTCCTGTAGTATGTCTGCAGTCTCTGACCCTCTCCTGTAGTATGTCTGCAGTCTCTGACCCTCTCCTGTAGTATGTCTGCAGTCTCTGACCCTCTCCTGTAGTATGTCTGCAGTCTCTGACCCTCTCCTGTAGTATGTCTGCAGTCTCTGACCCTCTCCTGTAGTATGTCTGCAGTCTCTGACCCTCTCCTGTAGTATGTCTGCAGTCTCTGACCCTCTCCTGTAGTATGTCTGCAGTCTCTGACCCTCTCCTGTAGCATGTCTGCAGTCTCTGACCGTCTCTTGTAATGTGTCTTGCACATATACAAAAATTACATTTAAATCCTGCAAGGCTATTTAAAAACACCTGAATATATTCAAAAAATATGGGGATTTGGTCACACTATATGGCAGCCCACTTACTGCGTCAAAGTACCCCTTAATTAGTGGGTCCTACACTGGTAAAAGAATGAAAGATCCTGCGTCTCAACCATTGGAGATGCATTCCTCTTTTATCATCTTTATGCTATTGTGCCCATATAACTGCTATTGAGGCACACCAGCATCTATATGGGCACAAAAGCAGCTATATGGGCACAACAGCATAAAGATGCTATTGTGTCCATACAGATTTTAAAATCTCCACTGTCTTAAGCCAATGCTGCACCATGCAGGTGTATTTTTTATTTATTTTTTGTAATTGATTGATTGCCTAATTGTATGTTTATTTATACCTTTACTTGCTGTGGTCGCTCGCAGCATATTTTGCATGGTTTTGCATGTGGCTCAGATCACCACAGCAAAACCAGGTACACTCTCTACCCCAAAAAGTGCCAAATGTGGCAGTGGAAGGGGGGAGGGTGCAAACAAGTGGTGCTTCCCCTTTTGGGTGGAGCTCTGCTTTAACACTGCCACAAGCCACCAATAGGGAGGGTAGATTGAAAGTAGATTTCCAGCTTGCGCTAGCCTTAAAAACTGCCCCCCGTCCCCTTACCCCTAACACCTATGCAGACTAACCTATTTTCAGACTGTTCCAATCTGGTCATGTTATCTCACCTGTGTGATCCAGCAGCGTATGCAGGGGAGAGGAGGGAGCACCAATAACAACTGTGACATGGGAACCTATGGGTGACATCACCTCATCAGGCATAATCAGCCGTCGCCAAGCGCTTTCTCCCCTGCAGCCGCTGTTGACTGACACAGGTAAGATCACACGACCAGACCTTAAAATGATGCCCCCCCCTGAAAAAAGTTCTGCGGACGCCCATGCACAGCGGCCAGGAGCCTCCTACTGGGCTGTTTCCGAAAAAGAATATTCATTACAGCTCAACCTAGTTGCAATTCTTACACTGTCCTGTGGTACCAGTGACACCTACTGGAAACAGTGGGAAATGCACAACTCAGCCAAGTTTAGAAAAGAACAAAATATACAATCAAATCTGAGCTGTTTACAGCTCAGCCAAAAACAACATTTACACTATAGCCCCAATATTAGGAACAGGGGGCTACACATATATACACACACATGTGCTCAGTCCCGCCCCTGAGCAACTCCACAGTTCTCTGAGCTCCCAGCTGTGTACTACTATGAATCTTGCCTGAATACCCGTGTACCAATCCAGGCTTCGTCTGCAGCCTGCCGCCCCCCAACCTTGGCTTCATCTATAGTCTGTGCCTAAGTGCCCCCCCCCCTGACCTCAGCTTCATCTGCAGCCTGCCGCCCCCCAACCTTGGCTTCATCTATAGTCTGTGCCTAAGTTCCCCCCCCGACCTCAGCTTCGTCTGCAGCCTGCCGCCCCCCAACCTTGGCTTCATCTATAGTCTGTGCCTAAGTGCCCCCCCTGACCTCAGCTTCGTCTGCAGCCTGCCGCCCTGCAACCTTGGCTTCATCTATAGTCTGTGCCTAAGTGCCCCCCCCCTGACCTCAGCTTCGTCTGCAGCCTGCCGCCCTGCAACCTTGGCTTCATCTATAGTCTGTGCCTAAGTGCCCCCCCTGACCTCAGCTTCGTCTGCAGCCTGCCGCCCTGCAACCTTGGCTTCATCTATAGTCTGTGCCTAAGTGCCCCCCCCCTGACCTCAGCTTCGTCTGCAGCCTGCCACCCTGCAACCTTGGCTTCATCTATAGTCTGTGCCTAAGTGCCCCCCCTGACCTCAGCTTCGCCTGCAGCCTGCCGCCCTGCAACCTTGGCTTCATCTATAGTCTGTGCCTAAGTGCCCCCCCTGACCTCAGCTTCGTCTGCAGCCTGCCGCCCTGCAACCTTGGCTTCATCTATAGTCTGTGCCTAAGTGCCCCCTCCTGACCTCAGCTTTGTCTGCAGCCTGCCGCCCCCAGACCTTGGCTTCATCTATAGTCTGTGCCTAAGTGCCCCCCCTGACCTCAGCTTCGTCTGCAGCCTGCCGCCCTGCAACCATGGCTTCATCTATAGTCTGTGCCTAAGTGCCCCCCCCTGACCTCAGCTTCGTCTGCAGCCTGCCACCCTGCAACCTTGGCTTCATCTATAATCTGTGCCTAAGTGCCCCCCCCCCTGACCTCAGCTTCATCTGCAGCCTGCCACCCCCCAACCTTGGCTTCATCTATAATCTGTGCCTAAGTGCCCCCCCCGACCTCAGCTTCATCTGCAGCCTGCCGCCCTGCAACCATGGCTTCATCTATAGTCTGTGCCTAAGTGCCCCCCCTGACCTCAGCTTCGTCTGCAGCCTGCCGCCCTGCAACCTTGGCTTCATCTATAGTCTGTGCCTAAGTGCCCCCCCGACCTCAGCTTCGTCTGCAGCCTGCCACCCTGCAACCTTGGCTTCATCTATAGTCTGTGCCTAGGCACCCTCTGACCTCAGCTTCGTCTGCAGCCTGCCGCCCTGCAACCTTGGCTTCATCTATAGTCTGTGCCTAAGTGCCCCCCCCCTGACCTCAGCTTTGTCTGCAGCCTGCCGCCCTGCAACCTTGGCTTCATCTATAGTCTGTGCCTAAGTGCCCCCCCCCCTGACCTCAGCTTCGTCTGCAGCCTGCCGCCCTGCAACCTTGGCTTCATCTATAGTCTGTGCCTAAGTGCCCCCCCTGACCTCAGCTTCGTCTGCAGCCTGCCGCCCTGCAACCTTGGCTTCATCTATAGTCTGTGCCTAAGTGCCCCCCCTGACCTCAGCTTTGTCTGCAGCCTGCCACCCTGCAACCTTGGCTTCATCTATAGTCTGTGCCTAAGTGCCCCCCCCCCCCGACCTCAGCTTCGTCTGCAGCCTGCCGCCCTGCAACCTTGGCTTCATCTATAGTCTGTGCCTAAGTGCCCCCCCTGACCTCAGCTTCGTCTGCAGCCTGCCGCCCTGCAACCTTGGCTTCATCTATAGTCTGTGCCTAAGTGCCCCCCCTGACCTCAGCTTTGTCTGCAGCCTGCCACCCTGCAACCTTGGCTTCATCTATAGTCTGTGCCTAAGTGCCCCCCCTGACCTCAGCTTCGTCTGCAGCCTGCCGCCCTGCAACCTTGGCTTCATCTATAGTCTGTGCCTAAGTGCCCCCCCTGACCTCAGCTTCGTCTGCAGCCTGCCGCCCTGCAACCTTAGCTTCATCTATAGTCTGTGCCTAAGTGCCCCCCCTGACCTCAGCTTTGTCTGCAGCCTGCCACCCTGCAACCTTGGCTTCATCTATAGTCTGTGCCTAAGTGCCTCCCCCTGACCTCAGCTTCGTCTGCAGCCTGCCGCCCTGCAACCTTGGCTTCATCTATAGTCTGTGCCTAAGCGTCCCCCCTGATATCGGCTTCGTCTGCAGCCTGTGCCTAAGCACTCCCCGACCTTGGCTTAGTGTCTGCAGCCTGTGCCTAAGTGCCCCCCCCTGACTTCGGCTTAGTCTGCAGCCTGCCGCCCTGCAACCTTGGCTTCATCTATAGTCTGTGACCTCAGCTTCGTCTGCAGCCTGCCGCCCCCCGACCTTGGCTTCATCTATAGTCTGTGCCTAAGTGCCCCCCCCGACCTCAGCTTCATCTGCAGCCTGCCACCCCCCCAACCTTGGCTTCATCTATAGTCTGTGCCTAAGCGTCCCCCCTGATATCGGCTTCGTCTGCAGCCTGTGCCTAAGCACCCCCCGACCTTGGCTTAGTGTCTGCAGCCTGTGCCTAAGTGCCCCCCCCCCCCCTGACTTCGGCTTAGTCTGCAGCCTGCCGCCCTGCGACCTTGGCTTTCTCTACAGCCCATGCCTAGGCATCCCCCACCTCAGGTTTGTCTACAGCCTGTGCCTAAACCCCCCCCCCACCCTGGCTTCATCTACAGCCTGTGCCTAAACCCCCCCCCCCACTCTGGCTTCATCTACAGCCTGTGCCTGCCGCCCCCCGGATCCCGGCTTCGTCTACAGCCTGTGCCTAACCCCCCCCCCCCCACCCTGGCTTCATCTACAGTCTGTGCCTGCCGCCCCCCGGATCCCGGCTTTGTCTACAGCCTGTGCCTAACCCCCACCCTGGCTTCATCTACAGTCTGTGCCTGCCGCCCCCCGGATCCCGGCTTTGTCTACAGCCTGTGCCTAGACACCCCCCACCTCAGCTTCTTTCCTTGTTCTCAGTCTCCTGCTGTAGTACATGCTAAGTGGTCTCCGTGTTCTCAGCTGGGCGTACCTGGGTGAAAGTTTGTATCATAATTTTCACACAAATAGGAGATTTTATTGGTGGTATTTATTCACCACTGGGGGGGGGGGGGGGGGGGTTATTCCTTGCTAAATAAATTAAAAAAGACTGAATATTTTACAAAAAAACTTTTTTCTTGGTTTCTGCTATAAAGTTGTGTGAATAAATAATCTTTGGCCAAAATGTATTTTGTCTAAATTATTTAGTCTGAAGGAAAGTTACAGAGTCCACAAACTATGGGATATATATCTGCCAATCCACCAATCCTGATGTACTGACAGCCAAAAATGTCAGGACAGTACAAATACCCCCCAAATCACCCCCAGTACAAATACCCCCTAAATCACCCCCAGTACAAATACCCCCCAATCACCCCCCAGTACAAATACCCCCTAAATCACCCCCAGTACAAATACCCCCTAAATCACCCCCAGTACAAATACCCCCAAATCACCCCCAGTACAAATACCCCCCAAAATCAGCCCCAGTACAAATACCCCCCAAATCACCCCCAGTACAAATACCCCCCAAATCACCCCCAGTACAAATACCCCCCAAATCACCCCCAGTACAAATACCCCCCAAATCACCCCCAGTACAAATACCCCCCAAATCACCCCCAGTACAAATACCCCCTAAATCACCCCAGTACAAATACCCCCCAAATCACCCCCAGTACAAATACCCCCTAAATCACCCCCAGTACAAATACCCCCCCAAATCACCCCCAGTACAAATACCCCCCAAATCACCCCCAGTACAAATACCCCCAAATCACCCCCAGTACAAATACCCCCCAAAATCACCCCCAGTACAAATACCCCCCAAAATCACCCCCAGTACTATTACCCCCAAATCACTCCCAGTACAAATACCCCCTAAATTACCCCCAGTACAAATACCCCCAAATCACCCCCAGTACAAATACCCCCAAATCACCCCCAGTACAAATACCCCCTAAATCACCCCCAGTACAAATACCCCCCAAATCACCCCCAGTACAAATACCCCCCAAATCATCCCCCCAGTACAAATACCCCCAAAATCATCCCCCCAGTACAAATACCCTCCCAAATCGCCCCATTTTGGAAAGTAGACAGTCTGAGGTATTTAGTAAGAGGCATAGGGAGTTTTATGAAGTTGTCATTTTTTGTCATACGTTTTTTGGAAAATTAAGAAATAAAAAAAAAAAAAAAAAGTTTTCACTTTAAAAAAAACAAAAAACAAAGTTAGATGTCACCAGTACGGTACAGCGTTATCGTATACAGTGCCTTGAAAAAGTATTCACACCCCTTGAAATTTTCCACATTTTGGCATGTTATCTTTATCCAGATACACGACGTCTACGGGCCTTCCTTTATCCAGATACACCATGTCTACGGGCCTTCCTTTATCCAGATACACCACGTCTACGGGCCTTCCTTTATCCAGATACACCACGTCTACGGGCCTTCCTTTATCCAGATACACCACGTCTACGGGCCTTCCTTTATCCAGATACACCACGTCTACGGGCCTTCCTTTATCCAGATACACCACGTCTACGGGCCTTCCTTTATCTAGATACACCAAGTCTACGGGCCTTCCTTTATCCAGATACACCACGTCTACGGGCCTTCCTTTATCCAGATACACCATGTCTACGGGCCTTCCTTTATCCAGATACACCACGTCTACGGGCATTCCTGTATCTAGATACACCACGTCTACGGGCCTTCCTTTATCTAGATACACCACATCTACGGGCCTTCCTGTATCTAGATACACCACGTCTACGGGCCTTCCTTTATCTAGATACACCACGTCTACGGGCCTTCCTTTATCTAGATACACCACATCTACGGGCCTTCCTTTATCTAGATACACCACATCTACGGGCCCTCCTTTATCTAGATTAACCACGTCTATGGGCCTTCCTTTATCTAGATACACCAGGTCTACAGGCCTTCCTTTATCCAGATACACCACGTCTACGGGCCTTCCTTTATCTAGATACACCATGTCTACGGGCCTTCCTTTATCCAGATACACCACATCTATGGGCCTTCCTTTATCCAGATACACCACATCTACAGGCCTTCCTTTATCCAGATACACCACATCTACGGGCCCTCCTTTATCTAGATACACCATGTCTACGGGCCTTCCTTTATCCAGATACACCACGTCTATGGGCCTTCCTTTATCTAGATTCACCACGTCTACGGGCCTTCCTTTATCTAGATACACCACGTCTATGGGCCTTCCTTTATCTAGATCAGTGTTTCTCAACTCCAGTCCTCAAGGTGCCACAACAGGTCATGTTTTCAGGATTTCCCTCAGATGAAATGGCTGTGGTAATTACCAAGGCAGTGAAACTGATCAAATCACCTGTGAAAAATATTGGAAAGCCTGAAAACATGACCACATGGACACTGATCTAGATACACCACATCCACGGGCCTTCCTTTATCGAGGTGGCAGCTTACCTCCTCATAGAAGGTTAGTAGATTGGTTTGGCAAGAACGATTCTTCATGAATACATGCTGATTACTGCTAATGATACCGTTCTCATTACTAAAATCTTGTATATAGTCCCTTATCATCCCCTCCAAGAGCTTGCATACTATTGATGTTAGGCTAACTAGTCTGTAATTTCCAGGGATATTGTGACAGGAGTAACTTTGGGTGGGGGGTTTGTGGAACTCAGCTTACCGTGGAGAGCTCTGGAGATTCTGTGTCCAGCTCCCCCAGCCCCTCTTATGTGTAAATCACCCTGTGTCTATTAGGGGCACAGGGTAACTGAGAACCCCACTATGGTCTGTGCTACTTAGACACACTGTACAGCCACACTGGAATGTTGTATATATGTATATATTGTGTGCTGTCTCATGCTGTTGTGGACTCTTTGCTGTGATCGTTTGGGGTGGGGTTGTAGTTCAATGTTCTATTGTGTCTGTCTGCCTTGGATATTATGGGATGTGTATGTAAATTAGCTGTGAGATTGGTGGGGGGCAAATCCGCCCTGAATCCAAGGGTGGGAGGAGTGTCTCTGAGTTGTATATCTGTGGTAACATGTGCTTGAATAAAGGAGTTTGATGTTTCACCCTAAACTGAGATACGGCTGGTGACTGGGTGGGCTAAGGGGTCTTGGATAGTGCTGGTTCTGGACAAAGGAAGCATTTACGGCGGACATAGACCTGTTGAGGACAGGGGTTCGTCAGAGATGTATTTTGGCCCTTTTTTAAATATTGGTGCTACATTGGCTTTTCTCCATTTAGCTGGTACCATTCCAGTCAGTAGACTGTTTGTAAAAATTAGGAACAATGGTCTGGCAATTACTTGACTGAGTTCCCTAAGTACCCTCGGGTGCAAGCTATCTGGTCCCGGTGAGTTATTAATGTTAAGTTTTTCAAGTCTATTTGTAATTCTATCCTCTCTTAGCCATGGAGGTGCTTCCTGTGATGTGTCATGAGGATAAACATTGCAATTTTGGTTACTGAATTCCCCTGATTTCCACGTAAAGACTGAGAAAAATAAATTAGATTCCTACGCCATCTCTCCATCTTTAGTAACCATATTCCCTTCATTATTCTTTATGGGGCCAATACGATCTGCCCTCCTTTTCTTAATATTTGAACACTTAAAGAATTTCTTGGGGTCTTTTTGGCTCTCCTCCACTGTGTGCCTTTCATGTTCTATCTTAGCCGCCCTGATTGTACCCTTTTATTTCTTATTGCATTCTTTCTAAAGTTGGAATACTGATGATGACCCCTCAGCCTTGTATTTTTTTTAAGGCCTCCTTTGCTTTTATATGCATTTTTACGTTGGAGATAAGGCATACCCCATCATTGATGGAACAGTGTTCTCTCCAGGTACATACCCCGTCATTGATGGAACAATGTCCTCTCCAGGTACATACCCCATCATTGATGGAACAGTGTCCTCTCCAGGTACATACCCCATCATTGATGGAACAGTGTCCTCTCCAGGTACATACCCCATCATTGATGGAACAGTGTCCTCTCCAGGTACATACCATCATCAATGCCAGAAACCTTTATTGTAAAGGAATAGTTTGTGAGGTTCTGTACCAGATTGATCTAAGAGGGTTTGTAGCTCTTGTCAGTATTTTTTAGGGATTTTGAGTTTTGCGTTTAAAGTTAACAGAATCCTATGGAGAGATTGACAACTTCTCAAATGTTCAGTCAGTTTTGGTTTATCCGGCCTTTGAAAAAGTCATAAAGCTCTGAAATTGGAAATTTCCAAACTGAAAGTGCAGAAGACAAAAAACACCCTGAGCCACATTCTACAAACCTTCGTCCGGGGGCACTGACAGAGAAGGGTTACACCGGGGACACTGACAGAGAAGGGTTACACCGGGGGCACTGACAGAGAAGGGTTACACCAGGGACACTGACAGAGAAGGGTTACACCGGGGACACTGGCAGAGAAGGGTTACACCGGGGACACTGGCAGAGAAGGGTTACACCGGGGACACTGGCAGAGAAGGGTTACACCGGGGACACTGGCAGAGAAGGGTTACACCGGGGACACTGGCAGAGAAGGGTTACACCGGGGACACTGGCAGAGAAGGGTTACACCGGGGACACTGGCAGAGAAGGGTTACACCGGGGACACTGGCAGAGAAGGGTTACACCGGGGACACTGGCAGAGAAGGGTTACACCGGGGACACTGGGGACACTGGCAGAGAAGGGTTACACCGGGGACACTGGCAGAGAAGGGTTACACCGGGGACACTGGCAGAGAAGGGTTACACCGGGGACACTGGCAGAGAAGGGTTACACCGGGGACACTGGCAGAGAAGGGTTACACCAGGGGCACTGGCAGAGAAGGGTTACACCGGGGACACTGGCAGAGAAGGGTTACACCGGGGACACTGGCAGAGAAGGGTTACACCGGGGACACTGGCAGAGAAGGGTTACACCGGGGACACTGGCAGAGAAGGGTTACACCGGGGGCACTGGCAGAGAAGGGTTACACCCGGGACACTGGCAGAGAAGGGTTACACCGGGGACACTGGCAGAGAAGGGGGACACCGGGGGGGACACCAGGGACACTGACAGAGAAGGGTTACACCGGGGACACTGGCAGAGAAGGGTTACACCAGGGAGAAGGGTTACACCGGGGACACTGGCAGAGAAGGGTTACACCAGGGGCACTGGCAGAGAAGGGTTACACCAGGAGCACTGGCAGAGAAGGGTTACACCAGGGAAACTGGCAGAGAAGGGTTACACCGGGGACACTGGCAGAGAAGGGTTACACCAGGGACACTGACAGAGAAGGGTTACACCGGGGACATTGGCAGAGAAGGGGGACACTCGCAGAGAAAGGGGACACCAGGGACACTGATAGAGAAGGGGGACACCGGGGACACTTACAGAGAAGGGTGCCAACTGGTAGCACTGGGCAGCACTGGCAGAGAAGGGTTTTGCCGGAGACACTGGCAAAGAAGGGTGTAGGCTGGTGGCATTGACAGAGAAGAGTAGGAGCTGGTGGCACTGACAGAAAAGAGTGATGCCGGGGACAATGGCAAAGAAGAGTGTGAGCTGGTGGCACTGACAGAAAAGAGTGATGCCGGGGACAATGGCAGAGAAGGGTTACACCGGGGACACTGGCAGAGAAGGGTTACACCGGGGACACTGGCAGAGAAGGGTTACACCGGGGACACTGGCAGAGAAGGGTTACACCGGGGACACTGGCAGAGAAGGGTTACACCGGGGACACTGGCAGAGAAGGGTTACACCGGGGGCACTGGCAGAGAAGGGTTACACCAGGGGCACTGGCAGAGAAGGGTTACACCGGGGACACTGGCAGAGAAGGGTTACACCGGGGACACTGGCAGAGAAGGGTTACACCGGGGACATTGGCAGAGAAGGGGGACACTCGCAGAGAAAGGGGACACCAGGGACACTGACAGAGAAGGGTTACACCGGGGACACTGGCAGAGAAGGGTTACACCAGGGACACTGGCAGAGAAGGGTTACACCGGGGACACTGGCAGAGAAGGGTTACACCGGGGACACTGGCAGAGAAGGGTTACACCGGGGGCACTGGCAGAGAAGGGTTACACCGGGGACACTGGCAGAGAAGGGTTACACCGGGGGCACTGGCAGAGAAGGGTTACACCAGGAGCACTGGCAGAGAAGGGTTACACCGGACACTGGCAGAGAAGGGTTACACCGGGGACACTGGCAGAGAAGGGTTACACCGGGGACACTGGCAGAGAAGGGTTACACCAGGGACACTGGCAGAGAAGGGTTACACCGGGGGCACTGGCAGAGAAGGGTTACACCGGGGACACTGGCAGAGAAGGGTTACACCGGGGACATTGGCAGAGAAGGGGGACACTCGCAGAGAAAGGGGACACCAGGGACACTGACAGAGAAGGGTTACACCGGGGACACTGGCAGAGAAGGGTTACACCAGGGACACTGGCAGAGAAGGGTTACACCGGGGACACTGGCAGAGAAGGGTTACACCAGGGGCACTGGCAGAGAAGGGTTACACCAGGAGCACTGGCAGAGAAGGGTTACACCAGGGAAACTGGCAGAGAAGGGTTACACCGGGGACACTGGCAGAGAAGGGTTACACCAGGGACACTGACAGAGAAGGGTTACACCGGGGACATTGGCAGAGAAGGGGGACACTCGCAGAGAAAGGGGACACCAGGGACACTGATAGAGAAGGGGGACACCGGGGACACTTACAGAGAAGGGTGCCAACTGGTAGCACTGGGCAGCACTGGCAGAGAAGGGTTTTGCCGGAGACACTGGCAAAGAAGGGTGTAGGCTGGTGGCATTGACAGAGAAGAGTAGGAGCTGGTGGCACTGACAGAAAAGAGTGATGCCGGGGACAATGGCAAAGAAGAGTGTGAGCTGGTGGCACTGACAGAAAAGAGTGATGCCGGGGACAATGGCAAAGAAGAGTGTGAGCTGGTGGCACTGACAGAAAAGAGTGATGCCGGGGACAATGGCAAAGAAGAGTGTGAGCTGGTGGCACTGACAGAAAAGAGTGATGCAGGGGACAATGGCAAAGAAGGGTGGGAGCTGGTGGCATTGACAGAGAAGGGTAACACCAGGGACAATGACAGAAGGGTGACACCAGGTACACTGACAAGGGTGGGAGCTGGTGGCACCGACAGAGAAGGGTGGGAACTGGTGGCACTGACAGAGAAGCGTGACACTGGGGCACTGGCAGAGAAGGGTGGGAGCTGGTGGCACTGACAGAGAAGGGTGACACTGAGGACACTAACAGAGAAGGGTATGAGCTGGTGGCACTGACAGAAGGGTGGGAGCTGGTGGCACTGGCAGAGAAGGGTGACGCTGGGGACACTGACAGAGAAGGTTGATGCAGGGGACACTGACAGAGAAGGGTGCAAACTGGTGGCACTGACAGAGAAGGGTGGGAGCCGGTGGCACTGACAGAGAAGGGTGGGAGCTGGTAGCACTGACAGTGAAGGGTGACAGGGGACACTGACAGAGAAGGGTGGGAGCTGGTAGCACTGACAGTGAAGGGTGACAGGGGACACTGACAGAGAAGGGTGATGCGAGGGACACTGACAGAGAAGGGTGATGCGAGGGACACTGACAGAGAAGGGTGATTGGAGCAGGTTTTGGTTCCTTCTCACCAGGAGCATTCTGGCTATCCAAACCGCCACCTCAAAGTCGGGTTTGTCCATCTAATGTCACCTGAAATTTGGGATCACCTCGAATCCTGTGAAGATTATTATTTCTCGTTACGTTTGCCTTGCCTAGTATTATTTCTTTTATTTGGCTCTTTCTGTGGGACTGCAATGTGAATAATTCTGAACAATTCTGGGCGCTCTATAGTATCACCCTGCAAAGGCACTTTGTTAGTCGGCTGAAGATGTAAATACAACACCCTCGTGTATTAGATTTGTGATCTTCATATCACTGCAGACAGTCTGTGTGGTGACGGCACATTGCCTACATAGGAAGAAATGCTTTGTGGTCAGGGAATTGGTCTCTTGCCCAAACCATCATTTCTGAAAATTAATCTGAGCTGTTTTCATGTTAGAAATAAATACATTTTTGTTTTATAATGAATTTGTCAGACTGGAGTCCTCACTTTCCCCTTTCCAGTGGGAAATGTCTCACCCTAGAATTTCCATCTTCTCTGATGGACAGTAAAAGGGAAAAGATCCTCTACTCTCCTCTACTCTACCACAAAAGATCTTCATAGCAGAGGATATACCCCATAATGGAGAACTCCGACCCCATCTGGATTGTTGAGCAATAAAACTGTCTAGTCAGTGGAGTGCATCAATCAATCCAATGATGCCCCACAGTAAATTAATTTATGGTTAAACTTAAAGCTAAACTTCAGGTAAATACACAAATTGCAGTGTTTCTGGATGGGAGAGGAAGGCGATGATTTCCAACTCCCGGACATCTTCCCAGAGCCCCTGCAGGAAATTAAAGTTTTAGGCATCGAATTTGGTCCCGGCGATAATGGTCTTGCAAATTGGGTAAACAGACTACAAGATGCCGATGACAAGGTTACCAGCTGGAAGGATTGGAAACATTCTTACAGGGAAAGGATTGACCTGGTTAAAACGTACCTGATCCTGGTATTTCTGTATGTCAGCTTTGTCTGTGTTTTGCCAGTGTCTTTCAATGCGAAGATCTCCGGTAAAAGGGCACTTTCACACTGAGGCGCTTTTCGGCCGATAGCGCCTGCAAAGCACCGCTGGTTAAAAGCACCTCTGCAGCATCGCTTTGCTAGGGCTTTGCCGCAGCTGCCCATTGATTTAGATGGGCAGGGGAGCTTTTGGAGCGGTGTATACACTGCTCCCAAAGCGCCTCAAAGAAGCTGCTTGCAGGACTTTTAGCGTCCTGCCAGCGCACCGCTCCAGTGTGAAAGCCCTTAGGCTTTCACAGGAGAGTGACAGAGTGGTCGTACGGGGCTTTCGATACTCGACGGGATTTTGATTTTGAGACACATTTTCTAGTTAGCTTAGTAGTCCATTACTTCATATGACCAGAGACCACAGATTGTTTATTGTACACCAAACTCCGATCTGATCCATGTCCTACACAACTCCACCATAGACCACAGATTGTGGTGCTTGTTTCTTATGGTAATTTGGACAATGAATGATGTGGAGTTATTCTACATCTAAAATCAAATAAATGAAAATAAAAAAACTTCAAATATTTTCTTTTTCCTGGCTTCTTGTATTCTGGAAGCTTCTACAGACCTCCACCAAAACCATACTAACATGTCTATGGGATCAGCAGTAGGGATGAGCCAAACGCCCCCTGGTTCGGTTCGCAGCAGAACATGCAAACAGGCAAACAATCTGTTTGAACACGCAAACACAGTTAAAGTCTATGGGACACGAACATGAAAAATCAAAAGTGCTAATTTTAAAGGCTAATATACAAGTTATTGTCATAAAAAGTGATTGGGGACCCGGGTCCTGCCCCAGGGGACATGTATCAATGCAAAAAAAAGTTTAAAAAACTGCAGTTTTTTTCGGGAGCACTGATTTTAATAATGCTTAAAGTGACACAATAAAAGTGAAATATTCCTTTAAATTTTGTACCTGGGGGGTGTCTATAGTATGCCTATAAAGGGGCGCATGTTTCCCGTGTTTAGAACAGTCCGAGAGCAAAAGGACATTTCTAAAGAAAAAAAAGTCATTTAAAACTACTTGCGGCTATAATGAATTGGGTGGACTACAGCAACAGCGCTACGCCATTTCTACTACTTACTACAAGCTTATTTTTATCTACCTAAATGTGAGTGTTTTTAATCTGTTTTTTACAACATTAAATATATCTTACGGTATTACAATATGTGAGTCTCTCTCTCAATATGATCCAATACATATGAACACGGGTGAACTATTGGAGTTTTTGATGACCACATTCCACCTGCTGGCCATTTATTTGCGCATATCAACCTTGGAGCCTATCCGTGGAATAGGGATCTGGTAACCCTCCACAGAAAGCTTGTCACGACTTTTAAGGCGTACATCTCTTCAAGTCTGTGACCTCCGGTAAGCCTCATTCCAATAAGTGTTGACGCCGACAGGACCACGATCATCTCACCTAGAACACCATACAGTGTCAACGGCTGTTCACGAGCATATTTTGTCACTTATATGGACTATACCGCTGTATATATACATATATAGCTTGGTTGTTCTTCACCCATCACCCACTTATTTTTATGATTTATTTGATATATTTTTATACATAATATAGTCATATTTATGTGACTAATTTAAATTCACGGATTAATCTTATACCCATGCACATCAGCACTTCAGCGCAACATACATATTTCTTTCAATTTATAATGAATTGTTGGTCCCGGCAATACAAATAAAAGTTCATTGATAAAAATTAAAAAAGAAATGCGTGGTTGTCCCCCCCAAATTCCATACCAGGCCCTTCAGGTCTGAGGAAGGTAGAGGAAGAAGCAGGGGGAAGAACAAGATGGAGAAAGAAGAAGAAAACGGAAGGAAGACCAGAAGAAGCGGGGAAAGAAGAAGAATAAAAGAATTACAAATTTACATGGGGGGGCCGGGATCTGGGGGTCCCCTTGTTAAAGGGTGCTTCCAGATTCCGATAAGCCCCCCCGCCCGCAGACCCCCACAACCACCGGGCAAGGGGTGTGGAGATGAGGCCCTTGTCCCCATCAACATGGGGACATCCTCCCCATGTTGAGGGCATGTGGCCTGGTACGGTTCAGGAGTGGGGGCGCTCTCCTGCGTGCTCGGATAAGGGTCTGGTATGAATTTTTGGGGGGACCCCCATGCCATTTTTTTTTACATTTTGGCGCGGGGCTCCCCTTAATATCCATACCAGACCTGAAGGGCCTGGTGTGGAATTTGGGGGGACTCCCACACATTTTTTTTTAATTTTGGTTCGGGGTTCCTCTTAATATCCATACCAGACCCCAAGGGCCTGGTAATGGACTGTGGGGATATCCCATGCTGTTTTTTTCAATGACGTTTATCTGTATTGCTGGGACCGACAATTCATTGTAGCCGCGAGTAGTTTTAAATGACTTTTTTTTCCTTTAGAAATGTCATTTTGATCTTGGACTGTTCTAAACACTGGAAACATGCGCCCCTTTACAGGCATACTTTACACACCCCAGGTACAAAATTTTAAGGAATATTTCACTTTTATTTTTTCACTTTAAGCATCATTAAAATCACTGCTCCCGAAAAAATGTCAGTTTTTAAAACTTTTTTTTGCACTGATACATGGGCAGGACCCGGGTCCCCAAACACTTTTTATGGCAATAACTTGCATATAAGCCTTTAAAATTAGCACTTTTGATTTCTCCCATAGACTTTCAAAGGGTGTTCCGCAGCTTTTGAATTTGCCTCTGTATGTCAGATCAGACATGGCCACTCCGAGTACTAGAGTGCCTCTGTATGTCAGATCAGACATGGCCACTCCGAGTACTAGAGTACCTCTGTATGTCAGATTAGACATGGCCACTCCGAGTACTAGAGTACCTCTGTATGTCAGATCAGACATGGCCACTCCGAGTACTAGAGTACCTCTGTATGTCAGATCAGACATGGCCACTCCGAGTACTAGAGTACCTCTGTATGTCAGATCAGACATGGCCACTCCGAGTACTAGAGTACCTCTGTATGTCAGATCAGACATGGCCACTCCGAGTACTAGAGTGCCTCTGTATGTCAGATCAGACATGGCCACTCCGACTACTAGAGTACCTCTGTATGTCAGATCAGACATGGCCACTCCAGGTACTAGAGTGCCTCTGTATGTCAGATCAGACATGGCCACTCCGAGTACTAGAGTACCTCTGTATGTCAGATCAGACATGGCCACTCCGAGCACTAGAGTACCTCTGTATATCAGATCAGACATGGCCACTCCGAGTACTAGAGTACCTCTGTATATCAGATCAGACATGGCCACTCCGAGTACTAGAGTACCTCTGTATGTCAGATCAGACATGGCCACTCCAAGTACTAGAGTACCTCTGTATATCAGATCAGACATGGCCACTCCGAGTACTAGAGTACCTCTGTATGTCAGATCAGACATGGCCACTCCGAGTACTAGAGTACCTCTGTATGTCAGATCAGACATGGCCACTCCGAGTACTAGAGTACCTCTGTATGTCAGATCAGACATGGCCACTCCGAGTACTAGAGTACCTCTGTATGTCAGATCAGACATGGCCACTCCGAGTACTAGAGTACCTCTGTATATCAGATCAGACATGGCCACTCCGAGCACTAGAGTACCTCTGTATGTCAGATCAGACATGGCCACTCCGAGTACTAGAGTACCTCTGTATGTCAGATCAGACATGGCCACTCCGAGTACTAGAGTACCTCTGTATATCAGATCAGACATGGCCACTCCGAGTACTAGAGTACCTCTGTATATCAGATCAGACATGGCCACTCCGAGCACTAGAGTACCTCTGTATGTCAGATCAGACATGGCCACTCCGAGTACTAGAGTGCCTCTGTATGTCAGATCAGACATGGCCACTCCGAGTACTAGAGTGCCTCTGTATGTCAGATCAGACATGGCCACTCCGAGTACTAGAGTACCTCTGTATATCAGATCAGACATGGCCACTCCGAGTACTAGAGTACCTCTGTATGTCAGATCAGACATGGCCACTCCGAGTACTAGAGTACCTCTGTATGTCAGATCAGACATGGCCACTCCGAGTACTAGAGTACCTCTGTATATCAGATCAGACATGGCCACTCCGAGTACTAGAGGGCCTCTGTATGTCAGATCAGACATGGCCACTCCGAGTACTAGAGTACCTCTGTATATCAGATCAGACATGGCCACTCCGAGTACTAGAGTACCTCTGTATATCAGATCAGACATGGCCACTCCGAGTACTAGAGTACCTCTGTATGTCAGATCAGACATGGCCACTCCGAGTACTAGAGTACCTCTGTATATCAGATCAGACATGGCCACTCCGAGTACTAGAGGGCCTCTGTATGTCAGATCAGACATGGCCACTCCGAGTACTAGAGTACCTCTGTATATCAGATCAGACATGGCCACTCCGAGTACTAGAGTACCTCTGTATGTCAGATCAGACATGGCCACTCCGAGTACTAGAGTACCTCTGTATATCAGATCAGACATGGCCACTCCGAGTACTAGAGTACCTCTGTATGTCAGATCAGACATGGCCACTCCGAGTACTAGAGTACCTCTGTATATCAGATCAGACATGGCCACTCCGAGTACTAGAGTACCTCTGTATGTCAGATCAGACATGGCCACTCCGAGTACTAGAGTGCCTCTGTATGTCAGATCAGACATGGCCACTCCGAGTACTAGAGTGCCTCTGTATGTCAGATCAGACATGGCCACTCCGAGTACTAGAGTGCCTCTGTATGTCAGATCAGACATGGCCACTCCGAGTACTAGAGTACCTCTGTATATCAGATCAGACATGGCCACTCCGAGTACTAGAGTACCTCTGTATATCAGATCAGACATGGCCACTCCGAGTACTAGAGTACCTCTGTATGTCAGATTAGACATGGCCACTCCGAGTACTAGAGTACCTCTGTATATCAGATCAGACATGGCCACTCCGAGTACTAGAGTACCTCTGTATATCAGATCAGACATGGCCACTCCGAGTACTAGAGTACCTCTGTATATCAGATCAGACATGGCCACTCCGAGTACTAGAGTACCTCTGTATGTCAGATCAGACATGGCCACTCCGAGTACTAGAGTACCTCTGTATGTCAGATCAGACATGGCCACTCCGAGTACTAGAGTACCTCTGTATGTCAGATCAGACATGGCCACTCCGAGTACTAGAGTACCTCTGTATATCAGATCAGACATGGCCACTCCGAGTACTAGAGTACCTCTGTATGTCAGATCAGACATGGCCACTCCGAGTACTAGAGTACCTCTGTATGTCAGATCAGACATGGCCACTCCGAGCACTAGAGTACCTCTGTATGTCAGATCAGACATGGCCACTCCGAGTACTAGATTACCTCTGTATATCAGATCAGACATGGCCACTCCGAGTACTAGAGTACCTCTGTATGTCAGATCAGACATGGCCACTCCGAGTACTAGAGTGCCTCTGTATGTCAGATCAGACATGGCCACTCCGAGTACTAGAGTACCTCTGTATGTCAGATCAGACATGGCCACTCCGAGTACTAGAGTACCTCTGTATATCAGATCAGACATGGCCACTCCGAGTACTAGAGGACCTCTGTCTGTCAGATCAGACATGGCCACTCCGAGTACTAGAGTACCTCTGTATATCAGATCAGACATGGCCACTCCGAGTACTAGAGTACCTCTGTATATCAGATCAGACATGGCCACTCCGAGTACTAGAGTACCTCTGTATATCAGATCAGACATGGCCACTCCGAGTACTAGAGTACCTCTGTATGTCAGATCAGACATGGCCACTCCGAGTACTAGAGTACCTCTGTATGTCAGTTCAGACATGGCCACTCCGAGTACTAGAGTACCTCTGTATATCAGATCAGACATGGCCACTCCGAGTACTAGAGTACCTCTGTATATCAGATCAGACATGGCCACTCCGAGTACTAGAGTACCTCTGTATATCAGATCAGACATGGCCACTCCGAGTACTAGAGTACCTCTGTATATCAGATCAGACATGGCCACTCCGAGTACTAGAGTACCTCTGTATGTCAGATCAGACATGGCCACTCCGAGTACTAGAGTACCTCTGTATATCAGATCAGACATGGCCACTCCGAGTACTAGAGTACCTCTGTATGTCAGATCAGACATGGCCACTCCAGGTACTAGAGTACCTCTGTATATCAGATCAGAACTGGCCACTCCGAGTACTAGAGTACCTCTGTATGTCAGATCAGACATGGCCACTCCGAGTACTAGAGTACCTCTGTATGTCAGATCAGACATGGCCACTCCGAGTACTAGAGTACCTCTGTATGTCAGATTAGACATGGCCACTCCGAGTACTAGAGTACCTCTGTATATCAGATCAGACATGGCCACTCCGAGTACTAGAGTACCTCTGTATATCAGATCAGACATGGCCACTCCGAGTACTAGAGTACCTCTGTATATCAGATCAGACATGGCCACTCCGAGTACTAGAGTACCTCTGTATATCAGATCAGACATGGCCACTCCGAGTACTAGAGTACCTCTGTATATCAGATCAGACATGGCCACTCCGAGTACTAGAGTACCTCTGTATGTCAGATCAGACATGGCCACTCCGAGTACTAGAGTACCTCTGTATGTCAGATCAGACATGGCCACTCCGAGTACTAGAGTACCTCTGTATGTCAGATCAGACATGGCCACTCCGAGTACTAGAGTACCTCTGTATGTCAGATCAGACATGGCCACTCCGAGTACTAGAGTACCTCTGTATGTCAGATCAGACATGGCCACTCCGAGTACTAGAGTACCTCTGTATATCAGATCAGACATGGCCACTCCGAGTACTAGAGTACCTCTGTATGTCAGATCAGACATGGCCACTCCGAGTACTAGAGTACCTCTGTATGTCAGATTAGACATGGCCACTCCGAGTACTAGAGTACCTCTGTATATCAGATCAGACATGGCCACTCCGAGTACTAGAGTACCTCTGTATATCAGATCAGACATGGCCACTCCGAGTACTAGAGTACCTCTGTATATCAGATCAGACATGGCCACTCCGAGTACTAGAGTACCTCTGTATGTCAGATCAGACATGGCCACTCTGAGTACTAGAGTACCTCTGTATATCAGATCAGACATGGCCACTCCGAGTACTAGAGTACCTCTGTATGTCAGATCAGACATGGCCACTCCGAGTACTAGAGTACCTCTGTATATCAGATCAGACATGGCCACTCTGAGTACTAGAGTACCTCTGTATGTCAGATCAGACATGGCCACTCCGAGTACTAGAGTACCTCTGTATATCAGATCAGACATGGCCACTCCGAGTACTAGAGTACCTCTGTATATCAGATCAGACATGGCCACTCCGAGTACTAGAGTACCTCTGTATATCAGATCAGACATGGCCACTCCGAGTACTAGAGTACCTCTGTATATCAGATCAGACATGGCCACTCTGAGTACTAGAGTACCTCTGTATGTCAGATCAGACATGGCCACTCCGAGTACTAGAGTACCTCTGTATATCAGATCAGACATGGCCACTCTGAGTACTAGAGTACCTCTGTATGTCAGATCAGACATGGCCACTCTGAGTACTAGAGTACCTCTGTATATCAGATCAGACATGGCCACTCTGAGTACTAGAGTACCTCTGTATGTCAGATCAGACATGGCCACTCTGAGTACTAGAGTACCTCTGTATATCAGATCAGACATGGCCACTCCGAGTACTAGAGTACCTCTGTATATCAGATCAGACATGGCCACTCCGAGTACTAGAGTACCTCTGTATGTCAGATTAGACATGGCCACTCCGAGTACTAGAGTACCTCTGTATATCAGATCAGACATGGCCACTCCGAGTACTAGAGTACCTCTGTATGTCAGATCAGACATGGCCACTCCGAGTACTAGAGTACCTCTGTATGTCAGATCAGACATGGCCACTCCGAGTACTAGAGTACCTCTGTATGTCAGATTAGACATGGCCACTCCGAGTACTAGAGTACCTCTGTATGTCAGATCAGACATGGCCACTCCGAGTACTAGAGTACCTCTGTATGTCAGATCAGACATGGCCACTCCGAGTACTAGAGTACCTCTGTATGTCAGATCAGACATGGCCACTCCGAGTACTAGAGTACCTCTGTATGTCAGATCAGACATGGCCACTCCGAGTACTAGAGTGCCTCTGTATGTCAGATCAGACATGGCCACTCCGACTACTAGAGTACCTCTGTATGTCAGATCAGACATGGCCACTCCAGGTACTAGAGTACCTCTGTATGTCAGATCAGACATGGCCACTCCGAGTACTAGAGTACCTCTGTATGTCAGATCAGACATGGCCACTCCGAGCACTAGAGTACCTCTGTATATCAGATCAGACATGGCCACTCCGAGTACTAGAGTACCTCTGTATATCAGATCAGACATGGCCACTCCGAGTACTAGAGTACCTCTGTATGTCAGATCAGACATGGCCACTCCAAGTACTAGAGTACCTCTGTATATCAGATCAGACATGGCCACTCCGAGTACTAGAGTACCTCTGTATGTCAGATCAGACATGGCCACTCCGAGTACTAGAGTACCTCTGTATGTCAGATCAGACATGGCCACTCCGAGTACTAGAGTACCTCTGTATGTCAGATCAGACATGGCCACTCCGAGTACTAGAGTACCTCTGTATGTCAGATCAGACATGGCCACTCCGAGTACTAGAGTACCTCTGTATATCAGATCAGACATGGCCACTCCGAGCACTAGAGTACCTCTGTATGTCAGATCAGACATGGCCACTCCGAGTACTAGAGTACCTCTGTATGTCAGATCAGACATGGCCACTCCGAGTACTAGAGTACCTCTGTATATCAGATCAGACATGGCCACTCCGAGTACTAGAGTACCTCTGTATATCAGATCAGACATGGCCACTCCGAGCACTAGAGTACCTCTGTATGTCAGATCAGACATGGCCACTCCGAGTACTAGAGTGCCTCTGTATGTCAGATCAGACATGGCCACTCCGAGTACTAGAGTGCCTCTGTATGTCAGATCAGACATGGCCACTCCGAGTACTAGAGTACCTCTGTATATCAGATCAGACATGGCCACTCCGAGTACTAGAGTACCTCTGTATGTCAGATCAGACATGGCCACTCCGAGTACTAGAGTACCTCTGTATGTCAGATCAGACATGGCCACTCCGAGTACTAGAGTACCTCTGTATATCAGATCAGACATGGCCACTCCGAGTACTAGAGGGCCTCTGTATGTCAGATCAGACATGGCCACTCCGAGTACTAGAGTACCTCTGTATATCAGATCAGACATGGCCACTCCGAGTACTAGAGTACCTCTGTATATCAGATCAGACATGGCCACTCCGAGTACTAGAGTACCTCTGTATGTCAGATCAGACATGGCCACTCCGAGTACTAGAGTACCTCTGTATATCAGATCAGACATGGCCACTCCGAGTACTAGAGGGCCTCTGTATGTCAGATCAGACATGGCCACTCCGAGTACTAGAGTACCTCTGTATATCAGATCAGACATGGCCACTCCGAGTACTAGAGTACCTCTGTATGTCAGATCAGACATGGCCACTCCGAGTACTAGAGTACCTCTGTATATCAGATCAGACATGGCCACTCCGAGTACTAGAGTACCTCTGTATGTCAGATCAGACATGGCCACTCCGAGTACTAGAGTACCTCTGTATATCAGATCAGACATGGCCACTCCGAGTACTAGAGTACCTCTGTATGTCAGATCAGACATGGCCACTCCGAGTACTAGAGTGCCTCTGTATGTCAGATCAGACATGGCCACTCCGAGTACTAGAGTGCCTCTGTATGTCAGATCAGACATGGCCACTCCGAGTACTAGAGTGCCTCTGTATGTCAGATCAGACATGGCCACTCCGAGTACTAGAGTACCTCTGTATATCAGATCAGACATGGCCACTCCGAGTACTAGAGTACCTCTGTATATCAGATCAGACATGGCCACTCCGAGTACTAGAGTACCTCTGTATGTCAGATTAGACATGGCCACTCCGAGTACTAGAGTACCTCTGTATATCAGATCAGACATGGCCACTCCGAGTACTAGAGTACCTCTGTATATCAGATCAGACATGGCCACTCCGAGTACTAGAGTACCTCTGTATATCAGATCAGACATGGCCACTCCGAGTACTAGAGTACCTCTGTATGTCAGATCAGACATGGCCACTCCGAGTACTAGAGTACCTCTGTATGTCAGATCAGACATGGCCACTCCGAGTACTAGAGTACCTCTGTATGTCAGATCAGACATGGCCACTCCGAGTACTAGAGTACCTCTGTATATCAGATCAGACATGGCCACTCCGAGTACTAGAGTACCTCTGTATGTCAGATCAGACATGGCCACTCCGAGTACTAGAGTACCTCTGTATGTCAGATCAGACATGGCCACTCCGAGCACTAGAGTACCTCTGTATGTCAGATCAGACATGGGCACTCCGAGTACTAGAGTACCTCTGTATATCAGATCAGACATGGCCACTCCGAGTACTAGAGTACCTCTGTATGTCAGATCAGACATGGCCACTCCGAGTACTAGAGTGCCTCTGTATGTCAGATCAGACATGGCCACTCCGAGTACTAGAGTACCTCTGTATGTCAGATCAGACATGGCCACTCCGAGTACTAGAGTACCTCTGTATATCAGATCAGACATGGCCACTCCGAGTACTAGAGTACCTCTGTATATCAGATCAGACATGGCCACTCCGAGTACTAGAGTACCTCTGTATATCAGATCAGACATGGCCACTCCGAGTACTAGAGTACCTCTGTATATCAGATCAGACATGGCCACTCCGAGTACTAGAGTACCTCTGTATATCAGATCAGACATGGCCACTCCGAGTACTAGAGTACCTCTGTATGTCAGATCAGACATGGCCACTCCGAGTACTAGAGTACCTCTGTATGTCAGTTCAGACATGGCCACTCCGAGTACTAGAGTACCTCTGTATATCAGATCAGACATGGCCACTCCGAGTACTAGAGTACCTCTGTATATCAGATCAGACATGGCCACTCCGAGTACTAGAGTACCTCTGTATATCAGATCAGACATGGCCACTCCGAGTACTAGAGTACCTCTGTATATCAGATCAGACATGGCCACTCCGAGTACTAGAGTACCTCTGTATGTCAGATCAGACATGGCCACTCCGAGTACTAGAGTACCTCTGTATATCAGATCAGACATGGCCACTCCGAGTACTAGAGTACCTCTGTATGTCAGATCAGACATGGCCACTCCAGGTACTAGAGTACCTCTGTATATCAGATCAGAAATGGCCACTCCGAGTACTAGAGTACCTCTGTATGTCAGATCAGACATGGCCACTCCGAGTACTAGAGTACCTCTGTATGTCAGATCAGACATGGCCACTCCGAGTACTAGAGTACCTCTGTATGTCAGATTAGACATGGCCACTCCGAGTACTAGAGTACCTCTGTATATCAGATCAGACATGGCCACTCCGAGTACTAGAGTACCTCTGTATATCAGATCAGACATGGCCACTCCGAGTACTAGAGTACCTCTGTATATCAGATCAGACATGGCCACTCCGAGTACTAGAGTACCTCTGTATATCAGATCAGACATGGCCACTCCGAGTACTAGAGTACCTCTGTATGTCAGATCAGACATGGCCACTCCGAGTACTAGAGTACCTCTGTATGTCAGATCAGACATGGCCACTCCGAGTACTAGAGTACCTCTGTATGTCAGATCAGACATGGCCACTCCGAGTACTAGAGTACCTCTGTATGTCAGATCAGACATGGCCACTCCGAGTACTAGAGTACCTCTGTATGTCAGATCAGACATGGCCACTCCGAGTACTAGAGTACCTCTGTATGTCAGATCAGACATGGCCACTCCGAGTACTAGAGTACCTCTGTATATCAGATCAGACATGGCCACTCCGAGTACTAGAGTACCTCTGTATGTCAGATCAGACATGGCCACTCCGAGTACTAGAGTACCTCTGTATGTCAGATTAGACATGGCCACTCCGAGTACTAGAGTACCTCTGTATATCAGATCAGACATGGCCACTCCGAGTACTAGAGTACCTCTGTATATCAGATCAGACATGGCCACTCCGAGTACTAGAGTACCTCTGTATATCAGATCAGACATGGCCACTCCGAGTACTAGAGTACCTCTGTATGTCAGATCAGACATGGCCACTCTGAGTACTAGAGTACCTCTGTATATCAGATCAGACATGGCCACTCCGAGTACTAGAGTACCTCTGTATGTCAGATCAGACATGGCCACTCCGAGTACTAGAGTACCTCTGTATGTCAGATCAGACATGGCCACTCCGAGTACTAGAGTACCTCTGTATGTCAGATCAGACATGGCCACTCCGAGTACTAGAGTACCTCTGTATGTCAGATCAGACATGGCCACTCCGAGTACTAGAGTACCTCTGTATATCAGATCAGACATGGCCACTCCGAGTACTAGAGTACCTCTGTATGTCAGATCAGACATGGCCACTCCGAGTACTAGAGTACCTCTGTATATCAGATCAGACATGGCCACTCCGAGTACTAGAGTACCTCTGTATATCAGATCAGACATGGCCACTCCGAGTACTAGAGTACCTCTGTATATCAGATCAGACATGGCCACTCCGAGTACTAGAGTACCTCTGTATATCAGATCAGACATGGCCACTCCGAGTACTAGAGTACCTCTGTATATCAGATCAGACATGGCCACTCCGAGTACTAGAGTACCTCTGTATATCAGATCAGACATGGCCACTCCGAGTACTAGAGTACCTCTGTATATCAGATCAGACATGGCCACTCCAGGTACTAGAGTACCTCTGTATATCAGATCAGAACTGGCCACTCCGAGTACTAGAGTACCTCTGTATGTCAGATCAGACATGGCCACTCCGAGTACTAGAGTACCTCTGTATGTCAGATCAGACATGGCCACTCCGAGTACTAGAGTACCTCTGTATGTCAGATCAGACATGGCCACTCCGAGTAATAGAGTACCTCTGTATATCAGATCAGACTTGGCCACTCCGAGTACTAGAGTACCTCTGTATATCAGATCAGACATGGCCACTCCGAGTACTAGAGTACCTCTGTATGTCAGATCAGACATGGCCACTCCGAGTACTAGAGTACCTCTGTATGTCAGATCAGACATGGCCACTCCGAGTACTAGAGTACCTCTGTATATCAGATCAGACATGGCCACTCCGAGTACTAGAGTACCTCTGTATGTCAGATCAGACATGGCCACTCCGAGTACTAGAGTACCTCTGTATGTCAGATCAGACATGGCCACTCCGAGTACTAGAGTGCCTCTGTATATCAGATCAGACATGGCCACTCCGAGTACTAGAGTACCTCTGTATATCAGATCAGACATGGCCACTCCGAGTACTAGAGTACCTCTGTATGTCAGATCAGACATGGCCACTCCGAGTACTAGAGTGCCTCTGTATATCAGATCAGACATGGCCACTCCGAGTACTAGAGTACCTCTGTATGTCAGATCAGACATGGCCACTCCGAGTACTAGAGTACCTCTGTATGTCAGATCAGACATGGCCACTCCAGGTACTAGAGTACCTATGTATGTCAGATCAGACATGGCCACTCCGAGTACTAGAGTACCTCTGTATGTCAGATCAGACATGGCCACTCCGAGTACTAGAGTACCTCTGTATGTCAGATCAGACATGGCCACTCCGAGTACTAGAGTACCTCTGTATGTCAGATCAGACATGGCCACTCCGAGTACTAGAGTACCTCTGTATGTCAGATCAGACATGGCCACTCCGAGTACTAGAGTACCTCTGTATATCAGATCAGACATGGCCACTCCGAGTACTAGAGTACCTCTGTATATCAGATCAGACATGGCCACTCCGAGCACTAGAGTACCTCTGTATATCAGATCAGACATGGCCACTCCGAGTACTAGAGTACCTCTGTATGTCAGATCAGACATGGCCACTCCGAGTACTAGAGTACCTCTGTATGTCAGATCAGACATGGCCACTCCGAGCACTAGAGTACCTCTGTATGTCAGATCAGACATGGCCACTCCGAGTACTAGTGTTTGGAATCTGTCCCTGCCATAGTGCCGGTGGGGAGAACTTCCAGAGAGGGCCGGACCGGGATGCAGCAAAGCAAATTAGGGCAGGCCTGGCCATGACAGTGTGTCTAGGACACACATTGTAACTTGTAAGGGGTGTGGCCAGCGCAGCGGGCCAATCAGTAGACGGGGGGAGCGGCCATATAAAAAGGGGGCGTGGCTACCACGGACATTCGGCGGGCAGTAACACACGAGGAGGCAGGTTTTTCCCACCCACCCTCCCTAATATAAGGCATTGTTTTGGAGGTTTTAATGTTTTTGTTGTCGTTTCAGGAATCGGAAGCAGAAGGTTCATCATATGAAAAGGGGGGCGTGTTTGTTCGTTGGTCAGTGACGGAGCAGTTATGTAGGTGGTAAGTGTGTGTGGGGGGCTCATCATTAGATGGCCCCTCCGGTTCGTGGGGGGCTCATCATTAGATGGCCCCTCCGGTTTGTGGGGGGCTCATCATTAGATGGCCCCTCTGGTTTGTGGGGGGCTCATCAGTAGATGGCCCCTCCTGGTAGTACATCAAATTATTTATTTGATGATTACTCGTGCACTGCGGGATAGGTGTTTGTCTCCGGGCGGCACAGATGGAGGCCAGTTGGTTATGTTTTATATCCCGCAGTGCCCCCGGTGGTGTTATATATATATACAGATACAGTAGATATATATATATGTTTATAGTACTTAGCTCCGTCACTGACCAATTAACAGGGTGTAACTGATTGTTTACAGTTCTTATGTTTGTTTACGGGTTATGTGTTGATATGTTATTTATCACTATGGTTATTTATATGTGTTTTTCCAGTTATTGGAGTTATGTTTTAATAAAAGGCTGTTGCGGCCATTTACTCCATAAAAGAAGGTGTGGTCTATTATTTAATCTAAAGTAAGGGGAAGTATTTTGGCTGTACCAGCTGGTGGGTAGTATATAGGCTACACTAGTCATGGTGTCAGTAATGTTACCAAACTGGTGAAAATGTTTGTCTGAATTAGGCGCAGGCAGTTCTAAGGGAATCCGTGTTTTATTGAGTTTCCCACCTGCCAGAAACTTTCTGAGGATTTCATTAACCCGCAAACTGTCTGTAATCACCAAATATGACTTGGCTGATCCAAATGGCAGATTCTAAAGTGTCTCACCTTGTGCCAGGTATGTCACTGCCAGGAATGTGCCAGGTATGTCACTGCCAGGAATGTGCCAGGTATGTCACTGCCAGGAATGTGCCAGGTATGTCACTGCCAGGAATGTGCCAGGTATGTCACTGCCAGGAATGTGCCAGGTATGTCACTGCCAGGAATGTGCCAGGTATGTCACTGCCAGGAATGTGCCAGGTAGGTCACTGCCAGGAATGTGCCAGGTATGTCACTGCCAGGAATGTGCCAGGTAGGTCACTGCCAGGAATGTGTCAGGTAGGTCACTGCCAGGAATGTGCCAGGTATGTCACTGCCAGGAATGTGCCAGGTATGTCACTGCCAGGAATGTGCCAGGTATGTCACTGCCAGGAATGTGCCAGGTATGTCACTGCCAGGAATGTGCCAGGTATGTCACTGCCAGGAATGTGTCAGGTAGGTCACTGCCAGGAATGTGCCATTTAGGTCACTGCCAGGAATGTGCCAGGTAGGTCACTGCCAGGAATGTGCCAGGTAGGTCACTGCCAGGAATGTGCCAGGTAGGTCACTGCCAGGAATGTGCCAGGTAGGTCACTGCGAGGAATGTGTCAGGTAGGTCACTGCCAGGAATGTGTCAGGTGGGTCACTGCCAGGTAGATCACTGCTAGGAATGTGTCAGGTAGGTCACTGCCAGGTAGCTCACTGCTAGGAATGTGTCAGGTAGGTCACTGCCAGGTAGATCACTGCTAGGAATGTCAGGTAGGTCACTGCCAGGTAGATCACTGCCAGGAATGTGTCAGGTAGGTCACTGCCAGGTAGATCACTGCTAGGAATGTGTCAGGTAGGTCACTGCCAGGTAGATCACTGCTAGGAATGTGTCAGGTAGGTCACTGCCGGGAATGTGTCAGGTAGGTCACTGCCAGGTAGATCACTGCTAGGAATGTCAGGTAGGTCACTGCCAGGTAGATCACTGCCAGGAATGTGTCAGGTAGGTCACTGCCAGGTAGATCACTGCTGGGAATGTGTCAGGTAGGTCACTGCCAGGTAGATCACTGCTAGGAATGTCAGGTAGGTCACTGCCGGGAATGTGTCAGGTAGGTCACTGCCAGGTAGATCACTGCTAGGAATGTCAGGTAGGTCACAGCTCATTCCGATCTCCAATAAAGACTTGAGAAGATCTTAGAATCTAACACCACAATTTCCAGGAAATTGATGAAAAGCTCTTTACAATCATTGTTCATTCGTTGACATAAATTTCACAGAATTACTGTAAACCGAGATTGTTCCTAATATCCAGAGGGAGATCTCTCTGCGAGCAACTGATATTCTTCTGTGACAAGAATTGTGTTCTTCTATTTCCATTAGTGAAGCTTTCTTCCAAGGACAGAGAAATAGAAGATGGCAGTGGAAGACTTCATTCCCTCATTGTCCAAGGTTGAAGCAGCTATCAGGATCAATTCCAATTCTACACTAATTGCTATAGTGCCAGATCATATTGTGGGTCATAGTCCTAGTCATAGTGCTAGGTCATTGTCAGGGTGCAGGGTCAAAGACATGGTCCAGACCAAAGTGTCGGGTCAGTAATAGTGCTGGTTCATGGTAGGGTTGCCACCTTTTCAACAAGCCAAACCCGAACACTTTAGTGGTGCACAGCAATTATTTTTTGCAGTTTACACTATAGGATTGTAAAAGACCTGGGACACCTTTGAGTGCCCCAATAAGAGTAGTATTGCAGCACATGTAGCGTCCGTGATGAACAGTGGGTGTGGCCAAATTGTGTTATTAATGGGAGAAGCTTAAGGAGCGTAGTTAAATCAAACAATGTTAGTCTGTCCCCCAGTACAGCCCCCCCCCCCCCCAGGTCAGTCTGTACCCCAGTATAATCCCTCCTTGGTCAGTCTGCCCCCCAGTACAGTCCCCCCCAGGTCAGTCTGTCCCCCAGTACAGTCCCCCCCAGGTCAGTCTGTCCCCCAGTACAGTCCCCCCCGGTCAGTCTGTACCCCAGTATAATCCCTCCTTGGTCAGTCTGTCCCCCAGTACAGTCCCCCCCCCCCAGGTCAGTCTGTACCCCAGTATAATCCCTCCTTGGTCAGTCTGTCCCCCAGTACATCCCCCCAGGTCAGTCTGTCATCCAATATAATCCCTCCTTGGTCAGTCTGTCCCCCAGTACAGTCCCCCCCAGGTCAGTCTGTCCCCCAGTACAGTCCCCCCCAGGTCAGTCTGTCCCCCAGTACAGTCCCCCCCAGGTCAGTCTGTCATCCAATATAATCCCTCCTTGGTCAGTCTGTCCCCCAGTACAATCTCCCCCCAGGATTCACCTGGACAGGTGGCAACCCTAGTTCATAGTAGTAGTCCATGTCATAGTTCCGGCTGATAGTTTTGGGTCAACGTCATAGTCAGGTTCATAGTGCCAATTCATAGTCATTTGTCTGAGTCAATCTGCTGGGTCAGTTTGGCTCATAGTCATATCCCATAGCTACAAAGTGAAAATGTTCTGGATCAGAATACCATTGGTATAAAACAGAGCCCAGAGCTGATGGCGGGTGCTGGAGGCTTTTGGGGTCTGAATATAGTTAGATTTGTCTAGTAGCTGACACAGGGCCTCTATACAGAGTTTCACAATTGGGTTTCTATGAGCAGGAACTCTGGAACCTGACAAGCTTGACACTTTCACTCTTCTAGGAAGAGGACCACGCCGAACCCACCAACCGTTATCCCACTGAGCATGTCTCGGTAGCTGGTAAGGGCCTTCTCACTAGACTGGGCTGATGAAGATCCATATATCTAGGAAAGGTGAGGCTTCAATACCAAAGTGAACCTACAGCAAATCACACCCAGAAAGCCAAAGCTGGAGAAAAGTAGATCCCCACAGATGGTCAAAGAGTTTGGACATTACAAGTAGAGAGGTGCTAATAAGCTGGTAGAATCCTAGCAGCAGAATCTGTTCTTTGGGTCAGAACATTACAGAGGGACCTGCCTGACAATGGACCAGCTGGAGGCCAATGATCAACACATTTCTCATTCTTCTAAATAAAAACCTGTTTGTCTGAAAGAAAGACTTGTGACTTTTTTTAGTAAAAGGCAAATGTCCCATCATACTTGGTTATGACAGTTATTATAAAATAATCAATATAACTAAAACAACCCCCCACAGTCCTCCCTCGTGTGATATCTAATGAGTGGCTGACACCATAAGCCACCATATGTCC
The DNA here is from genome assembly GCA_028564925.1 of Lithobates sylvaticus. Classification (NCBI taxonomy): domain Eukaryota; kingdom Metazoa; phylum Chordata; class Amphibia; order Anura; family Ranidae; genus Lithobates; species Lithobates sylvaticus. The sequence continues at coordinate 188,053,796 of CM053034.1, forward strand.
ATCATAAAGGCAATGCAATTCTACTCCGAACCAATAAAGTATTTGTGCAAAACACCCAATACAGAAAAAAAACTCAAAAATAATATCTGTGTGAATACAATGTGTAAAACAAAAAAAACACAACACAATAACCGCCCAGTGAGACCACACAAATATTACAATATTATAAATACACTGCAAACCATGTATGTGATATGTGGAAGAATGTCGCCACCCTCTATGGATACTATAGAGATATACAGCCCAAATGTGCAGCAAAAACCCAAAAACACAGCTGTGTGCACAACAAATGCAAAAGAACAATAATGGTGTCACCCACTACAAAGTATCAAAGTCAACCATAAAATGCCCAAAAAAAAATGCAAACCAAAACGCATACAAGCATTACATTATTATGAGGGAAAACCTCCTAAATACATATATACATAAATATATACATACTGTACATACTATACAGTACATGCTGTACATGTACTGTATACATACTATAGATGCTGTACATATACTGTATACATACTATAGATGCTGTACATATACTGTATACATACTATAGATGCTGTACATATACTGTATACATACTATAAATGCTGTACATGTACTGTATACATACTATAAATGCTGTACATATACTGTATACATACTATAGATGCTGTACATGTACTGTATACATACTATACATGCTGTACTGTATACATACTATAGATGCTGTACATGTACTGTATACATACTATAAATGCTGTACATGTACTGTATACATACTATAAATGCTGTACATGTACTGTATACATACTATAAATGCTGTACATGTACTGTATACATACTATAGATGCTGTACATGTACTGTATACATAATATAAATGCTGTACATGTACTGTATACATACTATAGATGCTGTACATGTACTGTATACATACTATAGATGCTGTACATGTACTGTATACATAATATAAATGCTGTAATGTATACATACTATAGATGCTGTACATGTACTGTATACATACTATAGATGCTGTACATGTACTGTATACATACTATAGATGCTGTACATGAACTGTATACATACTATAGATGCTGTACATGTACTGTATACATACTATAGATGCTGTACTGTATACATACTATAAATGCTGTACATGTACTGTATACATACTATAGATGCTGTACTTGTACTGTATACATACTATAGATGCTGTACATACACACTATATTGTAACATGGGGGACCATTAGCTCTCATAGATGCTTTTGTCAGTAATTCAAGCCAGTCAGAGGAGACTGTAATGGAAATTTTTAAGTTCTGTATATAATTGTATTCTATTTTGTATGTATTGCACACGGCACTAATAATGTTTTCATTACATGTTTGCATTCTTTCCAGCCCTGATTAGAATTAGCCTGCCTATGTTACGCCCCTTGTTACCATAAAAGTACAATTGCAATAATAATGTGATACCTACCTAATCATGTGTATAAAAACCTTCAATTGCGTCATAATAAAGGAGAACGGTTATTTGGAAAGATGCGGAGCGTATCTTTTGTGTATAAAAAATAGAGTTACTTAAGCGCTAGTGAGGATTAAAATCAGAGGACCATTAGTGTTTAAGATGGCCAAATGATACAGCTGCAAACCCATAAAAAAGTGTTCCCACACGTGAGTGATATGTTAAAAGTACACAAATAAATGTGTGATGAGTGCGCTTATATCAACCTTACAACAAGATTTGATAAACCTATATGACACTTTAAATATATGGTATATAAACCGTGAACGTGATGTATATAAAACCGTGTAGTGCGGTGATATAAAATTTGTATTTAGACCCCCAACAGGTATTGTTTAAAAAGGGTTAAATAATTGACAAGAATCTGTCAAGTTGCTCCTGTGGAATGTGGAACATCCTTTGGTAGTTAGCCTTGATTGATTGAATGATTAGATGATTGAATGAGTGGGGCACTTAAAAGATTGCTATTAGTAGGTATCAATTTCCTATTATTCAATATGAAGCTAGTGCCAATCTTTAGTCCCATATATTTTGTGTCTGTTCCCTACAGCAGTAGTTATTTATTTGGAACCACTAATCAATATGAGGATAGTAGTTGCTTATCTATAAAATGTCCATGTCATGGGTGACAAGCAGTTAAAGGGAATAGGTTGGGGTCACACGATAGGTCTGATTGGGTCCGCCTGTCCATTTTTCAGGTGGACCTCATCTGATTCTCCATTCACCACTATAGATCGAAACAGACTTGTGTCCATTTACACCGGCCTACTTCTAATCTGACCTGCTAAACCAAATGGAAAGGGATGGGATTGGAGGCAGTTGGGCATAAATGGACAGCCAGTTTGTTTACAGCAGAGTGGGCCATGTCCGTGTCCTTGTCCATGGCCGTGTCCATGTCCGTGGCCGTGTCTGTGGCCGTGTTCTTGTCCGTGGCCGTGTCTGTGGCCATGTTCTTGTCCGTGGCTGTGTCTGTGGCCGTGTTCTTGTCCATGTCACAGTTATGAAGAAGCCTTCATAACCAACAACACAGGCAGGCCACGACCTCCGAAAGATTTACCCCCCTTCATGACCAACCCATATTTTGGGATATGGCACTGTTATTTGAACTGACAATTGGAACGCTGTACACAAATAAAATTGATGTCCTTTTTTCCCCACAAACAGAGCTTTCTTTTGGTGGTACAAAAGAGCGACAATTTTGAAACCAAAAAATATATATTTTTTACTTTCTACTATAAAATATCCAATAAAAAAATTTTAAAAATCAAATTTCTTCATCAATTTAGGCCAGTATTCTGCTACATATTTTTGGTAAAAAATCCCAATAAGTGTATATTGATTGGTTTGCACAAAAGTTATCACATCTACAAACTATGGGATAGATTTATGGAATCCTTATTTATTTCATTTCTTTTACTAGTAATGATGGCAGTCAGCGACTTATAGTGGGATTGCGGCGGACAAATCGGATTGTGTCCAATCACAGCCGGTTACATGTACTGTCCACATGCATCACCACCCATCAAAGTACCTGTCACAGTTCATCTGAGTACCTGCGTACCCGTCACCAGCGCATCAATGTACCAGAGTACCTGTCACCAGGCCATCAGAGTACCCGAGTGTTGTGCAATCTTATGCAAGTCTACCTAGGTGTGTGAGGTATGGCCTACCTGTCACCAGGCCATCAGAGTGCCCGAGTACCTGTCACCAGCCCATCAGAATACCCGAGTACCTGTCACCAGCCCATCAGAATACCCAAGTACCTGTCACTAGCCCATCAGAGTACCCGAGTACCTGTCACCAGCCCATCAGAATACCCAAGTACCTGTCACCAGCCCATCAGAGTACCCGAGTACCTGTCACCAGCCCATCAGAGTACCCAAGTACCTGTCACCAGCCCATCAGAGTACCCAAGTACCTGTCACCAGCCCATCAGAGTACCCGAGTACCTGTCACTAGCCCATCAGAGTACCTATTTTTAGCCCATGCCTCATAGAATATGTGTTGGGGTGTTTGCTTTCCAAAATGGAGTCATTTTGTGGGTAATTCCACTGTCCTGGTGCTCCAGGACCTTCAAAAGTGTGATAGGTAGGAATGAAATGAGATGTGTAATTTATGCTCCTAGAACGCCTGCGTTCAATTTTGGGCCTCTGTATGTTTCCAGGCTATGCAAAAGTCTCACACATGTGGTAATGCCATACTCGGGAAGAGTAGCAGAATGTATTTTGGGGTGTCATTTTTGCTATATACATGCTTTGTGTTAGAAATATCTTATAAATTGGCAACTTTGTGTAAAAAAAAAAAAAAAAAAAAAAAGATTTTAATTTTCTTTCCACGTTTTGTGAAGACTTGTGTAAAAAAAATTAACCATTCAAAAGACTCATTATGCCTCATAGAATATACGTTGGGGTGTTTGTTTTCCAAAATGGGGTCATTTTGTGGGTAATTCCATTGTCCTGGTGCTCCAGGGCCATCACAAATGTAATAGGTCGTTAGGAAATTAGAGGCGTCATTTATGCTCCTAGAACCCCTGATGGCGCTCCCTGCATGTTGGACCTCTCTGTGTGGTCAGGCTGTGTAAAAGTCCCACACATGTGGTATCGCCATACTCAGGAGGAGTAGCAGAATGTATTTTGGGGTGTAATTGGAAGTATGCATATGCTTTGTGTGAGAAATAACTTGTTATTATGACAATTTTGTGAAAAAAAATCTTAATTTTCCCAAGAATTGTGGGAAAAAATGACAACTTCAAAAAACTCACCATGCCTCTTACTAAATACATTGGACTGTATACTTTTCAAAAAGGGGTCATTTGGGGGTATTTGTAGTTTCCTGACATTTCAGAGCCTCAAGAAATGAGATAGGCCGTCAGTGCATCAGGTGTGATCAATTTTCAATGATTTGCACCATAGCTTGTAGACTCTATAACTTTCACAGAGACTAAATAATATCCACTAATTTAGGTGTAAACAGTATAAATTTTGGCCCAAATGAATGAACAAAAATTACTTATTTGCAAAATGTTATCATAGAAACTAAAAAAAAAAAAAGTGTTATTTTTTTCTAAATTTTTGCTCTTTTTTCACTTATGTCGCAAAAAATAGAAGAAAACAGCAGTGTTTAAATACCACCAAAATAAAGCTCTATTTGTATGAAAAAAATGATAAAAATGTTGTTTGGGTAACGTGTTGCATGACTGAGTAATTGGCATTCAAAGTGTGAGAGCGCTGAAAGCTAAAAATTGGTCTGGGCAGGAAGGGTGTATAAATGCCCGGTATTGAAGTGGTTACATAGACTGCCATTCTGCCTGTGTACAAAACAATCAGCGGGTACCAGTGGACATCGAGTCCGCTGGACCCGCTGATCGGAACTGATACCTGGAAATGCAGGATCACTTACATTTCACTTACATCGTGGCTCTATCGTGTCTCTATCGTGGCTCTATCATGTCCCTTTTGTGGCTCTATCATGTCTCTATCGCGGCTCTAACATGGTTCTATCATAGCTCTATCATGTCTCTATCGCGGCTCTAACATGGTTCTATCATAGCTCTGTCATGTCTCTATTGCGGCTCTAACATGGTTCTATCATAGCTCTATGTAGCGGGAGGAAGTAGAGAGGAGACATTGCTGGAAGTGGCAGCAGAGGAGGGTGAAGATCTGATACATATTAAAGTTGAGGGTAAAGTAGAAGAAGAAGAAGAGAGGTATGTGAGGGATGATCAGCAGTCTATGGAGGAGGAATAACAGGGATATTTATAGAGGAGGACACTCCTACAGAGATCAGCACAGTGATGATACCGGAGCGATCCAGGACATATTTGTGGAGGAATTTAAAAGGGAGAAATACTATTGGCTTCACCTGCAGTATACACCAGTCCAAATAGGACCCTGATAGAAGTATCTGGATAACACCAACTACCTGTTGATGCGAGTTACTACATAGCTATAAGGTGAGAGTTCTGTGAGACCATAACCCAGGAGAAGATATATGGAATTCTATATCAATAATACCACCTATTAATTATAATACATATCATTGTGATTTGGAGGATGCTTTCATTTTACTTCTCATAGACTATTAATCCATCACGTTTAAATATTTAGACTATCCAAACACTCGATTTTTTATTTATATTTTTTTATTCAATTTATTCATTTTTTATCTGTTATTTTGTATGCTATTAGATTTCTAAATTTTTTGGAAGACACCTATAGGAAATATGTTTATCACTGTTTGCATATGACACTTTAGATATTTTTATCACTGTATGCAATTGTCACTTTACATATTGGCATTTGATGATTACTGCACTTTATGATCTACGTATAAGATATTATTGCATTATTGCTTATGTTTCTAGAGAATTAATTTCTCTTATTTAAGTGTTTTTTTTTTCACATTGCGCGAAATCACTTTATATTTATTTATATCATGGCTCTATCATGACTCTATCATGGTTCTACCATGGCTCTATCATGGTTCTAACATGACTCTATCATGGCTCTATTATGGCTCTATCGTGGTTCAATCGTAGCTCTATCATGTCTCTACCATGGCTCTATCGTGTCTCTATCATGGTCCTATGATAGCTCTATCATGGCTCTATCATGGTTCTATCATGAGTCTATCATGGCTCTATCATGGTTCTATCATGAGTCTATCATGGCTCTATCATGGCTCTATCATTGTTCTATCATGGTTATATCATGGCTCTATCACGATTCTATCGTGGTTCTATCATGGCTCTATCAGGACTCTATCATGGCTCTGTCATGGTTCTATCATGACTCTATCATGGTTCTATCATGGCTCTCTCACATAACATGGCTGCCGGGTGCTAATTTTGTACATTATTATAGTTAAATAAGTAAACAAAATCAGCACCCAGCAGCCAGGGTATGTGCCACACTGTTGCAGAGCCATGATAGAGTATATAAAACACACAAAAATTGGCGCACTGAAGCTTTGGGAGGAGTGGGTGTGGACTAAGTTCAATGAGAGAGCATCTGTGTGTCTCTAGGAGTCTCTGATGAACAGTCTATGGGATGAACTGTGGTCTGTATACGGCTCGGGTAAGAAGAAGGAGGAAGGAAACTCTTCAGGTACAAAAGGCAAGGAGAGAGAGCAGCACCATCTGAGTGCAGTATTACAAATGATTTACATTTTACATATGTACACTCACAGAATAAAATGAAGAAGGTCAGTGTTGGGCACAGTACAGGGTTCATCCACTCTATGTGGGGGACATACTGTGGTGTGTGGGGGTGTCCCTCTGGTCGTGGCCGTGCTGGTGGCTCCTAACACTTCCTAGTCCATAGGTGTACACAGGAAGAAGCCACTGACATAACTACCGGATGTTCGATGGATCGGGCGGTGCGTGTTCGGAGAATGCGTTCTCCTTCCTCAGGCATTAGGTTTGGCCATCATAATGGTGGTATTAATGTAATTCCGAGATTGGTGGGCGTGGAAAGGCTTAATCCATCAATCATGGAAAAAAGGGCTGACAGACTAATAATAGACTATTTGGGACACTCATAAACTGTCAATAAATACACAAATGGGTAAATAGCCACTAAATAATACTAAATCCTGGATATATAAGAAAAATAAAAAAAAGAGAAAAAAGAAAAAGATAAAGAGGAAATAAAAAGTGGATTAGAAAATAAGACAAGGACATTTTATATAAATAATAAGAATAATCAAAATAGCAAAAAAGAAAAAAAAAACGTAAAAAGAAAAAATATATACATAAAAATAAAAGTCAAAATAAAAATAAAAATAAATAAAATTAAATTGGAAATTACATTGAGAATAAAAATAGATATAGTACAAAATATTGATTATGAGAATTAAAAATAATACATAAAGCATACATAGTTAAAAACAAGCGGACGTAGTGCACTTACTCTTACTGAGGATCAGAGTTTAAAGTAAGGACCATAAGGGTCCGTTACCTGAAAACGTAATGAAAAAAGTAATGGGAGATATTTAGACAGGAGAATTTTTAAGAGGATACATGTATAAACGACAAATGTAAGAAGAGTGACTCCACCTGCTGGCATACAAGTCATATCCCAAAAAGAGGGCTCATATCTGTGACTCTGCAAGGTGAGTCCTACTAGGAGGGGACAGTGGTTGTTATTATAAAAGGGAATTGATCTCCAACTCCTTATTCAATCCTCCAGGTTCCAAAGGGCCTTAAATATATATCCAGTATGATTCATGGGGACATAAACGCTTAAAGCCTTCTGCTGCAGGTTCTTGGGCATAACTTCAATCAAACTTTTAATTCTAGTGAATATTGCTGGTGATATGTGAAAAAATGTTTAGGGACGGTGTGTCAGACCCTGCATCTACTAACTGCCTGTGTTCGCCAAATCTTTTACATAGGGTCTGGATAGTGCGACCCACGTAAAGGAGGCCACAGTGACAAGATATGCAATAAACCAGAAATTCTAAAGAACATGTATAAAAGTCAGATATGGTATAAATTTTACCTTTGGAAGAGAACTTTATGACAAACATGTTGGCACGTAAGGCATAATGCCTTTGGGCACTTATACATACCTCTAATGTGAAAAAACTTTAATGGAGCACTGCCTGTCATGGAGATTTAATTTCACTGAGCGCAATCTGTGTTTTTATGTTTCTGGCCCGTCTGTATGAAGTGAGCGGTTGATCTGTGATGGTGGATGTAAGGTGGGGGTCCTCTTGGATAGACCAGTGTTTGATGAATATGCGCTCCATATTTTTGAATTGGGAGTGTAAATTAGTGATGAATCTGATGGGTTGTGCTCTCAAAACTTTTTTAACCTTTCTATCCACTGAAGCCTCATTTTGTTTATAAAACGCAAAGGCCTCTTTTACAATGGTCAAAGGATAACCCTTCTCCAAAAACTTTTGCCCTAATAATAACCTATGGGTCTCATAATCTGCATCTTTAGTGCAGTTTTGTTTAAGGTGACAATATTGTCTCTTTAGGACATTGGTAACCCATGTAGGATGGTGACAACTTTTACAATGAAGGTAGATGTTATCTGCTGTTGGCTTATTATAATTTTGTGCATGAATGGAACTTAGATCATGGCTGAGCTGAAGATCAAGGAATGCCAGAGTGTTACTGTCACAAACAGAGGTGAATGAAAGGCCTATATTATTATTATTACAATGTATTCATTAACTAAAGTTACGGGGCCATCCCAGATAATGACAATGTCGTCTATATATCTCCCCTAAAGTACTAGGAAGCAAAAGGGTTAATATGCCATATGTGGTGGTTCTCCCACAGACCCATGGTCAGGTTGGCATAACTCAGGGCAAAATTTGCCCCCATGGCTGTACCATGGGTCTGAAGATAAAAATGCCCACCAAATTCAAAATAATTATGGATTAAACAGTACCGGGTAACTTACAAAATGAATGCAGCTTGAAAGGGATTAATGGATTGGTCCTCATTGAGGAAATGTGGTATAGAAGTGTATAAAGAGGCCACGTCTGGGAAAAGCCACAGATATGATGGCTCCCAAGAGTAGTCACAGAGCATCTGTAACAGATGTATGCTATCTTTAACATAGAATGGAAGGTTTTGGGCCAAAGGTTGTAAAAAAGAATCAATATAGATGGAAAAATAGCTAGTAACACTCTCCGTGGCCTCGACTATCGGTCTCCCATGTGGATGCTTAGGGTCTTTGTGAATTTTTGGGAGATAGTAAAAATACAGCCTATGATAAAAATTTTGTTTGAGGCTTCAGATTTTTCAAGGAGTCCCCCAGATGATGCCCTATCAATAATTTTGTGTGCCTCAGAAATGAATGTGGGGAGTGGGTCTTGAGGCAAAATGGTATAGGTGTTGGTATCTGAGAGTAGGCGAAGGGACTTTTTGATGTAGTCTGATCTGTTTAGGACTACGATACCACCACCCTTATCAGCAGATCTAATGATAAGGTCATGATTTTGAGTAAAATTCTTGAGAGCACTGTGTTTAGATGAAGTAAGATTGGAAGAAGAGGAAGAAACTCTGGGGGTATGTTGGCATAATTTAAGAATATCTTTATACACTACCTGATAAAAGGTTTGGGCCATTGCAAATTGGCACTTGGTGACAATTGGTGGTCTGATAGATTGAATATTTTTATTGTCTGCCAACTTTCTTTTTTATGTCTATGACGTCCCCCTCTCCTAACTCGTCTGTGCGCTTTCTTTTTGACGTGGGTAAGGGGTTAGTACTAAAAAAAATAGTTATCCACAACTGTAGATCCAAAATTAATAGGAGGGACGGGTGCCTCTATATAGTGAGGACAATTATCTAGTGTCAAAGATGGGTGAACTGGAATGTCAGAGGGAACATGGGTGCCCTGTGGTGTAATGGTTGTGGACAATGAATGGGGATGATGTTGAGGAGATGACAAGGGCCGGCAGGCGATAGATCAATATGATTAGGAGCCTGATTATCATGGGAGGATACAGACTGCTGGGAATTGGGTGAACTTGGAGTTGAAGTGGGTGGAATGGTGGGGGGACCAGCCTGTGTTAGAGGGTGAGACGGCTTGCCCGGAGGGGGATGAGTGTCCCACTGTTTCTGGGGATATAGGCGGAAAGACCAAATTTTTCTAGGAGTGGGTCGTGACTGACATGGATGACTGGGGGGATTAGAAGACAAATGAGGGAAAGGCTGGGGAATGGAGTGTGGGGTGGAAGGCACGGATGTCCTTTTCCAGCAAAACCCACGTTTGGTAGTGTAGTCGTCAAAATCCCTGCGTATTTTGCTGTTTAACTCTTGATTTTAATTACATTATCCTCATAATATTTGGTATTGAGTTTCAATTTTCTAAACCATAAAAGAGGAAGGTGAGGAGTGTTCTGGATAAGTCAGTAAGTGCCTCAGAGAATTTAATATCTCTTTGTTGAATGATAATATCTATCCACTTACTAGTACAAAATTCAGAAATATATGACCACTAATGAAGGTGACAGGAAAGTAGAAGTTTTGGTGTTTCTAAGGCCAATGGGTCTGATTTTGTATAGCAAATATTTTTTGAGAAAAAAACTTGTCCCACCATTGGAAGTTAGCCTCATTAAAGGTGTCCTCTATTTTTACGAAATTGGGCACAAAGGTGTTTATAGGAGGAATGTGGGATGAAGATGAAAAAAGTTGTGTGGGAAACACAGAATATAATTCTGCCAGAATTCCATGTTTAACTTTTTCTATATCATGGATAATATTCATGATACGCAAAGACAATCAAATACAAAAGAGTGATAAAAATAAAAATGATGAAGATAAAACCTAAATAAAATAGCTGTAGTACAGAAAGAATAAATGTATCCAACGTATAAAATGCATGATGTATAAAACATAAGTTATAGGACATAAAATATATCATAAAAAACACACTGATGTGTGAAATGTCAATCAAATATATATAAGCAACAAAATTAATTTACAGGGTTCATTTTCATTTTTATTTTTATTTCTGTTTATCTATTTTTTCTTTTTATATAATATAATATATTTTCTAATCCACATTTTCTTTCCTCTTCATCTTTTTCTTTTCTCTCTTTTTCTTTTTCTTATATATCCAAGATTTAGTTCTATTTAGTGGCTATTTACCCATTTGCGTATTTATTGACACTTTATGAGTGTCCCAAATATTCTATTATTAGCGTGTCAGCCCTTTTTTCTATGATTGATAGGTTAAGCCTTTCCACGCCCACCAATCTCGGAATTACATTAATACCACCATTATGATTGCCGAACCTAATGCCTGAGGAAGGAGCATGCATGCTCCCAACACGCACTGCCCGATCCTTCGAACATCCGGTAGTTATGTCAGTGGCTTCTTCCCGTATACACCTATGGACTAGGAAGTGTTAGGAGCCACCAGCATGGCCACGACCAGAGGGACACCCCTACACACCACAGTATGTCCTCCACATAGAGTGGATGAACCCTGTACTGTGCCCAACGCTGACCTTCTTCATTTTATTCTGTGAGTGTACATATGTAAAATGTAAATCATTTGTAATACTGCACTCAGATGGTGCTGCTCTCTCTTTTTGCCTTTTGAGCCATGGTAGAGTGCCTGCTGCCAGTGTGTTATCATACCATCCATGCCATAAATGTAATGTAGTGTATAATCACACCTATGATGAAGGCAGTCCCACAAACCAATTCCTCTCTGTTCTTGCGTCTGCCATCCACCCCTACCGCCCGCATCACAGCCTGTGGGGAGTGGGGAGCGGAGCTGAGCAGAGGAAGATAGATCACTCCACCAGGGAAGGCAAGCCCAAGCCACAAGAAACTGAAGAAATAGTTCCTTCACTCCCAGTCTCCCACCAGCACACATCTACAGATAGGAGGCACAGGAAATGGGGGGGGGGGGGGGGGTGTAATTCTGAATTTTTTTTTTATTCTGCACTTTGTCTTTGAGATTGCCCGGGGCCCCCCTGCTGAGCTGAGGATGCCGGGCCCGCTACAACATGGCCGGATGTACTGGCTTATCAGCGGCCCTGTCTGTGCATGGCAGACTGGCAGCAGCAATACTACTGGATGGTGAGAGTAAAGTAATTGTGAAGTCTCGTTTTTTTTTTTTTAATTAAAAATAAAAAAAACATATTATTGAAAAAAAACAAAATAACTTAGCGCCAAAGAAAAAGAAACAAATATATAACAATAATTGGCAGCAGCAGTGTGTATGTGAGTTTGACAACGTCACTACAGATCAGAAATGTACAAACACTGCGCTTCGCTAGTGAAAATTCATAAATCGTATCAAAAGATAAATTTCACACATTTGGTAAATTAAAAAATTCCCACAATTGTAAACAAAAGTGCTTGTGCTCCAATGCAAAATATATAATTCGGGGCTCCACTATTCATTGTGAAGATGGAGTGTACACTCACCCTGGCTAGTGTGGTCACAGAGACCCCTAGATGGGATCTTTAATGGTCAATCAAACTGCAGCTAATCCTCCAAGGATGGGGAGAAAAAATGACAGAGGGAAGAGCCCAAAGCGTAAAACCATTTTATTAAAAAAAATTGGTAAAACAAATGTGGGTACACTCACATGTACTGGTGCCTGAACCTGTACCCACGTTTGTTTTACCATTTTTTTTAAATAAAACGATTTTACGCTCTGGGCTCTTCCCTCTGTCATTTTTTCTCCCCCTCCTTGGAGGATTAGCTGCAGTGTGATTGGCCTTCAACAGGGAAAGATGACACAAGTTCCATGCCTGGCACATGTCCTCGATTTGGTGGAGCAGCACTTTTTAAACAGGTACCCAGGTCTGCAAGATCTTCTAAAGCAGGCCAGAAGAGTCTGTAGCCATTTCAGGCAGTCATACACAGCCAGTGTTCGGTTGGCTGAAATTCAGCAGGAATTCCACCTGCCCGTAAACTGCCTGATTTGTGACTTGCCCACCAGGTGGAACTCAACTTTGACAATGCTGCAGCGGCTATACATGTAGCAGAGGGCCGTCAATGAGTACCTGTGTGAGTACGGCAGAACAACAGGCTCAGGCCGGCTCGGCTTGTTTTTCCCTTGCCAATGGCTGCTCATAAAGGATGCATGCACTGTACTGTCACCATTTGAGGAGGCCACAAGGATGGTGAGCTGTGGCAATGCATGCATCAGTGACACAATCCATGTTGTGTTCCCGTTGGAGCAGACTCTGCGTGGCATTATGGACAGGGCACTCAAGCTAGAGCAGCAGGTGGGAGAGGAGGACTTCCTTTCCTCTCAAGGCCCACTTTATGCAGACACCATTCTTGTGATGCCACAGAACACACAAGAGGAAAGGGAGGAATAGGATTCTGGCAGTTTTGGAGGCATTGAAGCAGAGGAAGACATATGTCAAACCTTAAGAAATGGTTTTCAGCTCTCAGAAACCTTGGGAGTCGTACGTGGCTGGGAGGAGACAGTTCCAGATACTGTAATTCTCAGGGACCCTGAGCACTTTGCTTCTCATGCCTCTGCAAATTTGCAAGACAAAATCAACACCTACAATGCTAGGCAGTCTTGCGATTCAAGATCCCAATAATACTTACTCCCTCATTCTTAAAATCCTTGCAAAAGGTCCCGAGAATACATAGGTGACATCAAGGAGAAGGATCACTATTGGTTAGCAACTCTCCTTGACCATCGTTACAAGGGGAAAGTCTCGGAACTCATCCTGTCCTTACAGAGGGAGCAGAGGATGGAATATCTTGAGGACTTTATGTAATGCCTTTCCAAACTCTGCTAGGTTACAGTCTCATGGAAGTTAATTTTGAGGCTTCTATTGGTCAAAGGAGGAGCAGTGGAGAGGGGGGCCACCTCAGTGATGCATTTCCAAAAAAAAATTGGCCTCTGTGCTCAGGGCTGTCAGCTTTAAGATCCCATCGACAGCGTCTGCATCATATGGTGGAAGATTATCTAGGAGCAAAAACAGACATGGAGAGCTTTCTAGTAGACGATCCACTGGTTTGCTGGGTCATGGGAATAGACCACTGGCCAGAACTTGCCCAGTATGCAACTGAGCTGCTGGGCTGTCCTGCATCCAGTGTGCTTGCCAAATGGGCATTCAGTGCTGCTGTAGGTTTTGTGACAGATAAAAAATGTGTGTCTGTCCACAGACTCTGTTGACAGGCTGACATTTGTCAAAAATATACAGTCCTGGATTAGCAGCAGCTATAAAGCCCCTGATGCCAATGTCGCCGGTTAAGTATTATTGGGATCTTGAATCGCAAGACTGCCTAGCATTGTAGGTGTTGATTTTGTCTTGAAGATACTTTTTGGTGTAGGTTTCATGGGCTCAATTAACACCCAGAGACTCATTTTCATGCACCTGTTTGACATGTGCATATGATTTAAATTTTTTACAGCAAGGCCAATTCTTGCTTTCATCAAGAGTACCTCTAAAAGGTTACAGTGTGAAGGTGCCACCGACACCCAAAGCCCAATTTTTCAGCACCTGTGACTTCTATCTGCAAAAGAGACACCAGAATTTATCTAAAAAATTGTTACATAATCTTGGTGTGAATGTACTATAATTTGGCTTCTTCACATAAGGATTGCTCACTGTGATGCAAAACTTTGTTATTTCCATCCAAAGTCTGCCAAAGTGACACCAGAATTTATCTAAAAATCCCTAATCTCGCACTACATTGTAGCCTCATCATACAGACTGGCTCCCCAAGCTGTTGTTCACTAAATAAAGAACGCTTGCAGTTTTAATGTCACTTTTTTCTTTAGAAATGTCAGTTTTGCTGCAGCAGGTTCTATACATGCTACAGATGTGCCACTTTACAGGCAGACAAAGGGGACCCCCCCCCCCCCAAGCACTTCTTGCCTACCAGGCCAATTCTGACATTTCTCTCCTACATATAAAAATCATCATTTATTTGCTAGAAAATTACACAGAACCCCCAAACATTATATATGTTTTTTAGCAGAGACCCTAGAGCAGGGGTAGGCAACCTCGACCCTCCGGCTGTGGTGACATTGCATGAGACATTGCAAGATCCCAACAATCACAGGCATGACTCCTAGAGGCAGAGGCATGATAGGATTTGTAGTTTCCCCACAGCTGGAGTGCCGAGGTTGCCTACCCCTGGCCTAGTGAATAAAATGGCGGTCGTTGCAACTTTTTATCTTGCATGGTATTTGCGCAGCAATTTTTCAAATGATTTTTTTGTAGAAAAAAAGAGTTTCCTGCATTAAAAAAAAAAACAGTAAAGTTAGCCCAATTTTTTTGCATAATGTGAAAGATGATGTTATGCCGAGTAAATAGATACCTAACATGTCACGCTTCAAAATTGGACACACTCGTGGAATGGCGCAAAACATCGGTACTTAAAAATCCCCATAGGCGACACTTTACATTTTTTATAGATTACATGTTTTGAGTTACAGAGGAGGTCATGGGCTAGAATTATTGCTCTCGCTCGAAAATTCACGGTTATACCTCACATGTGTGGTTTAAACAACGTAAGTGGGCGCAACATACGTATGTGTTCGCTTCTGCGAGCGAGCACACGGGAACAAGGACGCTGAAATTTTTTTTTATTGTTAATTTTACTTTTATTTTTCTAGTTTGATGCTTTCTTTTTACATTTTTTTATCACTTTTATTCCTATTACAAGGAATGTAAACATCCCTTGTAATAGGAATAGGGCATGACAGGTCCTCTTTACAGTGAGATCTGGCGCCAATAAGTCCCTAGATCTCACCTCTAGGCTGGGAAGCCTGAAAAAATAAAAAAAATAAAGTTTCTGGCTTCCCAGCTGAGGCAGCGGCATTTTTTCAACTGCAGAGGTCGGGCATGAGGTCATAACATCACGCCTGGCCTCTGAATGATCATAGAGACTTCGTGGACCATTGGCCTGCAAGAAATCTCTATGGTCATCATCCGGCGCCGGTCTGTTCCTTCTCCAGTTTGCCGATCATAGGGGGCATTCGTGGCAAATTCGAGCACTGTGTAACGCCCCATAATGCACGTCGGCCTCATGTAGTGTGTTGTTGGCGTGGACAGAGAGAGTGTCATTTAGATTGAGCAGGCAGGCAGATTATTCAGTTTTCCCCCCATTTCTCCCTTTCCCCCTCTTCCCTCTTCCCCCCCTCTTTCTCCCCCCTCCCTTTCCCTTCCCATTTTTTCCCCTTCCAGTTTCCCCATTTCTTCCCTTTGCTTCCTTCCCTGTTCTCCCCTCCCATCCCCTTCACTTCCCCCTCCCCCAACCCCCCCTTCTCTTTCTTCCTTACTTCCCCCTCCTCCACTTTCCTTCACATTGTCTTCTCCTTTCCCCTTTTCCCTCACTATTTTCCATTCCCTCCCCCCTCCCCCCTTTTTTCCATTTCCCTCTTCCCCCCTCCCCACTTCCCCATTTCTCCCCCCCCCCTTCTTTCCTGCTTCTGCCCCCTTTTCCCTCTTTGACGTTTTCTCCTCACGCTCTCACTCACACGATCTCCTCCCCCTCACTTTTTCCCTTCACCTCCCCTTCTATATTAAATTTATAGGGTTTATCAGACTCCTTCATCTGCATATAGGGGTTCCCCTGCCATCATTTTCCTTCGTTGTGGTGGGGTGGAGTGTCCCCACAGGCACAAAGGCCTAACCTACCGGAGCCGGTGTCCTCCGCTTACAGTCTTTGGGTGAGTTGAAAAATTATATATTTGGAATAAAACCATTTACATTGATACATATGGAAAATTCAACCTCTATATAGAACCTTCATTCATTCGATGTAACTGTATGTATATATTGGATGTTTTACAACACAATATATAGATTGTATCAACAAATGTTTAAATATGACATGACGGTTACATACACCTGTGTAAAACAAATGTATTAACATTACTATTTATTTGTAAATCTTAATTCATGCAAATCATGTTATTCATGTATTGTCTATTAACTGTCTTCGAAACGCGTAGGCCACATCCTTTCTAATTGTCTGGGACCTGCACACCCTGATTTCAAATTCCAAGACTGTAACTTATCTTAATCTTTTTATTCTTAGAAAGTACTGCCTATGGCAGTTTAATAAAGTTTATATATTTTTCTATAATCAAAGTATCTGAGGCACAATTAAAGTCCCACCCCGTTCTACCTTTTTTTGAAACATAGTTGCTTATTCAGTTAGCTGCAGTGTGTTTAATAAATATATACAGTCAGTCTTGTGTATATATATATATCTATATATACACTGAATACAGTGTAGCCAAGCCTATATCTGACTGAAGGCCATTCCTGGTGTACTTTTTATAATATACTTCAGGCAGGCAGGTTATTCAGTTAGCTGCAGTGTATTAAATATACATATACAGTCTCGTGTTTATATACATATATATATATATATATATATATATATATATATATATATATACATACTGCATCCAGTGTAGCCTATATCTGACTGCAGGCCATTCCTGGTGTACTTTTTATAATATACTTCAGAAGGTGTACACAGTACCGTGCACCCATAGTGCAGTTGCTACTACTTTTCTGGTGGTGTATACAGTACACAATACAGTGTAGTCCACGAAGGAGAGGCAGACGCTCACAGGCCACTAAAAGAGGGCTAGCAGGCTCTGTGACTACAGTCAACAGTGCTGGTCATGGACATGGTGCATCCTCTGCAGGTGGCCGTGGGGCGCGCTTGTCCTTTTTTTCTGCAGCTGGCCGTGTTATTGAGCCACAACATGCAGAAGAGTTGGTGGAATGGATAACAAAGTCGTCCTCATCCTCCTCATCCTCTGTCACCCAGGCTCAGAGTAGTTTGCCTGCCAATGCAGCTGCCAAAGCGGCCTATTCCATTGGCTCCATGTCAACAGTCACTACTTCCCTAGCCCCACCATCATGCACGGAGGAGTCCCCCAAACTATTTGACCACAGTGTCGGGTACGTGCTGCAGGAGGATGCACAGCGATTTGAAGGCTCCGATGATGGTACCCAGGTTGAGAAAGGGAGTAATGTGAGCCTAGAGAGAGGGGGTGCCCAAGAAGGACAAGAAACTGGCAGTCATGTTCCCCCAGCTGCAGCATACTGCCAAGCTTGCTCCAGTGACGAGGAGGGAGGGGATGATGAGGTCACTGACTCAACTTGGGTGCCTGATAGAAGAGAGGAGGAGGAGGCACATCTCCAATGAGGTAGGATGCCCTCCAGGGAGCAGCTTAAGGGCAGCCACCCTATTGCATCACACCGCAGAGCTAAGCAGGTGAAGGGTGCTGCTGACTCCCCACATAGTTGGAAAAGTTCTTTGGTGTAGGCCTTTTTTGACACGTATGCAGCAGATCACACCGTTGCTGTTTGTAACATATGTCTGAAGCGTATCAAGCGTGGCCAAAACAGCAGCACATGGTTGACCAGACATATGCAGACCTCCCATGCAGTCCGTTGGCAACAGCACTTAAAAGACCCACATCAAAGAACAAGGCAGACCTCTCCTTGCTCCTCATCAGCTGCAATCTCTAACCCCACTATCCTCTCAGTGCAGGTTTCTGAGAGGACTGGAGGTAATGAAGGTATAGCAATAGGTGTCCCAAGTACTTGCCGCCAATCTGCTAGCGGTAATTTCCCTACCCCAGTTGCTAAACCATCAAAAGAAATTTGGTCCCAGCTATCCACATGCTCAGTGTCTGAATGCTAGTTTGGCAAAATTGCTAGCACTGCAACTGCTGCCTTTTCAGCTGGTAGACTCTGCCCCTTTCATGAATTTGTGGAATGTGCTGTACCTCAGTGGCAGGTTCCCAAACGCCATTTCTTTTCACGGAAGGCCATTCCGGCTCTCTACCAGCATGTGGAAGGCAATGTCTTGGCCTCATTGGACAGGGTGGTCAGCAGTAAGGTGCATATTACCGCTGACTCATGGTCCAGCAGGCAGGGGCAGGGACGTTACCTTTCTTTCACGGCGCACTGGGTAACTCTGCTGGAAGCTGGGAAGGATGCAGGACAGGGTTCAGTATTGTTGGAGCTTGTTCCGCCACCACGCCTCCAAAATGCTAGTGGTGATTCTGCCACACCTCTCTCCTCCACCCCCTCCTCTTCTTCCTCTATGGCCTCTTCCTCTGCAGATTTGTCTCTGAACCAGTGGTGCTCCGTAGGCATTCAAGGGACTACGCAAGCACTCAGGCAAAAAGATGCCATTCGTGCTTGAGTTGGTCTGCTTAGGGGACAGGAGCCACACTGGGGCAGAGATTATGTCAGCTCTGCAGGGGCAGACTCAGATGTGGTTGACGCCACGCCAGCTTCAGCCAGGAATGGTTGTATGCGACAATGGCACGAACCTCCTCTCCCCCTCCGACAGGGACACTTGACCCATGTTCCCTGTTTGGCTCACGTCCTGAATTTGGTGGTGCAGCGGTTCTTGAGTAGGTACCCAGGCTTACAGGATCTCCTGAGGCAGGCCAGAAAAGTCTGTGGGCATTTCCGCCAGTCATATAATGCCAGTGCTCAGCTGGCTGACATTCAAAGAGAATGCAACCTGCCCAAGAACCGCCTCATTTGTGACATGCCCACCACATGGAACTCAACGTTGGCAATCCTGCAGCGGCTGCACATGCAGCAGAGGGCCATCAATAAGTACCTGTGTGAGTATGGCACCAGGACAGGGTCAGGGGAGCTTTGTTTTTTTTGCCACGCCAGTGGCTCATGATCAAGGATGCATGCACTGTCCTGTCACCATTTGAGGAGGCCACGAGGATGGTGAGCAGTGACAGTGCATGCATCAGTGACACTGTGCCTCTTGTCTTCCTGTTGGAGCACACGCTTTGTGGAATAATGGACAGGGCACTTGAGGCAGAACAGTAGGAGGAAGAGGAGGATTTCCTTACCTCTCAAGGCGCCCTTTATCCAGATAGTATTCCTGCGGGCCTGCCGATCACACAGGAAGAAGAAGAGGAGGATTGTGTCAGTATGGAGGTGGATAACACTCAGCATCAGCAGCAATCTTCAAGGGATCGTTTGCAGTCCCCAGAAACCCATGGAGTTGTACGTGGCTGGGAGGAGGTGGTTGAGGATCATGTGATCCTTAGTGACCCAGAGCACTCAGGATCGAAGACCTCTGCAAACATATGCTGCATGGCCTCCCTGATCCTGCAAAGCCTGCGAAAGGACCCTCGGATTCGTGGTATCAAGGAAAGGGATCATTACTGGCTGGCAACCCTTCTTGATCCACGTTACAAGGGTAAGGTTGCAGAACTTATACAGCCTTCGCAGAGGGAGCAGAGGATGAAACATCTTCGGGAGGCCTTGCAGAAAGGTTTGTGCAATGCATTTCCAGAGCCTGGGAGGTTAAAATTTCCTAGTGCTGGACAGCGTGTTGCTGAGGCTTCGTTCAGTCACAGAAAGAGCGATGGAGAAGGTGGCCGGCTGACCGATGCGTTCAGATAATTCTTCAGTCCTCAGCGCCAAGGTCAGATCGGTTCCAGCAACCATCGCCAGCTATCTATGGATGTGGGATCCCTTGAAGACTATGCTGAGTGACTATCCTATTATGCTGAGTGACTATCCTATTCCTCCTCAATCTTCATGATGATAGCTTCTAAGAATTTTTTGGTTCAGGGCACCACCACCACTGCCTAAGGCCCAATGTTTCTGCCCCTGTTTAAAAGGGGCGCGTAATTACAATTTTTAATCTAATATTTCACAGCAGGGCCCATTCCAGTGCCCACCAAGAGTTACTGTGAGGGCTTACAGTGTTCTGGTACCACCAACACCTAAGGCCCAAATTTTTGCAGAGTGTATAGGGCAGGCTGTATAGTATATACAGGAGGTCCCCTATTTTCAAACATCCGACTTACAAACAACTCCAAACGGAAGGAGACAACAGGAAGTGAGAGGAAATCTACCCCTAGGAAGGGAAATTCTCTCCTGTAAGAGTTAATATGGGGAAAATGTGTCTCCTCTCCACTGATGCTTTATCACCAATCCTTGTTTCCCTAAAAAAAAAAAAATTCGAAATCCAATTGTCATTGGGATGGAAAGTGAGGTGAAATCATTTGAACAGGGGCACAGACAGCAAAACAAATGTTACAGGGGTGATAACCCTTCTCTGTGTTATCCAAAAAGCTTATAAATCATCTGGAGCTACACTTACAAAATTTACCTGTTCCAAATTACAAACAGATTCAACTTAAGAACAAACCTACAGTCCATGTCTTGTTTGCACCGCCTGTATACTGCTGTTCAGAGTTTATAGGGCCTGGGGGCCCCACACCTTTTTTTTTTTTTATTTGGGTGCGGGGTTCCCCTTAATATCCATACCAGACCCAAAGGGCCCAGTAATAGGCTGGGGACCCATGCCTTTTTTCTCAATGATTTTCATCTATATTGCCGGGACCCGACATTACATTACAGCCGCAAGTAGTTTTAAATGACTTTTATTTACTTTTTATGACAATAACTTGTATATTAGCCTTTAAAATTAGCACTTTTGATTTTTCACGTTCAGGTCCCATAGACTTTAACAATGTTTGCACAAACTTTTTGTCAGTTCGCATGTTCTGCCGCAAACCGAACCAAGAGGTGTTCGCCTCATCCCTACTGAAGACAAGCAGACTATTGACATGGATTACTGGAACCACGTCCTGTGGTCTGATGAGACCAAGATAAACGTATTTGGTGTCAGATGGTGTCAGGCGTGTGTGGGGACAACCAGGTGAGGAGGACAAAGACAAGTGTGTCTTGTCTACAGTCAAGCATGGTGGTGGGGAGTGTCATGGTGGTGGGAGGGTCATGGTCTGGGGCTGCATGAGTGCTGCCGCCACTGGGGGGCTACAGATCATTGAGGGGACCATGAATGCCAACATGTACTGTGACATACTGAAGCAGAGAATGATCCCCTCCCTTCAGAGACTGGACCGCAGGGCAGTATTCCAACATGATCACCACCCCAAACACACCTCCAAGACCAACACTGGCTTGCTAAAGACGCTGAGGGTAAAGGTGATGGACTGGCCAAGCATGTCTCCAGACCTAAACCCTATTGAGCATCTTCAAACGGAAGGTGGAGGAGCGCAAGGTTTCTAACATCCACCAGCTCTGTGATGTCATCATGGAGGAGGGGAAGAGGACTCCAGTGACAACCTGTGAAGCTCTGGTGACCTCCATGCCCAAGAGGGTTAAGGCAGTGCTGGAAAATAATGGTGGCCACACAAAATATTGACACGTTGGGCCCAATTTGGAGATTTTCACTTAGGGGTGTACTGACTTTTGTTGCCAGCGGTTTTAGACATTAATGGCTGTGTGTTGAGTTATTTTGAGGGGACGGCAAATTTACACTGTTATACAAGCTGTACACTCACTACATTACATTGTAGACAAGTGTCATTTCTTCAGTGTTGTCACATGAAAAGACTGAGGGGTGTACTTACTTTTGTCACATACTGTATGTGTTATCCTGACCCGGCTTGTCTGACTACACATTCAGTGTCTCCTTAGCTCTGCACATACCAGCCTACTTCCTGTTTCCTGCTGCATCAGCTGAACTGACAACACCTGCCGTTTTTACCTGCTGGTCTATCATGGTGACACATCCTCTACATGGAAGACCATCCAGGCACCCATACACCGCCAGGCTCTTGCGGCCACTGTTGCAACATCGGTGGCCCTTGAACCGGAGATGTACGAGAAAGCCTTCCCACTACGCGTCAGGCTCAGGTACGTGACAGTCACAGTGACCGGTGCCATACTTCTTTCATTTTCATATTATAAAGAGTATAGAAATGTCTGTGATTTTGACTTCCAGGGTACACATGTATGTGATTTGGACTTCCAGGGTACACATGTATGTGATTTGGACTTCCAGGATACACATGTATGTGATTTTGACTTCCAGGGTACACATGTATGTGATTTTGACTTCCAGGGTACACATGTATGTGATTTGGACTTCCAGGATACACATGTATGGGATTGGAACTTCCAGGGTACACATGTATGGGATTTGGACTTCCAGGATACACATGTATGGGATTGGAACTTCCAGGGTACACATGTATGGGATTTGGACTTCCAGGGTACACATGTATGTGATTTGGACTTCCAGGGTACACATGTATGGGATTTGGACTTCCAGGGTACACATGTATGGGATTTGGACTTCCAGGATACACATGTATGGGATTTGGACTTCCAGGATACACATGTATGGGATTGGAACTTCAAGGGTACACATGTATGGGATTGGAACTTCCAGGGTACACATGTATGGGATTTGGACTTCCAGGGTACACATGTATGTGATTTGGACTTCCAGGATACACATGTATGGGATTGGAACTTCCAGGGTACACATGTATGGGATTGGAAATTCCAGGGTACACATGTATGGGATTGGAACTTCAAGGGTACACATGTATGGGATTGGAACTTCCAGGGTACACATGTATGGGATTGGAACTTCCAGGATACACATGTATGTGATTTGGACTTCCAGGATACACATGTATGGGATTTGGACTTCCAGGGTACACATGTATGGGATTTGGACTTCCAGGATACACATGTATGGGATTTGGACTTCCAGGGTACACATGTATGGGATTTGGACTTCCAGGGTACACATGTATGTGATTTGGACTTCCAGGATACACATGTATGGGATTGGAACTTTCAGGGTACACATGTATGGGATTTGGACTTGCAGGGTACACATGTATGGGATTGGAACTTCCAGGGTACACATGTATGTGATTTGGACTTCCAGGGTACACATGTATGGGATTTGGACTTCCAGGATACACATGTATGGGATTTGGACTTCCAGGGTACACATGTATGGGATTTGGACTTCCAGGATACACATGTATGGGATTTGGACTTCCAGGATACACATGTATGGGATTGGAACTTCAAGGGTACACATGTATGGGATTGGAACTTCCAGGGTACACATGTATGGGATTTGGACTTGCAGGGTACACATGTATGGGATTTGGACTTGCAGGGTACACATGTATGGGATTGGAACTTCCAGGGTACACATGTATGTGATTTGGACTTCCAGGGTACACATGTATGGGATTTGGACTTCCAGGATACACATGTATGGGATTTGGACTTCCAGGATACACATGTATGGGATTGGAACTTCAAGGGTACACATGTATGGGATTGGAACTTCCAGGGTACACATGTATGGGATTTGGACTTCCAGGGTACACATGTATGGGATTTGGACTTCCAGGATACACATGTATGGGATTGGAACTTCCAGGGTACACATGTATGGGATTGGAACTTCAAGGGTACACATGTATGGGATTGGAACTTCCAGGGTACACATGTATGGGATTGGAACTTCCAGGATACACATGTATGTGATTTGGACTTCCAGGGTACACATGTATGGGATTGGAACTTTCAGGGTACACATGTATGGGATTTGGACTTGCAGGGTACACATGTATGGAATTTGGACTTCCAGGGTACACATGTATGGAATTTGGACTTCCAGGATACACATGTATGGGATTTGGACTTCCAGGGTACACATGTATGGGATTGGAACTTCCAGGGTACACATGTATGGGATTTGGACTTGCAGGGTACACATGTATGGGATTTGGACTTCCAGGGTACACATGTATGGGATTTGGACTTCCAGGGTACACATGTATGGGATTTGGACTTCCAGGGTACACATGTATGTGATTTGGACTTCCAGGATACACATGTATGGGATTGGAACTTCCAGGGTACACATGTATGTGATTTGGACTTCCAGGGTACACATGTATGGGATTTGGACTTCCAGGATACACATGTATGGGATTTGGACTTCCAGGGTACACATGTATGGGATTTGGACTTCCAGGATACACATGTATGGGATTTGGACTTCCAGGATACACATGTATGGGATTGGAACTTCAAGGGTACACATGTATGGGATTGGAACTTCCAGGGTACACATGTATGGGATTTGGACTTGCAGGGTACACATGTATGGGATTTGGACTTGCAGGATACACATGTATGGGATTGGAACTTCAAGGGTACACATGTATGGGATTGGAACTTCCAGGGTACACATGTATGGGATTTGGACTTCCAGGGTACACATGTATGTGATTTGGACTTCCAGGATACACATGTATGGGATTGGAACTTCCAGGGTACACATGTATGTGATTTGGACTTCCAGGATACACATGTATGGAATTGGAACTTTCAGGGTACACATGTATGGGATTTGGACTTGCAGGGTACACATGTATGGAATTTGGACTTCCAGGGTACACATGTATGTGATTTGGACTTCCAGGATACACATGTATGGGATTTGGACTTCCAGGGTACACATGTATGGAATTGGAACTTTCAGGGTACACATGTATGGGATTTGGACTTGCAGGGTACACATGTATGGGATTTGGACTTGCAGGGTACACATGTATGGGATTTGGACTTCCAGGGTACACATGTATGGGATTGGAACTTTCAGGGTACACATGTATGGGATTGGAACTTTCAGGGTACACATGTATGGGATTGGAACTTCCAGGGTACACATGTATGGGATTTGGACTTGCAGGGTACACATGTATGGAATTTGGACTTCCAGGTGGGATTTGGACTTCCAGGGTACTGATGCTATGTTGGGGTTTCGGGGATTTGCTCGATCTGTCTGTTCTCTTCCTAATTTTGTGACCTAAAGAGGGAGATTTACTAAAACTGGAGAGAGAAGAATCTGGTGCATCTGTACATGGGATCCAATCAGCTTCTTCTATGAAGCTTTGACAATAAATCCTGGAAGCTGATTGGCTGCCATGTACAGCTGAACCAGATTCTGCATTCTCCAGTTTTAGTAAATTGATCCCAAAATGTTGGATATTTCAGATTTTGGTGATTGGGAGATGTGGGAGAGGAATGCCGGTGTTGGTTGGCTGGAAGATCTTAGCAGGGGGTTGTCACCCTTGGGGGGGGGGGGGTTGTCACCCTCGGGGGGGGGGGGTTGTCACCCTCTGGGGGGTGGGGTTGTCACCCTCGGGGGGGGGGGGTTGTCATGGAAGTTCCCTCCCCTCCCCCTGCCCCGGGGTCTCGGATTATGTCCTCTGGAAGGCTGTGGCAGAGGTGAGAAGAGGGCCCCCGGCACATTATTGAAGCTTTTGTTCTCATTGGACACCATGGAGGCTGTTAGTCCTGTGTATGGGGAAATGTTCTAGCAGCCATGCATTATGGGAACTGTTTTGGTATCCATGCATTATGGCCATGTTCTTGGCAGCCAAGCGGCATACCGTAAAGCATAGGTGCAGCCAAGTGCTAACGCCAAAACTTGCCCCCCCCCCCCCCGGGAGTGAAGATCCTAAAATGTAGTCAACCCGTCTAACCATAGAGCAATTGGAAACCTGCCCTGATTGGCTCAGATAATAAAAGGTACCATGAAGACCGCAGTGGGTCACCTCTAAATATTGCCATGAATGAGGCCAAGCACACCGAAATCAGCAATCACCAACTCCAGAGGCGGCTCTGTGTCCAGGGAGGAACGCTCCCAATGTCGCCATCATTTTAGTGAAGGGACCCGTTGCCCGGCTCAGTAATGTTCCTTCATCTCTCCTGGACTAGAATCCTACAGCCGTGTCCCCCTGAGGCTCCATTCACACCTCAGCGCATCCATGTACTGGCTTTTTTCGGGCATTTTTAATGCTTTTTTCACCTTTTTAAGCTTTTTAAAGCGTTTTAGAAGTGTATTACAAGCCTTTTACAGCTTCAGGCATTTTTGTTGAGCCAATGGAAAGCACTAGGGGGAGGAGAAGGAGAGGAAATTAGGGGTGGAGAGCTGCTATTTGAGTGTTTTTCTGCTCAAGTCAGGCGTTTCTATTGAAGTCTATGGGGCCAAAAATGTTTGTAATCTGCCAAAAAGAAGCTCAGAAATAATTTTTTGAGCTTGAGGCATTTTGCTTCAGGTGACAGAACGCTCATATATGAAATAAATGGGATTTTGCTTGTTGGGCGTTTTGGAGCTTCAGAGCTGAGCATTTTACAAGCTAAAAAAACAGTCAGGTGTGAATGGGGCCTAAGAGCAAGATTATGTGACGAATCAGAATCAGAAGATGGATTTATGATTGAAATCAATCACATGACGCAATATCTGCACAGAAAGCTTCCTTTGTACCAGAGTACAACCTCCAACAGAACGACCTTCCAGTCTATGCTGATTACTAAAGAAATATCCACAACATTGGTGATCACCCCAAGTGATAGACACGAATCCTGACCATGGTGACCATCAAAGACATCCCCAGACATATAGAGCCCCCCTACATTTCAATATATAGTCCTCGATCTCTGACCTCTTCACACTATTGGAGGGTCCATGTCTGCTGGTCCTAGCTTGGATACGCCTCTCTTATCATACGTAATACACAAGTCATGGATTCTTACTTGTATTTCTCTTTTTTACTATAAACTTGAATTTTTTTGTAAATATTATGATATCTCCTTCTCTTTATTTCTGCTGCTTGAACCCGTCACCCCATGTGCCCTCCATGCCACAATTCCTCCTATTTCTATACTTAGAACCCTCTATTACAATATAGACTACAAGATGGACCATCTTCCTAACACACAAGACGTCAGAAATAGATGTGAACAATAAATGCATTTTACCATCATTTGCAAACAAGTAGAATGTGGTGAGAGAGCCGGAATCCTTGTAGCTTGTGCTCCATGCCGGAGAACAAAGACCCCCCAGATCCTGAGCAGCAATCCAAGCCGTGTCCCCTCCATGCTGACAGCGCTTCTCAAAGGCACCTTGCTGATTAGCCGCTCAGAGCTGCCGGGGAATTATCACAGACCTGTGCTGTATTGAGCGGTCCCTAATAAAAAATTAATCACCGTCCCTTTGATTACCAGTGGTGTACAGCGCAGGAAAGGGGAACTTTGGAGAAGCATTACTATAGTGTTATATATACAGTGTATATATATATATATATTTATTCCAAAATTCATCACTAAGAGAATTCACGTATTTTTCATTTATATTTTTTCTGACATTGGATACAGGAACGTATAAAATGTGTCGGTTAGCTGCACTTTTATATCATCTGATAGTAAGATGGAGATATGCTGGACGGTATGTCGGCCTATCATGTCCTCCCTCTGGCTCACCATAGAATGGGCCTATCATGTCCTCCCTCTGGCTCACCATAGAATGGGCCTATCATGTCCTCCCTCTGGCTCACCATAGAATGGGCCTATCACGTCCTCCCTCTGGCTCACCATAGAATGGGCCTATCATGTCCTCCCTCTGGCTCACCATAGAATGGGCCTATCACGTCCTCCCTCTGGCTCACCATAGAATGGGCCTATCACGTCCTCCCTCTGGCTCACCATAGAATGGGCCTATCATGTCCTCCCTCTGGCTCACCATAGAATGGGCCTATCATGTCCTCCCTCTGGCTCACCATAGAATGGGCCTATCATGTCCTCCCTCTGGCTCACCATAGAATGGGCCTATCACGTCCTCCCTCTGGCTCACCATAGAATGGGCCTATCACGTCCTCCCTCTGGCTCACCATAGAATGGGCCTATCACGTCCTCCCTCTGGCTCACCATAGAATGGGCCTATCACGTCCTCCCTCTGGCTCACCATAGAATGGGCCTATCATGTCCTCCCTCTGGCTCACCATAGAATGGGCCTATCATGTCCTCCCTCTGGCTCACCATAGAATGGGCCTATCACGTCCTCCCTCTGGCTCACCATAGAATGGGCCTATCACGTCCTCCCTCTGGCTCACCATAGAATGATTCTGCTTTCTATGTGCAATCACTGCATCATTTCTCTATCTAGTATAAAGAGACAAAGGAATGAATCAGAAGATGTGGGTTGGCTGGACATGTGCAATTCTGAATATTTGCAGGATGGGGAATTGATGGAAAAGTCAGACAGAGTAACTTGCAGATTCCTAAACAGAGGCTGGTTCCTGACTGCTCGCCGGTCCTGACAGTGGAGGGCCTCAGACTTGGCTGCAGACCACTTGTCCGCCTCCCTCTGCCTCATTGGCTGTGGCTTCTCTCAGTGCCTGAGGTAGGGGATCTGAGGAATTGATTTTCTCTGGGAGAGTCCAGGAAAACCCGGGAGTTTTGGGAAAAGGAATTAATGAAGCCGGTGTCATCATCTGAGCATGGTGAGTAAATGGGCACTTTGAGGCACTCTACCCCACTTGGGCATGCTGCCATCCTAGTCAAAG
Organism: Lithobates sylvaticus; assembly: GCA_028564925.1. NCBI lineage: Eukaryota > Metazoa > Chordata > Amphibia > Anura > Ranidae > Lithobates > Lithobates sylvaticus. The sequence goes on from CM053034.1 coordinate 188,082,975, forward strand.
TGTATAGGTGATCTCCTGAGGTTCGGTCCCTGAATACAGCTCTATAGAAAACCCAATTTGCCGACAATATAAAACTATTTTCCCTTGTAGATGTCAGTGCGTTAGGAAAACTCACTGCTCCCGGCCGCATGGAATTCTTTTTGCATTGGTACATGTTCTCGAGGCAGTGCCCAACCCCCATGCTATTTTTTTGACAACCCTTTGCCTATTAGCTCAGGAAATGGGTGGAGTTCAAGACGGGTTGCATTGAGTTTTTGGCGTTGCCGAGCAACGATCTGATTTTTGGTCTGGTCAAGTCTCCTGGGGTTGGTGGCTGATTTTTGGTCTGGTCAAGTCTCCTGGGGTTGGTGGCTGATTTTTGGTCTGGTCAAGTCTCCTGGGGTTGGTGGCTGATTGCTCCTGCCTTCCTCTGGAGGAAGCATGCAGAGTAGCAGGGTCCGCCACTGGGTTATGAATATTTACCTGACCTCAGCCAGTCTCTGGGAGGGGGCACCCAGAAGATGGCTGGGGGGAAGATACATGTTTGGAGGGCCTGTTCAGAGCTCTTCTCTCCTAGGGCCTCTGCCCCTGGGAAACAACATATGCCACTGAAGGCCTCAGTATGTGCTTGGCTGGTGGCCTGGGAGGTGCAATTTTTTTATTTTTTTAAATCATGCTTACCTAGGTAGATGAGGCATCTGTCCCCCGCCGGCTTTAAGACTGACAACCGAGCGATCAAACATCGCTGATTGCTAAGTTCTCATTGCTCCATAAGCAGAGAGCTGGTAACTGTCGATCACTGCTGCCTGCTCTTCCCCCCTCCCCCACACCTCCCTCACTGGACTGGGGGGAGGGGGGCAGGCTCAGGCTCTCAGCAGCTCGCTCAGAGCCAGGTGCAAGTCAAGGCTCCTGGGTGGATCCTGACCATATGGTAAGGATTTTTCCCCAGCCTACACTGGTCAGCCATGTCAGCCAACAGTGGGCTTCAGCCATTTGTCAGCTGAAAACGCACCACAGGAGTGCAGAAAGAAGTGCAGTCCTGTGATCCGCAGAATAAGTACAGCCAAACAAGCTTTCCCCGTACTTCTCCTCTAAAGACACTACCATAGGGAGCAGGGCTGGAGAAGAATGTGCCAGGGAAGCTGGTTGGGGAGCGGTCCCTGGGTTAGATGTCAGAGAATGCTTGGTGGACTATGACTGTTCATACAGAGTCCCAGGCGGTCCCCTTTATCTCCAGCAATACTGCTACAGAAGAAGCTCCTGTACCTGCTTGTGTCTTGGAGTATCCTGCACCCTCATCCCTCTCTCCTGTAACTTCAATAAGACCCCCCTAGACTGAGCCCGGGTTTGTGGGTGGCACCTGGACCTGGAAGCCCCTGGACAGGTAAGGGAGGGGGGGGGGGGCACTGCACAGGTATTTTTGATTTGACAGATTTCTCTCCCATTGGTTTTCCCAACATTGGCCCGTGTAATAGCATTAGTAAATAGATAGGAAGGGACATTCCATTTACTTACTTTAAACGTGTTTTCTTTTTATATTTCTTCAGTGTCTTCCTGGTTTCTGATGTCATACATCCCAGAAATGTTCATGGAGAGGAGGGGCTTCAATAGGGCATACAACTGTCCCCAGGCTCCGCCCACTTCCTGACATTGAACCTTGTTCCTTCTCCGATTGGCTCCAAGTCTCTCGTTTTCTGGTGAGACTCATTGAAAAGGAGGAAATAGACGGAATTTTACCTAAAATGATCCCCACGAGGGCCTAATAAATCCTCGGAGGAAGTTCGATAAGATAGATAGGTAGACGGAACGTCATATTTATTGCAGAACATTTTCTCATGAGAAGAAGAATCTCCATTTAAAGACATTTCACACTCAAGTAGGATAAATTGAGACTTTTCATAAATTTATAATGGAACTCAGTGCAGTCACATTGCCGGGACCTTTAAATTGTGGAAATCGTCGTACAAAGACATTCAGGACTATATAGGGACAGACAACAAAGGACTGGGGGGGGAGGGGTATCCTGAGATGATTTCACACCAACAAGCCAACATCTTCATGTCACGTCTGAGAAGAAACCCGTCTGGGTGTTTTTCTGCCTTCCTCTGGGTCAGTTGTAGGGATTGGACCGTGTATGTGGAGGTTGTCTACTTGGGTTCTGGTTTGTTTTATATTTTGGTTGAACTGGATGGACTTGGTGACAAAATGTAACTCTTGGGGTCCGTACAGAAAACATTCACGTCTGTCTTTTAGCCCCATTTATGGACTGATAAAATCGGGGCTCAAGTCCTGCGGGAACGCATGGGAACGGAGTTCCTGTACTTTTTCCACAACAGGGACTCAGTTCCCGTTAGCAGCCGTGTCCTGCAAGACTTTGAAGTATGTGAGCTGTGTGGGAGGTGCTACACCAGCAGCTCACAATAGTGAGTGCCGCACACCTGACCATTCAGGCATTGCCAGTAGGGGGCCCCATGACCGCTTCCGCTTCGATCTACCTGTCAATCACAGCTATCTGACGGGTAGATCAGGTCCCTGCTGCTAAGAGATTGTATTTAGTCAGACCTGTTGTGATGCGCTCCTCCCCGCCGCCCCCTCCTGATTTTCTCCTCATCCCCCCCAGTCTCCTGCATACTTGCTCTGTGTGTCCCGCTGAACCCCCCCCCCCCCCTCCTCTATCTTCAGTGCCATATGATGAGAGAACCCAGAGGAGGAGCACAGCTATTCTGCTCACAGGACATGCAGGGAGAGAGGTGAGCTGAGGGAGGAACATCAGTTTGGGTGGTAAGCTGAGCACAATACCTGGCAAAGTTTTATGCCAGGAGGGAAGTTTATGTGGAAATATGTGAAGGGTTGGAATAGCGATGAGTGTGTGTTGGAGCCCCTGCTGAGTTTGCAGCCCCCCCCCCCCCCCAAGCTAACATACATCTCCTAAGCAGAACACATCACTATCCCCCCAACATTCTGTCCAGATAATGTGCACTTCATTTATCACCTTTCCGTGTAACCCTGTGTTATCCAAACTCTGTTCAATGAAAAACTCACCACATAAACACTCTATATACAAAATAACATCCCCAATAAAGATCAGAACATGATGATCACATTGCATGGAAGAACGATTGAATGTTTGAGGTTTAGGATTCATTTTCAGGATTATATATTATATTTGGCAGATTTCATTATTTTATTTTTCTGCAGATATCCAGAATCAAGAGCTAAAGAATCACTTCAGATATTTTCTGGAAAGTCCTGAGGGACCCAAAACCAGAGAATCCTCCCCTCTATAGGTGGGAAAAAATCCAGAGATTCCCGACTTCAGGGAATCCCCTCCCCCAATGTATGCGGAAGTATCTACAGAGATTCCCGACTTCAGGGAATCCCCTCCCCCAATGTATGCGGAAGTATCTACAGAGATTCCCGACTTCAGGAAATCCCCCTCCCCCAATGAATGCAGAAGTATCTACAGAGATTCCCGACTTCAGGGAATCCCCCCCCCCAATGTATGCGGAAGTATCTACAGAGATTCCCGACTTCAGGGAATCCCCCTTACCAATGTATGCGGAAGTATCTACAGAGATTCCCGACTTCAGGGAATCCCCCTCCCCAATGTATGCAGAATTATCTACAGAGATTCCCGACTTCAGGGAATCCCCTTCCCCCAATGTATGCGGAAGTATCTACAGAGATTCACGACTTCAGGGAATCCCCTCCCCCAATGTATGCGGAAGTATCTACAGAGATTCCCGACTTCAGGGAATCTCCCTCCCCCAATGTATGCGGAAGTATCTACAGAGATTCCCGACTTCAGGGAATCCCCCTCCCCAATGTATGTGGAAGTATCTACAGAGATTCCCGACTTCAGGGAATCCCCCTCCCCAATGTATGCCGAAGTATCTACAGAGATTCCCGACTTCATGGAAATCCCCCCCCCCCCCAATGTATGTGGAAGTATCTACAGAGATTCCCGACTTCAGGAAATCCCCTCCCCCAATGTATGCGGAAGTATCTACAGAGATTCCCGACTTCAGGGAATCCCCCCCAATGTATGCGGAAGTATCTACAGAGATTCACGACTTCAGGGAATCCCCCTCCCCCAATGTATGCGGAAGTATCTACAGAGATTCCCGACTTCAGGGAATCCCCCCCCCCCCAATGTATGCGGAAGTATCTACAGAGATTCCCGACTTCGGGGAATCCCCCCCCCAATGTATGCACAAGTATCTACAGAGATTCCCGACTTCAGGAAATCCCCTCCCCCAATGTATGTGGAAGTATCTACAGAGATTCCCGACTTCAGGGAATCCCCCCCCCCAATGTATGCGGAAGTATCTACAGAGATTCCCGACTTCAGGGAATCCCCCTCCCCCAATGTATGCGGAAGTATCTACAGAGATTCCCGACTTCAGGGTATCCCCCTCCCCAATGTATGTCGAAGTATCTACAGAGATTCCCGACTTCAGGGAACCCCCCCCCAATGTATGCAGAAGTATCTACAGAGATTCCCGACTTCAGGGAATCCCCCTCCCCCAATGTATGCGGAAGTATCTACAGAGATTCCCGACTTCAGGGAATCCCCCTCCCCCCAATGTATGTGAAAGTATCTACAGAGATTCCCGATCTTCAGGGAATCCCCTCCCCCAATGTATGTGGAAGTATCTACAGAGATTCCCGACTTCAGGGAATCCCCTCCCCCAATGTATGCGGAAGTTTCTACAGAGATTCCCGACTTCAGGAAATCCCCCCCCCCAATGTATGCGGAAGTATCTACAGAGATTCCCGACTTCAGGGAATCCCCCTCCCCCCCAATGTATGCGGAAGTATCTACAGAGATTCCCGACTTCAGGGAATCCCCCTCCCCCCAATGTATGCGGAAGTATCTACAGAGATTCCCGACTTCAGGGAATCCCCCCCCCCCAATGTATGTGGAAGTATCTACAGAGATTCCCGACTTCAGGAAATCCCCTACCCCAATGTATGTGGAAGTATCTACAGAGATTCCCGACTTCAGGGAATCCCCCTCCCCCCCAATGTATGCGGAAGTATCTACAGAGATTCCCGACTTCAGGGAATCCCCCCCCAATGTATGCGGAAGTATCTACAGAGATTCCCGACTTCAGGAAATCCCCTCCCCCAATGTATGTGGAAGTATCTACAGAGATTCCCGACTTCAGGAACCCCCCCCCCCCCAATGTATGTGGAAGTATCTACAGAGATTCCCGACTTCAGGGAATCCCCCTCCCCCCAATGTATGTGAAAGTATCTACAGAGATTCCCGATCTTCAGGGAATCCCCTCCCCCAATGTATGCGGAAGTTTCTACAGAGATTCCCGACTTCAGGAAATCCCCCCCCCAATGTATGCGGAAGTATCTACAGAGATTCCCGACTTCAGGGAATCCCCCTCCCCAATGTATGCGGAAGTATCTACAGAGATTCCCGACTTCGGGGAATCCCCTCCCCCAATGTATGTGGAAGTTTCTACAGAGATTCCCGACTTTAGGGAATCCCCTCCCCCAATGTATGCGGAAGTTTCTACAGAGATTCCCGACTTCAGGAAATCCCCCCCCCCAATGTATGTGGAAGTATCTACAGAGATTCCCGACTTCAGGGAATCCCCCCCCCAATGTATGTGGAAGTTTCTACAGAGATTCCCGACTTTAGGGAATCCCCTCCCCCAATGTATGCGGAAGTTTCTACAGAGATTCCCGACTTCAGGGAATCCCCTCCCCCAATGTATGCGGAAGTATCTACAGAGATTCCCGACTTCAGGGAATCCCCCCCCCCCCCAATGTATATGGAAGTATCTACAGAGATTCCTGGTCCATCCTCTGTATACGGGAATTACTTCAGGTGTGATAGTTTTAAGAAAGTAATTGAATGTAAAATATACACCATACAGTATACAGTATATACTCCCCTCTCATGGTCCCCTATACACCATACAGTATACAGTATATACTCCCCTCTCATGGTCCCCTATACACCATACAGTATACAGTATATACTCTCCTCTCATGGTCCCCTATACACCATACAGTATACAGTATATACTCCCCTCTCATGGTCCCCTATACACCATACAGTATACAGTATATACTCTCCTCTCATGGTCCTCTATACACCATACAGTATACAGTATATACTCTCCTCTCATGGTCCTCTATACACCATACAGTATACAGTATATACTCCCCTCTCATGGTCCCCTATACACCATACAGTATACAGTATATACTCTCCTCTCATGGTCCTCTATACACCATACAGTATACAGTATATACTCCCCTCTCATGGTCCCCTATACACCATACAGTATACAGTATATACTCTCCTCTCATGGTCCTCTATACACCATACAGTATACAGTATATACTCCCCTCTCATGGTCCTCTATACACCATACAGTATACAGTATATACTCCCCTCTCATGGTCCCCTATACACCATACAGTATACAGTATATACTCTCCTCTCATGGTCCTCTATACACCATACAGTATACAGTATATACTCCCCTCTCATGGTCCCCTATACACCATACAGTATACAGTATATACTCTCCTCTCATGGTCCTCTATACACCATACAGTATACAGTATATACTCCCCTCTCATGGTCCTCTATACACCATACAGTATACAGTATATACTCCCCTCTCATGGTCCCCTATACACCATACAGTATACAGTATATACTCCCCTCTCATGGTCCCCTATACACCATACAGTATACAGTATATACTCTTCTCTCATGGTCCTCTATACACCATACAGTATACAGTATATACTCCCCTCTCATGGTCCTCTATACACCATACAGTATACAGTATATACTCTTCTCTCATGGTCCTCTATACACCATACAGTATACAGTATATACTCCCCTCTCATGGTCCTCTATACACCATACAGTATACAGTATATACTCCCCTCTCATGGTCCCCTATACACCATACAGTATATACTCCCCTCTCATGGTCCCCTATACACCATACAGTATACAGTATATACTCCCCTCTCATGGTCCTCTATATACCATACAGTATACAGTATATACTCCCCTCTCATGGTCCCCTATACACCATACAGTATATACTCCCCTCTCATGGTCCCCTATACACCATACAGTATACAGTATATACTCTCCTCTCATGGTCCTCTATACACCATACAGTATACAGTATATACTCTCCTCTCATGGTCCCCTATACACCATACAGTATACAGTATATACTCCCCTCTCATGGTCCCCTATACACCATACAGTATACAGTATATACTCCCCTCTCATGGTCCTCTATACACCATACAGTATACAGTATATACTCTTCTCTCATGGTCCCCTATACACCATACAGTATATACTCCCCTCTCATGGTCCTCTATACACCATACAGTATACAGTATATACTCCCCTCTCATGGTCCCATATACACCATACAGTATACAGTATATACTCCCCTCTCATGGTCCTCTATACACCATACAGTATACAGTATATACTCTCCTCTCATGGTCCCCTATACACCATACAGTATACAGTATATACTTTCCTCTCATGGTCCCCTATACACCATACAGTATATACTCTCCTCTCATGGTCCCCTATACACCATACAGTATACAGTATATACTTTCCTCTCATGGTCCCCTATACACCATACAGTATATACTCTCCTCTCATGGTCCCCTATACACCATACAGTATACAGTATATACTCCCCTCCCATGGTCCTCTATATACCATACAGTATGCAGTATATACTCCCCTCTCATGGTCCCCTATACACCATACAGTATACAGTATATACTCCCCTCTCATGGTCCCCTATACACCATACAGTATACAGTATATACTCTCCTCTCATGGTCCCCTATACACCATACAGTATACAGTATATACTCTCCTCTCATGGTCCCCTATACACCATACAGTATACAGTATATACAGTGGTGTGAAAAAGTGTTTGCCCCCTTCCTCATTTCCTGTTCCTTTGCATGTTTGTCACACTTAAGTGTTTCGGAACATCAAACCAATTTAAACAATAGTCAAGGACAACACAAGTAAACACAAAATGCAATTTGTAAATGAAGGTGTTTATTATTAAAGGTGAAAAAAAATCCAAACCATCATGGCCCTGTGTGAAAAAGTGATTGCCCCTAAACCTAATAACTGGTTGGGCCACCCTTAGCAGCAACAACTGCAACCAAGCGTTTGCGATAACGTGCAATGAGGCTTTTACAGCGTCCTGGAGGAATTTTGGCCCACTCATCTTTGCAGAATTGTCCTAATTCAGTTACATTAGAGGGTTTTCGAGCATGAACGGCCTTTTTAAGGTCATACCACAACATCTCAATAGGATTCAGGTCAGGACTTTGGCTAGGCCACTCCAAAGTCTTCATTTTGTTTTTCTTCAGCCATTCGGTGGTGGACTTGCTGGTGTGTTTAGGATCATTGTCCTGCTGCAGAACCCAAGTTCGTTTCAGCTTGAGTACACGAACAGATGGTCGGACATTCTCCTTCAGGATCTCTTGGTAGACAGCAGAATTCATAGTTCCTTTTATCACGGCAAGTCTTCCAGGTCCTGAAGCAGCAAAACAGCCCCAGACCATCACACTACCACCACCATATTTTACTGTTGGTATAATGTTCTTTTTCTGAAATGCAGTGTTCCTTCTACGCCAGATATACTTGGACACACACCTTCCAAAGAGTTCCACTTTTGTCTCATCGGTCCACAGAATGTTGTCCCAAAAGTCTTGGGGATCATCAAGATGTGTTGTGGAGAAATTGAGACGAGCTTTGATGTTCTTTTTGCTCAGCAGTGGTTTTCTCCTTGGAACTCTGCCATGCAGGCCATTTTTGCCCAGTCTTTTCCTGATGGTGGAGGCATGAACGCTGACCTTAACTGAGGCAAGTGAGGCCTGCAGTTCCTTGGACGTTGTTGTGGGGTCTTTTGTGACCTCTTGGATGAGTCGTCGCTGCACTCTTGGGGTAATTTTGGGCGGCCGGCCACTCCTGGGAAGGTTCACCACTGTTCCATGTCTTCGCCATTTGTGGATAATGGCTCTCACTGTGGTTCGCTGGATTCCCAAAGCTTTGGAAATGGCTTTATAACCCTTTCCAGACTGATAGATCTCAATTACTTTCTTTCTCAATTGTTCCTGAATTTCTTTGGGTCTCGGCATGATGTGTAGCTTTTAAGGATCTTCTGGTGGACCTTACTGTGTCAAGCAGCTCCTATTTAAGTGATGCCTTGATTGTGAACAGTGTGGCAATAATCAGGCCTGGGTGTGGCTAGAGAAATTGAACAAGTGGACAACCACAGTTATAGTATGTTTTAACAAGGGGGGCAATCACTTTTTCACACAGGGCCATGATGGTTTGGATTTTTTTTCACCTTTAATAATAAACACCTTCATTTACAAATTGCATTTTGTGTTTACTTGTGTTGTCCTTGACTATTGTTTAAATTGGTTTGATGTTCCGAAACACTTAAGTGTGACAAACATGCAAAGGAACAGGAAATGAGGAAGGGGGCAAACACTTTTTCACACCACTGTACTCCCCTCTCATGGTCCCCTATACACCATACAGTATATACTCTCCTCTCATGGTCCTCTATATACCATACAGTATACAGTATATACTCTCCTCTCATGGTCCCCTATACACCATACAGTATACAGTATATACTCCCCTCCCATGGTCCCCTATACACCATACAGTATACAGTATATACTCCCCTCTCATGGTCCCCTATACACCATACAGTATACAGTATATACTCTCCTCTCATGGTCCCCTATACACCATACAGTATACAGTATATACTCCCCTCTCATGGTCCCCTATACACCATACAGTATATACTCTCCTCTCATGGTCCTCTATATACCATACAGTATACAGTATATACTCCCCTCTCATGGTCCTCTATACACCATACAGTATACAGTATATACTCTCCTCTCATGGTCCCCTATACACCATACAGTATACAGTATATACTCCCCTCTCATGGTCCCCTATACACCATACAGTATACAGTATATACTCCCCTCTCATGGTCCTCTATACACCATACAGTATACAGTATATACTCCCCTCTCATGGTCCTCTATACACCATACAGTATACAGTATATACTCCCCTCTCATGGTCCTCTATACACCATACAGTATACAGTATATACTCCCCTCTCATGGTCCTCTATACACCATACAGTATACAGTATATACTCCCCTCTCATGGTCCCCTATACACCATACAGTATACAGTATATACTCCTGGCTCAGTGAATATTTATGGATATGAATTCAGTGTGCGGATAATCTGCAGAAATGTGGAATCAGAGCGTGCGCTGCCAGCTGAGGCTCTGTTACCATGGAAACTGCAGTAACAGTCCGTTGTCAGCTTCATGACAAATCTCAGGATACGGGAATACACAGCGATGTGTCTGTACACCTCGAGTATATACTCTATATACCTCTACTAGGGGTACGCAACCCCAAATCCTCAGTAATGTAATCACTACAAACAGGATATATACTATATGCTGTGATGTATATGATCTGTGTATATGGGGGTCAGTGATGTACAGTATATACAGTATCTGAAAAAGTAAGTACACCCCTCAGTGACATTTGTGTAAATCTTCTCTCTTTTCATGTGACAACACTGAAGAAATGACACTTGTCTACAATGTAAAGTAGTGAGTGTACAGCTTGTATATCAGTGTAAATTTGTTATATGTAGAGCAACAATTCTTATCTTCAGATCCTCAGAGAGTTCTTTGCCATGAGGTGCCATGTTGTACTTCCAGTGACCAGTATGAGAGAGTGAGAGCGATAACACCAAATTTAACACACCTGCTCCCCATTCTCACCTGAGACCTTGTAACACTAACGAGTCACATGACACCGGGGGAGGGAAAATGGCTAATTGGGCCCAATTTGGAGATTTTCACTTAGGGGTGTACTGACTTTTGTTGCCAGCGGTTTAGACATTAATGGCTGTGTGTTGAGTTATTTTGAGGGGACAGCAAATTTACACTGTTATACAAAGCTGTACACTCACTACATTACATTGTAGACAAGTGTCATTTCTTCAGTGTTGTCACATGAATGTCACTGAGGGGTGTACTTACTTTTGTGAGATACTGTGTGTATATGGGGGATCGGTGATGTATATGATGTGTGTATATGGGGGATCGGTGATGTATATCATGTGTGTATATGGGGGATCGGTGATGTATACGATGTGTGTATATGGGGGATCGGTGATGTATATCATGTGTGTATATGGGGGATCGGTGATGTATACGATGTGTGTATATGGGGGATCGGTGATGTATATGATGTGTGTATATGGGGGATCGGTGATGTATATGATGTGTGTATATGGGGGATCGGTGATGTTTATGATGTGTGTATATGGGGTATCGGTGATGTATATGATGTGTGTATATGGGGGATCGGTGATGTATATGATGTGTGTATATGGGGGATCGGTGATGTATATGATGTGTGTATATGGGGGATCGGTGATGTTTATGATGTGTGTATATGGGGGATCGGTGATGTATATGATGTGTGTATATGGGGGATCGGTGATGTATACGATGTGTGTATATGGGGGATCGGTGATGTATATGATGTGTGTATATGGGGGATCGGTGATGTATATGATGTGTGTATATGGGGGATCGGTGAAGTATATGATGTGTGTATATGGGGGATCGGTGATGTATATGATGTGTGTATATGGGGGATCGGTGATTTATATGATGTGTGTATATGGGGGGGGGGATCGGTGATCGGTGATGTATATGATGTGTGTATATGGGGGATCGGTGATGTATATGATGTGTGTATATGGGGGATCGGTGATGTATATGATGTGTGTATATGGGGGATCGGTGATGTATATGATGTGGGTATATGGGGGATCGGTGATGTATATGATGTGTGTATATGGGGGATCGGTGATGTATATGATGTGTGTATATGGGGGATCGGTGATGTATATCATGTGTGTATATGGGGGATCGGTGAAGTATATGATGTGTGTATATGGGGGATCGGTGATGTATATGATGTGTGTATATGGGGGATCGGTGATGTATATGATGTGTGTATATGGGGGATCGGTGATGTATATGATCTGTGTATATGGGGGATCGGTGATGTATATGATCTGTGTATATGGGGGATCGGTGATGTATATGATCTGTGTATATGGGGGATCGGTGATGTATATGATCTGTGTATATGGGGGATCGGTGATGTATATGATCTGTGTATATGGGGGATCGGTGATGTATATGATCTGTGTATATGGGGGATCGGTGATGTATATGATCTGTGTATACTGAGTATGGTAAATTTACTGTATATATATATATATATATATAGTACATTAGGTGTCCAGGCTGTGTTTAGCGGGTCACACCTGATAAATGGTGCTTCATCAGGTCAATGATTGAGCGGCTCTCATGGTCTAGAATTGGTTGAAGAGAAGAAAGGGGCTCCTACAGAAAACGTCTTCTGTGTTAACTTCACAAGAAAGAAGAAACAACCAGAGACCTAAAAATACAAGAGACCTAAGAATACAAGAGACCTAAAAATACAAGAGACCTAAGAATACAAGAGACCTAAGAATACAAGAGACCTAAAAATACAAGAGACCTAAGAATACAAGAGACCTAAGAATACAAGAGACCTAAGAATACAAGAGACCTAAGAATACAAGAGACCCAAGAATACAAGAGACCTAAAAATACAAGAGACCCAAGAATACAAGAGACCTAAGAATACAAGAGACCTAAGAATACAAGAGACCCAAGAATACAAGAGACCCAAGAATACAAGAGACCTTAGAATACAAGAGACCCAAGAATACAAGAGGCCTAAGAATACAAGAGACCCAAGAATACAAGAGACCCAAGAATACAAGAGACCTAAGAATACAAGAGACCTAAGAATACACGAGCCCCAAGAATACAAGAGACCTAAGAATACAAGAGACCCAAGAATACAAGAGACCTAAGAATACAAGAGACCCAAGAATACAAGAGACCTAAGAATACAAGAGACCCAAGAATACAAGAGACCCAAGAATACAAGAGACCCAAGAATACAAGAGACTTAAAAATACAAGAGACCCTAGAATAAAAGAGACCTAAGAATACAAGAGACCCAAGAATACAAGAGACCCAAGAATACAAGAGACCTTAGAATACAAGAGACCTAAGAATACAAGAGACCCAAGAATACAAGAGGCCTAAGAATACAAGAGACCCAAGAATACAAGAGACCCAAGAATACAAGAGACCTAAGAATACAAGAGACCTAAGAATACAAGAGCCCCAAGAATACAAGAGACCTAAGAATACAAGAGACCCAAGAATACAAGAGACCTAAGAATACAAGAGACCCAAGAATACAAGAGACCTAAGAATACAAGAGACCCAAGAATACAAGAGACCCAAGAATACAAGAGACCCAAGAATACAAGAGACCCAAGAATACAAGAGACCCTAGAATACAAGAGACCTAAGAATACAAGAGACCCAAGAATACAAGAGACCCAAGAATACAAGAGACCCAAGAATACAAGAGACCTAAGAATACAAGAGACCTAAGAATACAAGAGACCCAAGAATACAAGAGACCTAAGAATACAAGAGACCTAAGAATACAAGAGACCCAAGAATACAAGAGACCTAAGAATACAAGAGACCCAAGAATACAAGAGACCTAAGAATACAACATACCTAAGAATACAAGAGACCTAAGAATACAACAGACCTAAGAATACAACAGACCTAAGAATACAAGAGACCTAAGAATACAAGAGACCTAAGAATACAACATACCTAAGAATACAAGAGACCTAAGAATACAACAGACCTAAGAATACAACAGACCTAAGAATACAAGAGACCTAAGAATACAAGAGACCCAAGAATACAAGAGACCCAAGAATACAAGAGACCTAAGAATACAAGAGACCTAAGAATACAAGAGACCTAAGAATACAAGAGACCTAAGAATACAAGAGACCCAAGAATACAAGAGACCTAAGAATACAAGAGACCTAAGAATACAAGAGACCCAAGAATACAAGAGACCTAAGAATACAAGAGACCTAAGAATACAAGAGACCCAAGAATACAAGAGACCTAAGAATACAAGAGACCTAAGAATACAAGAGACCCAAGAATACAAGAGACCTAAGAATACAAGAGACCTAAGAATACAAGAGACCCAAGAATACAAGAGACCTAAGAATACAAGAGACCCAAGAATACAAGCTACAGGCAGAGAGAATTCTGGGAAGGCGGTTAAGTTCAATTGCTCTCCAACCATTTCTGATCCAAACTAGGAGGGCACCTTCAGTATATAAAAGATTCCTCAATGGAGAAGAATACACGACATAGACAACATCATTGTCTGGAGGAAGATGGAACACAGCACAGCGCTAGAAAAACCTCTTCTATTCATTTGTCTGATGGAGATTCATTGGCACAGTTTCCAGTAAAGTAGTGAAATCTTCATGTCGGGGGAGTAGTTCCACACTATGGCAGTGCCTAGGCACCCTCCATTTTTCCATCCTCAGAGGAGCTTATTAGGACTGACATAATCAGAGCCATATCCAGCCCACTCCTGTCTCTGATCACTGATTACATTGATTGTGCCATCGTGGAGAGGGACCTAGAACACAACAATCGGCACTATGATAGCTTGCTCCTCTCTACTAACATGGATGCTGCTTCACAGCCACTCGTTGCTGAAGAATGAATGAAAAGGTGGATTTGGGAAAAACAGCAGCTTCAGAATGTTCACCGTCAATGCTACATAATTCACCAATGCATTGTCTTACTATTTAATATTTCGACAATAAGGTTTCCTGACTTTAGGTCCACTTTAATTCACTAACTCAAATATAAATAAACCAAAGTGTGAGTTATCTACAAGGGTTTGCTGGATGACCCATATAATGGCAGAAGCTCCTGATGCACAGACTCCTTTCATATGTAAAATTACTATTTCAGTACTCTAATTGCACTACTCTCCTTTCCCAAAAGGGCTCTATAAGCCTCACATTGCCAAATGCTCCGTTTCTGTCAAACATCCTCCAAACATAACTAAGACTGGACACCACTTTGTATCAAATAAATGTTTGTAATAGAGGCTTGTATGTTCTCCATCCAGCTAGTGGAGACTTGCGTGTTCTCCATCCAGCTAGTGGAGACTTGCGTGTTCTCCATCCAGCTAGTGGAGACTTGCGTGTTCTCCATCCAGCTAGTGGAGACTTGCGTGTTCTCCATCCAGCTACTGGAGGCTTGCGTGTTCTCCATCCAGCTACTGGAGGCTTGCGTGTTCTCCATCCAGCTAGTGGAGACTTGCGTGTTCTCCATCCAGCTAGTGGAGACTTGCGTGTTCTCCATCCAGCTAGTGGAGGCTTGGGTGTTCTCCATCCAGCTAGTGATAGCTTGCGTGTTCTCCATCCAGCTACTGGAGGCTTGCGTGTTCTCCATCCAGCTAGTGGAGACTTGCGTGTTCTCCATCCAGCTAGTGGAGACTTGCGTGTTCTCCATCCAGCTAGTGGAGACTTGCGTGTTCTCCATCCAGCTAGTGGAGGCTTGGGTGTTCTCCATCCAGCTAGTGATAGCTTGCGTGTTCTCCATCCAGCTAGTGGAGACTTGCGTGTTCTCCATCCAGCTAGTGGAGACTTGCGTGTTCTCCATCCAGCTAGTGGAGACTTGCGTGTTCTCCATCCAGCTAGTGGAGACTTGCGTGTTCTCCATCCAGCTAGTGGAGACTTGCATGTTCTTCATCCAGCTAGTGGAGACTTGCGTGTTCTCCATCCAGCTAGTGGAGACTTGCATGTTCTTCATCCAGCTAGTGGAGACTTGCGTGTTCTCCATCCAGCTACTGGAGGCTTGGGTGTTCTCCATCCAGCTAGTGATAGCTTGCGTGTTCTCCATCCAGCTAGTGGAGACTTGCGTGTTCTCCATCCAGCTAGTGGAGACTTGCGTGTTCTCCATCCAGCTAGTGGAGACTTGCGTGTTCTCCATCCAGCTAGTGGAGACTTGCATGTTCTTCATCCAGCTAGTGGAGACTTGCGTGTTCTCCATCCAGCTACTGGAGGCTTGGGTGTTCTCCATCCAGCTAGTGATAGCTTGCGTGTTCTCCATCCAGCTAGTGGAGACTTGCGTGTTCTCCATCCAGCTAGTGGAGACTTGCGTGTTCTCCATCCAGCTAGTGGAGACTTGCGTGTTCTCCATCCAGCTATAGGAGGCTTGCGTGTTCTCCATCCAGCTAGTGGAGGCTTGCGTGTTCTCCATTCAGCTAGTGGAGGCTTGCGTGTTCTCCATCCAGCTATAGGAGGCTTGCGTGTTCTCCATCCAGCTACTGGAGACTTGTGTTTTCTCCATCCAGCTACTGGAGGCTTGCGTGTTCTACATCCAGCTACTGGAGACTTGCGTGCTCTCCCTCCAACTACTGCAGACTTGTGTGTTCTCCATCCAGCTAGTGGAGACTTGTATGTTCTCCATCCAGCTAGTGGAGACTTGTATGTTCTCTGTCCAGCCGATGGAGACGTGTATGTTCTCTGTCCAGCCGGTGGAGACGTGTATGTTCTCCGTCCAGCCGATGGAGACGTGTATGTTTTCCGTCCAGCCTGTGGAAACGTGTATGTTCTCCGTCCAGCCGGTGGAGACGTGTATGTTCTCCGTCCAGCCGGTGGAAACGTGTATGTTCTCCGTCCAGCCGGTGGAGACGTGTATGTTCTCCGTCCAGCCGGTGGAAATGGGTATGTTCTCCGTCCAGCCGGTGGAGACGGGTATGTTCTCCGTCCAGCCGATGGAGACGTGTATGTTCTCCGTCCAGCCGGTGGAGACGTGTATGTTCTCCGTCCAGCCGATGGAGACGTGTATGTTCTCCGTCCAGCCGATGGAGACATGTATGTTATCCGTCTAGCCGGTGTTTATGTTCTCCGTATGGCTACGCTAGTGGAGATGTGTATGTTCTCTATTCAGCTAGGGGAGACTTGTATGTTCTCTATTCACCTTGGGGAGACTTGTATGTTCTCTATTCACCTTGGGGAGACTTGTATGTTCTCTATTCACCTTGGGGAGACTTGTATGTTTTCTATTCAGCTAGGGGAGACTTGTCTTTCATCTGGCCAATTTATGTTCTAAATCTGGATACTGGTGATTTGTAGCATTTCTCTCTAGCTACTGAGGGCCGACATACTCACACATGCATATGCTCTCTGTCAGGGTTATAGGATTTTGGGACTGGAATTTTCTTTACTAAGGCACTGAATCTTGTATCTGGGTACTGGATACTTGTATACTCTTTGGCAGGTATTTTCTACCTCCAGCAGCCCTGTGCTCTTTTACCTGGGGTGGAAAAATGTTACAATGCTACAAAAGCTATTATGAGATACTGTATGTGGGGACGAGCCACATATCACAGCTGACCTCCTTGCAGCTAGTCTTAGATTCTGTGGAAAGGATAACCTGCAGCTGCTGTGATACTCTTCTAAAAGGCAGAAGACACTTTGCCCCTCAGTGGCTCTGCCCTCTTACTGAGACATGGAAAAGGGCTGTGCAAGCTGCTTGTCATTGACTGGCAGCAAGGAATAACCTTCAGCAAGGTTGTTGATTATCTTTAGAGGCTGCCAGCTGTGAAACCAGGACCAGCATAGAGGCTACCAGTACCAGTAAGTTCTGTATAATACAAAGTGACTTAAATCATCTCCTGTCACCGGGGTTCTCATTGTGAAGAGCATTGTTATTATCATTGTGGCAAACAGTGATTTGGTAGCAAGCCATGCAGACAGCACCTGTTCAGCTGATGGAGAACTTGCAGGCAAAGAATGATGGTATTTAATACCTACCTGATATTGTGCACCCCAAGCTCTCCCTTAGTACTTTCACCCCTAAGTTCCTCTGAGGACTGTGCACCCCCAACTCTCCCTTGGTACTACCCCTACACCTCCACTCCACCTAGTACTTCAAACCACAAGTTAAATGCAGTTCTGTTCACCCTCTTGCTTCCCAAAAGTATAGTCTGAACCCCCCACTTGCCCCCCCTTTTAATATACTACACAACAGCCCCCCCCGACCCACCTCCACAATCGAGTTGAGTGACACCTGATGATGAGCAGCGGTCAGCGGAGCCTGAAGGTTGCAGAGACATAACAAAGTCATTATCCTCCCCCTCAATCACTCACTTACTGAGTGGAGAAAGCCATACATGTTTCCAGCAGCCATTGTGGCTCCAGTGAAAGCCTGAATCAATCATACATGACAGAATGGGCAAGGGGGGGGGCACATTACGGGCACGGCAACTTACCCTGGCAAATCTAGATGAGTAAGGGTCTTCAAAAACGGCCCAAATCCGTGGCTGCCACCTTCTCCAGAAGCCTCCAGGTTTACCATCAGGAGAGTCACTAAGGGCCAATCTCTTGGTCATCTCTAACTCTTCTTCTCCATCCCCTGAGTCACCAGTGCCATCCACATCACCCTCTTCTACACTGCTTTCCACTGGACCTCCACCAAAACTGTCCAGAGCCTCCTCTGCCTCCCGGTGCTGCCTGTAGGTCATCCAGCAGCAGGGCTCTACATCTGTTTCATCAATGCCCCAGAATGCCAACTCCTCCTCATACAGAGGGCCACATACATCTGCTGGGCAGTGCAGCTTTCCAGTCCGGTAATAATTAAGTATGTGGGCAAAAACCCCAGGATGGCGATCAAAGAAGAACTCATCAGTCCGAGGGTCATAGTCAAAGTGGCTGTGGGCATCAGGCTCTGCCAACCATGCTAGCCTGGTGCCTGGTAGGGTGCGGAGGGTGCTACGATAGGTCTGATGTCGTGTTCCTCCTACGTTGATCACGATCCGGTCTGTCTCGTCTCCTTGGCCCATGACGGGTGTAAGGGGCACTCATCTGTCCCAGAGTGGGTGCTATTGACAACTCAGTTTTCTTGCCATGCCCTCCTGATGTGCAGCTATTGCTGAAGGACCAGTCTCTCCATCCACATCACACCTCCAAACAAATCTCCTTCAGTCACATCAAACCCCCCCCCCCCCAAGGGACCACTTCCCATTCACATCATCTCCAGATTTTGTGCTGAAGGGACACCTCTCAAGTCCATGTACCCCCAGATGTGCTGCTGGAAGGACACCTCTCCAGTCCTTGTACCCCAGATATTCTGCTGAAGGGACACCTCTCCAGACTTTTCACCCCCAGATGTGGTGCTGAAGGGACACCTCTCCAGTCCTTTCACCCCCAGATGTGGTGCTGGAAGGACACCTCTCCAGTCCTTGTACCCCCAGATGTGGTGCTGGAGGAACACCTCTCCAGTCCTTGTACCCCCAGATGTGGTGCTGGAAGGACACCTCTCCAGTCCTTGTACCCCCAGATGTGGTGCTGGAAGGACACCTCTCCAGTCCTTTCACCCCCAGATGTGGTGCTGGAAGGACACCTCTCCAGTCCTTGTACCCCCAGATGTGGTGCTGAAGGGACACCTCTCCAGTCCTTGTACCCCCAGATGTGGTGCTGAAGGGACACCTCTCCAGTCCTTGTACCCCCAGATGTGGTGCTGAAGGGACACCTCTCCAGTCCTTTCACCCCCAGATGTGGTGCTGAAGGGACACCTCTCCAGTCCTTGTACCCCCAGATGTGGTGCTGGAAGGACACCTCTCCAGTCCTTTCACCCCCAGATGTGGTGCTGGAAGGACAGCTCTCCAGTTATTGTACCCCCAGATGTGGTGCTGAAGGGACACCTCTCCAGTCCTTGTACCCCCAGATGTGGTGCTGAAAGGACAGCTCCCGATTACATTATCGTTCTTTATGGTGCTGAAAGGACAGCTCCCGATTACATTATCGTTCTTTGTGGTGCTGAAAGGACAGCTCCCGGTCACATTATTGTTTTGTATGGTGCTGAAGGGACAGCTCCCGGTCACATTATCGTTCGGTATGTTGCTCCCGATCATAGAGCAGGAGATACTGCTGCAGCTGGAGGAGAAAGATCTGAGCAGCAGAGTGCGCAGGCGCAATGTCTTCCTAGAAATGCACATTTGCTGGGGTCCTAGTGCTGCCTGGTCACAGCCCTATCATCACATGTGACATGGGGGGGGGGGGGGGTATTATCTGTCTGGAGGAGGCTGTTTGTTCTCTCTATATGGGGGGGCATTATCTGTCTGGAGAAGGCTGATTGTTCTCTCTATATGGGGGGGGGGGTATTATCCGTCTGGAGGAGGCTGATTGTTCTCTCTATATGGGGGGGGGGGGGGGGTATTATCTGTCTGGAGGAGCTGATTGTTCTCTCTATATGGGGGGGGGGGGGTATTATCTGTCTGGAGGAGGCTGTTTGTTCTCTCTATATGGGGGGGCATTATCTGTCTGGAGGAGGCTGATTGTTCTCTCTATATGGGGGGGGGGGTATTATCTGTCTGGAGGAGGCTGATTGTTCTCTCTATATGGGGGGGGGGGGGGTATTATCTGTCTGGAGGAGGCTGATTGTTCTCTCTATATGGGGGGGGGGGGTATTATCTGTCTGGAGGAGGCTGATTGTTCTCTCTATATGGGGGGGGGGGGTATTATCTGTCTGGAGGAGGCTGATTGTTCTCTCTATATGGGGGGGGGGGGTATTATCTGTCTGGAGGAGGCTGATTGTTCTCTCTATATGGGGGGGGGGGTATTATCTGTCTGGAGGAGGCTGATTGTTCTCTCTATATGGGGGGGGGGGGTATTATCTGTCTGGAGGAGCTGATTGTTCTCTCTATATGGGGGGGGGGGGGTATTATCTGTCTGGAGGAGGCTGATTGTTCTCTCTATATGGGGGGGGGGGGGTATTATCTGTCTGGAGGAGCTGATTGTTCTCTCTATATGGGGGGGGGGGGGGGGGGGGGGGTATTATCTGTCTGGAGGAGCTGATTGTTCTCTCTATATAGGGGGTAACATCTCTGACTATAATCAGTAAAGGTTCCTTCATCCTTCAGTGATCACAGGAAGGTGGCATACTTCCATAAACCTCAATTGTCCATCCAGAGGGCAATGAAGCCATAGGTTAGCAGTGGAGTTCTGTACTGTCTGTCTGCCCATCCAGCGTTGCTCTGTTCAGAGGGCTATGGGTCCATTCCTGGACAGTAGGGGTTCTGTACTCTCCATCTGTCCATCCAGTGTGGCTCCGTTCAGAGGGCTATGGGTCCATTCCTGGACAGTAGGGGTTCTGTACTCTCCATCTGTCCATCCAGTGTGGCTCCGTTCAGAGGGCTTGGGGTCCATTGGTGAACAGTGCAGGGTTCTATACTGGCCATCTGTTCACCCAGTGTGGCTCTGTTTAGAGGGCTATGTGTGGTTCTGTACTGTCGATCTATCCATCTTGTGTGGCTCCGATCAGAGGGCTATGGGTCCATTGGTGGACAGTAGGGGTTCTGTACTCTCCATCTGTCCATCCAGTGTGGCTCCGTTCAGAGGGCTTGGGGTCCATTGGTGAACAGTGCAGGGTTCTATACTGGCCATCTGTTCACCCAGTGTGGCTCTGTTTAGAGGGCTATGTGTGGTTCTGTACTGTCGATCTATCCATCTTGTGTGGCTCCGATCAGAAGGCTATGGGTCCATTGGTGGACAGTAGGGGTTCTGTATTGTCCATCTATCCATCCAGTGTGGCTCCGATCAGAAGGCTATGGGTCCATTGATGGACAGTAGGGGTTCTGTATTGTCCATCTATCCATCCAGTGTGGCTCCGATCAGAAGGCTATGGGTCCATTGATGGACAGTAGGGGTTCTGTATTGTCCATCTGTCCATCCAGTATGGCTCTGTTCAGAGGTCTATTTTTCCATGAGTGAACATTGAGGGTTTCATATTGTCTAACTGTCCATCCAGTGGGCTAGAGGTCCATTGGTAAACAGTGAGAGTTTAATACTGTCCATCTGTCCATCCAGTGTGGCTCCGTTCAGAGGGCTAGGGGTCCATTTGTGAACAGTGTGGGGTTCTGTATTGTCCATCCAGTGTGGCTCCGTTCCGAGGGCTAGGGGTCCATTTGTGAACAGTGTGGGGTTCTGTATTGTCCATCCAGTGTGGCTCCGTTCAGAGGGCTAGGGGTCCATTTGTGAACAGTGTGGGGTTCTGTATTGTCCATCCAGTGTGGCTCCGTTCAGAGGGCTAGGGGTCCATTTGTGAACAGTGTGGGGTTCTGTATTGTCCATCCAGTGTGGCTCCGTTCAGAGGGCTAGGGGTCCATTTGTGAACAGTGTGGGGTTCTGTATTGTCCATCCAGTGTGGCTCCGTTCAGAGGGCTAGGGGTCCATTTGTGAACAGTGTGGGGTTCTGTATTGTCCATCCAGTGTGGCTCCGTTCCGAGGGCTATGGGTCTATCGGTGAACAGTGTGGAGATCTGTATTGTCTATCTGTCCATCCAGTGTGGCTCCGTTCAGTGGGCTAGGTGTCCACTGGTAGATAGTGTGGAGATCTGTATTGTCCATCTGTTCATCCAGTGTGGCTCCGTTCAGAGGGCGATGGGTCCATTGGAGGACAGTGGAGTGTTCTGTACTGTCCATCTGTCTATTCAGTGTGGTCCATTTCGAGGGCTGTGGGTCCATTGGTAGACAGTGTGGGGTTCTGTACTGTCCATCTGTCTTTCCAGTGTTGTTTTTCCCTTTAAATGGGTCCAGTCTTGAAAAGTGGGGAGTTCTTTACTCTCCATTGGTCCATCCAGTATGACTCCATTCAGAGGGCTATGGGTCAATTGGTGAACAGTGGTGGTTCTGTACTGTCCATCTGTCCATTCAGTGTGGCTCCCTTCAGAGGCAGAGGGCCATGGGTCTTTTGGTTAAGGGGGGGGGGGGGTTCTGTTCTTTCCATCCGTCTATCCAGTGTGGCCCCGTCCAGAGGGCTATGTGTCCATTGTAGGACAGTGGAGTGTTCTGTACCGTCCATCTGTCTATTCAGTGTGGTCCATTTAGAGGGCTTTGGGTCCATTGGTGAACAGTGTGCGGTTCTGTATGGTCCATCTGTCCATCTGTTGTTGATAATAATAATAATAATAATAATAATAATAATAAGGGACCAGCTCTGTAATTGGTGGAGATCAGTCCTGATAATAAAGGACCAGCTCTGTAATTGGTGGAGATCAGTCCTTAAATAAAGGACCAGCTCTGTAATTGGTGGAGATCAGTCCTTAAATAAAGGACCAGCTCTGTAATTGGTAGAGATCAGTCCTTAAATAAAGGACCAGCTCTGTAATTGGTGGAGATCAGTCCTGATAATAAAGGACCAGCTCTGTAATTGGTGGGAGATCAGTCCTGATAATAAAGGACCAGCTCTGTAATTGGTGGGAGATCAGTCCTGATAATAAAGGACCAGCTCTGTAATTGGTGGAGATCAGTCCTGATAATAAAGAGCCAGCTCTGTAATTGGTGGAGATCAGTCCTGATAATAAAGGACCAGCTCTGTAATTGGTTGAGATCAGTCCTGATAATAAAGGACCAGCTCTGTAATTGGTGGAGATCAGTCCTTATAATAAAGGACCAGCTCTGTAATTGGTGGGGGATCAGTCCTGATAATAAAGGACCAGCTCTGTAATTGGTGGGGGGTCAGTCCTGATAATAAAGGACCAGCTCTGTAATTGGTGGAGATCAGTCCTCATAATAAAGGACCAGCTCTGTAATTGGTGGGAGATCAGTCCTGATAATAAAGGACCAGCTCTGTAATTGGTTGGAGATCAGTCCTGATAATAAAGGACCAGCTCTGTAATTGGTGGAGATCAGTCCTGATAATAAAGGGCCAGCTCTGTAATTGGTGGAGATCAGTCCTCATAATAAAGGACCAGCTCTGTAATTGGTTGAGATCAGTCCTGATAATAAAGGACCAGCTCTGTAATTGGTGGAGATCAGTCCTGATAATAAAGGACCAGCTCTGTAATTGGTGGAGATCAGTCCTTATAATAAAGGACCAGCTCTGTAATTGGTGGGGGGTCAGTCCTGATAATAAAGGACCAGCTCTGTAATTGGTGGAGATCAGTCCTCATAATAAAGGACCAGCTCTGTAATTGGTGGAGATCAGTCCTTTATTATAAGGACCAGCTCTGTACTTGGTGGGGGGTCAGTCCTGATAATAAAGGACCAGCTCTGATCCTCGGGGTACCCCACTAATAGCTCTTTGTTGGAGTAGTCAGGAATTGGCATTATAAATTGTATTTTTTTTCTCTGTAGTCGTCGGTTACATAGTTGTTAACCCCCTGACCTCTGGAAGATTTACCACCCTTAATGACCAGGCCATTTCTTGTGATATGGCACTGTGTTATTTGAACTGACAATTGCACGGTCGTGCGACGTTGTACCCAAATAAAATTGACGTCCTTTTATTCTGACAAATAGAGATTTCTTTTGGTGGTATTTGATCACCTTTACATTTTTTTTTTTTGCGCTTTGCAACAAACAAAAAAAAGAGCGACAATTCTGAAAAAATAAAATGTTTTTTACTTTCTGCTATAAAACATTTCCAATAAAAAAAAATGTATTAAAATCAAATTTCTTCATCAATTTCTTCCTATATGTATTCTGCTACAAATCCCAATAAATGTCTATTGATTGGTTACATCATCTACACTCTATGGGGTGTTTTTATATATTGTGACGGTATGTGAGGTGATATAATAAATAATCGCTACATTTCACCTCCCATTCCTTCTCTTGTAATGTGGCGTACACACGCTCTGACTTTCCGGCGGGATTGTCCACCGGACTTTCCGAACGAGTGGACTTGCTCACACACGCCCCGACTTTTCCGGCGGACAATCCGCCGGATTTTTGGCCAAAGTCTGCAGGACTTTTGAAATGAACGGACTTGCCTACACACGGAGGAAAGTCTGTTCATTTAGAACGTGACTCCAGGTAGACGGGACTAGCGAAGGAACTCAATGCTGCTGCGCTAGCCCCGTCACCTGGTATGGAATTTAAGGGGAATCCCTACGCCGAAAAACGGCGTGGGGGTTCCCCCAAATCCACATCAGACCCTTATCCGAGCACGCAGCCCGGCCGGTCAGGAAAGGGGGTGGGGAAAAGCGAGCGCCCCCTCCTCCTGAGCCATACCAGGCCACGTGCCCTCAACATGGGGGTGCCCTGGGGAAAGGGGGGCCCTGCAGCCTCCCACCCCAAAGCACCTTGTCCCCCATGTTGATGAGGACAAGGGCCTCTTCCCGACAACCCTGGCCATTATCGGAATCTGGGAGCCCCTTTAATAAGGGGGCCCCCTAGATCCCGGCCCCCACCCTATGTGAATGAGTATGGGGTACGATATACCCCTACCCATTCACCTAATGGAAAAAAGTGCAAATAAAATAAACAACATGATTTTTTAAAATACTTTATTACACAGCTCGGGGGTCTTCTTCCGGCTTGGGGGGTCTTCTCGCGGACTCCTCCGCTATCTTCTGGAAGAAGAAAGCGGAGGCCGGCAAGAAGAACAGAAGAGACCCCCAAAGATCCCTGAAGTCGGAACAAGACCCCCAGACGGCGGCGGCAACAAAGAAGAAAGCCGGGCTCCTCCGCTAGTGAAAGAGCTAGTAAAAGAGCAGAAGATAGCGGAGGAGTCCGGCGAAAAGACCCCCCCAAGACGGAAGAAGATCCCCGGAGCTGTGTAATAAAGTATTTTAAAAAATCGTGTCGTTTTTTTACTTTTTTTCCTTAGGTGAATGGGTAGGGGTTACATTGTACCCCATACTCATTCACATAGGGTGGGGGGCCGGGATCTGGGATTCCCCTTATTAAAGGGGGCTCCCGGATTCCAATAAGCCCCCCGCCCGAAGAACCCGACAACCAACGGCCAGGGTTGTCGGGAAGAGGCCCTTGTACCCATTAACATGTGCTTTGGGGTGGGGGGGGCCGCAGAGCCCCCCTTTCCCCAGGGAACCCCCCATGTTGAGGGCACGCGGCCTGGTACGGCTCAGGAGGGGGGGGTCGCTCGCTCGTCCCCACCCTCTTTCCTGACCGGCCGGGCTGCATGCTCGTATAAGGGTCTGAGATGGATTTCGGGGGGACCCCCACGCCGTTTTTTCGGCGTAGGGATTCCCCCTTGAATCCATACCAGGTGACGGGGCTAGCGCGGCGGCATTGACTGCCTTCGCTAGTCCCGTCTACCTGGAGTCACGTTCTAAATGAACGGACTTTCCTCCGTGTGTGAGGCAAGTCTGTTCATTTCAAAAGTCCCACGGACTAGCACACAGACGGCGGGATTGTAGTCCGGCGGACAATTTTAAGTTAAAACTTAAAACTTAGTCGGCCGGACTTTTGGGAACAAAAAGTCCGCCGGAGCCCCACACACGGTCGGAATGTCCGGCGGACTCTAGTCAAGACAATCCCGCGGGAAAGTCTGATCGTGTGTACGTGGCCTAAGTGATTGAATCGGAATCCGGCCCGGGATTTTCCAGCCTCTAGGGCAGGCTTGATTCCGGTCCGGATGTTCTGGTGCTCTTGAGCCCACACTCAGATGGACATTAAATCAACAGGAAGAGGATACAGGAGGTCGCTGAGTGGAGGAGCTCTGAATTGGAGACTCGGGAAGGAACCTAAGTGGGAGGAGCTCTGGAATGGAGACTCGGGAAGGAACCTGAGTGGGAGGAGCTCTGGAATGGAGACTCAGGAAGGAACCTGAGTGGGAGGAGCTCTGGAATGGAGACTCGGGAAGGAACCTGAGTGGGAGGAGCTTTGGATTGGAGACTCAGGAAGGAACCTGAGTGATAGGAGCTCTGGATTGGAGACTCTGGAAGGAACCTTAATAGGAGGAGCTCTGGTTGGGAGACTCAGGAAGAAACCTGAGTTGGAGGAGCTCTGGAATGGAGACTCCGGAAGGAACCTGGGTGGGAGGAGCTCTGAATTGGAGACTCGGGATGGAACCTGAGTGGGAGGAGCTCTGGAATGGAGACTCGAGAAGGAACCTGAGTGGGAGGAGCTTTGGATTGGAGACTTGGGAAGGAACCTGAGTGGAAGGAGCTCTGGATTGGAGACTCCGGAGGTAACCTGAGTGGGAGGAGCTCGGGATTGGAGACTCATGAAGGAACCTGAGTGGGAGGAGCTTTGGATTGAGAACTCTGGAAAGAACGTGGGTGGGAGGAGCTCTGGATTGGTGACACGGGAAGGAACCTTAGTGGGAGGAGCTCTGGATTGGAGACGCGGGAAGGAACCTGAGTGGGAGGAGCTCTGGAATGGAGACTCTGGAAGGAACCTGAGTGGGAGGAGCTTTGTATTGGAGACTCTGGAGAGAACCTGAGTGGTAGGAGCTCTGGATTGGAGACCCTGGAAGGAACCTGAATAGGAGGAGCTCTGGAATGGAGACTCGGGAAGGAACCTGGGTGGGAGGAGCTCTGAATTGGAGATGCGGGAAGGAACCTAAGTGGGGGGAGCTCTGGATTGGAGACACGGGAAGGAACCTGAGTGGAAGGAGCTCTGGATTGGAGACTCCGGAGGTAACCTGAGTGGGAGGAGCTCGGGATTGGAGACTCGAGAAGGAACCTGAGTGGGAGGAGCTTTGGATTGAAGAATCTGGAAAGAACGTGAGTGGGAGGAGCTCTGGATTGGTGACACGGGAGGGAACCTGAGTGGGAGGAGCTCTGGATTGGAGATGCGGGAAGGAACCTGAGTGGGAGGAGCTTTGGATTGGAGACTCTGGAAGGAACCTGAGTGGTAGGAGCTCTGGATTGGAGACTCTGGAAGGAACCTGAATAGGAGGAGCTCTGGATTGGAGACTCGGAAGGAACCTGGTGGGAGGAGCTCTGAATATTGGAGACTCGGGAAGGAACCTGAGTGGGAGGAGCTCTGGATGGAGACTCTGGAAAGGAACCTGAGTGGGAGGAGCTCAGGAATGGAGACTCAGGAAGGAACCTGAGTTGGGAGGAGCTCTGGAATTGGAGACTCAGGAAGGAACCTGAGTGGAAGGAGCTTTGGATTTGGAGGCTCGGAAGGAACCTGAGTGGGAAGGAGCTTTGGATTGGAGACTCGGGAAGGAACCTGAGTGGGAGGAGCTCTGATTGAGATTGGAGATCTCGGAAGGAACCTGAGTGGGAGGAGCTCTGGATTGGACACTCATAAAGGAACCTGAGTGGGAGGAGCTTGGATTGGTGACACGGGAAGGAACTGAGTGGAGGCTTTGGAGGAGATCTCTGAGTGGTAGGAGCTTGGAGAGACTCGGAGAGGAGCTCTGATTGGAACCTGAGTGGGAAGGAGCTCTGGATTGAGAGGACTCTGGAAGGAACCTGAATAGGAGGAGCTCTGGATTGGAGACTCATGAGGTAACCTGAGTAGGAGGAGCTCTGGATTGGAGACTCTGGGAAAGAACTGAGTGGGAGGAGCTCTGGGAGACTCTGGGAAGGAACCTGAGTGGGAGGAGCTCTGGATTTGGAGGACTCGGGATTGGAACCTGAGTGGGAGAAGCTCTGGAATGGAGGAGCTCGATCGGGAAGGACCTGAGTGGGAGGAGCTCTGGAATTGGAGACTTGGGAACTGAGTGGAAGGGAGAACTGAGTGGATTGGAGACTCTGGAAGGAACCGGAGGTAATTGGAGACTTTAAGGAGGGGGGGAGGAGCTTTGGATTGGAGACTCATGAAGGAACCTGAGTGGAGGAGCTTTGGAGCTCTGGATTGGAGACTCTGGAAGGAACCTTATACTCTGGTGGAGGAGCTCTGGATTGGTGACTCGGAAAGGAACCTGGGTGGGAGGAGCTCTGGGATTGGGAGGACGCTTGGGAAGGAACCTGAGTGGGAGGAGCTCTGGATTGGAGACTCAAGAAGGAACCTGAGTGGGAGGAGCTCTGGAGAGTCGGGAAGGAACCTGAGTGGGAGGAGCTTTGGATTGGAGACTCTGGAAGAACTGAGTGGTAGGAGCTCTGGATTGGAGACTCTGGAAGGAACCTGAATAGGAGGAGCTCTGGATTGGAGACTCAGGAAGGAACCTGAGTTGGAGGAGCTCTGGAATGAGACTCCGAAGGAACCTGGGTGGGAGGAGCTCTGAATTGGAGACTCGGGATGGAACCTGAGTGGGAGGAGCTCTGGAATGGAGACTCGGAAGGAACCTGAGTGGGAGGAGCTCTGGATTGGAGACTTGGAAGTGAGTGGAAGGCTTTACTTCCTGAGGTGGGAGGAGCTCTGGATTGGAGAATCCGGGGAAGGAACCTGAGTGGGAGGAGCATTGGATTGGAGACTCGGGAAGGAACCTGAGTTGAGCTCTGGAAAGGAACTTATTTTTATTCCTGGGTGGGAGGAGCTCTGGATTGGGACATTTACTCGGGATGGAACCTTCCCTGAGAGTGGGAGGAGCTCTGGATTGGAGACGTGAAGAACCTGAGTGGATTAGGAGCTGAGGAGGAGCTTGGATTGGTGGTTGTGGGACACACTGGGAAGGAACCTTAGGGGAGCCGGAGCTCTGGAATGAGACTATGGAGGAACCTGAGTGGGAGGAGCTTTGGATTGGAGACTCTGGAAAGAACCTGAGTGGTATGAGGATTGCTCTGGATTGGAGACTCGGGAAGGAACCTGAGTGGGATTGGAGACTCTGGAAGGAGGAGAGGACTGGAATATAGACTGGAACCTGGTTGGAGTGGGAGACTCCGGAAGGAACCTTTCATTCACATCTAGCTCTGAAGGTGGTAATTCTAATTCTCAGGAATTCCTGGAAAGATCCTGAATAGGAGGAGACTCTGGTTGGGAGACTCAGGAAGGAACCTGAGTTGGAGGAGCTCTGGAATGGAGGACTCTCGAAGGAACCTGGGTGGGAGGAGCTCTGATCATTGAGATTTATCGGAAGGAATTCCTGAGTGGAGACTCAGGAAGGAACCTGGAATGAGAGTGGGGAGGAGCTTTGGATTGGGAGGAAGAGAGGAGCTCTGGAATGGAGTTGGAAGGATCACATTCATTACCCTCTTTCCTTCCCATATATTTCTTCTCAATTACAGCTCTTGAATCTAAGACTCTGAACCCTGAGTGGGAGGAGCTCTGGATTGGAGACTCATTCTGGAAGGAACCTGAGTGTCAAGGAGCTTTGGATTGGAGGAGGGAAACCTGAGTGGGACATTCTAGCTCTAGATTGGAGACTCATCCGGGAAGGAACCTGGTGGAAGGAACCTGGGGAGGTCAGCGTTCTGGAGGAGCTCTGGGAAGGTCACCTGAGAGGACTCTCTTTACGAAGGAAACCTGGGTGGGAGAGCTCTGAATTGGAGACTTGGGAAGGAACCTGAGTGGGAGGAGCTTATGGATTGGAGATCCGGAAGGAACCTGAGTGGGATGAGCTCTGAATTGGAGACTTCGGGAAGGAACCTGAGTGGGGGAGAGCTCTGGATAGGAGACTTACCATTCGGGAAGGAACCATGAGTGAACATGAGCTCTGGATTGGAATTCTTATACTTTTAGGTACACCTGATAGGAGAGCTCTGGATTGGAGACTCATGAAGGACCTGAGGTGGGAGGGATTGAATATTTATTATCTCTGGAAAGATACTGATTGGAGGAGCTCTGGATGGTGACTTCAGGGATTTATGAACGTGAGGTGGGAGGAGCTCTGGAAATGGGAACCTGAGTGGGGAGGAAGCACTGGAGGAAGATCTGGGATGGAGTGGGAGGAGACTCTGGTGGATTGGAGACTCTGGGAAGGAACTGAGTTGGAGAGGACTCAGGAAGGAACCTGACGGACCAAATTGGAGGAAGCTTTGAATGGAGACTTCCTTAGGAGCTGGTGATCATTGAGCTCGGATAGGAGACTCTGTAAGGAACCAAATAGGGGGAGCTTGGTTGGGAGACTCAGGAAGAACCTGAGTTGGAGGAGCTTGGAGGAACCCGGAAGGACCTCCTGAGTGGGAGGAGCTCTGAATTGGAGACTCGGGAATGGAACCTGAGTGGGAGGAGCTCTGGAATTGGAGACTCGGAAGGAACCTGAGTGGGGGAGCACTGGATTGGAGACTCGGAAGGAACCTGAGTGGGAGGAAGCTCTGGTATGCACTGGAGTTGGAGACTCTGGAAGGAACCTGAGTGGGAGGAGCTCTGGATTGGAGACTCATGAAGAAACCTGAGTGGGAGGATCTTTGGATTGTAGACTCTGGAAGGAACCTGAGTGGGAGGAGCTCTGGATTGGTGACACGGGAAGGAACCTGAGTGGGAGGAGCTCTGGATTGGAGACTCGGGAAGAACCTGAGTGGGAGGAGCTCTGGAATGGAGACTCGGGAAGGAACCTGAGTGGGAGGAGCTCTGGATTGGAGACTCGGGAAGGAACCTGAGTGGGAGGAGCTCTGGATTGGAGACTCTGGAAGGAACCTGAATAGGAGGAGCTCTGGTTGGGAGACTCAGGAAGGAACCTGAGTTGGAGGAGCTCTGGAATGGAGACTCCGGAAGGAACCTGGGTAGGAGGAGCTCTGAATTGGAGACTCAGGAAGGAATCTGAGTGGGAGGAGCTCTGGAATGGAGACTCTGGAAGGAACCTGAGTGGGAGGAGCACTGGATTGGAGACTCTGGAAGGAACCTGAGTGGGAGGAGCTCTGAATTGTAGACTCGGGAAGGAACCTGAGTGGGAGGAGCTCTGGATTGGAGACACGGGAAGGAACCTGAGAGGAAGGAGCTCTGGATTGGAGACTCCGGAGGTAACCTGGGTGGGAGGAGCTCTGAATTGGAGACTCGGGAAGGAACCTGAGTGGGAGGAGCTCTGGAATGGAGACTCGGAAGGAACCTGAGTGGGAGGAGCTCTGGATTGGAGACTCCGGAAGGAACCTGAGTGGGAGGAGCTCTGAATTGGAGACTCGGGAAGGAACCTGAGTGGGGGGAGGAGCTCTGGATTGGAGACACGGGGAAGGAACTCTGGAAGGAACCTGGAGTGGGAGGAGCTTTGGATTGGAGACTCGGAGGTAACCTGAGTGGGAGAGGAGCTCGGGATTGGAGACTCGAGTGAGAAGGAACCTGAGTGGAGAGGAGCTCTTGGAAGGAGCTTGGAGACACTGGGAAGGAACCCTGAGTGAGGAGCTCTGGATTGAAGACTAGGAAAGAACTGAGTGGGAGGAGCTCTGGGAGGACGGGATAGAGAAGGAAGTTCGTTTGAAGGGGTGGAGGAGCTCTGATTGGAGACACGGGAAGGGAGTGGGGGGACCTGAGTGGGAAGGAAACTGGAGTGGGAGGAGCTCTGGATTGGAGACTCCGAGAGCTGAGTGGGAGGAGCTCGGGATTGGAGACTCGCGAAGGAACCTGAGTGGGAGGAGCTTTGGATTGAAGACTCTGGAAAGAACGTGAGTGGGAGGAGCTCTGGATTGGTGACACGGGAGGGAACCTGAGTGGGAGGAGCTCTGGATTGGAGATGCGGGAAGGAACCTGAGTGGGAGGAGCTTTGGATTGGAGACTCTGGAAAGAACCTGAGTGGTAGGAGCTCTGGATTGGAGACTCTGGAAGGAACCTGAATAGGAGGAGCTCTGGAATAGAGAATCGGGAAGGAACCTGGGTGGGAGGAGCTCTGAATTGGAGACTCGGGAAGGAACCTGAGTGGGAGGAGCTCTGGATTGGAGACTCCGAAAGGAACCTGAGTGGGAGGAGCTCAGGAATGGAGACTCTGGAAGGAACCTGATTGGGAGGAGCTCTGAATTGGAGACTCAGGAAGGAACCTGAGTGGGAGGAGCTCGGGATTGGAGACTCGGGAAGGAACCTGAGTGGAAGGAGCTCTGGAATGGAGACTCTGGAAGGAACCTGAGTGGAAGGAGCTTTGGATTGGAGACTCGGGAAGGAACCTGAGTGGAAGGAGCTTTGGATTGGAGACTCGGAAAGGAACCTGAGTGGGAGGAGCTCTAGATTGGAGACTCCGGTGAAGGAACCTGAGTGGGAGGAGCTCTGGATTGGACACTCATAAAGGAACCTGAGTGGGAGGAGCTCTGGATTGGTGACACGGGAAGGAACCTGAGTGGGAGGAGCTCTGGATTGGAGACTCGGGAAGGAACCTGAGTGGGAGGAGCTCTGGAATGGAGACTCGGGAAGGAACCTGAGTGGGAGGAGCTTTGGATTGGAGACTCGGGAAGGAACCTAAGTGGTAGGAGCTCTGGATTTCTAGACTCTGGAAGGAACCTGAATAGGAGGAGCTCTGGTTGGGAGACTCAGGAAGGAACCTGAGTTGGAGGAGCTCTGGAATGGAGACTCCGAAGGAACCTGGGTGGGAGGAGCTCTGAATTGGAGACTCGGGAAGGAACCTGAGTGGGAGGAGCTCTGGATTGGAGACTCCGGAAGGAACCTGAGTGGGAGGAGCTCTGAATTGGAGACTCGGGAAGGAACCTGAGTGGGGGGAGCTCTGGATAGGAGACACGGGAAGGAACCTGAGTGGAAGGAGCTCTGGATTGGAGACTCCGGAGGTAACCTGAGTGGGAGGAGCTCTGGATTGGAGACTCATGAAGGAACCTGAGTGGGAGGAGCTTTGGATTGAAGACTCTGGATAGAACC
The DNA here is from genome assembly GCA_028564925.1 of Lithobates sylvaticus. Classification (NCBI taxonomy): domain Eukaryota; kingdom Metazoa; phylum Chordata; class Amphibia; order Anura; family Ranidae; genus Lithobates; species Lithobates sylvaticus. The sequence goes on from CM053034.1 coordinate 188,116,420, forward strand.
TGAGTAGGAGGAGCTCTGGATTGGTGACCCGGGAAGGAACCTGAGTGGGAGGAGCTCTGGATTGGAGACGCGGGAAGGAACCTGAGTGGGAGGAGCTCTGGAATGGAGACTCTGGAAGGAACCTGAGTGGGAGGAGCTTTGGATTGGAGACTCTGGAAAGAACCTGAGTGGTAGGAACTCTGGATTGGAGACTCTGGAAGGAACCTGAATAGGAGGAGCTCTGGTTGGGAGACTCAGGAAGGAACCTGAGTTGGAGGAGCTCTGGAATGGAGACTCCGAAGGAACCTGGGTGGGAGGAGCTCTGAATTGGAGACTCGGGAAGGAACCTGAGTGGGAGGAGCTCTGGAATGGAGACTCGGGAAGGAACCTGAGTGGGAGGAGCTTTGGATTGGAGACTCGGGAAGGAACCTGAGTGGGAGGAGCTCTGGAATGGAGACTCAGGAAGGAACCTGAGTGGGAGGAGCTCTGGAATGGAGACTCGGGAAGGAACCTGAGTGGGAGGAGCTTTGGATTGGAGACTCAGGAAGGAACCTGAGTGATAGGAGCTCTGGATTGGAGACTCTGGAAGGAACCTTAATAGGAGGAGCTCTGGTTGGGAGACTCAGGAAGAAACCTGAGTTGGAGGAGCTCTGGAATGGAGACTCCGGAAGGAACCTGGGTGGGAGGAGCTCTGAATTGGAGACTCGGGATGGAACCTGAGTGGGAGGAGCTCTGGAATGGAGACTCGAGAAGGAACCTGAGTGGGAGGAGCTTTGGATTGGAGACTTGGGAAGGAACCTGAGTGGAAGGAGCTCTGGATTGGAGACTCCGGAGGTAACCTGAGTGGGAGGAGCTCGGGATTGGAGACTCATGAAGGAACCTGAGTGGGAGGAGCTTTGGATTGAGAACTCTGGAAAGAACGTGGGTGGGAGGAGCTCTGGATTGGTGACACGGGAAGGAACCTTAGTGGGAGGAGCTCTGGATTGGAGACGCGGGAAGGAACCTGAGTGGGAGGAGCTCTGGAATGGAGACTCTGGAAGGAACCTGAGTGGGAGGAGCTTTGGATTGGAGACTCTGGAAAGAACCTGAGTGGTAGGAGCTCTGGATTGGAGACCCTGGAAGGAACCTGAATAGGAGGAGCTCTGGAATGGAGACTCGGGAAGGAACCTGGGTGGGAGGAGCTCTGAATTGGAGATGCGGGAAGGAACCTGAGTGGGGGGAGCTCTGGATTGGAGACACGGGAAGGAACCTGAGTGGAAGGAGCACTGGATTGGAGACTCCGGAGGTAACCTGAGTGGGAGGAGCTCGGGATTGGAGACTCGAGAAGGAACCTGAGTGGGAGGAGCTTTGGATTGAAGACTCTGGAAAGAACGTGAGTGGGAGGAGCTCTGGATTGGTGACACGGGAGGGAACCTGAGTGGGAGGAGCTCTGGATTGGAGATGCGGGAAGGAACCTGAGTGGGAGGACCTTTGGATTGGAGACTCTGGAAAGAACTTGAGTGGTAGGAGCTCTGGATTGGAGACTCTGGAAGGAACCTGAATAGGAGGAGCTCTGGAATAGAGACTCGGGAAGGAACCTGGTTGGGAGGAGCTCTGAATTGGAGACTCGGGAAGGAACCTGAGTGGGAGGAGCTCTGGATTGGAGACTCCGAAAGGAACCTGAGTGGGAGGAGCTCAGGAATGGAGACTCCGGAAGGAACCTGATTGGGAGGAGCTCTGAATTGGAGACTCAGGAAGGAACCTGAGTGGGAGGAGCTCTGGATTGGAGACTCCGGAAGGAACCTGAGTGGGAGGAGCTCTGGATTGGAGACTCCGGAAGGAACCTGAGTGGGAGGAGCTCTGAATTGGAGACTCGGGAAGGAACCTGAGTGGGAGGAGCTCTGGATTGGAGACTCCGGAAGGAACCTGAGTGGGAGGAGCTCTGAATTGGAGACTCGGGAAGGAACCTGAGTGGGGGGAGCTCTGGATAGGAGACACGGGAAGGAACCTGAGTGGAAGGAGCTCTGGATTGGAGACTCGGAGGTAACCTGAGTAGGAGGAGCTCTGGATTGGAAACTCATGAAGGAACCTGAGTGGGAGGAGCTTTGGATTGAAGACTCTGGAAAGAACCTGAGTGGGAGGAGCTCTGGATTGGTGACACGGGAAGGAACCTGAGTGGGAGGAGCTCTGGATTGGAGACGCGGGAAGGAACCTTAGTGGGAGGAGCTCTGGAATGGAGACTCTGGAAGGAACCTGAGTGGGAGGAGCTTTGGATTGGAGACTCTGGAAAGAACCTGAGTGGTAGGAACTCTGGATTGGAGACTCTGGAAGGAACCTGAATAGGAGGAGCTCTGGTTGGGAGACTCAGGAAGGAACCTGAGTTGGAGGAGCTCTGGAATGGAGACTCCGAAGGAACCTGGGTGGGAGGAGCTCTGAATTGGAGACTCGGGAAGGAACCTGAGTGGGAGGAGCTCTGGAATGGAGACTCGGGAAGGAACCTGAGTGGGAGGAGCTTTGGATTGGAGACTCGGGAAGGAACCTGAGTGGGAGGAGCTCTGGAATGGAGACTCAGGAAGGAACCTGAGTGGGAGGAGCTCTGGAATGGAGACTCGGGAAGGAACCTGAGTGGGAGGAGCTTTGGATTGGAGACTCAGGAAGGAACCTGAGTGATAGGAGCTCTGGATTGGAGACTCTGGAAGGAACCTTAATAGGAGGAGCTCTGGTTGGGAGACTCAGGAAGAAACCTGAGTTGGAGGAGCTCTGGAATGGAGACTCCGGAAGGAACCTGGGTGGGAGGAGCTCTGAATTGGAGACTCGGGATGGAACCTGAGTGGGAGGAGCTCTGGAATGGAGACTCGAGAAGGAACCTGAGTGGGAGGAGCTTTGGATTGGAGACTTGGGAAGGAACCTGAGTGGAAGGAGCTCTGGATTGGAGACTCCGGAGGTAACCTGAGTGGGAGGAGCTCGGGATTGGAGACTCATGAAGGAACCTGAGTGGGAGGAGCTTTGGATTGAAGACTCTGGAAAGAACGTGGGTGGGAGGAGCTGTGGATTGGTGACACGGAAAGGAACCTTAGTGGGAGGAGCTCTGGATTGGAGACGCGGGAAGGAACCTGAGTGGGAGGAGCTCTGGAATGGAGACTCTGGAAGGAATCTGAGTGGGAGGAGCTTTGGATTGGAGACTCTGGAAAGAACCTGAGTGGTAGGAGCTCTGGATTGGAGACCCTGGAAGGAACCTGAATAGGAGGAGCTCTGGAATGGAGACTCGGGAAGGAACCTGGGTGGGAGGAGCTCTGAATTGGAAATGCGGGAAGGAACCTGAGTGGGAGGAGCTTTGGATTGGAGACTTAGGAAGGAACCTGAGTGGGAGGAGCTCTGGAATGGAGACTCGGGAAGGAACCTTAGTGGGAGGAGCTTTGGATTGGAGACTCGGGAAGGAACCTGAGTGGAAGGAGCTTTGGATTGGAGACTCGGGAAGGAACCTGAGTGGGAGGAGCTCTAGATTGGAGACTCCGGGAAGGAACCTAAGTGGGAGGAGCTCTGGTTGGGAGACTCATAAAGGAACCTGAGTGGGAGGAGTTCTGGATTGGTGACACGGGAAGGAACCTGAGTGGGAGGAGCTCTGTATTGGAGACTCGGGAAGGAACCTGAGTGGGAGGAGCTCTAGAATGGAGACTCTGGAAGGAACCTGAATAGGAGGAGCTCTGGTTGGGAGACTCCCGAAGGAACCTGAGTTGGAGGAGCTCTGGAATGGAGACTCCCGAAGGAACCTGGGTGGGAGGAGCTCTGAAATGGAGACTCGGGAAGGAACCTGAGTGGGAGGAGCTCTGGAATGGAGTGAGTGGGAGGAGCTCTGGATTGCAGACTCCGGAAGGAACCGGAGTGGGAGGAGCTCTGGTTGGGAGACTCAGGATGGAACCTGAGTGGGAGGAGCTCTGGTTGGGAGACTCAGGGAGGAACCTGAGTGGGAGGAGCTCTGGATTGGAGACTCCGGAAGGAACCTGAGTGGGAGGAGCTCTGAATTGGAGACTGGAGAAGGAACCTGAGTGGGAGGAGCTCTGAATTGGAGACTGGAGAAGGAACCTGAGTGGGAGGAACTCTGGAATGGAGACTCGGGAAGGAACCTGAGTGGGAGGAGCTTTGGATTGGAGACTCGGGAAGGAACCTGAGTGGTAGGAGCTCTGGATTGGAGACCCTGGAAGGAACCTGAATAGGAGGAGCTCTGGTTGGGAGACTCAGGAAGCAACCTGAGTTGGAGGAGCTCTGGATTGAAGACTCCGGAAGGAACCTGATTGGGAGGAGCTCTGGAATGGAGACTCCGGAAGAAACCTGGGTGGGAGGAGCTATGGAGTGGAGACTCCGGAAGGAACCTGAGTGGGAGGAGCTCTGAATTGGAGACACGGGAAGGAACCTGAGTGGAAGGAGCTCTGGATTGGAGACTCGGGAGGTAACCTGAGTGGGAGGAGCTTGGGATTGGAGACTCATGAAGGAACCTAAGTGGGAGAAGCTTTGGATTGGAGACTCTGGAAGGAACCTGAGTGGGAGGAGCTCTGGATTGGAGACACAGGAAGGAACCTGAGTGGTAGGAGCTCTGGATTGGAGACTCTGGAAGGAACCTGAGTGGGAGGAGCTCTGGATTGGAGACGCGGGAAGGAACCTGAGTGGGAGGAGCTCTGGAATGGAGACTCTGGAAGGAACCTGAGTGGGAGGAGCTTTGGATTGGAGACTCTGGAAAGAACCTGAGTGGTAGGAGCTCTGGATTGGAGACTCTGGAAGGAACCTGAATAGGAGGAGCTCTGGAATGGAGACTCGGGAAGGAACCTGGGTGGGAGGAGCTCTCAATTGGAGACGCGGGAAGGAACCTGAGTGGGAGGAGCTTTGGATTGGAGACTTAGGAAGGAACCTGAGTGGGAGGAGCTCTGGAATGGAGACTCGGGAAGGAACCTTAGTGGGAGGAGCTTTGGATTGGAGACTCGGGAAGGAACCTGAGTGGTAGGAGCTCTGGATTGGAGACTCGGGAAGGAACCTGAATAGGAGGAGCTCTGGTTGGGAGACTCAGGAAGGAACGTGAGTTGGAGGAGCTTTGGTTGGGATACTCAGGAAAGAACCTGAGTGGGAGGAGCTCTGGATTTGAGACTCCGGAAGGAACCTGAGTGGGAGGAGCTCAGGAATGGAGACTCCGGAAGGAACCTGAGTGGGAGGAGCTCTGAATTGGAGACTCAGGAAGGAACCTGAGTGGGAGGAGCTCGGGATTGGAGACTCGGGAAGGAACCTGAGTGGAAGCAGCTCTGGAATGGAGACTCTGGAAGGAACCTGAGTGGGAGGAGCTCTGGATTGGAGACTCTGGAAGGAACCTGAGTGGAAGGAGCTTTGGATTGGAGACTCGGGAAGGAACCTGAGTGGGAGGAGCTCTAGATTGGAGACTCCGGGAAGGAACCTAAGTGGGAGGAGCTCTGGTTGGGAGACTCATAAAGGAACCTGAGTGGGAGGAGTTCTGGATTGGTGACACGGGAAGGAACCTGAGTGGGAGGAGCTCTGTATTGGAGACTCAGGAAGGAACCTGAGTGGGAGGAGCTCTAGAATGGAGACTCTGGAAGGAACCTGAATAGGAGGAGCTCTGGTTGGGAGACTCAGGAAGGAACCTGAATAGGAAGAGCTCTGGTTGGGAGACTCAGGAAGGAACCTGAGTTGGAGGAGCTCTGGAATGGAGACTCCCGAAGGAACCTGGGTGGGAGGAGCTCTGAATTGGAGACTCGGGAAGGAACCTGAGTGGGAGGAGCTCTGGAATGGAGTGAGTGGGAGGAGCTCTGGATTGCAGACTCCGGAAGGAACCGGAGTGGGAGGAGCTCTGGTTGGGAGACTCAGGATGGAACCTGAGTGGGAGGAGCTCTGGTTGGGAGACTCCGGGAGGAACCTGAGTGGGAGGAGCTCTGGATTGGAGACTCCGGAAGGAACCTGAGTGGGAGGAGCTCTGAATTGGAGACTGGAGAAGGAACCTGAGTGGGAGGAGCTCTGAATTGGAGACTGGAGAAGGAACCTGAGTGGGAGGAGCTCTGGAATGGAGACTCTGGAAGGAACCTGAGTGGGAGGAGCTTTGGATTGGAGACTCGGGAAGGAACCTGAGTGGTAGGAGCTCTGGATTGGAGACTCTGGAAGGAACCTGAATAGGAGGAGCTCTGGTTGGGAGACTCAGGAAGCAACCTGAGTTGGAGGAGCTCTGGATTGAAGACTCCGGAAGGAACCTGATTGGGAGGAGCTCTGGAATGGAGACTCCGGAAGGAACCTGAGTGGGAGGAGCTCTGAATTGGAGACACGGGAAGGAACCTGAGTGGAAGGAGCTCTGGATTGGAGACTCGGGAGGTAACCTGAGTGGGAGGAGCTTGGGATTGGAGACTCATGAAGGAACCTGAGTGGGAGAAGCTTTGGGTTGGAGACTCTGGAAGGAACCTGAGTGGGAGGAGCTCTGGATTGGAGACACGGGAAGGAACCTGAGTGGGAGGAGCACTGGATTGGAGACTCGGGAAGGAACCTGAGTGGGAGGAGCTCTGTATTGGAGACTCAGGAAGGAACCTGAGTGGGAGGAGCTCTAGAATGGAGACTCTGGAAGGAACCTGAATAGGAGGAGCTCTGGTTGGGAGACTCAGGAAGGAACCTGAATAGGAGGAGCTCTGGTTGGGAGACTCAGGAAGGAACCTGAGTTGGAGGAGCTCTGGAATGGAGACTCCCGAAGGAACCTGGGTGGGAGGAGCTCTGAATTGGAGACTCGGGAAGGAACCTGAGTGGGAGGAGCTCTGGAATGGAGTGAGTGGGAGGAGCTCTGGATTGCAGACTCCGGAAGGAACCGGAGTGGGAGGAGCTCTGGTTGGGAGACTCAGGATGGAACCTGAGTGGGAGGAACTCTGGTTGGGAGACTCCGGGAGGAACCTGAGTGGGAGGAGCTCTGGATTGGAGACTCCGGAAGGAACCTGAGTGGGAGGAGCTCTGAATTGGAGACTGGAGAAGGAACCTGAGTGGGAGGAGCTCTGAATTGGAGACTGGAGAAGGAACCTGAGTGGGAGGAGCTCTGGAATGGAGACTCTGGAAGGAACCTGAGTGGGAGGAGCTTTGGATTGGAGACTCGGGAAGGAACCTGAGTGGTAGGAGCTCTGGATTGGAGACTCTGGAAGGAACCTGAATAGGAGGAGCTCTGGTTGGGAGACTCAGGAAGCAACCTGAGTTGGAGGAGCTCTGGATTGAAGACTCCGGAAGGAACCTGATTGGGAGGAGCTCTGGAATGGAGACTCCGGAAGGAACCTGAGTGGGAGGAGCTCTGAATTGGAGACACGGGAAGGAACCTGAGTGGAAGGAGCTCTGGATTGGAGACTCGGGAGGTAACCTGAGTGGGAGGAGCTTGGGATTGGAGACTCATGAAGGAACCTGAGTGGGAGAAGCTTTGGGTTGGAGACTCTGGAAGGAACCTGAGTGGGAGGAGCTCTGGATTGGAGACACGGGAAGGAACCTGAGTGGGAGGAGCTCTGAATTGGAGACTCAGGAAGGAACCTGAGTGGGAGGAGCACTGGATTGGAGACTCGGGAAGGAACCTGAGTGGGAGGAGCTCTGGATTGGGGACTCGGGAAGGAACCTGAGTGGGAGGAGCTCTGGTTGGGAGACTCAGGAAGGAACCTGAGTGGGAGGAGCTCTGGAATGGAGACTCAGGAAGGAACCTGAGTGTGAGTAGCTTTGGATTGGAGACTCCGGAAGGAACCTGAGTGGGAGGAGTTCTGGTTGGTAGACTCAGGAAGGAACCTGAGTGGGAGGAGCTCTGGTTGGGAGACTCAGGAAGGAACCTGAGTGGGTGGAGCTCTGGATTGGAGACTCCGGAAGGAACCTGAGTGGGAGGAGCTCTGAATTGGAGACGCGAGAAGGAACCTGAGTGGAAGGAGCTCTGGATGGGAGACTCGGGAAGGTACCTGAGTGGAAGGAGCTCTGGATTGGAGACTCGGGAGGTAATCTGAGTGGGAGGAGCTCTGGATTGGAGACTCAGAAGGAACCTGAGTGGGAGGAGCTCTGGATTGGAGACTCCGGAAGGAACCTGAGTGGGAGGAGCTCTGAACCTGAGTGGGAGGAGCTCTGAATTGGAGATTCGGGAAGGAACCTGAGTGGGAGGAGCTTTGGATTGGAGACTCGGGAAGGAACCTGAGTGGTAGGAGCTCTGGATTGGAGACTCGGGAGGTAACCTGAGTGGGAGGAGCTCGGGATTGGAGACTCATGAATGAACCTGAGTGGGAGGAGCTTTGGATTGGAGACTCTGGAAGGAACCTGCCTGGGAGGAGCTCTGGATTGGTGACACGGGAAGAAACCTGAGTGGGAGGAGTTCTGGATTGGAGACTCTGGAAGGAACCTGAGTGGGAGGAGCTCTGGAATGGAGACTCGGGAAGGAACCTGAGTGGGAGGAGTTTTGGATTGGAGACTCGGGAAGGAACCTGAGTGGTAGGAGCTTTGGATTGGAGACTCGGGAAGGAACCTGAGTGGTAGGAGCTCTGGATTGGAGACTCTGGAAGGAACCTGAATAGGAGGAGCTCTGGTTGGGAGACTCAGGAAGGAACCTGAGTTGGAGGAGTTCTGGATTGACGACTCCGGAAGGAACCTGGGTGGGAGGAGCTCTGGAATGGAGACTCCGGAAGGAACCTGAGTGGGAGGAGCTCTGGAATGGAGACTCCGGAAGGAACCTAAGTGGGAGGAGCTCTGATTTGGAGAACTGGAATGGATACTCAGGAAGGAACCTGCAGGAGAGCGCATAGGAACCCATAGGAAGGCGAGGGACTCAACACCAGGGTTACCATCCACAGGTTCTTCTGCTTTACTAGGTCTATTGGGGCCATTCCTAGAGGTGAGAGGCTGGGGGAAACACGGGGGTGCACCCCTGAAAACACAGCGGAGCACACGTTTTGTTTCATCTGCACGGAAATCACACAGAACTTTTTATTATTTAAAATATCTGGAACTTTCTTCTTTACATTTACTAGGAATTAGTTCATTATTATGTACTGAGTGATATTATCACCTATTTTGGCTGCTTCGGTGCAATCTTTATTGCAAACTGGGACTTGTAGTGCACCACGTGATACATCTTTGTTTTTTCCCTTGGGAGTCCATTTGTTCAATTTTTTGGCATTTTTACCCATACCTTCTTGGTGATCCAATCCATTTCAGCCGTATTTCTGCATGTTGAAATTGCATTTTGAAATTGGATGCACCTTTATTCACCTCCGTTTGGTCTTTATCCATGCTTTAAATATTTTGATTCTATTTTTTTTAGTTATTTTGCTGCATTCTTTGATCATTGAAGCACCTTTACTCATTTATATATTTATTCATTTTTGCACACTCAGACCTCATTTTGGTCTTTTATTTTCACGTCTTGGCACTTTGCACTGTGCACTTTAGATTTTATTGGTTCACAGAAGGCACTTTCCTTCTTATTGATTTTAGACTTCACATTATATTATCGTTATTTTTTATATTTATTTGGATTAATTTTTATCGTCATTTCTACTTCAACACCTATTCATTGGTCACTTTTATTTGCACATATTCACTTTATCAGCTATTTTATCGTTATTTTATGTATTTATTTATGCATTTATGATGGTTGCATTTTATATGTGAATTTATTATTACATTACCATAAGGTTACCCATCACTTGGGAATTACGTCCCATAGGAGATTTTATAGTTTAATTATTTGGAGGTTAGCGCCACATACCCCCCATTATTATTGACTATTGCAGTGTGAGATCACTTATATGTTGGCTGCTCTCTCTATTCATTTATTTTTAATCCTTACTGGCTGAGCGCGCTAGTTACCCCCCCCTTTTTCCCATAGATGTGGTGTATCTAGATAAAGGAAGGCCCGTAGACGCAGTGTATCTAAATAAAGGAAGGCCCGTAGACGTGGTGTATCTAGATAAAGGAAGGCCCGTAGACGTGGTGTATCTGGATAAAGGAAGGCCCGTAGACGTGGTGTATCTAGATAAAGGAAGGCCTGTAGATATAGTGTATCTGGATAAAGGAAGGCCCGTAGACGCGGTGTATCTATATAAAGGAAGGCCGTAGACGTGGTGTATCTAAATAAAGGAAGGCCCGTAGACGTGGTGTATCTAAATAAAGGAAGGCCCATAGACGTGGTGTATCTGGATAAAGGAAGGCCCGTAGACGTGGTGTATCTAGATAAAGGAAGGCCCGTAGACGTAGTGTATCTGGATAAAGGAAGGCCCGTAGACGCGGTGTATCTATATAAAGGAAGGCCCGTAGACGTAGTGTATCTATATAAAGGAAGGCCCGTAGACGCGGTGTATCTATATAAAGGAAGGCCCGTAGACGTGGTGTATCTGGATAAAGGAAGGCCCGTAGACATGGTGTATCTAGATAAAGGAAGGCCCGTAGACGTGGTGTATCTGGATTTTGCAAAAGCATTTGACACAGTTCCCCATAAACGTTTACTGTACAAAGTAAGGTCCGTTGGCATGGACCATAGGGTGAGTAGATGGATTGAAAACTGGCTACAAGGGCGAGTTCAGAGGGTGGTGATAAATGGGGAGAACTCGGAATGGTCGGGGTGGGTAGTGGGGTCCCCCAGGGTTCTGTGCTGCCAATCCTATTTAATTTGTACATAAATGACCTGGAGGATGGGGATGGGGAAACAGTTCAATCTCTGTATTTGCGGACGATACTAAGCTAAGCAGGGCAATAACTTCTCCGCAGGATGTGGAAACCTTCCAAGAAGATCTGAACCAATGAATGGGGTGGGCAACTACATGGCAAATGAGGTTCAATGTAGAAAAATGTAAAATAATGTATTTGGGTGTCAAAAATCTAAATGCAATCTATAGACTGGGGGGAGAACCTCTGGGGGGATCTAGGATGGAAAAGGACCTGGGGGTCCTAGTAGATGATGGGCTCAGTAATGTCTTGCAATGCCAAGCTGCTGCTGCTAACAAAGCAAACAGAATATTGACATTAAAAAGGGGATCAATTCCAGAGATAAAACGATAATTCTCCCACTCTATAAGACTCTGGTCCTGCCGCACCTGGGGTATGCTGTCCAGTTCTGGGCACCAGTCCTCAGGAAGGATGTACTGGAAATGGAGCGAGTACAAAGAACGGCAACAAAGCTAATAAAGGATCTGAAGGATATTAGTTTTGAGTAGGGATGGGTGGAACATCCCCCCCCCCCCCCGGCTCGGTTCGCATCCAGAACATTAGAACACCGTTAAAGTCTATGGGACCCGAATGTGAAAAATAAAAAGTGCTAATTTTAAAGGCCTATATGCATGGTAATGTCATAAGAAGTGTTTGGGGACCCGGGTCCTGCCCCAGGGGACATGTATCAATGCAAAAAAACGTTTTTAAAATGGCCATTTTTTCGGGAGCAGTGATTTTAATGATGCTTAAAGTGAAAAAATAAAAGTGAAATATTCCTTTAAATTTCGTACCTGGGGGGTGTCTATAGTTTGCCTGTAAAGTGGCGCATGTTTCCCGTATTTAGAACAGTCCGAGAGCAAAATTACATTTCTAAAGGAATAAAAGTCATTTAAAACTGCTTGAGGCTGTAATGTAATGTCGGGTCCCTGTGTTCTGAAAAAAACTGTCCCCCCCATCGGATACCCCGTACAGTGCAGGCGCAGCGCTTGCGCAGTACGGAGGACAAGGAGACTCTGAAAGTCTCTGAAGATGAACGGCGCTGGCGCACTTGCTAGTACCTTCTGCCCTTAGTCCAGGTTCAAGCCCCACCATCCAAGTGGACATACTGTAGCACATACTAACAGGGCCGCTCGCCACGCTTCGGGCACGGCCTCGCTTCGCTCTGCAATTTTTTATTCTAACCCTATGTCCACTTGGATGGTGGGGCTTGAACCTAGACTCAGGGCAGAAGGTACTAGCAAGTGCGCAGGCACCGTTCATCTTCGGAGACTTTCGGAGTCTTCGGAGACTTTCGGCATCTCCTTGTCCTCCGTACTGCACAAGCGCAGTACAGGGCGGACACTATCTGACGGGGGACAGTATTCGACAGTACACTGGCAATATGGATGAAAATTATTGAGAAAAACGGCATTGGGTAACCCCCCCCCCCCCCAGCCCAATACCAGGCCCTTTGGGTCTTGTATGGATATTAAGGGGAACTCTGCACCCAAATTTAAAAAAGAATAGCAGTATACAGTCGGTCCGCGGGTTACAAACAAGACAGGGACTGCAGATTTATTCTTAAGTTGAATCTGTAATTTGTAATTGTGTAGCTCCAGACGATTTTTAAGCTTTTTGGATAACATAGGGAAGGGTTATCATCCCTGTAACATTTGTTTTGCTGTCTGTGCCCCTGTTCAAAAGATTTCACCTCACTTTCGGTCCCAATGACAATTGGATTTTGAAAATTTGGGGTTATTAGGGAAACAAGGATTGGTGATAAAGCATCAGTGGAGAGGAGACACATTTTCCCCATATTAACTCTTACAGGAGAGAATTTCCCTTCCTAGGGGTAGATTTCCTCACTTCCTGTTGTCTCCCTCCATTTGTAAGTAAAATTTGTTTGTAAGTCGGATGTTTGAAAATAGGGGACTGCCTGTATATACTATACGGCCTGCCCTAAATACTCTTCGGAAATTTGGGCCTTAGGTGTTGGTGATACCAGAACACTGTAAGCCCTCACAGTTACTCTTGGTGGGCACTGGAGTGGGCCCTGCTGTGAAATATTATATCAAGAATTGTAATTACACGCCCCTGTTAAAAAGGGGCAGAAAAATTAGGCCTTAGGCACTGGTGGTGGTGCCCTGAAACAAAAATGTTCTTAGAAGCTATCAACATGAACATTGAGGAGGAATAGGATAGTCACTCAGCATAACAGGATAGTCACTCAGCATATGCAGTCTTCAAGGGATCTCACATTCATAGAAAAATGAATCGGTTACATCAGCAGTAGGTGCTTGGTAGCTGGTGATCCAAGACTGATTAATTTTTATGAAGGTGAGCCGATCAAATGAGTCTGTGGACAGGCGCACTCTGTGATTGGTTACAAAGCCTCCAGCAGCACTGAATGTGCGTTCAGAAAGAACGCTGGATGCAGGACAGGCCAGTTGCTCAATTGCATATTGTGCAAGCTCTGGCCAGTGATCTATCCTCAACACCCAGTAAGCCAGAGGATTTTCGGTTGGAAAGGTCTCCAAGTCTGATCTTGCCCCTAGGTATTCCTGCACCATGTAAATCAGACGCTGGCGATGGTTGCTGGAACCGATCAGACCTTGAGGCTGCGGACTAAAGAATTGTCTGAACGCATTGGTCAGATGGCCACCTTCTCCACCGCTCCTACTGTGACTGACCGAAGCCTCAGCAACACGTTGTCCTGGAGGACCAGGAAATTGTAACCTCCCAGGCTCTGGAAATGCATTGCACAAACCATTCTGCAAGGCCTCCCAAAGATGTTTCATCCTCTGCTCCCTCTGCGAAGGCTGGATAAATTCCGCTACCTTACCCTTGTAACGTGGATCAAGAAGGGTTGCCAGTCAGTAATGATCCCTCTCCTTGATACCACAAATCCAAGACTCCTTTCGCAGGCTTTGCAGGATCAGGGAGGCCATGCAGTGAAGGTTTGCTGAGGCATTCGACCCAGAGTCCTCTGGGTCACTAAGGATGACATGATCCACAGCCATCTCCTCCCAGCCACGTACAAGTCCATGGGTTTCTGGGGACTGAAAACGATCCCTTGAAGACTGCTGCTGGCGCTGAGTGCTAGGCTCCACCTCCATGCTGACACAATCCTCATCCTCCTCCTCCTGTGTGATCGGGGGGCCTGCAGGAATACTGTCTGGATAAAGGGGGCCTTGAGAGGTAAGGAAGTCCTCCTCTTCCTCCCTTTCTTCTGCCTCAAGTGCAAGTCCATTTTTCCACACAGCGTGTGCTCCAACAGGAAGACAAGAAGGACAGTATCACTGATGCATGCACTGTCACTGCTCATCATCCTCGTGGCCTCCTCAAATGGTGACCGGACAGTGCATGCATCCTTGATCAGTAGCCACTGGCGTAGTGAAAAAAAGCCAAGCTCCCCTGACCCTGTCCTGCTGCCATACTCACAGAGGTACTCATTGATGGCCCTCTGCTGCATGTACAGCCTCTGCAGCATTGCCAACATTGAGTTCCACCAGGTGGGCATGTCACAAATGAGGCGGTTCTTGGGCAGGTTTATTTCCTTTTGGAGCTCAGCCAGCCGAGCACTGGCATTATATGACCAGCGGAAATGCCCACAGACTTTCCTGGCCTGCCCAGGAGATCCTGTAAGTCCAGGTACCTGCACAAGGACCACTGCACCACCAAATTAAGGACGTGAGCCAAACAGGGAAAATGGGTGAAGTGTCCCTGTCAGAGGGCAGAGAGGAGGTTGGTGCCATTGTCGCAAACCAGCATGCCTGGCTGAAGCTGGAGTGGCGTCAACCACCTCTGAGTCTGCCCCTGCAGAGCTGACAGAATCTCTGCCCCAGTGTGGCTCCTGTCACCTAAGCAGACCAACTCAAGCAACGCATTGCATCTTTTTGCCTGAGTGCTTGCGTAGCCCCTTGAACGCCTACGGAGCACCGCTGATTGGGGATGGAGGAGAGAAGTGTGGCAGAATCACCACTACTATCATTTTGGAGGTGCGGTGGCGGAACAAGCTCCAACAATACTGCACCCTGTCCTGCATCCTTCCCAGCTGCCAGCAGAGTCGCCCAATGCGCCGTGAAAGAAAGGTAACGTCCATGTCCATGCCTGCTGGACCATGAGTCAGTGGTAATATGCACCTTACCGCTGACCGCCCTGTCCAACGAGGCCAAGACATTGCCTTCCACATGCCGGTAGAGATCCGAAATGGCCTTCCGTGAAAAGAAATGGCGTTTGGTAACCTGCCACTGAGGTACCGCACATTCCACAAATTCACGAGAGGGGGCAGAGTCTACCAGCTGAAAAGGCAGCAGTTGGAGTGCTAGCAATTTGGCCAAGCTAGCATTCAGCCGCTGAGCATGTGGATGGCTGGGACCGAATTTCTTTCTATGGTTTAGCAACTGGGGTAGGGAAATTTGCCTGCTACAATCAGATGTTGGTGTAGTGATAGCAGATTGCCCGCAAATACGTGGCACACCTAATTCTACACCTTCACTCCTCTGCAGGTTTCTGAGAGGACTGAAGGTATAGTGGGGTTTGAGATCTCAGCTGATGAAGAGCAAGGAGAGGTCCGCCTTGTTCTTTGGTGTGGGTCTTTTAACTACTGTTGCCAACGGACTGCATGGGAGGTCGACATATGTCTGATCAAGCATGTGGTGCCCAAGCGTCTGCTGTTTTGGCTATGCTTCAGACAAATGTTGCAAACAGCAACGGTGCGATCGCGTGCACACGTCTCAAAAAAGGCCCACACCAAAGAACTTTTCAAAATACTCAGGGAGTCAGCAGTCTGGTGGCTGCCCCTAAGCTGGCCCCTGGAGGGCATCATGCCTCATTGGAGATGTGCCTCCTCTCTTCTATCAGGCACCCACGTAGAGTCAGTGACCTCATCAACCCCTCCCTCCTCGTCACTGGAGCAAACCTGGCAGTATGCTGCAGCTGGGGGAACATGACTGCCAGTTTCTGCCAGTTTCTTGTCCTTCTCTGGGCTCATGTTACTGCCTTCCTCAACCTGGGTACCATCATCAGAGTCTTCAAAACGCTGTGCATCCTCCTGCAGCATGTACCCGACACTGTGTATATTTTTATGCACTGCAGCTCACTGAATCACCTGACTGCCTGAAAGTATATTAGTAACAGTACACCAGGAACGGACTGCAGTCAGATCTAGCTACACTGCATACAGTGGATAGACATATAGATTATATATATATATATACATATATATATACATACACGAGACTGACTGTATATATATATATATATATATATATATATATATATATATATATATATATATATTAAATACACTGAAGCTAACTGAATCACCTGCCTGCTCAATCTAAATGAAAAGACACTCTCTTGGTCAACGCCAGCAACTCACTACATAGGGCCGACGTGCAGGTGTCGGACTTAACCCCCTGAGCCATAATTGGCCAAAGGCACCCTGCCTTTGGCCAGTTATGGCTCTCTTGGCTGATGGCGCTGTGATTGGCCAAAGCATGCGGGTCATAGTGCATGCTTGGCCAATCATCAGACAGCAATGTACTGCGCTCCCGCAGTGCATTATGGGCTGTTACACGCCGCTCTAATTTGGCGTGAATGACCCATAATGTTGGTTTTTCGACGAATGGGCGAACAGTCGATGTTCAACCCGAACAGAAAGCTCATCCCTACTTATGAGGAAAGGTTGTGAGATCTGAACTTATTCTCTCTGGAGAAGAGACGCTTGAGAGGGGATATGATTTCACTGTATAAATACCGGACTGGTGACCCCACAATATATAAATACCGGACTGGTGACCCCACAATATATAAATACCGGACTGGTGACCCCACAATAGGGAGAAAACTTTTTTGCAGAAGGGAGTTTAACAAGACACGTGGCCACTAGAAGAAAATAGGTTACGTAGAGGGTTCTTCACTGTAAGAGCGGCAAGGATGTGGAATCCCCTTCCACAGGCGGTGGTCTCAGCGGGGGGCATCGGTAGTTTCAAAAAACTATTAGATAATCACCTGAACGACCGCAACATACAGGGATATACAATGTAATACTGACATATAATCACTTTTTTCAACCTCACCTACTATGTAAGTATAGGAGATAATAATGGTGGTAGGAGAAGGCAATGGTGGTTGGTTGTTAAGGAGCCGCCCAGGAAGAACTGATGAGTCTTTAGCTGTCAGCGGGGTTCCCCTCTGACAGATTAATGTAAAAAAAAAGAATTGCCAGCAAAAACAATTGTGAAAAAAACGGCGTTGGGTCCCCCCCAAATCCATACTAGACCCTTGTCCAAGCATGCAGCCCGGCAGGTCAGGAAAGGGGGGATGAGCGAGTGCCCCCTCTTAAACCATACCAGGCTACCCGCCCTCAACATGGGAGGAGGCTTTGGGCCAGGGGGCTCAACCCCCCCCCACCCCTATGCATCTTGTCCCCATGTTGATGGGGACAAGGGCCTCTTCCCAACAACCCTGGGCTGTGGTTGTGGGGGTCTGCGGGCAGGGGGTTTATTGGAATCTGCAAGGCCTCTTTAACAAAGAGGCCCCCAGATCCTAGCCCCCCCCCCCCATGTGATTGCGTACATAGTACCCCTACCCATTCACAAAAAAAAGGGGGAAAGTGAAAAAAAAAAAGTTTCCTTTTATAAAAATAAAAATAAAACAATATCCCCCGCTGTAAATCCATTGTCAGTCACAACAACCGCCGACCCGAAAAAAATAAATAAAGCCCAACCCACTTATGAACGCTCCTGCGGTCTGCTTGCACCGCCATGTGACATTTCCTAAATAGTTATGGGGCGGGGCCACCCGGCAACATAACCCGGTGGCACCGCCCCCCCTGTCTACAGCCCAGCATGCGCAGGTCGATGCTCTCTCTGAAAACGGATCCAATAATCACCGAGATCCAAACCTCAGGATCCGCTGATTATTTGTCAGATATATAACAGGAATACACCAATCAGGTCTCCGATACCGAGAATTACACCCGACATACAGGACAAGAGAAGTAGTACTGTGCAGAGTCCATACATACAGAATAAGGACAGATACCGAGAATTACACCCGACATACAGGACAAGAGAAGTAGTACTGTGCAGAGTCCATACATACAGAATAAGGACAGATACCGAGAATTACACCCGACATACAGGACAAGAGAAGTAGTACTGTGCAGAGTCCATACATACAGAATAAGAACAGATACCGAGAATTACACCCGACATACAGGACAAGGGAAGTAGTACTGTGCAGAGTCCATACATACAGAATAAGAACAGATACCGAGAATTACACCCGACATACAGGACAAGAGAAGTGGTACTGTGCAGAGTCCATACATACAGAATAAGGACAGATACCGAGAATTACACCCGACATACAGGACAAGAGAAGTAGTACTGTGCAGAGTCCATACATACAGAATAAGAGGAGATACCGAGAATTACACCCGACATACAGGACAGGAGAAGTAGTACTGTGCAGAGTCCATACATACAGAATAAGAACAGATACCGAGAATTACACCCGACATACAGGACAAGAGAAGTGGTACTGTGCAGAGTCCATAGATACAGAATAAGAGGAGATACCGAGAATTACACCCGACATACAGGACAGGAGAAGTAGTACTGTGCAGAGTCCATACATACAGAATAAGAACAGATACCGAGAATTACACCCGACATACAGGACAGGAGAAGTAGTACTGTGCAGAGTCCATACATACAGAATAAGAACAGATACTGAGAATTACACCCGACATACAGGACAAGAGAAGTGGTACTGTGCAGAGTCCATACATACAGAATAAGGACAGATACCGAGAATTACACCCGACATACAGGACAAGAGAAGTAGTACTGTGCAGAGTCCATACATACAGAATAAGAACAGATACCGAGAATTACACCCGACATACAGGACAAGAGAAGTAGTACTGTGCAGAGTCCATACATACAGAATAAGAACAGATACCGAGAATTACACCCGACATACAGGACAAGAGAAGTAGTACTGTGCAGAGTCCATACATACAGAATAAGAACAGATACCGAGAATTACACCCGACATACAGGACAAGAGAAGTAGTACTGTGCAGAGTCCATACATACAGAATAAGAACAGATACCGAGAATTACACCGACATACAGGACAAGAGAAGTAGTACTGTGCAGAGTCCATACATACAGAATAAGAACAGATACCGAGAATTACACCCGACATACAGGACAAGAGAAGTACTGTGCAGAGTCCATACATACAGAATAAGAACAGATACCGAGAATTACACCCGACATACAGGACAAGAGAAGTAGTACTGTGCAGAGTCCATACATACAGAATAAGAACAGATACCGAGAATTACACCCGACATACAGGACAAGAGAAGTGGTACTGTGCAGAGTCCATACTTACAGAATAAGAACAGATACCGAGATTTACACCCGACATACAGGACAAGAGAAGTAGTACTGTGCAGAGTCCATACATACAGAATAAGGACAGATACCGAGAATTACACCCGACATACAGGACAAGAGAAGTGGTACTGTGCAGAGTCCATACATACAGAATAAGAACAGATACCGAGATTTACACCCGACATACAGGACAAGAGAAGAAGTACTGTGCAGAGTCCATACATACAGAATAAGGACAGATACCGAGAATTACACCCGACATACAGGACAAGAGAAGTAGTACTGTGCAGAGTCCATACATACAGAATAAGGACAGATACCGAGAATTACACCCGACATACAGGACAAGAGAAGTAGTACTGTGCAGAGTCCATACATACAGAATAAGAAGAGATACTGAGAATTACACCCGACATACAGGACAAGAGAAGTAGTACTGTGCAGAGTCCATACATACAGAATAAGAACAGATACCGAGAATTACACCCGACATACAGGACAAGAGAAGTAGTACTGTGCAGAGTCCATACATACAGAATAAGAACAGATACCGAGAATTACACCCGACATACAGGACAAGAGAAGTGGTACTGTGCAGAGTCCATACATACAGAATAAGGACAGATACAGAGAATTACACCCGACATACAGGACAGGAGAAGTAGTACTGTGCAGAGTCCATACATACAGAATAAGAACAGATACCGAGAATTACACCCGACATACAGGACAGGAGAAGTAGTACTATGCAGAGTCCATACATACAGAATAAGAACAGATACCGAGAATTACACCCGACATACAGGACAAGAGAAGTAGGTGCCATTGTACATTGATCTGGATTTATCTAGAGCTAATAGCGCCATCTGCTGGTGGAATGAGCAACTACAACAATTCGAAGCAGGATGTGCTGTGGTATGTCTCCCTCTGGTGGAGTCAGTGAGATTAGCATTGGTTCAGAAAATAGTAAAATAAACCATTTAGGATGATAAAAAAGGTTGCAGCCCCCCTTAAAAAGCACACAAATGAGAGCCTTAAGATCAATAAAAATGTAAAGACGGGGGTAGTGGTGCTACCTGTAGATTGAAGAGCGATCTAGAAATTCACTCCTTAAAGGCTGTAAGGACCTCCTCATGCAAAATAATTGTGAAAAATATATATAAATGTGAGAAAGATAATAATAATAAATCCCAGCGCTGGGATAACTGCCTGTATCCTGTAGGGTCAATGAAGTGTCAGAAGACCTCCTCACCACAGGGGGTCGTGTCCTCGGAGGGGTCCGGGACCACCGGCTGCTGAACCAACAATGCTAAAAAGTCAGTAAATCCCAAAGATAATTATAACATAAATCCGAAGGAAATCCCCCGTGTGCGATAAACCTAAACGTGTCTGTGAATAGTCAGATGACTAATAAACATGTCAAAGTTCCACGGTAAAAATAGAGTCCCACAGTGCTGTGCAGTATATATATATACCAAAAAACAAAACATTCCGAAAAAACGCATTAAAAAACAAAACCAAAAAAACACAAAATGTGAAAATCTGAGCGGTTGCTGGAGTCACATATCTGATATAGATTGTGGTTTGTGCTATTGAGAAATAGTTGCAGGTATTATATATATTTTATTTTATACCACTTTACTTAATACTGGTTCGATACTCAATCAAATGTCACAATTTGAGCGTATTTGTAAGTGCGACCCACATGTAAGAGGGGTGATATCTATATTATACCAACAACTGAATGCACTGCCTAACGATGTACTACCCTCTTATGTGGATAAATGGGCCACTGATTCGAATCGAGTAATAGACACTAATGACTGGTCCAGAATATGGTTAGCTACAAAAAATTCTTCCCCAAATTGTTTTGCCTTGGAAACTAACTATAAAGTTCTGGCAAGATGGTACCAGCTAGAATTAGAAAAAATGTATCCCGACATATCCAATGAGCTGTTTTAGAGGCTGTTCATCCCCAGGTACCCATTTCTACATTTGGTGGCAATGCCCGATAGCCCAAGAATTCTGGAAAAGTATTTTTGCAATGGCCTCTAAAGCCTTGGAATACTTAATATCTCCAGACCCAGCCCTGGCACTTCTTAACTTAAAACCTACTAACCTAACTCGTGATCAATTCCAATTATTTATCCAGCTTAGTACAGCTGCTAAACAAACAATTGCAAAAGCCTGGAAGACTCAAACCTTGATAGTTGCGGAAGCTGAGCACAGAATGAACAGAGCTCTTATATATGCTAAAATGACTGCCATAGAGAATAATAATATTAATAAATTCACAGAGATATGGCAGCCATGGGTCAAGCATTACTTTTCCACGGACTTTGACCAGTCATTACTGTTACCTTACTAATATATACCTGACTGTATATTATTTATCTACATTTTTATATTCCATTTCGGACCACCACCTGGAGAACATCTTCCCTTTCTTTCTTCCTTTCCCCCTCCTTATTCTACTCTACTTTTTTTTTCTCTCCTCTTCTCTTGCCTTTAGTAGACAATAATTTATACATGTGGGATTTTTCATTATTATTGTCGTTATCTCTAATAATTACTAGTTTATAGTGTTTATATGATCTGTTTATATCTTATGACTATGCATCATAATGTGAACTATAACATATTAATGCATATATTCATATACATTTATCATTGTTTGTATCCCATGTATGACTTAAATACATGTTATTGTTTTCCTTTCTATTTCCAAAATCTGAATAAAAATATTGAACGAGAGAAATAGTTGCAGGTGACTCTTGTGCGCCCCCTTATGGGCCCCTCCGCACTCACCAGCTCCTATGACCCCTGCAGGGGGGTAATATTCCTGTAACTCCACAATACGGTCCGGTGGTTTGAAGCTGCAGCATCCACAGTTCCTCAAAGTGATTTTGGATGTCCAATCAGTGGCTGAAATATGAAGTAATATTCCTCATAAAAAAGACAGATCGTCTCCCATGGTGTATCCAAGAAAGTTCATTTAGTAAAAAAATTTGTTGAAAAATCAAACCTAAAATAAAATAAACCCAAACAGATCAAAAAATCCGTATGCCTAAAGTGCCTATCCTGGAGAGGCAACTCTATAACAAATATAGCATCGGTAGCGGCGGGCGTGGGGCGGGCGTGGGGCGGGCTTGGGGTGGGCGTGGGACAGGCGTGGGGCGGGCGTGGGGCGGGCGTGGGGTGGGCGTGCCAGCTGCATTACACCCACTAGCCCTAGTTCCTGAAAGTCACGTGGTGTGCGTGTGAGAACCATACGCGTTTCGTAATTAACGTCTTCAGCGGCGAAGCATCTCACCGCACATCTCCTGTTATTTATAGGAGAAAGCCCCGCCCCCTAGGCTGATCAACCAATCCATAGGGGGGCGGGTAAGCCCACACAGGCAGAATAATCAAAATAATCAAAACACCTGAGAGTATATCCCACTAGGAAAAGGTAAAATCTGTATAAAAACGATATTATATAAAATAGAGCTGGATACAGCCTATAATGCCTCTCCCTCCGGGTATATATATATATACACCTAAGACAAGCAATAATAGTAAGGGGAATGCAATAATGACATAGCAAAGTATAACATATTAGATCACATTACATGGCTAAACCCAGACATTTCGCCTGGACTCCCCCTGTGGCCAGGGGTAGGAGTGCAGGCGAACAAACCCAGATACTACCTGGTAGAACCACAAACAGACATAGTAAAAGATTAATCAATAACCCATGCAGGACATAAATACACCTCAGCATGATGTATGCATGCAACATAAATTCGCCCCATGTGCTACACCCCCAAAATATAGCAATGCATAATGAATAAGATGATATCCAAAAATGAAAAAAAGCAGACATATTGCCTTAACTTCTTCCAACATCAAAAGGTAAGGGGTGCAGGCAACCAAACCCAGATATTACCTGGTAAAACCTCAAAAATGGAGATTAGCATTGGTGGCTCCCTCTAGTGGAGTCGGTGAGATTATCATTGGTGTCTCCCTCTAGTGGAGTCCATGAGATTAGCATTGGTGTCTCCCTCTAGTGGAGTCCATGAGATTAGCATTGGTGGCTCCCTCTAGTGGAGTCGGTGAGATTATCATTGGTGTCTCCCTCTAGTGGAGTCGGTGAGATTATCATTGGTGGCTCCCTCTAGTGGAGTCCATGAGATTAGCATTGGTGTCTCCCTCTAGTGGAGTCCATGAGATTAGCATTGGTGGCTCCCTCTAGTGGAGTCGGTGAGATTAGCATTGGTGGCTCCCTCTAGTGGAGTCGGTGAGATTATCATTGGTGTCTCCCTCTAGTGGAGTCCATGAGATTAGCATTGGTGTCTCCCTCTAGTGGAGTTCATGAGATTAGCATTGGTGGCTCCCTCTAGTGGAGTCGGTGAGATTATCATTGGTGTCTCCCTCTAGTGGAGTCCATGAGATTAGCATTGGTGGCTCCCTCTAGTGGAGTCCATGAGATTAGCATTGGTGGCTCCCTCTAGTGGAGTCGGTGAGATTATAATTGGTGGCTCCCTCTAGTGGAGTCCATGAGATTAGCATTGGTGTCTCCCTCTAGTGGAGTCCCGTCTCTCACCCTTCTCTCTCCCGTCTCTCTCCCTTCTCTCTCCCGTCTCTCTCCCTTCTCTCACCCTTCTCTCTCCCTTCTCTCTCCCTTCTCTCTCCCTTCTCTCACCCTTCTCTCACCCTCCTCTCTCCCTTCTCTCACCCGTCTCTCACCCTTCTCTCTCCCTTCTCTCTCCCTTCTCTCTCCCTTCTCTCACCCTCCTCTCTCCCGTCTCTCACCCGTCTCTCGCCCTTCTCTCTCCCGTCTCTCTCCCTTCTCTCACCCTTCTCTCTCCCATCTCTCACCCGTCTCTCACCCTTCTCTCTCCCTTCTCTCTCCCGTCTCTCACCCTTCTCTCTCCCGTCTCTCACTCTTCTCTCTTCCTTCTCTCTCCCTTCTCTCACCCTTCTCTCTCCCGTCTCTCACCCGTCTCTCACCCTTCTCTCTCCCTTCTCTCTCCCGTCTCTCTCCCTTCTCTCTCCCGTCTCTCTCCCTTCTCTCACTCTTCTCTCTCCCATCTCTCACCCGTCTCTCACCCTTCTCTCTCCCTTCTCTCTCCCGTCTCTCACCCTTCTCTCTCCCTTCTCTCTCCCGTCTCTCACCCTTCTCTCTCCCGTCTCTCACCCGTCTCTCTCCCGTCTCTCACCCTTCTCTCTCCCTTCTCTCACCCTTCTCTCTCCCGTCTCTCACTCTTCTCTCTTCCTTCTCTCACCCTTCTCTCTCCCTTCTCTCTCCCATCTCTCACCCATCTCTCACCCTTCTCTCTCTCGTCTCTCACCCTTCTCTCACCCTCCTCTCTCCCTTCTCTCACCCGTCTCTCACCCTTCTCTCTCCCTTCTCTCACCCGTCTCTCACCCTTCTCTCTCCCTTCTCTCTCCCGTCTCTCTCCCTTCTCTCTCCCGTCTCTCTCCCTTCTCTCACCCATCTCTCACCCATCTCTCACCCTTCTCTCTCCCTTCTCTCACCCTCCTCTCTCCCGTCTCTCACCCGTCTCTCTCCCTTCTCTCTCCCTTCTCTCTCCCGTCTCTCTCCCTTCTCTCACCCTTCTCTCTCCCTTCTCTCTCCCGTCTCTCACCGGGCTCTCACTCTTCTCTCTCCCTTCTCTCTCCCGTCTCTCACCCTTCTCTCACCCTTCTCTCACCCGTCTCTCTCCCGTCTCTCACCCGTCTCTCACCCTTCTCTCTCCCTTCTCTCACCCTCCTCTCTCCCGTCTCTCACCCGTCTCTCTCCCTTCTCTCTCCCTTCTCTCTCCCGTCTCTCTCCCTTCTCTCACCCTTCTCTCTCCCTTCTCTCTCCCGTCTCTCACCGGGCTCTCACTCTTCTCTCTCCCTTCTCTCTCCCGTCTCTCACCCTTCTCTCACCCTTCTCTCACCCGTCTCTCTCCCGTCTCTCACCCGTCTCTCACCCTTCTCTCTCCCTTCTCTCACCCGTCTCTCTCTCTCCCTTCTCTCTCCCTTCTCTCTCCCTCTCTCTCTCCTCTTCTCTCTCTCTCTCTCCGTCTCTCTCCCGTCTCTCACTCTTCTCTCTTCCTTCTCTCACCCGTCTCTCTCCCTTCTCTCACCCTTCTCTCTCCCGTCTCTCACCCTTCTCTCTCCCGTCTCTCACCCTTCTCTCTCCCGTCTCTCACTCTTCTCTCTTCCTTCTCTCACCCGTCTCTCTCCCGTCTCTCACCCGTCTCTCTCCCTTCTCTCACCCTTCTCTCTCCCTCTCTCTCTCCCTTCTCTCTCCCTTCTCTCTCCCTTCTCTCACCCGTCTCTCACCCTTCTCTCTCCCTTCTCTCTCCCGTCTCTCTCCGTTCTCTCTCCCTTCTCTCTCCCTCTCTCTCTTCCTCGTCTCTCTCTCTCCCTCTCTCTCACCCATCTCTCACCCATCTCTCACCCTTCTCTCTCCCTTCTCTCTCCCCTTCTCTCTCCCTTCTCTCTCCCGTCTCTCTCTCCTTCTCTCTCCCTTCTCTCTCCCGTCTCTCTCCCTTCTCTCACCCATCTCTCACCCATCTCTCACCCATCTCTCACCCATCTCTCACCCTTCTCTCTCCCGTCTCTCTCCCTTCTCTCTCCCTTCTCTCACCCTTCTCTCTCCCGTCTCTCTCCCTTCTCTCACCCATCTCTCACCCTTCTCTCTCCCGTCTCTCTCCCTTCTCTCACCCTTCTCTCTCCCATCTCTCTCCCGTCTCTCTCCCTTCTCTCACTCTTCTCTCTCCCTTCTCTCTCCCGTCTCTCACCGGGCTCTCACTCTTCTCTCTCCTTCTCTCTCCCGTCTCTCACCCTTCTCTCTCCCGTCTCTCACCCGTCTCTCTCCCGTCTCTCACTCTTCTCTCTTCCTTCTCTCACCCTTCTCTCTCCCGTCTCTCACTCTTCTCTCTTCCTTCTCTCACCCGTCTCTCTCCCTTCTCTCACCCTTCTCTCTCCCTTCTCTCTCCCTTCTCTCACCCTTCTCTCTCCCGTCTCTCACCCTTCTCTCTCCCGTCTCTCACTCTTCTCTCTCCCGTCTCTCACCCTTCTCTCTCCCTTCTCTCACCCGTCTATCTCCCTTCTTTCCCTCTTTTCTTCCATTCCCTTTTTTTCACGCTCACCTATGGTATCAGGTTTTCATGTTTTTCTTGCTTTAAATTCAAGTTTGTTGTGGAGGACACACACGAGAACTAACCTGCCTTCTGGGTCTCCATCATTCAGTGGTAAGTTGACTCATTTGCAATGAGTGAGGGTTATTCGCAGCTCATCCTAACTATCCTCTACTGTGTTACTAAAACATTCAATAAAAACCTTTGAAACAGAAATAAATGAACGGAACAACTTCCATAGAAGAACGTTTCTTTTCCAGAATGGCCAAGTCAACCCCATTGAGGTGGTCGGATCTAAAGACCAAGGATTCCCAGAGACCTCAATAATAGTTTCCAGCAGAGATAAGGTCCTCCAACCCATGGTGCAAATCCAATGATCAGCTTTAGGAAAAGTTTGCTGGAGAGAATTATCACTATTGGGATGTTTTTTCAGTTACTTACCTCAAGGGGTTCACCTACTCCTTCCAGCCAGGACTGTGAATGTAAAAATGTGAAGGAGAGCAGTTATTGGGGTCTGTTTACTAAAGGAGTAGAGCGGGGTCACTTTTGCATGTGAATGGGGTGAAGCATAGTCACCATGCTCTGCTAGTTTAGGGGGTCTTTGTTTTGATGTCTTCCCCATTCACAAAAGCACCATGAATGTTTGCAGCATTGTTTGTAATATAATTATCCCCTATGATCCTCAGCTCCATCTAGTGGCTATAATGTGGTATTTGTTTTGACTGAAGTCACAAAAAATGCTATATTATGGCCTCTTGATGGAGCTGAGGATCATAGTGGATTATATTATATATATATATATATATATGTTATATATTATTATCACCTGTGTAGATGATGGTCAGGTGACCGGTAGATGGTGGTCAGGTGACTGGTAGATGGCGGACAGGTGACTGGTAAATGGCGGCCTGGTAACTGGTAGATGGCGGTCTGGTGACTGGTAAATGGCGGCCTGGTAACTGGTAGATGGCGGTCAGGTGACTGGTAGATGGCGGTCAGGTGACTGGTAGATGGAGGTCTGGTGACCGGTAGATGGAGGTCTGGTGACCGGTAGATGGAGGTCTGGTGATTGGTAGATGGCGGTCTGGTGACTGGTAGATGGCGGCCTGGTAACCGGTAAATGTCGGCTAGTAACCGGTAGATGGTGGTCTTGTGACTGGTAGATGGTGGTCTGGTGATTGATAGATGGCGGTCTGGTGATTGGTAGATGGCGGTCTGGTGACCGGTAGATGGAGGCCTGGTGATTGGTAGATCTCACCCTTCTCTCACCCTTCTCTCTCCCGTCTCTCTCCCTTCTCTCACCCTTCTCTCTCCCTTCTCTCTCCCATCTCTCACCCGTCTCTCACCCTTCTCTCTCCCTTCTCTCCCCGTCTCTCCCCTTCTCTCTCCCGTCTCTCACCCTTCTCTCTCTCTCTCTCTCACTTCTCTCTTCCTTCTCTCTCCCGTCTCTCTCTCTCTTCACCCTTTCTCTCTTCCCTCTCTCTCCCGTCTCTCACCCTTCTCTCTCCCTTCTCTCACTCCTTCTCTCTCTCTCTCCGTCTCTCTCCTCTCTCCTTCTCTCTCCCTCTCTCACCCGTCTCTCACCCTTCTCTCTCTCACTTCTCTCTCTCGTCTCTCTCCCGTCTCTCTCCCGTCTCTCTCTCTTCTCTCTTCCTTTCTCTCCCTTCTCTCTCCCTTCTCTCTCCCGTCTCTCTCCCGTCTCTCTCTTTCTCTCTCCCGTCTCTCACTCTCTCTCTTCCTTCTCTCTTCCTCTCTCTCCCTCTCTCTCCCTTCTCTCACCCATCTCTCACCCTTCTCTCTCCCTCCTCTCTCTCCCTCTCTCTCACCCGTCTCTCACCCTTCTCTCTCCCTTCTCTCTCTCCATCTCTCTCCGTTCTCTCTCCCTTCTCTCACCTCTCTCTCCCATCTCTCACCCTTCTCTCTCCCTTCTCACTCTCTCTCTTCTCTCACCCTTCTCTCTCCCTTCTCTCTCTCGTCTCTCACCTCTCTCTCGTCTCTCTCCCGTCTCTCTCTCACTTCTCTCTCTCCCTCTCTCACCCTCTCTCTCCCTCTCTCTCCCTTCTCTCTCCTCTCATCTCTTCTCTCTCTCACCCTTCTCTCACCCATCTCTCTCCCTCTCTCTCTCCCTCTCTCTCCCTTCTCTCTCTCCCTTCTCGCTCCCTTCTCTCTCCCTCCTCTCTCTCCCGTCTCTCTCCCTTCTCTCTCCCTCCTCTCTCCCATCTCTCACCCTTCTCTCACCCATCTCTCTCTCTCTCCGTCTCTCTCCCTTCTCTCTCCCTTCTCTCTCCCTTCTCTCTCCGTCTCTCACTCCTTCTCTCTCCCCTCACTCTCTCTCCCTCTCTCTCCCGTCACTCTCCCTTCTCTCTCTCTTCTCCTCCCTTCTCTCTCTCTTCTCTCACCCGTCTCTCACCCGTCTCTCTCCCTCTCTCTCTCATCTCTCTCTCTCTCTCCACCCTATCTCTCCCGTCTCTCACTCTCTCTCTTCCCTCTCTCTCCCTTCTCTCTCCCTCTCTCTCTCCCGTCTCTCACCCTTCTCTCTCCCTTCTCTCTCCCGTCTCTCTCCCTTCTCTCTTCTCTCTCACCCTTCTCTCTCCCTTCTCTCTCCCATCTCTCACCCGTCTCTCACCCTTCTCTCTCTCTCTCTCTCTCCCTTCTCTCACCCTTCTCTCTCCTCTCTCTCTCTCTCTCTTCTTCTTCTCTCCCTTCTCTCTCACCCTTCTCTCTCCCGTCTCTCACCCATCTCTCACCCTTCTCTCACCTCCTCTCTCCCTTCTCTCACCCGTCTCTCACCCTTCTCTCTCCCTTCTCTCTCCCTCTCTCTCCCTCTCTCTCCCTTCTCTCACCCATCTCTCACCCATCTCTCACCCTTCTCTCTCCCTTCTCTCTCCTCTCTTCTCTCACCCTCTCTCTCTTCCCGTCTCTCACCCGTCTCTCACCCTTCTCTCTCTCCTCTCTCTCCCTTCTCTCACCCTCTCTCACCCTCTCTCACCCTTCTCTCTCTCCCTTCTCTCTCTCTCTCCTTCTCTCACCCGTCTCTCTCCCGTCTCTCTCCCTTCTCTCTCTCTCTCTCCCCTTCTCTCACTCTTCTCTCTCCCATCTCTCACCCGTCTCTCTCCCTTTCTCTCTCTCCCTTCTCTCTCCCGTCTCTCACCCTTCTCTCTCCCGTCTCTCACCCGTTCTCTCTCCCGTCTCTCACCCTTCTCTCTCCCTTCTCTCACCCTTCTCTCTCCTCTCTCTCACTCTTCTCTCTTCCTTCCTCTCTCCTCCCTTCTCTCTCCCGTCTCTCACTCTTCTTCTCTTCCTTCTCTCACCTTCTCTCTCCTTCTCTCTCCCTTCTCTCTCTCTCCCCTCTTCCCGTCTCTCTCCCTCTTTCTCTCTCTTCTCTCTATCTCTCACCCTTCTCTCTCTCGTCTCTCACCCTTCTCTCTCTCTCCCTCTCTCTCTCTCTTCTCTCACTCTCTCTCTCTCCTCTCTTCTTCTCTCACCCGTCTCTCACCCTTCTCTCTCCCTTCTCTCACCCGTCTCTCACCTTCTCTCTCCCTTCTCTCTCCCGTCTCTCTCTCCTTTCTCTCTCCCGTCTCTCTCTCCTTCTCTCTCTCTCATCTCTCACCCATCTCTCACCCTTCTCTCTCCCTTCTCTCACCCTCCTCTCTCCCTCTTCTCTCTCACCCGTCTCTCTCCCTTCTCTCTCCCTTCTCTCCTCCCTCTCTCTCTCCCTTCTCTCACCCTTCTCTCTCCCTTCTCTCTCCCGTCTCTCACCGGGCTCTCACTCTTCTCTCTCCCTTCTCTCTCCCTTCTCTCACCCTTCTCTCTCCCGTCTCTCACCCTTCTCTCTCCCGTCTCTCACTCTTCTCTCTTCCTTCTCTCACCCGTCTCTCTCCCGTCTCTCACCCGTCTCTCACCCTTCTCTCTCCCGTCTCTCTCCCTTCTCTCTCCCTTCTCTCTCCCATCTCTCACCCGTCTCTCACCCTTCTCTCTCCCTTCTCTCTCCCCTCTCTCACCCTTCTCTCTCCCGTCTCTCACCCTTCTCTCTCCCGTCTCTCTCCCATCTCTCTCCCGTCTCTCACTCTTCTCTCTTCCTTCTCTCACCCGTCTCTCTCCCTTCTCTCACCCTTCTCTCTCCCTTCTCTCTCCCTTCTCTCTCCCTTCTCTCTCCCTTCTCTCACCCTTCTCTCTCCCGTCTCTCACTCTTCTCTCTCCCGTCTCTCACTCTTCTCTCTCCCGTCTCTCACCCTTCTCTCTCCCTTCTCTCTCCCGTCTCTCACTCTTCTCTCTCCCGTCTCTCACCCTTCTCTCTCCCTTCTCTCTCCCGTCTATCTCCCTTCTTTCCCTCTTTTCTTCCATTCCCTTTTTTTCACGCTCACCTGTGGTATCAGGTTTTCATGTTTTTCTTGCTTTAAACTCAAGTTTGTTGTGGAGGACACACACGAGAACTAACCTGCCTTCTGGGTCTCCATCATTCAGTGGTAAGTTGACTCATTTGCAATGAGTGAGGGTTATTCGCAGCTCATCCTAACTATCCTCTACTGTGTTACTAAAACATTCAATAAAAACCTTTGAAACAGAAATAAATGAACGGAACAACTTCCATAGAAGAACGTTTCTTTTCCAGAATGGCCAAGTCAACCCCATTGAGGTGGTCGGATCTAAAGACCAAGGATTCCCAGAGACCTCAATAATAGTTTCCAGCAGAGATAAGGTCCTCCAACCCATGGTGCAAATCCAATGATCAGCTTTAGGAAAAGTTTGCTGGAGAGAATTATCACTATTGGGATGTTTTTTCAGTTACTTACCTCAAGGGGTTCACCTACTCCTTCCAGCCAGGACTGTGAATGTAAAAATGTGAAGGAGAGCAGTTATTGGGGTCTGTTTACTAAAGGAGTAGAGCGGGGTCACTTTTGCATGTGAATGGGGTGAAGCATAGTCACCATGCTCTGCTAGTTTAGGGGGTCTTTGTTTTGATGTCTTCCCCATTCACAAAAGCACCATGAATGTTTGCAGCATTGTTTGTAATATAATTATCCCCTATGATCCTCAGCTCCATCTAGTGGCTATAATGTGGTATTTGTTTTGACTGAAGTCACAAAAAATGCTATATTATGGCCTCTTGATGGAGCTGAGGATCATAGTGGATTATATTATATATATATATATATATATGTTATATATTATTATCACCTGTGTAGATGATGGTCAGGTGACCGGTAGATGGTGGTCAGGTGACTGGTAGATGGCGGACAGGTGACTGGTAAATGGCGGCCTGGTAACTGGTAGATGGCGGTCTGGTGACTGGTAAATGGCGGCCTGGTAACTGGTAGATGGCGGTCAGGTGACTGGTAGATGTCGGTCTGGTGACTGGTAGATGGAGGTCTGGTGACTGGTAGATGGAGGTCTGGTGACTGGTAGATGGAGGTCTGGTGACCGGTAGATGGAGGTCTGGTGACCGGTAGATGGAGGTCTGGTGACCGGTAGATGGAGGTCTGGTGATTGGTAGATGGCGGTCTGGTGACTGGTAGATGGCGGCCTGGTAACCGGTAAATGTCGGCTAGTAACCGGTAGATGGTGGTCTTGTGACTGGTAGATGGTGGTCTGGTGATTGATAGATTGAGGTCTGGTGATTGGTAGATGGCGGTCTGGTGACTGGTAGATGGAGGTCTGGTGACCGGTAGATGGAGGCCTGGTGATTGGTAGATTGAGGTCTGGTGATTGGTAGATCGAGGTCTGATGATTGGTAGATGGAGGTCTGGTGACCGGTAGATGGAGGTCTGGTGACCGGTAGATGGAGGTCTGGTGATTGGTAGATGGAGGTCTGGTGACCTGTAAATGGCAGTCAGGTGACTGGTAGATGGCGGTCAGGTGATTGGTAGATGGCGGTCAGGTGACTGGTAGATGGAGGTCTGGTGACCGGTAGATGGAGGTCTGGTGACTGGTAGATTGAGGTCTGGTGACTGGTAGATGGAGGTCTGGTGACTGGTAGATGGAGGTCTGGTGACTGGTAGATGGCGGTCTGGTGATTGGTAGATGGCGGTCTGGTGACTGGTAGATTGAGATCTGGTGATTGGTAGATGGAGGTCTGGTGACTGGTAGATGGCGGTCTGGTGATTGGTAGATGGAGGTCTGGTGATTGGTAGATGGAGGTCTGGTGACCGGTAGATGGAGGTCTGGTGACCGGTAGATTGAGATCTGGTGACTGGTAGATGGAGGTCTGGTGACTCGTAGATGGAGGTCTGGTGACCGGTAGATGGAGGTCTGGTGACCGGTAGATGGAGGTCTGGTGACTGGTAGATGGCGGTCTGGTGACTGGTAGATGGCGGTCTGGTGACTGGTAGATGGCGGTCTGGTGACTGGTAGATGGCGGTCTGGTGATTGGTAGATGGAGGTCTGGTGATTGGTAGATGGAGGTCTGGTGACTGGTAGATGGCGGTCTGGTGACCGGTAGATGGAGGTCTGGTGACTGGTAGATGGCGGTCTGGTGATTGGTAGATGAAGGTCTGGTGACTGGTAGATGGCGGTCTGGTGATTGGTAGATGGAGGTCTGGTGACTGGTAGATGGAGGTCTGGTGATTGGTAGATGGCGGTCTGGTGACTGGCGGTCTGGTGATTGGTAGATGGCGGTCTGGTGATTGGTAGATGGAGGTCTGGTGACTGGTAGATGGGGGTCTGGTGACTGGTAGACGGCGGTCTGGTGATTGGTAGATGGCGGTCTGGTGATTGGTAGATGGCGGTCTGGTGATTGGTAGATGGAGGTCTGGCGATTGGTAGATGGCGGTCTGGTGACTGGCGGTCTGGTGATTGGTAGATGGCGGTCTGGTGATTGGTAGATGGCGGTCTGGTGATTGGTAGATGGAGGTCTGGTGACTGGTAGATGGCGGTCTGGTGACTGGTAGATGGCAGTCTGGTGATTGGTAGATGGCCGTCTGGTGACTGGTAGATAGTGGTCTGGTGACTGGTAGATGACCGTCTGGTGACTGGTAGATGGCGGTCTGGTGATTGGTAGATGGCGGTCTGGTGACTGGTAGACGGCGGTCTGGTGATTGGTAGATGGCGGTCTGGTGATTGGTAGATGGCGGTCTGGTGACTGGTAGATGGCGGTCTGGTGATTGGTAGATGGCGGTCTGGTGATTGGTAGATGGAGGTCTGGTGACTGGTAGATGGCGGTCTGGTGACTGGTAGATGGCGGTCTGGTGACTGGTAGATGGCGGTCTGGTGACTGGTAGATGGCGGTCTGGTGACTGGTAGATGGCGGTCTGGTGACTGGCCGTCTGGTGACTGGTAGACGGCGGTCTGGTGATTGGTAGACGGCGGTCTGGTGATTGGTAGATGGCGGTCTGGTGACTGGTAGATGGCGGTCTGGTGATTGGTAGATGGCCGTCTGGTGATTGGTAGATGGCCGTCTGGTGATTGGTAGATGGCGGTCGGGTGATTGGTAGATGGCGGTCTGGTGATTGGTAGATGGCGGTCTGGTGACTGGTAGATGGCGGTCTGGTGACTGGTAGATGGCGGTCTGGTGACTGGTAGATGGCGGTCTGGTGACTGGTAGATGGCGGTCTGGTGACTGGTAGATGGCGGTCTGGTGACTGGTAGATGGCCGTCTGGTGACTGGTAGATGGCGGTCTGGTGATTGGTAGATGGCCGTCTGGTGACTGGTAGATGGCGGTCTGGTGATTGGTAGATGGCGGTCTGGTGACTGGTAGATGGCGGTCTGGTGACTGGTAGATGGCGGTCTGGTGATTGGTAGATGGCGGTCTGGTGATTGGTAGATGGCCGTCTGGTGACTGGTAGATGGCGGTCTGGTGATTGGTAGATGGCCGTCTGGTGATTGGTAGATGGTGGTCTGGTGATTGGTAGATGGCGGTCTGGTGATTGGTAGATGGCGGTCTGGTGACTGGTAGATGGCGGTCTGGTGATTGGTAGATGGCGGTCTGGTGACTGGTAGATGGCGGTCTGGTGATTGGTAGATGGCGGTCTGGTGACTGGTAGACGGCGGTCTGGTGATTGGTAGACGGTGGTCTGGTGATTGGTAGATGGCGGTCTGGTGATTGGTAGATGGTGGTCTGGTGATTGGTAGATGGCGGTCTGGTGACTGGTAGATGGCGGTCTGGTGACTGGTAGATGGCGGTCTGGTGATTGGTAGATGGCAGTCGGGTGATTGGTAGATGGCGGTCTGGTGATTGGTAGATGGCGGTCTGGTGATTGGTAGATGGCGGTCTGGTGATTGGTAGATGGCGGTCTGGTGATTGGTAGCTGACCTGCCAGCCCAGAGCATCAGAGTGCAGTGCAGAGGGACTACTTGTAAAGTTGGAGGTGTAGTAGGGAGCGGGAACGGCATAACCCGATCCCTCCTCTGTAGTGCCGCTCTGTCCCATGCAAAGTCATACCACCTGCACTCCTCTTATCCCGGGCATTATAGTATCGGGCTGCTTTCAGTGGTGTGCTGCGGATTACCCACACCGCGGGTGCCGTGTTCCTGCAGGTTTGCCGCTCTTCTGGTGCACCACACCCGCAGGATATAATAGAAGTCTATGGCTAAGTGCAGCAAACCCAGGAAAGTGGCAGATGCACCCGCGGCACATCGGTGAAAGTGCCCTTATAGGGGGTTCACATTTGCAGTTTGGGGGGTGGTAAAACCCCATAGTTAACATGTGTTTTCACCACCCCCACACCAACAAAACCCCCTTTAGCTGCAGTGGCCAGGAGTGTACACAAGTCGCAGTTATACGCCCCCTAATGGTCGGTGGGTGTAGCACCCGCCAGGCATGACCCGCTCTGCAAGCGCCCCCCAACCTTGTGACTGTGCAGTACAGCAAACACGGGATTGTCTTCCATTCTCATCACCGGCTTTACCCCCTTGGACCCGCAGCAGCATGCAGTTGTGGGGTGCTGGCAGAGTCGCCCTATTTACTTTAAATGGGTCGTGATTGGCTGGAGGTAGCACCCACCAATAGCAGCAGGGGGTAGGGATTGGGGAGGTAAAAGTACAACTCAGCCACAGGGTTTACCCCCCCTCCCCCAACTCCAACTTTATGTGTAAACAAGCCCTATGGGTGCTGCTGCCGAATGCAACTAAGGGCTGCTCCTCTGAAAAGCGACCCAAGTGTGTGTGACAGGTGGTGAGGAGGTGATTGCCACATGGTAATACGGCAAGTAGAGGTGTAAATCGGGTGTTAGGGGCGGTGCCCGGTGATCTGTGACTCCTCCCATGTTGTTCAGGTAGATCTGACGACGCACTCAGGATTGCCCTGTGTATGCAGAGAGGACAAGGGGGAATCCTGAAGGGATGACCCGCTCTTCATCTCATCCAATAATATGTCACTAATCAGTGCAGGCAAGTCTGATTGGCTGTTGTAGGGTGCAGGGGCGGGGCCGGAGTGGACACGGAATGACAAATGGCG
Organism: Lithobates sylvaticus; assembly: GCA_028564925.1. Taxonomy (NCBI): domain Eukaryota; kingdom Metazoa; phylum Chordata; class Amphibia; order Anura; family Ranidae; genus Lithobates; species Lithobates sylvaticus. The sequence goes on from CM053034.1 coordinate 188,151,967, forward strand.
ACTCGTTTATAAATAACCTTCTTTATTTAGAAGTCATCGGCGGATTTCACACCATATAAATATAGAAAGTCAGCATTGGACACAACACAAGGAAGAATATTAAATATCCCACCCATAGGGGGCGACTCTTATTTACAGCAATATATAAAAAATCTTACAAAAGTGGTCCACAAACTCGTCCTCTGATTGGCCGGGGTGAGGATACCCCTCTGCCTGAATGTTCCAAGGTCCAGAAAAGGCTGCAGAGACTTCCGAGAAATAAATAATGCAGCCAGTGGGGGGCGCTAACGCTCTCCTTATAAGACCTGGTAAATGGAGCTGCTGCTGTCCTGAGGGATCTGTGTGCAACTGCTGGGAGAAGGAACAGTACTGTCACTCAGTGTCTCCCCCTGCAGGGGTGAACAGGCACTGCCTTCACTTTCCACAGATGGCAGCTGGGCACCGCCGGGGTTCTCTGTGGAAATTCTCTCCACAATGCTGGACAGGCAGTCTAGACTGGAGACCACAGAATTCTTCCCGGGTCTTGTGTCTGAAAAGAAGAAAAAATATCAGTGAAGGATCAACAGGAGAGCCCAACCCCCTACCCACAGACCACGCCATGGTCGCCCAGCCGACAATTCTATGAGACATGCCAGGCAACCAACCAGCCAACCGCTCCAACCAATCAGACAAGTCGGGACACGAATCAGACAAGTCGTCACACCAATCAGACAAGTCGGGACACCAATCAGACAACTGGGGACACAAATCAGACAACTGGGGACACGAACCAGACAAGTCGGGACACGAATCAAATCGGTTAGGGTTAATGTTATGCGGCGTACACACGCTCGGACTTTCCGGCGGAGGTCCGCCGGACTTTCCGAGCATGTGGACTTGCCCACACACGCCCGGACTTTTCCGGCGGACAATCCGCGGGAAAAAGTCTGCGGGACTTTTGAAATGAACGGACTTGCCGACACAAGATCGGAAAGTCCGTTCATTTAGAACGTGACTCCAGGTAGACGGGACTAGTGAAGGCAGTGAATGCCGCCGCGCTAGCCCCGTCACCTGGTATGGATTTAAAGGGAATCCCTACGCCGAAAAAACGGCGTGGGGGTCCCCCTCAAATCCATCTCAGACCCTTATCCGAGCACACAGCCCGGCCGGCCAGGAAAGGGGGTGGGGACGAGCGAGCGCGCCCTCCTCCTGTGCCGTACCAGACCGCGTGCCCTCAACATGGGGGTGCCCTTGGGAAAGGGGGGCCGTGCGCCCCCCCACCCACCCCAAAGCACCTTGTCCCCATGTTGATGAGGACAAGGGCCTCTTCCCAACAACCCTGGCCATTGGTTGTGGGGGTCTGCGGGCGGGGGGCTTATCGGAATCCGGGAGCCCCCTTTAATAAGGGAGCCCCCAGATCCCGGCCCCCCACCCTATGCAAAGGAATATGGGGTACGATGTACCCCTACCCATTCACCTAAGGAAAAAAGTGCAAATAAAAAAAACACACAAATTTTTAAAAATATTTTATTGCACAGCTCCGGGGGTCTTCTTCCGTCTTGGGGGGTCTTCTCGCCGGACTCCTCCGCTCTTTTACCGAGCGGAGGAGCCGGGCTTTCTTCTTTGTCACCGCCGTCGTCTGGGGGTCTCGTTCCGCCTTCAGGGGTCTTCCGAGGTCTCTTCTGTTCTTGCCGATGTCGCCGCCTTCTGTGCCGTCTTCTTCTTCCTCTTCTTCTTCCTCTTCTTCCGATGTTGACTCGTCGCTGTCTCTGGCCGGAATGGCAGAGACACGCAGTGTTGTGACTTATATAGGGACAAGGGGCGGGGTCACATGCTCATGTCACATGGTGACCCCGCCCCTATATAAGTCACAACACCGCGTGTTTCTGCCATTCCGGCCAGAGAGAGCGACGAGTCAACATCGGAAGAAGAAGAAGAGGAAGACGGCGCAGAAGGCGGCGACAGCGGCAAGAACAGAAGAGACCCCGGAAGACCCCTGAAGGCGGAACGAGACCCCCAGAGGACGGCGGCGACGAAGAAGAAAGCCCGGCTCCTCCGCTCGGTAAAAGAGCAGAGGAGTCCGGCGAGAAGACCCCCAAGATGGAAGAAGACCCCCGGAGCAGTGCAATAAAAATTGTGTGTTTTTTTTATTTACACTTTTACACCTTAGGTGAATGGGTAGGGGTACATCGTACCCCATATTCCTTCGCATAGGGTGGGGGGCCGGGATCTGGGGTCCCCCTTATTAAAGGGGGCTCCCGGATTCCGATAAGCCCCCCGCCCGCAGACCCCCACAACCAATGGCCAGGGTTGTTGGGAAGAGGCCCTTGTCCTCATCAACATGGGGACAAGGTGCTTTGGGGTGGGGGGGCCGCGCGGCCCCCATTTCCCCAGGGCACCCCCCATGTTGAGGGCACGCGGCCTGGTATGGCACAGGAGGGGGGGGCGCTCACTCGTCCCCACCCCTTTCCTGGCCGGCTGGGCTGCGTGCTCGGATAAGGGTCTGAGATGGATTTGGGGGGGACCCCCACACCGTTTTTTCGGCGTAGGGATTCCCTTTAAATCCATACCAGGTGACGGGGCTAGCGCGGCGGCATTCACTGCCTTCACTAGTCCCGTCTACCTGAAGTCACGTTCTAAATGAACGGACTTTCCGATCTTGTGTCGGCAAGTCCGTTCATTTCAAAAGTCCCGCGGACTAGCACACAGACCGCGGGATTGTCCGCCGGACTCGCGAGTCCAGCAGACAATTTTAAGTTTGAACTTAAAACTTAGTCCGCCAGACTTTTGGCAGGAAAAAGTCCGCCGGCGCCCACACACGGGCGGAGTGTCCGCCAGACTTTTGGCAGGAAAAATCCAGCGGGAAAGTCCGCTGGTGTGTACGCGGCCTTAGAGTTAGGGTGGGGGTTAAGGTCTGGGCTTAGCGTTGGGGTTAGATTTGAGGTTGGGGTTGAGGGTTAACCCTAGAGTCAAGATAAGTATTAGATTACATTATTATTATCTCCCGCTGGATATAATCTACACACATTGGGGGTTATTTACGAAAGGCAAAGTGCATTTGGAAGTGCAGTCGCTGTAAATCTGAGGGGAAGATCTGAAATGAGGGGAAGCTCTGCTGATTTTATTATCCAATCATGTGCAAGCCAAAATGCTGTTTTTTATTTTCCTTGCATGGCCCCCCCCCCCCCCCAATCTACATCGACTGAACTTCCAAGTGCACCTGTAGTACAAAGTGGATTTGCCTTTTCGAAAATAACCCCCACTGCTCCTTTGCTGCAGAACAGAACAAATCACTCCTGGGGTTAGAGTTATGGTTGGAATTTGGGTTAGGTTTGGAGTTGAGGATAAGGTTGGGGTTAAAGTTGGGGTTGGGCTTAGGGTTGGAGTTGAGGATAGGGTTAAGGTTGGAGTTGAGGATAGGGTTAGGGTTGGAGTTGAGGATAGGGTTAGGGTTGGATTTGAGGATAGGGTTAAGGTTGGAGTTGAGGATAGGGTTAGGGTTGGATTTGAGGATAGGGTTAAGGTTGGAGTTGAGGATAGGGTTAGGGTTGGATTTGAGGATAGGGTTAAGGTTGGAGTTGAGGATAGGGTTAAGGTTGGAGTTGAGGATAGGGTTAGGGTTGGATTTGAGGATAGGGTTAAGGTTGGAGTTGAGGATAGGGTTAGGGTTGGAGTTGAGGATAGGGTTAGGGTTGGAGTTGAGGGTAGGGTTAGGGTTGGAGTTGAGGATAGGGTTAAGGTTGGAGTTGAGGATAGGGTTAGGGTTGGAGTTGAGGATAGGGTTATGGTTGGAGTTGAGGGTAGGGTTAGGGTTGGAGTTGAGGATAGGGTTAGGGTTGGAGTTGAGGGTAGGGTTAGGGTTGGAGTTGAGGGTAGGGTTAGGGTTGGAGTTGAGGATAGGGTTAGGGTTGGAGTTGAGGATAGGGTTAAGGTTGGAGTTGAGGATAGGGTTAGGGTTGGAGATGAGGGTAGGGTTAAGGTTAGGGTTAGGGTTGGAGTTGAGGGTAGGGTTAGGGTTGGAGTTGAGGGTAGGGTTAAGGTTGGAGTTGAGGATAGGGTTAGGGTTGGAGTTGAAGGTAGGGTTAAGGTTGGAGTTGAGGGTAGGGTTAGGGTTGGAGTTGAGGATAGGGTTAGGGTTGGAGTTGAGAATAGGGTTAAGGTTGGAGTTGAGGATAGGGTTAGGGTTGGAGTTGAGGATAGGGTTAAGGTTGGAGTTGAGGATAGGGTTAAGGTTGGAGTTGAGGATAGGGTTAGGGTTGGAGTTGAGGGTAGGGTTAGGGTTGGAGTTGAGGATAGGGTTAGGGTTGGAGTTGAGGATAGGGTTAAGGTTGGAGTTGAGGATAGGGTTAAGGTTGGAGTTGAGGATAGGGTTAAGGTTGGAGTTGAGGATAGGGTTAAGGTTGGAGTTGAGGGTAGGGTTAGGGTTGGAGTTGAGGATAGGGTTAGGGTTGGAGTTGAGGATAGGGTTAGGGTTGGAGTTGAGGGTAGGGTTAGGGTTGGAGTTGAGGGTAGGGTTAAGGTTAGGGTTAGGGTTGGAGTTGAGGGTAGGGTTAGGGTTGGAGTTGAGGGTAGGGTTAAGGTTGGAGTTGAGGATAGGGTTAGGGTTGGAGTTGAAGGTAGGGTTAAGGTTGGAGTTGAGGATAGGGTTAGGGTTGGAGTTGAGGGTAGGGTTAGGGTTGGAGTTGAGGATAGGGTTAGGGTTGGAGTTGAGGATAGGGTTAGGGTTGGAGTTGAGGATAGGGTTAAGGTTGGAGTTGAGGGTAGGGTTAGGGTTGGAGTTGAGGATAGGGTTAAGGTTGGAGTTGAGGATAGGGTTAGGGTTGGAGTTGAGGATAGGGTTAAGGTTGGAGTTGAGGATAGGGTTAAGGTTGGAGTTGAGGATAGGGTTAGGGTTGGAGTTGAGGATAGGGTTAGGGTTGGAGTTGAGGATAGGGTTAAGGTTGGAGTTGAGGATAGGGTTAGGGTTGGAGTTGAGGATAGGGTTAAGGTTGGAGTTGAGGATAGGGTTAAGGTTGGAGTTGAGGATAGGGTTAAGGTTGGAGTTGAGGATAGGGTTAGGGTTGGAGTTGAGGATAGGGTTAAGGTTGGAGTTGAGGATAGGGTTAGGGTTGGAGTTGAGGATAGGGTTAAGGTTGGAGTTGAGGATAGGGTTAAGGTTGGAGTTGAGGATAGGGTTAAGGTTGGAGTTGAGGATAGGGTTAGGGTTGGAGTTGAGGGTAGGGTTAGGGTTGGAGTTGAGGATAGGGTTAGGGTTGGAGTTGAGGATAGGGTTAAGGTTGGAGTTGAGGATAGGGTTAAGGTTGGAGTTGAGGATAGGGTTAAGGTTGGAGTTGAGGATAGGGTTAAGGTTGGAGTTGAGGGTAGGGTTAGGGTTGGAGTTGAGGATAGGGTTAGGGTTGGAGTTGAGGTTAGGGTTGGAGTTGAGGATAGGGTTAGGGTTGGAGTTGAGGATAAGGTTAGGGTTGGAGTTGAGGGTAGGGTTAGGGTTGGAGTTGAGGATAGGGTTAGGGTTGGAGTTGAGGATAAGGTTAGGGTTGGAGTTGAGGGTAGGGTTAGGGTTGGAGTTGAGGATAGGGTTAGGGTTGGAGTTGAGGATAGGGTTAAGGTTGGAGTTGAGGGTAGGGTTAGGGTTGGAGTTGAGGATAGGGTTAAGGTTGGAGTTGAGGATAGGGTTAGGGTTGGAGTTGAGGATAGGGTTAAGGTTGGAGTTGAGGATAGGGTTAAGGTTGGAGTTGAGGATAGGGTTAGGGTTGGAGTTGAGGATAGGGTTAGGGTTGGAGTTGAGGATAGGGTTAAGGTTGGAGTTGAGGATAGGGTTAGGGTTGGAGTTGAGGATAGGGTTAAGGTTGGAGTTGAGGATAGGGTTAAGGTTGGAGTTGAGGATAGGGTTAAGGTTGGAGTTGAGGATAGGGTTAGGGTTGGAGTTGAGGATAGGGTTAAGGTTGGAGTTGAGGATAGGGTTAGGGTTGGAGTTGAGGATAGGGTTAAGGTTGGAGTTGAGGATAGGGTTAAGGTTGGAGTTGAGGATAGGGTTAGGGTTGGAGTTGAGGATAAGGTTAGGGTTGGAGTTGAGGGTAGGGTTAGGGTTGGAGTTGAGGATAGGGTTAGGGTTGGAGTTGAGGGTAGGGTTAGGGTTGGAGTTGAGGATAGGGTTAGGGTTGGAGTTGAGGATAGGGTTAGGGTTGGAGTTGAGGATAGGGTTAAGGTTGGAGTTGAGGGTAGGGTTAGGGTTGGAGTTGAGGATAGGGTTAAGGTTGGAGTTGAGGATAGGGTTAGGGTTGGAGTTGAGGATAGGGTTAAGGTTGGAGTTGAGGATAGGGTTAAGGTTGGAGTTGAGGATAGGGTTAGGGTTGGAGTTGAGGATAGGGTTAGGGTTGGAGTTGAGGATAGGGTTAAGGTTGGAGTTGAGGATAGGGTTAGGGTTGGAGTTGAGGATAGGGTTAAGGTTGGAGTTGAGGATAGGGTTAAGGTTGGAGTTGAGGATAGGGTTAAGGTTGGAGTTGAGGATAGGGTTAGGGTTGGAGTTGAGGATAGGGTTAAGGTTGGAGTTGAGGATAGGGTTAGGGTTGGAGTTGAGGATAGGGTTAAGGTTGGAGTTGAGGATAGGGTTAAGGTTGGAGTTGAGGATAGGGTTAAGGTTGGAGTTGAGGATAGGGTTAAGGTTGGAGTTGAGGATAGGGTTAGGGTTGGAGTTGAGGATAGGGTTAAGGTTGGAGTTGAGGATAGGGTTAGGGTTGGAGTTGAGGATAGGGTTAAGGTTGGAGTTGAGGATAGGGTTAAGGTTGGAGTTGAGGATAGGGTTAAGGTTGGAGTTGAGGATAGGGTTAGGGTTGGAGTTGAGGGTAGGGTTAGGGTTGGAGTTGAGGATAGGGTTAGGGTTGGAGTTGAGGATAGGGTTAAGGTTGGAGTTGAGGATAGGGTTAAGGTTGGAGTTGAGGATAGGGTTAAGGTTGGAGTTGAGGATAGGGTTAAGGTTGGAGTTGAGGGTAGGGTTAGGGTTGGAGTTGAGGATAGGGTTAGGGTTGGAGTTGAGGTTAGGGTTGGAGTTGAGGATAGGGTTAGGGTTGGAGTTGAGGATAAGGTTAGGGTTGGAGTTGAGGGTAGGGTTAGGGTTGGAGTTGAGGATAGGGTTAGGGTTGGAGTTGAGGATAAGGTTAGGGTTGGAGTTGAGGGTAGGGTTAGGGTTGGAGTTGAGGATAGGGTTAGGGTTGGAGTTGAGGGTAGGGTTAGGGTTGGAGTTGAGGTTAGGGTTGGAGTTGAGGGTAGGGTTAAGGTTAGGGTTAGGGTAGGGTTAAGGTTAGGGTTGGGGTTAACCATTGAGTCAGGATTATTATTAGATTACATATTATTCTCCTGATGGATATAATCTACACACATTGTTTCTTCGCTGCACAACATCAACATTTCTCCCCGGAATCTCCTCCTTCCCCATCATATCACCAAATTACATAACAAACCAGATACAGCAGATAGACTATAATAAGACATGTGATCCATAATATCCAGGGGGAGGGACATGCGGTACTTACCGCTGGTGCTGTCAGAGTAATAGTTACTGTCGTAGCTGTTCCTCCTCCGGCGGGTACATGGGGGAGGTGCACTGTAGTCTATCTGTGAAGAAGGAGCACATTGGTCAGCCTACGGCCCCCTAAATCTTAGTCATGTTCTGCCCCTCCGCCCCGGGTGTTGCTTGTCCCCGACTATCCCTGGAATTCAGACATTCCTCCGTCATTATCACTATTATTAGTGAGATCCGCCCCTTTATATCAGAAAGATGATCCCAATAATCCACCGCATCTTCCCAATGTGCCAACCCATCTACCCGCTCCTTCCTCCTCACCATACCTCCTTCCCGCTCCTTCCTCCTCACCATACCTCCTTCCCGCTCCTTCCTCCTCACCATACCTCCTTCCTCCTCACCATACCTCCTTCCCACTCCTTCCTCCTCACCATACCTCATTCCTCCTCCCCATACAACCTCCCCGCTCCTTCCTCCTCACCATACCTCCTTCCCGCTCCTTCCTCCTCACCATACCTCCTTCCCACTCCTTCCTCCTCACCATACCTCCTCACCATACCTCCTCACCATACCTCCTTGCTCCTCACCATACCTCCTCCCCGCTCCTTCCTCCTCACCATACCTCCTCCCCGCTCCTTCCTCCTCACCATACCTCCTTCCCACTCCTTCCTCCTCACCATACCTCCTCACCATACCTCATTCCTCCTCCCCATACATCCTCCCCGCTCCTTCCTCCTCACCATACCTCCTTGCTCCTCACCATACCTCCTTCCCACTTCTTCCTCCTCACCATACCTCCTCACCATACCTCATTCCTCCTCCCCATACATCCTCCCCGCTCCTTCCTCCTCACCATACCTCCTTGCTCCTCACCATACCTCATTCCTCCTCACCATACCTCCTCCCCGCTCCTTCCTCCTCACCATACCTCCTTCCCGCTCCTTCCTCCTCACCATACCTCCTTCCTCCTCACCATACCTCCTTCCCACTCCTTCCTCCTCACCATACCTCATTCCTCCTCCCCATACAACCTCCCCGCTCCTTCCTCCTCACCATACCTCCTTCCCGCTCCTTCCTCCTCACCATACCTCCTTCCCACTCCTTCCTCCTCACCATACCTCCTCACCATACCTCCTCACCATACCTCCTTGCTCCTCACCATACCTCCTCCCCGCTCCTTCCTCCTCACCATACCTCCTCCCCGCTCCTTCCTCCTCACCATACCTCCTTCCCACTCCTTCCTCCTCACCATACCTCCTTCCCGCTCCTTCCTCCTCACCATACCTCCTTCCCGCTCCTTCCTCCTCACCATACCTCCTTCCTCCTCACCATACCTCCTTCCCACTCCTTCCTCCTCACCATACCTCATTCCTCCTCCCCATACAACCTCCCCGCTCCTTCCTCCTCACCATACCTCCTTCCCGCTCCTTCCTCCTCACCATACCTCCTTCCCACTCCTTCCTCCTCACCATACCTCCTCACCATACCTCCTAACCAAACCTCCTTGCTCCTCACCATACCTCCTCCCCGCTCCTTCCTCCTCACCATACCTCCTCCCCGCTCCTTCCTCCTCACCATACCTCCTTCCCACTCCTTCCTCCTCACCATACCTCCTCACCATACCTCATTCCTCCTCCCCATACATCCTCCCCGCTCCTTCCTCCTCACCATACCTCCTTGCTCCTCACAATACCTCCTTCCCACTCCTTCCTCCTCACCATACCTCCTCACCATACCTCATTCCTCCTCCCCATACATCCTCCCCGCTCCTTCCTCCTCACCATACCTCCTTGCTCCTCACCATACCTCATTCCTCCTCACCATACCTCCTACCCGCTCCTTCCTCCTCACCATACCTCCTTCCCACTCCTTCCTCCTCACCATACCTCCTTCCCACTCCTTCCTCCTCACCATACCTCCTTCCTCCTCACCATACCTCCTTCCCGCTCCTTCCTCCTCACCATACCTCCTTCCTCCTCACCATACCTCCTTCCCGCTCCTTCCTCCTCACCATACCTCCTTCCCGCTCCTTCCTCCTCACCATACCTCCTTCCTCCTCACCATACCTCCTTCCCACTCCTTCCTCCTCACCATACCTCATTCCTCCTCCCCATACAACCTCCCCGCTCCTTCCTCCTCACCATACCTCCTTCCCGCTCCTTCCTCCTCACCATACCTCCTTCCCACTCCTTCCTCCTCACCATACCTCCTCACCATACCTCCTCACCATACCTCCTTGCTCCTCACCATACCTCCTCCCCGCTCCTTCCTCCTCACCATACCTCCTCCCCGCTCCTTCCTCCTCACCATACCTCCTTCCCACTCCTTCCTCCTCACCATACCTCCTCACCATACCTCATTCCTCCTCCCCATACATCCTCCCCGCTCCTTCCTCCTCACCATACCTCCTTGCTCCTCACCATACCTCCTTCCCACTCCTTCCTCCTCACCATACCTCCTCACCATACCTCATTCCTCCTCCCCATACATCCTCCCCGCTCCTTCCTCCTCACCATACCTCCTTGCTCCTCACCATACCTCATTCCTCCTCACCATACCTCCTCCCCTCTCCTTCCTCCTCACCATACCTCCTTCCCGCTCCTTCCTCCTCACCATACCTCCTTCCTCCTCACCATACCTCCTTCCCACTCCTTCCTCCTCACCATACCTCATTCCTCCTCCCCATACAACCTCCCCGCTCCTTCCTCCTCACCATACCTCCTTCCCGCTCCTTCCTCCTCACCATACCTCCTTCCCACTCCTTCCTCCTCACCATACCTCCTCACCATACCTCCTCACCATACCTCCTTGCTCCTCACCATACCTCCTCCCCGCTCCTTCCTCCTCACCATACCTCCTCCCCGCTCCTTCCTCCTCACCATACCTCCTTCCCACTCCTTCCTCCTCACCATACCTCCTTCCCGCTCCTTCCTCCTCACCATACCTCCTTCCCGCTCCTTCCTCCTCACCATACCTCCTTCCTCCTCACCATACCTCCTTCCCACTCCTTCCTCCTCACCATACCTCATTCCTCCTCCCCATACAACCTCCCCGCTCCTTCCTCCTCACCATACCTCCTTCCCGCTCCTTCCTCCTCACCATACCTCCTTCCCACTCCTTCCTCCTCACCATACCTCCTCACCATACCTCCTCACCATACCTCCTTGCTCCTCACCATACCTCCTCCCCGCTCCTTCCTCCTCACCATACCTCCTCCCCGCTCCTTCCTCCTCACCATACCTCCTTCCCACTCCTTCCTCCTCACCATACCTCCTCACCATACCTCATTCCTCCTCCCCATACCTCCTCCCCGCTCCTTCCTCCTCACCATACCTCCTTGCTCCTCACCATACCTCCTTCCCACTCCTTCCTCCTCACCATACCTCCTCACCATACCTCATTCCTCCTCCCCATACATCCTCCCAGCTCCTTCCTCCTCACCATACCTCCTTGCTCCTCACCATACCTCATTCCTCCTCACCATACCTCCTCCCCGCTCCTTCCTCCTCACCATACCTCCTTCCCACTCCTTCCTCCTCACCATACCTCCTTCCCACTCCTTCCTCCTCACCATACCTCCTTCCTCCTCACCATACCTCCTTCCCGCTCCTTCCTCCTCACCATACCTCCTTCCTCCTCACCATACCTCCTTCCCGCTCCTTCCTCCTCACCATACCTCCTTCCCGCTCCTTCCTCCTCACCATACCTCCTTCCTCCTCACCATACCTCCATCCCACTCCTACCTCCTCACCATACCTCATTCCTCCTCCCCATACAACCTCCCCGCTCCTTCCTCCTCACCATACCTCCTTCCCGCTCCTTCCTCCTCACCATACCTCCTTCCCACTCCTTCCTCCTCACCATACCTCCTCACCATACCTCCTCACCATACCTCCTTGCTCCTCACCATACCTCCTCCCCGCTCCTTCCTCCTCACCATACCTCCTGCCCGCTCCTTCCTCCTCACCATACCTCCTTCCCACTCCTTCCTCCTCACCATACCTCCTCACCATACCTCATTCCTCCTCCCCATACATCCTCCCCGCTCCTTCCTCCTCACCATACCTCCTTGCTCCTCACCATACCTCCTTCCCACTCCTTCCTCCTCACCATACCTCCTCACCATACCTCATTCCTCCTCCCCATACATCCTCCCCGCTCCTTCCTCCTCACCATACCTCCTTGCTCCTCACCATACCTCATTCCTCCTCACCATACCTCCTCCCCGCTCCTTCCTCCTCACCATACCTCCTTCCCCCTCCTTCCTCCTCACCATACCTCCTTCCCACTCCTTCCTCCTCACCATACCTCCTTCCTCCTCACCATACCTCCTTCCCGCTCCTTCCTCCTCACCATACCTCCTTCCTCCTCACCATACCTCCTCCCCGCTCCTTCCTCCTCACCATACCTCCTTCCCACTCCTTCCTCCTCACCATACCTCCTTCCTCCTCACCATACCTCCTTCCTCCTCACCATACCTCCTTCCCACTCCTTCCTCCTCACCATACCTCCTTCCTCCTCACCATACCTCCTTGCTCCTCACCATACCTCATTCCTCCTCACCATACCTCCTTCCCACTCCTTCCTCCTCACCATACCTCCTTCCCACTCCTTCCTCCTCACCATACCTCCTCACCATACCTCCTCACCATACCTCCTTCCCACTCCTTCCTCCTCACCATACCTCCTTGCTCCTCACCATACCTCATTCCTCCTCACCATACCTCCTCCCCGCTCCTTCCTCCTCACCATACCTCCTTCCCACTCCTTCCTCCTCACCATACCTCCTCACCATACCTCATTCCTCCTCCCCATACATCCTCCCCGCTCCTTCCTCCTCACCATACCTCCTTGCTCCTCACCATACCTCATTCCTCCTCACCATACCTCCTCCCCGCTCCTTCCTCCTCACCATACCTCCTTCCCACTCCTTCCTCCTCACCATACCTCCTTCCCACTCCTTCCTCCTCACCATACCTCCTTCCTCCTCACCATACCTCCTTCCCGCTCCTTCCTCCTCACCATACCTCCTTCCCGCTCCTTCCTCCTCACCATACCTCCTTCCTCCTCACCATACCTCCTTCCCACTCCTTCCTCCTCACCATACCTCATTCCTCCTCCCCATACAACCTCCCCGCTCCTTCCTCCTCACCATACCTCCTTCCCGCTCCTTCCTCCTCACCATACCTCCTTCCCACTCCTTCCTCCTCACCATACCTCCTCACCATACCTCCTCACCATACCTCCTTGCTCCTCACCATACCTCCTCCCCGCTCCTTCCTCCTCACCATACCTCCTCCCCGCTCCTTCCTCCTCACCATACCTCCTCCCCACTCCTTCCTCCTCACCATACCTCCTCACCATACCTCATTCCTCCTCCCCATACATCCTCCCCGCTCCTTCCTCCTCACCATACCTCCTTGCTCCTCACCATTCCTCCTTCCCACTCCTTCCTCCTGACCATACCTCCTCACCATACCTCATTCCTCCTCCCCATACATCCTCCCCGCTCCTTCCTCCTCACCATACCTCCTTGCTCCTCACCATACCTCATTCCTCCTCACCATACCTCCTCCCCGCTCCTTCCTCCTCACCATACCTCCTTCCCACTCCTTCCTCCTCACCATACCTCCTTCCCACTCCTTCCTCCTCACCATACCTCCTTCCTCCTCACCATACCTCCTTCCCGCTCCTTCCTCCTCACCATACCTCCTTCCTCCTCACCATACCTCCTCCCCGCTCCTTCCTCCTCACCATACCTCCTTCCCACTCCTTCCTCCTCACCATACCTCCTTCCTCCTCACCATACCTCCTTCCCACTCCTTCCTCCTCACCATACCTCCTTCCTCCTCACCATACCTCCTTGCTCCTCACCATACCTCATTCCTCCTCACCATACCTCCTTCCCACTCCTTCCTCCTCACCATACCTCCTTCCCACTCCTTCCTCCTCACCATACCTCCTCACCATACCTCCTCACCATACCTCCTTCCCACTCCTTCCTCCTCACCATACCTCCTTGCTCCTCACCATACCTCATTCCTCCTCACCATACCTCCTCCCCGCTCCTTCCTCCTCACCATACCTCCTTCCCACTCCTTCCTCCTCACCATACCTCCTCACCATACCTCATTCCTCCTCACCATACATCCTCCCCGCTCCTTCCTCCTCACCATACCTCCTTGCTCCTCACCATACCTCATTCCTCCTCACCATACCTCCTCCCCGCTCCTTCCTCCTCACCATACCTCCTTCCCACTCCTTCCTCCTCACCATACCTCCTTCCCACTCCTTCCTCCTCACCATACCTCCTTCCTCCTCACCATACCTCCTTCCTCCTCACCATGCCTCCTTCCCGCTCCTTCCTCCTCACCATACCTCCTTGCTCCTCACCATACCTCATTCCTCCTCACCATACCTCCTCCCCGCTCCTTCCTCCTCACCATACCTCCTTCCCACTCCTTCCTCCTCACCATACCTCCTTCCCACTCCTTCCTCCTCACCATACCTCCTTCCTCCTCACCATACCTCCTTCCTCCTCACCATACCTCCTTCCCACTCCTTCCTCCTCACCATACCTCCTTGCTCCTCACCATACCTCATTCCTCCTCACCATACCTCCTTCCCACTTCTTCCTCCTCACCATACCTCCTCACCATACCTCATTCCTCCTCCCCATACATCCTCCCCGCTCCTTCCTCCTCACCATACCTCCTTGCTCCTCACCATACCTCATTCCTCCTCACCATACCTCCTCCCCGCTCCTTCCTCCTCACCATACCTCCTTCCCACTCCTTCCTCCTCACCATACCTCCTTCCCACTCCTTCCTCCTCACCATACCTCCTTCCAACTCACCATACCTCCTTCCCGCTCCTTCCTCCTCACCATACCTCCTTCCTCCTCACCATACCTCCTCCCCGCTCCTTCCTCCTCACCATACCTCCTTCCCACTCCTTCCTCCTCACCATACCTCCTTCCCACTCCTTCCTCCTCACCATACCTCCTTCCTCCTCACCATACCTCCTTCCTACTCCTTCCTCCTCACCATACCTCCTTCCTCCTCACCATACCTCCTTCCCTCTCCTTCCTCCTCACCATACCTCCTTCCTCTTTACCATACCTCCTTCCCACTCCTTCCTCCTCACCATACCTCCTTGCTCCTCACCATACCTCATTCCTCCTCACCATACCTCCTTCCCACTCCTTCCTCCTCACCATACCTCCTTCCCACTCCTTCCTCCTCACCATACCTCCTTCCTCTTTACCATACCTCCTTCCCACTCCTTCCTCCTCACCATACCTCCTTGCTCCTCACCATACCTCATTCCTCCTCACCATACCTCCTCCCCGCTCCTTCCTCCTCACCATACCTCCTTCCCACTCCTTCCTCCTCACCATACCTCCTTCCCACTCCTTCCTCCTCACCATACCTCCTTCCTCCTCACCATACCTCCTTCCCGCTCCTTCCTCCTCACCATACCTCCTTCCTCCTCACCATACCTCCTTCCTCCTCACCATACCTCCTTCCCACTCCTTCCTCCTCACCATGCCTCCTTCCCGCTCCTTCCTCCTCACCATACCTCATTCCTCCTCACCATACCTCCTCCCCGCTCCTTCCTCCTCACCATACCTCCTTCCCACTCCTTCCTCCTCACCATACCTTCTTCCCACTCCTTCCTCCTCACCATACCTCCTTCCTCCTCACCATACCTCCTTCCCGCTCCTACCTCCTCACCATACCTCCTTCCTCCTCACCATACCTCCTTCCCGCTCCTTCCTCCTCACCATACCTCCTTCCTCCTCACCATACCTCCTTCCTCCTCACCATACCTCCTTCCCACTCCTTCCTCCTCACCATACCTCCTTCCCACTTCTTCCTCCTCACCATGCCTCCTTCCCTCTCCTTCCTCCTCACCATACCTCCTTCCTCCTCACCATGCCTCCTTCCCGCTCCTTCCTCCTCACCATACCTCCTTCCTCCTCACCAAACCTCCTTCCCACTCCTTCCTCCTCACCATGCCTCCTTCCCTCTCCTTCCTCCTCACCATACCTCCTTCCTCCTCACCATACCTCCTTCCCGCTCCTTCCTCCTCACCATACCTCCTTCCTCCTCACCATGCCTCCTTCCTCCTTATCATACTCCCTTCCCTCTCCTTCCTCCTCACCATACCTCCTTCCTCCTCATCATACCCCCTTCCCGCTCCTTCCTCATCATATCTCCTTCCCGCTCCTTCCTCTTCACCATACCTCCTTCCTCCTCACCATACCTCCTTCCCGCTCCTTCCTCCTCACCATACCTCCTTCCTCCTCACCATGCCTCCTTCCTGCTCCTTCCTCCTCACCATACCTCCTTCCCGCTCCTTCCTCCTCACCATACCTCCTTCCTCCTCACCATACCTCCTTCCTCCTCACCATACCTCCTTCCTCCTCACCATACCTCCTTCCCGCTCCTTCCTCCTCACCATACCTCCTTCCTCCTCACCATGCCTCCTTCCCGCTCCTTCCTCCTCACCATACCTCCTTCCTCCTCACCATGCCTCCTTCCCGCTCCTTCCTCCTCACCATACCTCCTTCCTTCTCCTTCCTCCTCATTATACCTCCTTCCTCCTCACCATACCTCCTTCCCACTCCTTCCTCCTCACCATACCTCCTTCCTCCTCATCATACCCCCTTCCCGCTCCTTCCTCCTCACCATACCTCCTTCCTCCTCACCATACCTCCTTCCTCCTCACCATGCCCCCTTCCCGCTCCTTCCTCCTCACCATACCTCCTTCCTCCTCACCATACCTCCTTCCTCCTCACCATACCTCCTTCCCGCTCCTTCCTCCTCACCATACCTCCTTCCCGCTCCTTCCTCCTCACCATACCTCCTTCCTCCTCACCATACCTCCTTCCTTCTCCTTCCTCCTCATTATACCTCCTTCCTCCTCACCATACCTCCTTCCTCCTCACCATACCTCCTTCCTCCTCACCATACCTCCTTCCCACTCCTTCCTCCTCACCATGCCTCCTTCCCGCTCCTTCCTCCTCACCATACCTCCTTCCTCCTCACCATGCCTCCTTCCTCCTCATCATACCCCCTTCCCGCTCCTTCCTCCTCACCATACCTCCTTCCTCCTCACCATACCTCCTTCCCACTTCTTCCTCCTCACCATGCCTCCTTCCCACTCCTTCCTCCTCACCATACCTCCTTCCCTCTCCTTCCTCCTCACCATACCTCCTTCCCACTCCTTCCTCCTCACCATACCTCCTTCCCTCTCCTTCCTCCTCACCATACCTCCTTCCTCCTCACCATGCCTCCTTCCCACTCCTTCCTCCTCACCATACCTCCTTCCCACTCCTTCCTCCTCACCATACCTCCTTCCCGCTCCTTCCTCCTCACCATACCTCCTTCCCGCTCCTTCCTCCTCACCATACCTCCTTCCTCCTCTCCATACCTCCTTCCTCCTCACCATACCTCCTTCCTCCTCACCATGCCTCCTTCCCGCTCCTTCCTCCTCACCATACCTCCTTCCCGCTCCTTCCTCCTCACCATACCTCCTTCCTCCTCATCATACCCCCTTCCCGCTCCTTCCTCCTCACCATACCTCCTTCCTCCTCACCATACCTCCTTCCTCCTCACCATACCTCCTTCCCGCTCCTTCCTCCTCACCATACCTCCTTCCTCCTCTCCATACCTCCTTCCTCCTCACCATACCTCCTTCCTCCTCACCATGCCTCCTTCCCGCTCCTTCCTCCTCACCATACCTCCTTCCCGCTCCTTCCTCCTCACCATACCTCCTTCCTCCTCATCATACCCCCTTCCCGCTCCTTCCTCCTCACCATACCTCCTTCCTCCTCACCATACCTCCTTCCTCCTCACCATGCCACCTTCCCGCTCCTTCCTCCTCACCATACCTCCTTCCTCCTCACCATACCTCCTTCCTCCTCACCATACCTCCTTCCCGCTCCTTCCTCCTCACCATACCTCCTTCCCACTCCTTCCTCCTCACCATACCTCCTTCCCTCTCCTTCCTCCTCACCATACCTTATTCCTCCTCACCATGCCTCCTTCCCACTCCTTCCTCCTCACCATACCTCCTTCCCACTCCTTCCTCCTCACCATACCTCCTTCCTCCTCACCATACCTCCTTCCCACTCCTTCCTCCTCACCATACCTCCTTCCCTCTCCTTCCTCCTCACCATGCCTCCTTCCCGCTCCTTCCTCCTCACCATACCTCCTTCCTCCTCACCATGCCTCCTTCCTCCTCATCATACCCCCTTCCCGCTCCTTCCTCCTCACCATACCTCCTTCCTCCTCACCATACCTCCTTCCCACTTCTTCCTCCTCACCATGCCTCCTTCCCACTCCTTCCTCCTCACCATACCTCCTTCCCTCTCCTTCCTCCTCACCATACCTCCTTCCTCCTCACCATGCCTCCTTCCCACTCCTTCCTCCTCACCATACCTCCTTCCCACTCCTTCCTCCTCACCATACCTCCTTCCTCCTCACCATACCTCCTTCCCACTCCTTCCTCCTCACCATACCTCCTTCCCTCTCCTTCCTCCTCACCATACCTCCTTCCTCCTCTCCATACCTCCTTCCTCCTCACCATACCTCCTTCCTCCTCACCATGCCTCCTTCCCGCTCCTTCCTCCTCACCATACCTCCTTCCCGCTCCTTCCTCCTCACCATACCTCCTTCCTCCTCACCATACCTCCTTCCTCCTCACCATACCTCCTTCCTTCTCCTTCCTCCTCATTATACCTCCTTCCTCCTCACCATACCTCCTTCCCACTCCTTCCTCCTCACCATACCTCCTTCCTCCTCACCATACCTCCTTCCCGCTCCTTCCTCCTCACCATACCTCCTTCCTCCTCACCATGCCTCCTTCCCGCTCCTTCCTCCTCACCATACCTCCTTCCCGCTCCTTCCTCCTCACCATACCTCCTTCCTCCTCACCATACCTCCTTCCTCCTCACCAGACCTCCTTCCCGCTCCTTCCTCCTCACCATACCTCCTTGCTCCTCACCATACCTCATTCCTCCTCACCATACCTCCTCCCCGCTCCTTCCTCCTCACCATACCTCCTTCCCACTCCTTCCTCCTCACCATACCTCCTTCCCGCTCCTTCCTCCTCACCATACCTCCTTCCTCCTCACCATACCTCCTTCCCGCTCCTTCCTCCTCACCATACCTCCTTCCTCCTCACCATACCTCCTTCCTCCTCACCATACCTCCTTCCCGCTCCTTCCTCCTCACCATACCTCCTTCCTCCTCACCATACCTCCTTCCTCCTCACCATGCCTCCTTCCCGCTCCTTCCTCCTCACCATACCTCCTTCCTCCTCACCATACCTCCTTCCAGCTCCTTCCTCCTCACCATACCTCCTTCCTCCTCACCATGCCTCCTTCCCGCTCCTTCCTCCTCACCATACCTCCTTCCTCCTCACCATACCTCCTTCCCGCTCCTTCCTCCTCACCATACCTCCTTCCCACTCCTTCCTCCTCACCATACCTCCTTCCTCCTCACCATACCTCCTTCCCACTCCTTCATCCTCACCATACCTCCTTCCTCCTCACCATACCTCCTTCCCACTCCTTCCTCCTCACCATACCTCCTTCCCGCTCCTTCCTCCTCACCATACCTCCTTCCCCCTCCTTCCTCCTCACCATACCTCCTTCCCTCTCCTTCCTCCTCACCATACCTCCTTCCTCCTCTCCATACCTCCTTCCTCCTCACCATTCCTCCTTCCCGCTCCTTCCTCCTCACCATACCTCCTTCCCGCTCCTTCCTCCTCACCATACCTCCTTCCTCCTCACCATACCTCCTTCCTCCTCACCATACCTCCTTCCTTCTCCTTCCTCCTCATTATACCTCCTTCCTCCTCACCATACCTCCTTCCCACTCCTTCCTCCTCACCATACCTCCTTCCTCCTCACCATACCTCCTTCCCGCTCCTTCCTCCTCACCATACCTCCTTCCTCCTCACCATGCCTCCTTCCCGCTCCTTCCTCCTCACCATACCTCCTTCCCGCTCCTTCCTCCTCACCATACCTCCTTCCTCCTCACCATACCTCCTTCCTCCTCACCATACCTCCTTCCCGCTCCTTCCTCCTCACCATACCTCCTTCCTCCTCACCATACCTCCTTCCTCCTCACAATACCTCCTTCCCGCTCCTTCCTCCTCACCATACCTCCTTCCTCCTCACCATACCTCCTTCCTCCTCACCATGCCTCCTTCCCGCTCCGTCCTCCTCACCATACCTCCTTCCTCCTCACCATACCTCCTTCCCGCTCCTTCCTCCTCACCATACCTCCTTCCTCCTCACCATGCCTCCTTCCCGCTCCTTCCTCCTCACCATACCTCCTTCCTCCTCACCATACCTCCTTCCCGCTCCTTCCTCCTCACCATACCTCCTTCCCACTCCTTCCTCCTCACCATACCTCCTTCCTCCTCCCCATACCTCCTTCCCACTCCTTCCTCCTCACCATACCTCCTTCCCGCTCCTTCCTCCTCACCATACCTCCTTCCCACTCCTTCCTCCTCACCATACCTCCTTCCCTCTCCTTCCTCCTCACCATACCTCCTTCCTCCTCTCCATACCTCCTTCCTCCTCACCATACCTCCTTCCTCCTCACCATGCCTCCTTCCCGCTCCTTCCTCCTCACCATACCTCCTTCCCGCTCCTTCCTCCTCACCATACCTCCTTCCTCCTCACCATACCTCCTTCCTCCTCACCATACCTCCTTCCTTCTCCTTCCTCCTCATTATACCTCCTTCCTCCTCACCATACCTCCTTCCCACTCCTTCCTCCTCACCATACCTCCTTCCTCCTCACCATACCTCCTTCCCGCTCCTTCCTCCTCACCATACCTCCTTCCTCCTCACCATGCCTCCTTCCCGCTCCTTCCTCCTCACCATACCTCCTTCCCGCTCCTTCCTCCTCACCATACCTCCTTCCTCCTCACCATACCTCCTTCCTCCTCACCATACCTCCTTCCCGCTCCTTCCTCCTCACCATACCTCCTTCCTCCTCACCATACCTCCTTCCTCCTCACCATACCTCCTTCCCGCTCCTTCCTCCTCACCATACCTCCTTCCTCCTCACCATACCTCCTTCCTCCTCACCATGCCTCCTTCCCGCTCCTTCCTCCTCACCATACCTCCTTCCCGCTCCTTCCTCCTCACCATACCTCATTCCTCCTCACCATACCTCCTTCCCACTCCTTCCTCCTCACCATACCTCCTTCCTCCTCACCATACCTCCTTCCCTCTCCTTATCTGTCCCAGTGAAAAATTATTGGCCCCGGCAATACATGAATGGCCCCTGCGACACATTATATGCCCCAGTGACTTATTATCTACCCCAGCAACAGGTTATCCGCCCCCCGCGACACATTATTGACCCAGAGACACATTATCTGCCCCAGTGACTTATTGTTGGCCCCGGTGACACATAATCGGCCCCAGCAACACATTATCCCCCCCCCCCCCCCGGCGACAGGTAATTGGTCCCTACGACATGTTATCTGCCCCGTGAAAAATTATTGGCCCCTGCGACACATTATCTGCCCCAGCAACAGGTTATCGGCCCCAGAGACACATTATCTGCCCGACTACACTTTATTGGCCCCACACATAATCGGCCACAGTGGCTTATAATTGGCCCCGGCGACAGGTTATTGGCCCTGGGGACACATTATCGCCCCCCCCCCCCGCAACACATTATTGCCCCCCGTGACACATTAATGGCTCCGGTGACACATTATCGCCCCCCGCGCCACATTATTGGCCCCAGCGACACTTTATCGGCCCCAGCAACAGGTTATCCGCCCCCGCGACACATTATTGACCCCGATGACGCATTATCAGCCCCAGAGACAGGTTATCGGTCCCAGCGACACATTATCTGCCCCAGAGACGCATTATCGGCCCCAGTGACTTATTGTTGGCCCCGGTGACATGTTATCGGCCCCAGCAACACGTTACCCCCCGCACGGCGACAGGTAATTGGTTCCTACGATATGTTATCTGCCCCAGTGACACATTATCTGCCCCGTGAAAAATTATTGGCCCCTGCGACACATTATCGCCCCCTGCGACACATTATCTGCCCCAGCAACAGGTTATCGGCCCCGCGACACATTATTGACCCGGTGACGCATTATCTGCCCCAGAGACACATTATCTGCCCCAGAGACACATTATCGGCCCGACTACACTTTATTGGCCCCAGTGACACATTATTGGCCCCGGCGACACATAATCGGCCCCAGAGACACAATATCAGCCCCGGTGACATATTATCGGCCCCGGGAACACATTATCAGCCCCAGAGACACATTATTGGCCCCGGTGACAGGTTATCGGCCCCGGCGACACATAATCGGCCCCAGCGGCAGGTTATCGGCCCCAGAGACACATTATCGGCCCCGGTGACACATTATCGGCCCCGGTGACACATAATCAGCCCCAGAGACACATTATCGGCCCCAGAGACAGATTATCGGCCCCAGAGACAGGTTATCGGCCCCGTTGACACATTATCGGCCCCGTTGACACATTATTGGCCCCAGCGACACATAATCGGCCCCAGCGGCAGGTTATCTGCCCCAGAGACACATTATCGGCCCCGGTGACACATAATCAGCCCCAGCGACACATAATCGGCCCCAGCGGCAGGTTATCGGCCCCAGAGACACATTATCGGCCCCGGTGACAGGTTATCGGCCCCGGTGACACATTATTGGCCCCAGTGACAGGTTATCGGCCCCAGAGACACATTATTGGCCCCAGTGACAGGTTATCGGCCCCGGTGACACATTATTGGCCCCAGAGACACATTATCGGCCCCAGAGACACATTATCGGCCCCAGAGACACATTATCGGCCCCAGAGACATATTATCGGCCCCGGTGACACATTATTGGCCCCAGTGACATATTATCGGCCCCAGTGACATATTATCGGCCCCGGTGACACATTATCGGCCCCGGTGACAGGTTATCGGCCCCGGTGACACGTTATCGGCCCCAGAGACATATTATCGACCCCCGTGACACATTATTATAAATTTACTATGAGTTGGTAATACCCCCATTCCATCCCACCCCCGGCGCCCCCCCATGGGACTCACCATGCCATCGGAGCAGTTGGAGCCGGGGCTGGAGGTGTCGGAGTCCCCGGAGTAGGGTTCTATGTTGGGGTAGGAGTGGTGGTCCCGGAGGTAGGTGTCGGGTTGGTGGTCCCGGAGGTAGGTGTCGGGTTGGTGGTCCCGGAGAAGGCTCTGTAGGCTCTCGATGTATTGGATGGCGTTTCGGAGGATCTCCACCTTCGGGAGGCGCTGGTTGGGGTTGGGGCTGGTGCACCTCTTTAGGGTCTCGAAGGCTTCATTGACTTTGCTGAGTCTCCTTCTCTCCCTCATGGTGGCGGCTCTCCTCCGATCGGCCGAGCTGGTCTTCCTCTTACACGCTTTACATGCCCAGAGAAGACATCGGCCGGCTTGGTGGTGGCCGCTGGGGGCGCGGATATGCTCCTCCTCCTCGGGGCCACCCTCCGGCTTCAGCAAAGTCACCAACCGCGGCTCCAGATCCTCCAAGAAGCTGAGATCATCGTACAGATCGTACAGACACGAATCCCCGAGATCGGCCACTGGGGGCGCTCCGACCGACAGCAACTCCATCTCCGCGTCTCCCCCTGTGCGGGACACCTGTCCTTCTTATAGGGGGGGAGCGACCAATCCCGGAGCGGCACCTCCCCGGGGGGGGGGGGCTCTGATTGGAGGAGGACACCCCCCCCTCACCCCCATCCCATCCCGGGGGGGGGGACTTTATATGATTGGGGGGGGGGCTCTGATTGGAGGAGGACACCCCCCCTCACCCCCATCCCATCCCGGGGGGGGGGGGACTTTATATGATTGGGGGGGGGGGCACGATATTATAGGGGAGGGGGGCTCTGATTGGAGGACACCCCCCTCACCCCCATCCCATCCCGGGGGGGGGACTTTATATGATTGGGGGGGGGGGGCACGATATTATAGGGGGGGCTCTGATTGGAAAAGGCTTCACCCCCCCCCCCCCCTCACATCCCGGGGGGCACTCCATTAATAACTTTACAACTCTGCAGAGAATGGGGGGGGGGGGGCACGAAATTACACAGGGGGTCCAGATTGGATTGGAGGAGAATTCATCCCCCCCCCCCATACCCTAATTCCCCACTAAACTTCTGTTGGGGGGGGGAGGGGACGAGACTATAGAGAGGGGGGGGCTCTGAACGGAGGAGGACACCCCCCTCACATCCCGGGGGGGGGGGGACTTCATATGATTTGGGGGGGGCACGATATTATAGGGGGGGGGCTCTGATCGGAGGAGGACACCCCCCCCCCCCCCCATTAAGAGAGAATTCACCATATTAATAACTGTACAGCTCTGCAGAGAATGGGGGGGGGGGGGACTGCACTGGGCGTCCAGATTGGAGGAGGATTTACCCCCCACCCCCAACACCCCACCAAACTCTGCAGTAATATGGAGGAAGTATATCCTGCACAGGGTGGGGGGTATATACTGGATTATATTCGGGTATATATGAAACTACACAGAGGGTATATACTGACTAGAGATATGTACTGGACAATACAGAGGGGTATATACTGCACTATACAGAGGGGTATATACTGCACTATACAGAGGGGTATATACTGGACAATACAGAGGAGTATATACTGGACTATACAGAGGGGTATATACTGGACTATACAGAGGGGTATATACTGGACTATACAGAGGGGTATATACTGGACTATACAGAGGGGTATATACTGGACTATACAGAGGGGTATATACTGGACTATACAGAGGGGTATATACTGGACTATACAGAGGGGTATATACTGGACTATACAGAGGAGTATATACTGGACAATACAGAGGAGTATATACTGCACTATACAGAGGGGTATATACTGCACTATACAGAGGGGTATATACTGGACTATATACTGGACAATACAGAGGAGTATATACTGCACTATACAGAGGGGTATATACTGGACTATACAGAGGGGTATATACTGCACTATACAGAGGGGTATATACTGCACTATACAGAGGGGTATATACTGGACTATACAGAGGAGTATATACTGGACAATACAGAGGAGTATATACTGCACTATACAGAGGGGTATATACTGCACTATACAGAGGGGTATATACTGGACTATACAGAGGGGTATATACTGGACAATACAGAGGGGTATATACTGGACTATACAGAGGAGTATATACTGGACAATACAGAGGGGTATATACTGGACTATACAGAGGGGTATATACTGCACTATACAGAGGGGTATATACTGCACTATACAGAGGGGTATATACTGCACTATACAGAGGGGTATATACTGGACAATACAGAGGAGTATATACTGCACTATACAGAGGGGTATATACTGGACTATACAGAGGGGTATATACTGCACTATACAGAGGGGTATATACTGCACTATACAGAGGAGTATATACTGGACAATACAGAGGAGTATATACTGGACTATACAGAGGGGTATATACTGCACTATACAGAGGGGTATATACTGCACTATACAGAGGGGTATATACTGGACAATACAGAGGAGTATATACTGCACTATACAGAGGGGTATATACTGCACTATACAGAGGGGTATATACTGCACTATACAGAGGGGTATATACTGCACTATACAGAGGGGTATATACTGGACTATACAGAGGGGTATACACTGCACTATACAGAGGGGTATATACTGGACTATACAGAGGGGTATATACTGGACTATACAGAGGAGTATATACTGGACTATACAGATGGGTATATACTGCACTATACAGAGGAGTATATACTGGACAATATAGAGGAGTATATACTGCACTATACAGAGGGGTATATACTGCACTATACAGAGGGGAATATACTGCACTATACAGAGGGGTATATACTGCACTATACAGAGGGGTATATACTGGACTATACAGAGGGGTATACACTGCACTATACAGAGGGGTATATACTGGACTATACAGAGGGGTATATACTGGACTATACAGAGGAGTATATACTGGACTATACAGAGGGGTATATACTGCACTATACAGAGGAGTATATACTGCACTATACAGAGGGGTATATACTGCACTATACAGAGGGGTATATACTGCACTATACAGAGGCGTATATACTGCACTATACAGAGGAGTATATACTGGACAATACAGAGGGGTATATACTGGACTATACAGAGGAGTATATACTGGACAATACAGAGGGGTATATACTGGACTATACAGAGGAGTATATACTGGACAATACAGAGGGGTATATACTGGACAATACAGAGGGGTATATACTGCACTATACAGAGGAGTATATACTGCACTATACAGAGGCGTATATACTGCACTATACAGAGGGGTATATACTGGACAATACAGAGGAGTATATACTGCACTATACAGAGGGGTATATACTGGACTATACAGAGGGGTATATACTGCACTATACAGAGGGGTATATACTGGACTATACAGAGGGGTATATACTGGACTATACAGAGGAGTATATACTGGACAATACAGAGGAGTATATACTGCACTATACAGAGGGGTATATACTGCACTATACAGAGGGGTATATACTGGACTATACAGAGGGGTATATACTGGACTATACAGAGGGGTATACACTGCACTATACAGAGGGGTATATACTGGACTATACAGAGGAGTATATACTGGACTATACAGAGGGGTATATACTGCACTATACAGAGGAGTATATACTGCACTATACAGAGGCGTATATACTGGACTATACAGAGGAGTATATACTGGACTATACAGAGGAGTATATACTGGACTATACAGAGGGGTATATACTGGACTATACAGAGGGGTATATACTGGACTATACAGAGGGGTATATACTGCACTATACAGAGGGGTATATACCAGACTATACAGAGGGGTATATACTGGACTATACAGAGGGGTATATACTGGACTATACAGAGGGGTATATACCAGACTATACAGAGGGGTATATACTGGACTATACAGAGGGGTATATACTGGACTATACAGAGGGGTATATACTGGACTATACAGAGGGGTATATACTGGACTATACAGAGGGGTATATACTGGACTATACAGAGGAGTATATACTGGACTATACAGAGGGGTATATACTGGACTATACAGAGGAATATATACTGGACTATACAGAGGGGTATATACTGGACTATACAGAGGGGTATATACTGCACTATACAGAGGGGTATATACTGGACTATACAGAGGGGTATATACCGGACTATACAGAGGGGTATATACTGGACTATACAGAGGGGTATATACCGGACTATACAGAGGGGTATATACTGGACTATACAGAGGGGTATATACCGGACTATACAGAGGGGTATATACTGGACTATACAGAGGGGTATATACTGGACTATACAGAGGAGTATATACTGGACTATACAGAGGGGTATATACTGGACTATACAGAGGGGTATATACTGGACTATACAGAGGGGTATATACTGGACTATACAGAGGGGTATATACTGGACTATACAGAGGGGTATATACTGGACTATACAGAGGGGTATATACTGCACTATACAGAGGGGTATATACCGGACTATACAGAGGGGTATATACTGGACTATACAGAGGGGTATATACCGGACTATACAGAGGGGTATATACCGGACTATACAGAGGGGTATATACCGGACTATACAGAGGGGTATATACTGGACTATACAGAGGGGTATATACCGGACTATACAGAGAGGTATATACTGGACTATACAGAGGGGTATATACCGGACTATACAGAGAGGTATATACCGGACTATACAGAGGGGTATATACCGGACTATACAGAGGGGTATATACTGGACTATACAGAGGGGTATATACTGCACTATACAGAGGGGTATATACCAGACTATACAGAGGAGTATATACTGGACTATACAGAGGGGTATATACTGGACTATACAGAGGGGTATATACTGGACTATACAGAGGGGTATATACTGCACTATACAGAGGGGTATATACTGCACTATACAGGGGGTATATACTGGACTATACAGAGGGGTATATTGGACTATACAGAGGGGTATATACTGGACTATACAGAGGGGTATATACTGCACTATACAGAGGGGTATATACTGCACTATACAGAGGGTATATATTGGACTATACAGAGGGGTATATACTGGACTATACAGGGGGTATATACTGGACTATACAGAGGGGTATATACTGGACTATACAGGGGGGTATATTGGACTATACAGAGGGGTATATTGGACTATACAGAGGGGTATATTGGACTATACAGAGGGGTATATACTGCACTATACAGAGGGGTATATAGTGGACTATACAGAGGGGTATATACTGGAGTATACAGAGGGGTATATACTGCACTATACAGGGGGGTGGAGTTTTCTCTGATCGGCTCCATTGATCTCCTTCTTTTGCTTCTCCATTCAGTTACTTTTTCTTGCAGATTTTTTTTGGAATTGTTTATTTCTTATAACTATTAATATTTATTGTTTTTTGTTTTGTTTATTGATATATTTTCACATTTCACACAAACAACAAACACTTTATTCATATGTAAATATCGGAGGAGCTTCGTACCGAAACCATCACAGGAGAAAATCCCCACCAGGAACAGAGAAGGGAAAAGGGGACCCCCACCACCAGGAAGAGGGACCCCCACCACCAGAAAAAGGGACCCCCACCACCAGAAAAAGGGACCCCCATCACCAGAAAAAGAGACCCCCACCAGAAAAAGGGACCCCCATCACCAGAAAAAGAGACCCCCACCAGAAAAAGGGACCCCCACCACCAGAAAAAGGGACCCCCATCACCAGAAAAAGAGACCCCCACCAGAAAAAGGGACCCCCACCACCAGAAAAAGGGACCCCTACCACCAGAAAAAGGGAGCCCCACCACCAGAAAAAGGGACCCCCACCACCAGAAAAAGGGACCCCCACCAGAAAAAGGGACCCCTACCACCAGAAAAAGGGACCCCCACCAGAAAAAGGGACCACCAGAAAAAGGGACCCCCACCAGAAAAAGGGACCACCACCAGGAAGAGGGACCCCCACCACCAGAAAAAGGGACCCCCATCACCAGAAAAAGAGACCCCCACCAGAAAAAGGGACCCCCACCACCAGAAAAAGGGACCACCACCAGGAAGAGGGACCCCCACCACCAGAAAAAGGGACCACCACCACCAGGAAGAGGGACCACCACCAGAAAAAGGGACCACCACAAGGAAGAGGGACCACCACCACCAGGAAGAGGGAAAAGACTCAGTTTTGTACAGCCAGGGTCGCAATGTACACTCAGGGTCCCCATCAGAGTCACCTTACATCAGGGTCCCCATCAGAGTCACCTTACATCAGGGTCCCCATCAGAGTCACCTTACATCAGGGTCCTCATCAGAGTCACCTTACATCAGGGTCCCCATCAGAGTCCCCTTACATCAGGGTCCCCATCAGAGTCACCTTACATCAGGGTCCCCATCAGAGTCACCTTACATCAGGGTCCCCATCAGAGTCACCTTACATCAGGGTCCCCATCAGAGTCACCTAAATCAGGGTCCCCATCTGAGTCACCTTACATTAGGGTCCTCATCAGAGTCACCTTACATCTGGGTCCCTGTTATAGCCTGCTTAAATCAGATTTTTTAGACTGTTCCCTTAAGTCAGAGTCCCTCCTGTTGCTCTGATCTATAAAGTTATATATAAAATGCACTTTTTATCTCCCAGTGATAAACCTTTCATCTAATTTCTACATTTCAGCAGCCAATATAAAGGAATAGTAATGGTATAAAAAACACTTGTGGGTTTAACTTTTTTAGGTATAATTCTTCTTTAAGGGGGTGTGGCAGGGGGTGTGTCCTATGCCTACATACTTATGCTAATAGGTGTCCCTCGTTCCCAAGAAAGTTGTAAGGTGTGTCTGGCTGTGTATTCAGTGCGAATGCTGTTCATTGACATTGATTGTATAGAGGTGGGCTGGAGCAATCTCCTGGAGGGGGAGGGCAGGTGCAGGGTGTGTGTTAATGAGGTCAGCTTCTGAACTACTTCCTGTGCCTTAACAGTTCTCCGTCCTGTAGGACAGCTAGCAGGAAGTCATGGAGGAGTTTTCTATGGAACAAACTGGAGGCAGAGGTGAGGACTTCCCTAGAACATAGGGAAATCGTATTCTTTTCAGCAGCAGAGGCCCATTAATGGTATATTCGTACATAGGGGAGACGGAATTTACCCTTTAATGATGAGGTTTGGGGTCTTTATGTGGTTGTCTTTGTGTTAGTTGGAGTATGGTTTGCACCAGGTCCAGGGTTTGAGTTCTCTGAAGCACATTCTCCTGCAAGATGGCCCAGGCCTTGTTTGTTAAGTAGTTGTCATCGTAGGGTTACGGTTGTCATTGTAGGGTTGTCATCGTAGGGTTGTCATTGTAGGGTTAGGGTTTTTATCATAGGGTTGTCATTGCAGGGTTAGGTTGCCATTGTAGGGTTGTCGTCATAGGGTTAGGGTTGTCATCGTAGGGTTAGTGTTGTCATTGTAGGGTTAGGGTTGTCATTGTAGGGTTGTAATTGTAGGGTTGTCATTGTAGGGTTATCATTGTAGGGTTGTCATCTAGGGTTGTCATCATAGGGTTAGGGTTGTCATTGTAGGGTTATCATTGTAGGGTTGTCATCATAGGGTTAGGGTTGTCATCATAGGGTTAGGGTTGTCATTGTAGGGTTAGGGTTGTCATTGTAGGGTTGTAATTGTAGGGTTGTCATTGTAGGGTTATCATTCTAGGGTTGTCATCTAGGGTTGTCATCATAGGGTTAGGGTTGTCATTGTAGGGTTATCATTGTAGGGTTGTCATCTAGGGTTGTCATCATAGGGTTAGGGTTGTCATTGTAGGGTTGTCATCATAGGGTTGTCATCATAGGGTTAGGGTTGTCATTGTAGGGTTGTCATCTAGGGTTGTCATCATAGGGTTAGGGTTGTCATCATAGGGTTAGGGTTGTCATTGTAGGGTTGTCATCATAGGGTTAGGGTTGTCATTGTAGGGTTGTTATCTAGGGTTGTCATCATAGGGTTAGGGTTGTCATTGTAGGGTTGTCATTGTAGGGTTGTCATTGTAGGGTTGTCATCATAGGGTTAGGGTTGTCATCGTAGGGTTGTCATCATAGGGTTAGGGTTGTCATCATAGGGTTGTCATCTAGGGTTGTCATCATAGGGTTAGGGTTGTCATCATAGGGTTGTCATCTAGGGTTGTCATCATAGGGTTAGGGTTGTCATCGTAGGGTTGTCATCGTAGGGTTGTCATCATAGGGTTAGGGTTGTCATCATAGGGTTGTCATCTAGGGTTGTCATCATAGGGTTAGGGTTGTCATCATAGGGTTAGGGTTGTCATCTAGGGTTGTCATCATAGGGTTAGGGTTGTCATCGTAGGGTTGTCATCGTAGGGTTAGGGTTGTCATCATAGGGTTGTCATCTAGGGTTGTCATCATAGGGTTGTCATCTAGGGTTGTCATCATAGGGTTAGGGTTGTCATCGTAGGGTTGTCATCGTAGGGTTAGGGTTGTCATTGTAGGGTTGTCATCTAGGGTTGTCATCATAGGGTTAGGGTTGTCATCGTAGGGTTGTCATTGTAGGGTTGTCATCATAGGGTTAGGGTTGTCATCGTAGGGTTGTCATCATAGGGTTAGGGTTGTCATCGTAGGGTTGTCATCGTAGGGTTGTCATCATAGGGTTAGGGTTGTCATCGTAGGGTTGTCATCTAGGGTTGTCATCATAGGGTTAGGGTTGTCATGGTAGAGGTGTTATTGAGGAACGTTGTGCCGGTGAATGGTAGGCTTTGACATAGTCTGCTGGCTCTGTACTGGATTGTATGGTTTGGTATTACCATGGAATGGGGAACAATGTGCCGTCTCTGCTAGTTGTGACCGTTCCTGATGGCTCCATGTTGCTCGGGGATGTTGCTCATGCCTATGCACATAATGGTTTGTTTGGGGTTAGAAAATACAGATTATTAAAGGCTCCGGTTACTCGTTCCGTTGTTGCAGAGTGACTTCTCTTTCTGGTGCGCCGGTATTTCCCATCGAGTCTTTTATTAGAGTTTGTCTGTCCATGGGATGTGATGACGGTCTTGTAGTCTCTCCCCCCCCCCCCTCCCCCAGTTGCTCACTCTCTTGTAGTAAACTTATCTCCACACATCGCTCATTTACTACAGTGACATCACGAGGACGAGTCTCGGTTTCTCTGGTTTCCTGCCAGTCATGCTCATTGGTTATGTGATCTATTTTCCAGGTCTGTGGAATGTGAGTGACGTCTCTTAGTCATGGACAGAGCAGAGCCACCGAACACCGGACCACGCCGGTATGGGGTACGGAGGGATGATGGGAGTGCAATGACCGGATATGACCACAAGAATAACTCTCATCATCCATCTTCATTGAGAAATTCCACCCAAAAATAATTTCTATAGCAAAGACTAAATTAGCTGCGCAAACATGGACTCAGTCCGGGCAATGTGGCTGCTGAGCCACGTCTATACATGTATCCATAATATCAGAGTGTCTCACTGAGAATCAGTAGAAGCAAAAGTAATAATACTTTCTATGTTTGGTAGGGTTGGGCGGATGGAGATAGAAGTAATAATACTGTCTATGGTTGGTAGGGTTGGATGGATGGAGATATAAATAATAATACTGTCTATGCTCGGTGGGGTAGGGTGGATGGAGATAGAAGTAATAATACTGTCTATGCTCGGTGGGGTTGGGTGGATGGAGATAGAAGTAATAATACTGTCTATGCTCGGTGGGGTTGGGTGGATGGAGATAGGAGTAATAATACTGTCTATGCTCGGTGGGGTTGGGTGGATGGAGATAGAAGTAATAATACTGTCTATGCTCGGTAGGGTTGGGTGGATGGAGATAGGAGTAATAATACTGTCTATGCTCGGTGGGGTTGTGTGGATGGAGATAGAAGTAATAATACTGTCTATGCTCGGTGGGGTTGGGTGGATGGAGATAGGAGTAATAATACTGTCTATGCTCGGTGGGGTTGGGTGGATGGAGATAGAAGTAATAATACTGTCTATGCTCGGTAGGGTTGGGTGGATGGAGATAGGAGTAATAATACTGTCTATGCTCGGTGGGGTTGGGTGGATGGAGATAGAAGTAATAATACTGTCTATGCTCGGTAGGGTTGGGTGGATGGAGATAGAAGTAATAATACTGTCTATGCTCGGTGGGGTTGGGTGGATGGAGGTAGAAGTAATAATACTGTCTATGCTCGGTGGGGTTGGGTGGATGGAGATAGAAGTAATAATACTGTCTATGCTCGGTAGGGTTGGGTGGATGGAGATAGAAGTAATAATACTGTCTATGCTCGGTAGGGTTGGGTGGATGGAGATAGAAGTAATAATACTGTCTATGCTCGGTAGGGTTGGGCGGATGGAGATAGAAGTAATAATACTGTCTATGCTCGGTGGGGTTGGATGGATGGAGATATAAATAATAATACTGTCTATGCTCGGTGGGGTTGGATGGATGGAGATAAAAATAAAAATACTGTCTATGTTTGGTGGGGTTGGGTGGATGGAGATATAAAAAATAATACTGTCTATGCTCGGTAGGTTTGGGCGGATGGAGATAGAAGTAATAATACTGTCTATGCTCGGTAGGTTTGGGCGGATGGAGATAGAAGTAATAATACTGTCTATGCTCGGTAAGGTTGGATGGATGGAGATATAAGTAATAATACTGTCTATGCTCGGTGGGGTTGGGTGGATGGAGATAGGAGTAATAATACTGTCTATGCTCGGTGGGGTTGGGCGGATGGAGATAGAAGTAATAATACTGTCTATGCTCGGTAGGGTTGGGTGGATGGAGATAGAAGTAATAATACTGTCTATGGTTGGTAGGGTTGGATGGATGGAGATATAAGTAATAATACTGTCTATGCTCGGTGGGGTTGGGTGGATGGAGATAGAAGTAATAATACTGTCTATGCTCGGTGGGGTTGGGTGGATGGAGATAGAAGTAATAATACTGTCTATGCTCGGTGGGGTTGGGTGGATGGAGATAGAAGTAATAATACTGTCTATGCTCGGTGGGGTTGGGTGGATGGAGATAGAAGTAATAATACTGTCTATGCTTGGTGGGGTTGGATGGATGGAGATAGAAATAATAATACTGTCTATGCTCGGTGGGGTTGGGTGGATGGAGATAGAAGTAATAATACTGTCTATGCTCAGTGGGGTTGGGTGGATGGAGATAGAAGTAATAATACTGTCTATGCTCGGTGGGGTTGGGCGGATGGAGATAGAAGTAATAATACTGTCTATGCTCGGTGGGGTTGGATGGATGGAGATATAAATAATAATACTGTCTATGCTCGGTAGGGTTGGGTGGATGGAGATAGAAGTAATAATACTGTCTGTACTCGGTAGGGTTGGGTGGATGGAGATAGAAGTAATAATACTGTCTATGCTCGGTAGGTTTGGGTGGATGGAGATAGAAGTAATAATACTGTCTGTGCTCGGTGGGGTTGGGTGGATGGAGATAGAAGTAATAATACTGTCTATGCTCGGTAGGTTTGGGTGGATGGAGATAGAAGTAATAATACTGTCTATGCTCGGTGGGGTTGGGCGGATGGAGATAGAAGTAATAATACTGTCTATGCTCGGTGGGGTTGGGTGGATGGAGATAGAAGTAATAATACTGTCTATGCTCGGTAGGGTTGGGTGGATGGAGATAGAAGTAATAATACTGTCTATGCTTGGTAGGGTTGGATGGATGGAGATATAAATAATAATACTGTCTATGCTCGGTGGGGTTGGGTGGATGGAGCTAGAAGTAATAATACTGTCTATGCTCGGTGGGGTTGGGTGGATGGAGATAGAAGTAATAATACTGTCTATGCTCGGTGGGGTTGGGTGGATGGAGATAGAAGTAATAATACTGTCTATGCTTGGTAGGGTTGGGTGGATGGAGATAGAAGTAATAATACTGTCTATGCTTGGTGGGGTTGGATGGATGGAGATATAAATAATAATACTGTCTATGCTCGGTGGGGTTGGGTGGATGGAGCTAGAAGTAATAATACTGTCTATGCTCAGTGGGGTTGGGTGGATGGAGATAGAAGTAATAATACTGTCTATGCTCGGTGGGGTTGGGTGGATGGAGATAGAAGTAATAATACTGTCTATGCTCGGTGGGGTTGGATGGATGGAGATATAAATAATAATACTGTCTATGCTCGGTAGGGTTGGGTGGATGGAGATAGAAGTAATAATACTGTCTGTACTCGGTAGGGTTGGGTGGATGGAGATAGAAGTAATAATACTGTCTATGCTCGGTAGGTTTGGGTGGATGGAGATAGAAGTAATAATACTGTCTGTACTCGGTGGGGTTGGGTGGATGGAGATAGAAGTAATAATACTGTCTATGCTCGGTAGGTTTGGGTGGATGGAGATAGAAGTAATAATACTGTCTATGCTCGGTGGGGTTGG
The DNA here is from genome assembly GCA_028564925.1 of Lithobates sylvaticus. Lineage (NCBI taxonomy): Eukaryota > Metazoa > Chordata > Amphibia > Anura > Ranidae > Lithobates > Lithobates sylvaticus. The sequence continues at coordinate 188,187,049 of CM053034.1, forward strand.
GCGGATGGAGATAGAAGTAATAATACTGTCTATGCTCGGTGGGGTTGGGTGGATGGAGATAGAAGTAATAATACTGTCTATGCTCGGTGGGGTTGGGTGGATGGAGATAGAAGTAATAATACTGTCTATGTTTGGTGGTGTTGGGCGGATGGAGATATAAGTAATAATACTGTCTATGCTCGGTGGGGTTGGGTGGATGGAGATAGAAGTAATAATACTGTCTATGCTCGGTGGGGTTGGGTGGATGGAGATAGAAGTAATAATACTGTCTATGCTCGGTGGGGTTGGGAGGATGGAGATAGAAGTAATAATACTGTCTATGCTCGGTAGGGTTGGGTGGATGGAGATAGAAGTAATAATACTGTCTATGCTTGGTGGGGTTGGATGGATGGAGATATAAATAATAATACTGTCTATGCTCGGTGGGGTTGGGTGGATGGAGATAGAAGTAATAATACTGTCTATGGTTGGTAGGGTTGGGTGGATGGAGATAGAAGTAATAATACTGTCTATGCTCGGTGGGGTTGGATGGATGGAGATAGAAATAATAATACTGTCTATGCTCGGTGGGGTTGGGTGGATGGAGATAGAAGTAATAATACTGTCTATGCTCGGTGGGGTTGGGTGGATGGAGATATAAGTAATAATACTGTCTATGCTCGGTAGGGTTGGATGGATGGAGATAGAAGTAATAATACTGTCTATGCTCGGTGGGGTTGGGTGGATGGAGATAGAAGTAATAATACTGTCTATGCTCGGTGGGGTTGGGTGGATGGAGATAGAAGTAATAATACTGTCTATGCTCGGTAGGTTTGGGCGGATAGAGATAGAAGTAATAATACTGTCTATGCTCGGTGGGGTTGGATGGATGGAGATAGAAGTAATAATACTGTCTATGCTCGGTGGGGTTGGGTGGATGGAGATATAAATAATAATACTGTCTATGCTCGGTGGGGTTGGGTGGATGGAGATAGAAGTAATAATACTGTCTATGCTTGGTAGGGTTGGATGAATGGAGATAGAAGTAATAATACTGTCTATGCTCGGTGGGGTTGGATGGATGGAGATAGAAGTAATAATACTGTCTATGCTCGGTGGGGTTGGATGGATGGAGATAGAAGTAATAATACTGTCTATGCTCGGTGGGGTTGGGTGGATGGAGATAGAAATAATAATATTGTCTATGCTCGGTAGGGATGAATGGATGGAGATAGAAGTAATAATACTGTCTATGCTCGGTGGGGTTGGGTAGGTGCCATGGCGGCTCTGGGTAGGGTGCCGTGGTGGCTCTGAGTTTAAGTGACGTGGTTTATCTGGGTAGGTGCTGTGGTAGCTCTGTGTTTAGGTGCCGTGGTGGCTATGGGTTTAGGTACTGTGGTTACTCTGGGTAGGTGCTGTGGCAGCTCTGAGTAGGGTGCCCTGGTGGCTTTGGTTTTAGGTGCTGTGATGGCTCATGGGTTTAGGTGTCGTGGTGGCTCTGGGTAGGGTGCCCTGGTGGCTTTAGGTTTAGGTGCTGTGGTGGCTCTGGGTTTAGGTGTCGTGGTGGCTCTGGGTTTAGGTGTCGTGGTAGCTCTGGGTTTAGGAGCCGTTGTGGCTCTGGGTTTAGGTGCCATGATTGCTCTAGGTAGAGCAATCATGTGGCGGCTCTGGGTAGGTTGCTGTGGTGGGCCCGGGTTTTAGGTGCCATGGTGGCTCTGGGTTTAGGTGCCGTGGTAGCTCTGGGATTAGGTGCCATGGTGGCTCTTAATTTAGGTGACATAGTGGCTCTGGGTTTAGGTGCAGTGGTGGCTCTGGGTTCAGGTGCCGTGGTGGCTCTGGGTTTAGGTGCCGTGGGGGCTCTGGGTTTAGGTGCCGTGGTGGCTTTGAATTTAGGTGACATGCTGGCTCTGATTTTAGGTGCCGTGGTGGCTCTGGATTTAGGTCTCATGGTGGCTCTGGGTTTAGGTGACGTGGGGGATTTGAGTTTTGGTGCCGTGGTATCTAAACCCAGAGCCACCACGGCACCTACATAGAGCTGCCATGGAACCTAATCCCAGAGCCACCATGGCACTTAGCTGCACAAACATGGACTCAGTCCGGGCAATGTGGCTGCTGAGCCACGTCTATACATGTATCCATAATATCAGAGTGTCTCACTGAGAAGTAATAATACTTTCTATGCTAGGTAGGGGTAAGTGGATGGAGATAGAAGTAATAATACTGTCTATGCTCGATTGGGTTGGATGGATGGAGATAGAAGTAATATTACTGTCTATGCTCGGTGGGGTTGGGTGGATGGAGATAGAAGTAATAATACTGTCTATGTTTGGTAGGTTTGGGTGGATGGAGATAGAAGTAATAATACTGTCTGTACTCGGTAGGGTTGGGTGGATGGAGATAGAAGTAATAATACTGTCTATGCTCGGTGGGGTTGGGCGGATGGAGATAGAAGTAATAATACTGTCTGTGCTCGGTAGGGTTGGGTGGATGGAGATAGAAGTAATAATACTGTCTATGCTCGGTAGGTTTGGGTGGATGGAGATAGAAGTAATAATACTGTCTGTGCTCGGTGGGGTTGGGTGGATGGAGATAGAAGTAATAATACTGTCTATGTTTGGTAGGGTTGGGTGGATGGAGATAGAAGTAATAATACTGTCTATGGTTGGTGGGGTTGGGTGGATGGAGATAGAAGTAATAATACTGTCTATGCTCGGTGGGGTTGGGTGGATGGAGATAGAAGTAATAATACTGTCTATGCTCGTTCGGGTCAGGTGGATGGAGATAGAAGTAATAATACTGTCTATGCTCGGTGGGGTTGGGTGGATGGAGAAAGAAGTAATAATTAGACATGTGCGATTAGTTTCGTACGAATTCGTAGTAGGAATTTTTTAGAATACGAATTCTGTGCGGAATTCGAAATTCCGTTTACGAATTTCGGCTCCGAATTATTCTAATCCGACTACCAAATATTGAATTTCAACTAATACGAAAGAAATTATTATAGCGGATATAACGAATGATTCGAATGACAAAGTGTCATTTTTGCAGGAAAAAAAGCTATTTAAAATCATTCGCGGCTAATGAATTGTCGGCTCCCGTAACACAGAGAACAGTCATTCATTGAAAGTCATTGATAAAAAAAAAAAAGCGTGGGGTCCCCCCAAATTCAATAACCAGGCCCTTCAGGTCTGCTATGGATATTAAGGGGAACCCCACTTAAAATTTTTAAAAAAAAATGACGTGGGGTCCCCCCTAAATATCCATACCAGACCCTTCAGGTCTGGGATGGATTTTAAGGGGAACCCCGGCCATGAAAAAAAAAATGGATGGAGATAGAAGTAATAATACTGTCTATGCTTGGTGGGGTTGGATGGATGGAGATATAAATAATAATACTGTCTATGCTCGGTGGGGTTGGGTGGATGGAGCTAGAAGTAATAATACTGTCTATGCTCGGTGGGGTTGGGTGGATGGAGATGGAAGTAATCATACTGTCTATGCTCGGTGGGGTTGGATGGATGGAGATAGAAGTAATAATACTGTCTATGCTTGGTGGGGTTGGATGGATGGAGATGGAGATAATAATACTGTCTATGCTTGGTGGGGTTGGATGGATGGAGATAATAATACTGTCTATGCTTGGTGGGGTTGGATGGATGGAGATGGAAGTAATAATACTGTCTATGCTTGGTGGGATTGGATGGATGGAGATGGAGATAATAATACTTTCTATGCTCGGTAGGGTTGGATGGATGGAGATGGAGATAATAATACTGTCTATGCTCGGTGGGGTTGGATGGATGGAGATAATAATACTGTCTATGCTTGGTGGGGTTGGATGGATGGAGATGGAAGTAATAATACTGTCTATGCTCGGTGGGGTTGGATGGATGGAGATAATAATACTGTCTATGCTTGGTGGGGTTGGATGGATGGAGATGGAAGTAATAATACTGTCTATGCTTGGTGGGGTTGGATGGATGGAGATGGAAGTAATAATACTGTCTATGCTCGGTAGGGTTGGCTGGATGGAGATAGAAGTAATAATACTGTCTATGCTCGTGGGGTTGGATGGATGGAGATGGAGATAATAAGACTTGTGACAGACCTAGCCGGGACACAGGCTTTTTGAGAGGACTAAATGCGAGCCTCCTGCCAACCGATTATGGGCCCTGGATTTTAAGGGGCACAGGGTGAAGGAGAGCCCCAACCCCAGTCAGATTCAATGCTGTATATATGTGTATATATAATGTGTGTTGAATCATGCTGTTGGGACACACACTGTCAGATGCTAATGTCATGAACTCAAGCCACCTGTCTGTTGTGTAAATGAGTATAGTCTGGTTTGTAAGAGTATTCCACACAATGTTGTTGTGCTAATTAGCCCTGTGTTAATGTTTATGGTAATATGGTAATGTCTATTGAATAGTCATTCAAATGAGCTAGGAGCCTTAGAGTCTTGCCCTGAGGGGTCTTCTCTCAGTCAACTAGTCTGGGTCAATGATTAGATAATTAGCTCATGCTAATTATGTTAGGTACTGGTCATCCGGCTGTATATATTTGTGTGACATGTCAAATAAAGATTATTCCTGATGTACTCCAAGACTAGTGTTGTCTAGTTCTTGGAGGTTCCTATAACCAGATCCATTGGACTCATGTTCCAGGACTTAGGAAGCATTTACGGCGGACACCTTGAGTACAGGATCCGTCACAATACTGTCTATGCTCGGTGGGGTTGGGTGGATGGAGATAGAAGTAATAATATTGTCTATGCTCAGTGGGGTTGGATGGATGGAGATAGAAGTAATAATACTGTCTATGCTCGGTGGGGTTGGGTGGATGGAGATAGAAGTAATAACACTGTCTATGCTCGGTAGGGTTGGATGGATGGAGATGGAAGTAATAATACTGTCTATGCTCGGTAGGGTTGGATGGATGGAGATGGAAGTAATAATACTGTCTATGCTCGGTAGGGTTGGGTGGATGGAGATAGAAGTAATAATACTGTCTATGCTCGGTAGGGTTGGGTGGATGGAGATAGAAGTAATAATACTGTCTATGCTCGGTGGGGTTGGGTGGATGGAGATAGAAGTAATAATACTGTCTATGCTCGGTGGGGTTGGATGGATGGAGATAGAAGTAATAACACTGTCTATGCTCGGTAGGGTTGGATGGATGGAGATGGAAGTAATAATACTGTCTATGCTCGGTAGGGTTGGATGGATGGAGATGGAAGTAATAATACTGTCTATGCTCGGTAGGGTTGGGTGGATGGAGATAGAAGTAATAATACTGTCTATGCTCGGTGGGGTTGGGTGGATGGAGATAGAAGTAATAATACTGTCTATGCTCGGTGGGGTTGGATGGATGGAGATAGAAGTAATAATACTGTCTATGCTCGGTAGGGTTGGGTGGATGGAGATAGAAGTAATAACACTGTCTATGCTCGGTGGGGTTGGATGGATGGAGATAGAAGTAATAATACTGTCTATGCTCGGTAGGGTTGGATGGATGGAGATGGAAGTAATAACACTGTCTATGCTCGGTAGGGTTGGGTGGATGGAGATAGAAGTAATAATACTGTCTATGCTCGGTAGGGTTGGATGAATGGAGATGGAAGTAATAATACTGTCTATGCTCGGTAGGGTTGGATGAATGGAGATGGAAGTAATAATACGGTCTATGCTCAGTAGGGTTGGATGAATGGAGATGGAAGTAATAATACGGTCTATGCTCAGTAGGGTTGGATGAATGGAGATGGAAGTAATAATACGGTCTATGCTCGGTAGGGTTGGATGAATGGAGATGGAAGTAATAATACGGTCTATGCTCGGTAGGGTTGGATGAATGGAGATGGAAGTAATAATACTGTCTATGCTCGGTAGGGTTAGATGGATGGAGATGGAAGTAATAATACTGTCTATGCTCTGTAGGGTTGGGTGGATGGAGATAGAAGTAATAACACTGTCTATGCTCGGTGGGGTTGGATGGATGGAGATGGAAGTAATAATACTGTCTATGCTCTGTGGGGTTGGGTGGATGGAGATAGAAGTAATAACACTGTCTATGCTCGGTAGGGTTGGGTGGATGGAGATATAAATAATAATACTGTCTATGCTCGGTAGGGTTGGGCGGATGGAGATAGAAGTAATAATACTGTCTATGCTTGGTGGGGTTGGATGGATGGAGATATAAATAATAATACTGTCTATGCTCGGTGGGGTTGGATGGATGGAGATAGAAGTAATAACACTGTCTATGCTCGGTAGGGTTGGATGGATGGAGATGGAAGTAATAATACTGTCTATGCTCGGTAGGGTTGGGTGGATGGAGATAGAAGTAATAATACTGTCTATGCTCGGTAGGGTTGGGTGGATGGAGATAGAAGTAATAATACTGTCTATGCTCGGTGGGGTTGGGTGGATGGAGATAGAAGTAATAATACTGTCTATGCTCGGTGGGGTTGGATGGATGGAGATAGAAGTAATAATATTGTCTATGCTCGGTGGGGTTGGGTGGATGGAGATAGAAGTAATAATACTGTCTATGCTCGGTAGGGTTGGATGAATGGAGATGGAAGTAATAATACGGTCTATGCTCAGTAGGGTTGGATGAATGGAGATGGAAGTAATAATACGGTCTATGCTCGGTAGGGTTGGATGAATGGAGATGGAAGTAATAATACGGTCTATGCTCGGTAGGGTTGGATGAATGGAGATGGAAGTAATAATACTGTCTATGCTCGGTAGGGTTGGATGGATGGAGATGGAAGTAATAATACTGTCTATGCTCTGTAGGGTTGGGTGGATGGAGATAGAAGTAATAACACTGTCTATGCTCGGTAGGGTTGGGTGGATGGATGGTATGGTGGGATGGATGGATGGAGGAATAATACTGTCTATGCTCTGTAGGGTTGGGTGGATGGATGGAGATAGAAGTAATAATACTGTCTATGCTCGGTAGGGTTGGGTGGATGGAGATAGAAGTAATAATACTGTCTATGCTCGGTAGGGTTGGGTGGATGGAGATAGAAGTAATAATACTGTCTATGCTCGGTGGGGTTGGGTGGATGGAGATAGAAGTAATAATACTGTCTATGCTCGGTAGGGTTGGGTGGATGGAGATAGATGGATGAATGGAGATGGAATAATAATACTGTCTATGCTCGGTGGGGTTGGATGGATGGAGATAGAAGTAATAATACTGTCTATGCTTGGTGGGGTTGGATGGATGGAGATGGAGATAATAATACTGTCTATGCTCGGTGGGGTTGGATGGATGGAGATAATAATACTGTCTATGCTTGGTGGGGTTGGATGGATGGAGATGGAAGTAATAATTAGACATGTGCATTTCGTTACGTTCCGAATCGAAATTCGGACGAATTTTTCATTATTCGGACATTCGGATGCATCCGAATTACCGAATTACAATACTAACGAATTTAACCGAATCCGAATTTTTTTCGAATCGAAAAATCGCGGACGAAATTCGAAATATCTCAGGGTCACTTAGTGATAGAAACACCAAATTTGGATATGATATAGTGCTAGTTCTACTGTGTTTGCATACCAAATTTGGGGTTTCTAGCTACAAGTGGCCCCGAGATAAGTGGCCCCAAATTCGGGTCGAAAAATGTCATTCTCTGCTGCAGAAAAGTCTTTGGGGCCACATATCTCGGGGCCACTTATAGCTAGAAACCCCAAATTTGGTATGCAAACACTACAACCTCTCCAAATTTGGGGTTTATATCACCAAGTGACCCTGAGATACGTGGACCCAAAGTCGGGTCGCAAAATATTTTCGAATTCGGTTGAAATATTTTCAAATGCAGTTGAAATATTTTCAAATCTGGTTGAAATTATTTTAACTGCATTAGAAACTATTTCAACCAGATTTGAAAATATTTCATCTGCATTAGAAACTATTTCTATCACCAAGTTACCCCGAGATACGTGGACCCAAAGTCGGGTCGCAAAATATTTTCGAATTCGGTTGAAAAAATTTCAAATGCAGTTGAAAAAATTTCAAATCATGTTGATACTATTTCAAGCGGATTCTAAAATATTTTGCGACCCGACTTTGAAAAAAAAAATGAAATTGATTCTAACAGTCTGCAGAAGATCTGCAAAAAAAAAAAAAGAAGTGAAATGGCTGTTAATAGTCTACAGGAGATCTGCTATTAAATTATATATGTTTTTCTATTCTGTTCTAATCTTTTCTATTTGAATTATAAATTTTGGAAGATGGTTATTTACTTATATACATCTGTCACATAAAAAAAAAGGATGTGAAATGGCTGTCACGGATGTCGATCGCAAGGCAAGTACATATGCTGTATGTCACTGTCCACTTGCCACAACACCTGCCACAAGCGCAAAGACACCTGCCACGAGTGCCACGTGACCGACCACAAGTGCCACGTGACCTGCCACGTGACCAAGTTGTGGATTGTCCACTTGCCATGTCACCTGCCACAAGTTATGGGGTTCCTAGCACCAAGTGACCCCCAGATATGGGGGATATGTCAAGTACTTTTCTACAGCAGAGAATTACATTTTGTGACCCGACTTTGGGGCCACATATCTCGGGGCCACTTATAGCTAGAAACCCCAAATTTAGTATGCAAACACAGTAGAACTAGCACTACAACCTCTCCAAATTTGGTGTTTCTATCACCAAGTAACCCCGAGATACGTGAACCCAAAGTCGGGTCGCAAAATATTTTCGAATTCGGTTGAAATAATTTCAAATGCAGTTGAAATAATTTCAAATCCAGTAGAAATATTTTTAAATTCGGTTGAAATATTTTTAAATCCGGTTGAAATATTTTCAAATCCGGTTGAAATAATTTCAAATGCGACTGATTTTTCGAATTCGGTCAAAAACGAAACAAAATCCGAAAACGAATTTAACGAATCTAACTAAACAAAATGAATTAATTAACGAATTAAAACGAAACAAAATTTTTTTTTCTTTTTGCACGTCTAACACGGATGTCGATCGCAAGGCAATTACATATGCTGTATGTCATTGTCCACTTGCCACATCACCTGCCACAAGTTGTGTATTGTTCACTTGCCACAAGTGCCACGACACCTGCCACGAGTGGCACGACACCTGCCACGAGTGCCACGTGACCGGCCACGAGTGCCACATGACCGGCCACGAGTGCCACATGACCGGCCACGAGACCAAGTTGTGGATAGTCCACTTGCCACGTCACCTGCCACAAGTTGTGGGGTTCCTAGCACCAAGTGACCCCAAGATAGGGGCGATATGTCAAGTACTTTTCTGCAGCAGAGAATTACATTTTGTGACCCGACTTTGGGGCCACGTATCTCGGGGCCACTTGTAGCTAGAAACCCCAAATTTGGTATGCAAACACAGTAGAACTAGCACTACAACTACAGACGATTAGTATCTATTTTGTTTTCTCACCAGATCTCCTGCAGACTATTAGCATCTATTTCTTTTTTTAGCAGATCTCCTGTAGACTATTAACAACCATTTCACTTTTTTTTTGCAGATCTCCTGCAGACAATTAGTATCTATTTCGTTTTATCACCAGATCTCCTGCAGACTATTAGCATCTATTTCTTTTTTTAGCAGATCTCCTGTAGACTATTAACAGCCATTTCACTTTTTTTTTGCAGATCTCCTGCAGACAATTAGTATCTATTTCGTTTTATCACCAGATCTCCTGCAGACTATTAGCATCTATTTCTTTTTTTAGCAGATCTCCTGTAGACTATTAACAGCCATTTCACTTTTTTTTTGCAGATCTTTTGCAGACTGTTAGAATCAATTTCATTATTTTTTTTCAAATTCGGGTGGCAAAATATTTTCGAATCCGCTTGAAATAGTATCAACATGATTCGAAATTATTTCAACTGCATTTGAAATTATTTCAACCGCTTTTGAAACTATTTCAACCGGATTCGAAAATATTTTGCGACCCGAATTTGGGTCCACGTATCTCGGGGTTACTTGGTGATAGAAACCCCAAATTTGGAGAGGTTGTAGTGCTAGTTCTACTGTGTTTGCATACCAAATTTGGGGTTTCTAGCTATAAGTGGCCCCGAGATATGTGGCCCCAAAGTCGGGTCACAAAATGTAATTCTCTGCTGTAGAAAAGTACTTGACATATCCCCCATATCTGGGGGTCACTTGGTGCTAGGAACCCATAACTTGTGGCAGGTGACATGGCAAGTGGACAATCCACAACTTGGTCACGTGGCAGGTCACGTGGCACTTGTGGTCGGTCACGTGGCACTCATGGCAGGTGTCTTGGCACTTGTGGCAGGTGTTGTGGCAAGTGGACAATGACATACAGCATATGTACTTGCCTTGCGATCGAAATCCGTGACAGCCATTTCACATCTTTTTTTTTATGTGACAGATGTATAATAAATAACCATCTTCCAAAATTTATAATTCAAATAGAAAAGATTAGAACAGAATAAAAAAACATATATAATTTAATAGCAGATCTCCTGTAGACTATTAACAGCCATTTCACTTTTTTTTTTTTTTTTGCAGATCTTCTGCAGACTGTTAGAATCAATTTCATTTTTTTTTTCAAAGTCGGGTCGCAAAATATTTTAGAATCCGCTTGAAATATTATCAACATGATTTGAAATTTTTTCAACTGCATTTGAAATTTTTCAACCGAATTCGAAAATATTTTGCGACCCGACTTTGGGTCCACGTATCTCGGGGTTACTTGGTGATAGAAACACCAACCTTGGAGAGGTTGTAGTGCTAGTTCTACTGTGTTTGCATACCAAATATGGGGTTTCTAGCTATAAGTGGCCCCGAGATACGTGGCCCCAAAGTCGGGTCGCAAAATGTCAAGCACTTTTCTGCAGCAGAGAATGACATTTTTCGACCCGACTTTGGGGCCACATATCTCGGGGCCACTTGTAGCTAGAAACCCCATGCAAACACAGTAGAACTAGCACTACAACATATCCAAATTTGGTGTTTCTATCACCAAGTAACCCCGAGATACGTGGACCCAAAGTCGGGTCGCAAAATATTTTCGAATTCGAAAATCGGTCGAAAACTAAACGAAATCCGAAAACGAATTTAACAAATGTAACGAATCTAACTAAACGAAATTAATTAATTAACGAATTAAAACGAAACTAAACGAAACGAATTTTTTCCTTTTGCACATGTCTAGTAATAATACTGTCTATGCTTGGTGGGGTTGGATGGATGGAGATAGAAGTAATAATACTGTCTATGCTTGGTGGGATTGGATGGATGGAGATGGAGATAATAATACTTTCTATGCTCGGTAGGGTTGGATGGATGGAGATGGAGATAATAATACTGTCTATGCTCGGTGGGGTTGGATGGATGGAGATGGAAGTAATAATACTGTCTATGCTCGGTGGTGTTGGATGGATGGAGATAATAATACTGTCTATGCTCGGTGGGGTTGGATGGATGGAGATGGAGATAATAATACTGTCTATGCTCGGTGGGGTTGGATGGATGGAGATGGAAGTAATAATACTGTCTATGCTCGGTAGGGTTGGCTGGATGGAGATAGAAGTAATAATACTGTCTATGCTCGTGGGGTTGGATGGATGGAGATGGAGATAATAAGACTTGTGACAGACCTAGCCGGGACACAGGCTTTTTGAGAGGACTAAATGCGAGCCTCCTGCCAACCGATTATGGGCCCTGGATTTTAAGGGGCACAGGGTGAAGGAGAGCCCCAACCCCAGTCAGATTCAATGCTGTATATATGTGTATATATGTGTATATATATAATGTGTGTTGAATCATGCTGTTGGGACACACACTGTCAGATGCTAATGTCATGAACTCAAGCCACCTGTCTGTTGTGTAAATGAGTATAGTCTGGTTTGTAAGAGTATTCCACACAATGTTGTTGTGCTAATTAGCCCTGTGTTAATGTTTATGGTAATATGGTAATGTCTATTGAATAGTCATTCAAATGAGCTAGGAGCCTTAGAGTCTTGCCCTGAGGGGTCTTCTCTCAGTCAACTAGTCTGGGTCAATGATTAGATAATTAGCTCATGCTAATTATGTTAGGTACTGGTCATCCGGCTGTATATATTTGTGTGACATGTCAAATAAAGATTATTCCTGATGTACTCCAAGACTAGTGTTGTCTAGTTCTTGGAGGTTCCTATAACCAGATCCATTGGACTCATGTTCCAGGACTTAGGAAGCATTTACGGCGGACACCTTGAGTACAGGATCCGTCACAATACTGTCTATGCTCGGTGGGGTTGGGTGGATGGAGATAGAAGTAATAATATTGTCTATGCTCGGTGGGGTTGGGTGGATGGAGATAAAAGTAATAATATTGTCTATGCTCGGTAGGGTTGGGTGGATGGAGATAGAAGTAATAATACTGTCTATGCTCGGTAGGGTTAGATGGATGGAGATGGAAGTAATAATACTGTCTATGCTCGGTGGGGTTGGGTGGATGGAGATAGAAGTAATAATACTGTCTATGCTCGGTAGGGTTGGGTGGATGGAGATAGAAGTAATAATACTGTCTATGCTCGGTAGGGTTGGGTGGATGGAGATAGAAGTAATAATACTGTCTATGCTCGGTGGGGTTGGGTGGATGGAGATGGAAGTAATAATACTGTCTATGCTCGGTGGGGTTGGGTGGATGGAGATAGAAGTAATAATACTGTCTATGCTCGGTGGGGTTGGATGGATGGAGATGGAAGTAATAATACTGTCTATGCTCGGTGGGGTTGGGTGGATGGAGATAGAAGTAATAATACTGTCTATGCTCGGTAGGGTTGGGTGGATGGAGATAGAAGTAATAATACTGTCTATGCTCGGTAGGGTTGGGTGGATGGAGATAGAAGTAATAATACTGTCTATGCTCGGTAGGGTTGGGTGGATGGAGATAGAAGTAATAATACTGTCTATGCTCGGTGGGGTTGGGTGGATGGAGATAGAAGTAATAATACTGTCTATGCTCGGTGGGGTTGGATGGATGGAGATGGAAGTAATAATACTGTCTATGCTCGGTAGGGTTGGATGGATGGAGATAGAAGTAATAATACTGTCTATGCTCGGTAGGGTTGGATGGATGGAGATAGAAGTAATAATACTGTCTATGCTCGGTAGGGTTGGGTGGATGGAGATAGAAGTAATAATACTGTCTATGCTCGGTAGGGTTGGGTGGATGGAGATAGAAGTAATAACACTGTCTATGCTCTGTAGGGTTGGGTGGATGGAGATGGAAGTAATAATACTGTCTATGCTCGGTAGGGTTGGGTGGATGGAGATGGAAGTAATAATACTGTCTATGCTCGGTGGGGTTGGGTGGATGGAGATAGAAGTAATAACACTGTCTATGCTCTGTAGGGTTGGGTGGATGGAGATAGAAGTAATAATACTGTCTATGCTCGGTAGGGTTGGATGGATGGAGATAGAAGTAATAATACTGTCTATGCTCGGTAGGGTTGGATGGATGGAGATAGAAGTAATAATACTGTCTATGCTCGGTAGGGTTGGATGGATGGAGATAGAAGTAATAATACTGTCTATGCTCGGTAGGGTTGGGTGGATGGAGATGGAAGTAATAATACTGTCTATGCTCGGTAGGATTGGGTGGATGGAGATAGAAGTAATAATACTGTCTATGCTCTGTAGGGTTGGATGGATGGAGATGGAGATAATAATACTGTCTATGCTCGGTGGGGTTGGATGGATGGAGATAATAATACTGTCTATGCTCGGTAGGGTTGGGTGGATGGAGATGGAAGTAATAATACTGTCTATGCTCGGTAGGATTGGGTGGATGGAGATAGAAGTAATAATACTGTCTATGCTCTGTAGGGTTGGATGGATGGAGATGGAAGTAATAATACTGTCTATGCTCGGTGGGGTTGGATGGATGGAGATGGAGATAATAATACTGTCTATGCTCGGTAGGGTTGGGTGGATGGAGATGGAAGTAATAATACTGTCTATGCTCGGTAGGGTTGGATGGATGGAGATGGAAGTAATAATACTGTCTATGCTCGGTGGGTTTAATGGATGGGGATGGAGATAATAATACTGTCTATGCTCGGTAGGGTTGGGTGGATGGAGATGGAAGTAATAATACTGTCTATGCTCGGTGGGGTTGGATGGATGGAGATAATAATACTGTCTATGCTCGGTGGGGTTGGGCGGACGCCTGGTCTGCAGAGCCGCCATCTGTTCTTTGCCTGTTAAACCAGCAGCTGTTCCTGTACCTGCCGTACGTGACCCCAGGTGACCCCGTTATGGAGAGTTGAAGGTTTTATTGATGGTGGAGGATAGAAGAGGGGTGGAGCCTGAGTAATAAATGGTGAAGAGAGGACCTGTCACCTGTCACAAAGGGAAGACAATCCCCAACCACAGACTCCACCAATCATTGCCGCCTGCAGGGTCACCTGGTTGGTGGTCAGTTCAGGGGGTGCAGTAAGCAGCGATGGAGACTCCCAGAATCCCGCAGGATACTTCAATCCCTCAACTGATCAATTATCACGAGAAATTAAATCTCCTCTGTTACCCATTAAACGGCCTGAACCAGATGTAGCCGACTCCTCGCAGCTCCCCCCGACCAATCAGGATCCTCGCATACGTCTGCTTCAGATTTGGGTGGATTTAATTCCAGCTTATATTTATATACTACACCCCAATATTATATCTATACGCTACACCCCAATATTATGTCTATATACTACACACCAATATTATATCTATACGCTACACCCCAATATTATATCTATACGCTACACCCCAATATTATATCTATATACTACACCCCAATATTATATCTATACACTACACCCCAATATTATATCTATACGCTACACCCCAATATTATATCTATATACTACACCCCAATATTATATCTATATACTACACCCCAATATTATATATATACGCTACACCCCAATATTATATGTATACACTACACCCCAATATTATAACTATACGCTACACCCCAATATTATGCTATATTATTACCCAGCTTCACATCCACCAACAATATCCTATCCTGGTCCTGGGAGCCGCCTGTCATACAAGCTGTTGTGCTTGGAGCCACCTGTCACACAAGATGTTGTCCTGGGACCCAGACTGTCACACAAGCTGTGGTCCTGGGAGCTGCCTGTCACACAAGATGTTGTCCTGGGAGCCGCCTGTCACACAAGCTGTTGTCCCAGGAGCCGCCTGTCACACAAGTTGTTGTCCTGGGAGCCGCCTGTCACACAAGTTGTTGTCCTGGGAGCCGCCTGTCACACAAGCTGTTGTCCTGGGAGCCGCCTGTCACACAAGCTGTTGTCCCAGGAGCCGCCTGTCACACAAGTTGTTGTCCTGGGAGCCGCCTGTCACACAAGCTGTTGTCCTGGGAGCCGCCTGTCACACAAGCTGTTGTCCTGGGAGCCGCCTGTCACACAAGCTGTTGTCCTGGGAGCCGCCTGTCACACAAGCTGTTGTCCTGGGAGCCGCCTGTCACACAAGTTCTTGTCCTGGGAGCCGCCTGTCACACAACTTGTTGTCCTGGGAGCCGCCTGTCATACAAGTTGATGTCCTGGGAGCCGACCTGTCACACAAATTCTTGTCCTGGGAGCTGCCTGTCACACAAACTGTGGTCCTGGAAGCCGCCTGTCACTAGACATGGGAACCGTCAAAAAATTTGTTCCGTTTCGATTCGTAATTCGTGTACGAATTCCATTAGAATTCGTACGAAATATGGATTTCGTACAAACCGTTAAAAAAAATTTGAATCGTTACGAATCATTACGAATCGTTAATAATCATTCGCGGCTAATGAATTGCCGGTTCCCGTAACACATAGAATAATTCCAATCCAACTACCAAATATCGAATTTCAACTAATACGAAATAAATTATTATAGCGGATATAACGAATGATTCAAATTAATTTGAATGATTCGAATGACAAAGTGCCATTTTTGCAGGAAAAAAAGCTATTTAAAATCACTCGTGGCTAATGAATTGTTGGCTCCCGTAACACAGAGAACAGTCATTCATTAAAAGTCATTGATAAAAAAAAGCATGGGGTCCCCCCAAATTCAATAACCAGGCCCTTCAGGTCTGCTATGGATATTAAGGGGAACCCCACTTCAAATTTAAAAAAAAATGACGTGGGGTCCCCCCTAGATATCCATACCAGACCCTTCAGGTCTGGGATGAATTTTAAGGGGAAACCCCGGGCAAAAAAAAAAAAAAAAATGGCGTGGGGTCCCCCTTAAAATCCATATCAGACCCTTTATCCGAGCACGCAACCTGGCAGGCTGCACAAAAAGAGGGGGGGACGAGAGCGCCCCCCCCTCCTGAACCGTACCAGGCCACATGCCCTCAACATTGGGAGGGTGCTTTGGGGTCCCCCCCAAAGCACCTTGTCCCCATGTTGATGAGGACAAGGGCCTCATCCCCACAACCCTGGCCATTGGTTGTGGGGGTCTGCGGGCGGGGGGCTTATCGGAATCTGGAAGCCCCCTTTAACAAGGGGACCCCCAGATCCCGCCCCCCCCCCCTGTGTGAAATCATTTCACCAAAAAAGTGACAAAAATTGTAAAAATGACAGGAGACGGTCTTTGACAATTCCTTTATTAAAATCTTCTTTCTTCTGGTCTTCCTTCTTCCTTCTTCCTTCGGTTTCTTCATCTTCTCCTTCCGGCATCTTCTTCCATCTTCTTCTTCCTCCGATCCGCTTCTTCTTGCTCTGGTCTTCTCGTCCTTCTCGTCCGGCATCTTCTTCCATGGCGTCGGTGTCTCTTCTTGGGCCGCTCCTCGCAATGGGAGGCTGGCGTGTGGTCCCCCTCAAAATCCATACCAGACCCTTATCCGAGCACGCAACCTGGCAGGCCGCAGGAAAAGAGGGGGGGACGAGAGAAGGCGGATCGGTAGGGGGAGAACCGGAGAGGGAAGGGGCGAGCGGGGCGGCAGAGGAGGGAGGAAGGGGACAGGAGGACGGGGGAGTGCGGGCGGAGTTGCGGGCGCGGGCGCCGAGGGGCGGCAGGCGAGCCGCGGTGAAAGACGGGAGGGAGGAACAGGCGGGACGGCAGGAGCGTAGGGGGGAGGGGGCCAGCCGGCACGGCGCAGCGGACGAACGGGGAGGAGGGAGGGAGAGGGGAGGACGGGGCGGGGCGGAAGGGGGCTAGGAGCGCGGGAGGCGAAAAAACGCAGAGGCCGCGGAGGCGGTAGGGAACGACGGGGAGGGCGGACGGAGAAGGGAGGGGAAAAGGGGGCAGAGAGAGAAAAGGGAGGGAGGGGGAAGGAGGGCAGATTGGCGGGAGCGTAGATCAGGCGGAGGGGAGGGACGGAAGCAGGATGTGAGGAGGGGAGAGTACCAGACCCTTATCCGAGCACGCAACCTGGCAGGCCGCAGGAAAAGAGGGGGGGACGAGAGCGGCCCCCCCTCCCTCCTGAACCGTACCAGGCCACATGCCCTCAACATTGGGAGGGTGCTTTGGGGGTCTGTGACCCACCAAAGCACCTTGTCCCCATGTTGATGAGGACAAGGGCCTCGTCCCCACAACCCTGGCCATTGGTTGTGGGGGTCTGCGGGCAGGGGGCTTATCAGAATCTGGAAGCCCCCTTTAACAAGGGGACCCCCAGTTCCCGCCCCCCCCCTGTGTGAAATGGTAAGGGGGTACAAAAGTACCCCTACCATTTCACCAAAAAAGTGAAAAAAATTTTAAAAATGACAGGAGACGGTCTTTGACAATTCCTTTATTCTTCTGGTCTTCCTTTCTTCATCCTTCGGTTTCTTCATCTTCTCCTTCCGGCATCTTCTTCCATCTTCTTCTTCCTCCGATCCGCTTCTTCTTGCTCCGGTCTTCTCGTCCTTCTCGTCCGGCATCTTCTTGGGCCGCTCCTCGCAATGAATTGTGTGAGGCTTCGCTGCGTCTGACAGGTCTTTTATAACGGAGGGCGGGGCCACCTGGTGACCCCGCCCCCTCTGACGCACGGTGACGTCATGGGGACTTCCCTATGGCTTTCCCCATGACGCTTTTTTTTATCAATGACTTTCAATGAATGACTGTTCTCTGTGTTACGGAACCGACAATTCATTAGCCGCAAGTAATTTTAAATAGCTTTTTTTCCTGCAAAAATTACACTGTGCAGAGACAGTTCTCGATATTAGATATACTGAATCTCGAATTCATTCGAATCATTCGAAGCATTCGTTATATCCACTATTATAATTTCTTTCATATTAGTTAAAATTTGATATTTGGTAGTTGGATTCGAATTGTTCTCTGTGTTACGGAGCCGACAATTCATTAGCTGCGAAAGATTTTAAATAAACAAAAGAGATATTTGGGGGGCACACCCTAAAAAAATGCATAAAGATGGTGCTGCCATAAGACCATACAACAGAACAAACATATTACAGCGCACACATGCAAAACTGACATTTACCTCCAGCAAGGCTATTTAAAAGCACCTAGACAGACATTTTCAAAAAACATTATCAAAAAATATGGGGATTTGGTCTCATCATATTGCTATATGGTGCTTAAGCCCACTTACTGCGACAAAGTACCCCATGATTAGTGGGTCCTACTATCCATAGATCGGGAGATCCTCCTCTCTTTTGTCTATTGTATGGATTTTGACCAAATCCTTTTGGGTGGAGCACCCCACTCAGTAAGTACCTCAATTAGTGACCACCTGTATCATGGGTGGAGACCTCATGTTCTCCCATATAGAGGAGTATATCTCCCTTGGTTCAGAGAAGCAGGATCTCCCGATCTATGGATAGTGGAGGACCCACTAATCATGGGGTACTTTGTCGCAGTAAGTGGGCATAGCAATATGATGAGACCAAATCCCCATATTTTTTGATAATGTTTTTTGAAAATGTCTGTCTAGGTGCTTTTAAATAGCCTTGCTGGAGGTAAATGGCAGTTTTGCATGTGTGCGCTGTAATATGTTTGTTCTGTTGTATGGTCTTATGGCAGCACCATCTTTATGCATTTTTTTAGGGTGTGCCCCCCAAATATCTCTTTTGTCTATTGTATGGATTTTGACCAAATCCTTTTGGGTGGAGCACCCCACTCAGTAAGTACCTCAATTAGTGACCACCTGTATCATGGGTGGAGACCTCATGTTCTCCCATATAGAGGAGTATAGCTCCCTTGGTTCAGAGAAGCAGGATCTCCCGATCTATGGCAGCACCATCTTTATGCATTTTTTTTAGGGTGTGCCCCCCAAATATCTCTTTTGTCTATTGTATGGATTTTGACCAAATCCTTTTGGGTGGAGCACCCCACTCAGTAAGTACCTCAATTAGTGACCACCTGTATCATGGGTGGAGACCTCATGTTCTCCCATATAGAGGAGTATAGCTCCCTTGGTTCAGAGAAGCAGGATCTCCCGATCTATGGATAGTGTAGGACCCACTAATCATGGGGTACTTTGTCGCAGTAAGTGGGCTTAAGCACCATATAGCAATATGGTGTGACCAAATCCCCATATTTTTTGATAATGTTTTTTGAAAATGTCTGTCTAGGTGCTTTTAAATAGCCTTGCTGGAGGTAAATGTCAGTTTTGCATGTGTGCGCTGTAATATGTTTGTTCTGATTTTAAATAAAATCACTCGCGGCTAATGAATTGCCGGTTCCCGTAACACAGAGAACAATTCGAATCCAACAACTACTACCAAATATCTAATTTTAACTAATATGAAAGAAATTATAATAGCGGATATAACGAATGCTTCGAATGATTTGAATGAATTCGAGATTCAGTATATCTAATATAGAGTCTCTGCACAGTGTAATTTTTGCAGGAAAAAAAGCTATTTAAAATCACTCCCGGCTAATGAATTGTCGGCTCCGTAACACAGAGAACAGTCATTCATTGAAAGTCATTGATAAAAAAAAGCGTGGGGGCCCCCCCAAATTCAATAACCAGGCCCTTCAGGTCTGCTATGGATATTAGGGGGAACCTTACTTCAAATTAATAAAAAAAAATGACGTAGGGGTCCCCCTAAATATCCATACCAGAGCCTTGAGGTCTGGGATGGATTTTAAGGGGAACCCCGGGCCAAAAAAAAAATCGTGTGGGGTCCCCCTCAAAATCCATACCAGACCCTTATCCGAGCACGCAACCTGGAAGGCTGCAGGAAAAGAGGGGGGGACGAGAGCGGCCCCCCTCCCTTCTGAACCATACCAGGCCACATGCCCTCAACATTGGGAGGGTGCTTTGGGGGTCTGTGACCCCCCAAAGCACCTTTCACCCCATGTTGATGAGGACAAGGGCCTCTTCCCCACAACCCTGGCCATTGGTTGTGGGGGTCTGCAGGCGGGGGGCTTATCGGAATCTGGAAGCCCCCATCAACAAAGGGGACCCCCAGATCCCGGCCCCCCCCCTGTGTGAAATGGAGACGGTCTTTGACAATTCCTTTATTAAAATCCCGACCATGACACCTTCTGCCTGGAGTTTGCATGTTCTCCCTGTGCTTGCGTGGGTTTTCTCCGGGTACTCCAGTTTCCTCCCACACTCCAAAGACATGCTGGTAGGTTAATTAGATCCTGTCGATAAAATTGGCCAAATATGTGTATGTTGTATGTGTATGTGTTTGTAAGCATGTCAGGACCCCACAGGGCAAGGACCGCACTATACCACAGATGGACACCAGTGGCAAAAAGCGCCCTGGGGCGATTCAGTTCGCATAGGTTGCGCTATACAAGTCATTCATTCATTCATTCATTCAAAATCTTCTTTCATCATCTTTCTTCTGGTCTTCTTCCTTCTTCCTTATTTCATCCTTCGGTTTCTTCAGCTTCTCCTTCCGGCATCTTCTTCCATCTTCTTCTTCCTCCGATCCGCTTCTTCTTGCTCCAGTCTTCTCGTCCTTCTCGTCCGGCATCTTCTTCCATGGCTTCGGCGTCTCTTCTTGGGCCGCTCCTCGCAATGGGAGGCTCCCGCTGTGTGAGGCATTGCTGCGTCTGACAATGGCCAGGGTTGTGGGGATGAGGCCCTTGTCCTCATCAACATGGGGACAAGGTGCTTTGGGGGGGACCCCAAAGCACCCTACCAATGTTGAGGGCATGTGGCCTGGTACGGTTCAGGAGGGGGGGCGCTCTCGTCCCCCCTCTTTTTCTGCGGCCTGCCAGGTTGCGTGCTCGGATAAGGGTCTGGTATGGATTTTAAGGGGGACCCCACGCCATTTTTTTTTTTTGGCCGGGGTTCCCCTTAAAATCCATCCCAGACCTGAAGGGTCTGGTATGGATATTTGGGGGGACCCCACGTCATTTTTTTTTTAATTTGAAGTGGAGTTCCCCTAATATCCATAGCAGACCTGAAGGGCCTGGTTATTGAATTTGGGGCAACCCCACGCTTTTTTTTTTTTTTACCAATGAATAACTGTTCTCTCTGTTACGGAGCCGACAATTCATTAGCCGGCAATAGCCGCGAGTGATTTTAAATAGCTTTTTTTCCTGCAAAAATGACACTTTGTTTTACGAATCATTCGAATCATTCGTTATATCCGCTATAATAATTTCTTTCATATTAGTTGAAATTCGATATTTGGTAGTCCGATTCGAATAATTTGTAAACGGAATTTTGTATTCCGTACGGAATTTCGTATTCCGTACGGAATTTCGTATTCCGTACGGAATTCGTATTCGAAAAAATTTGTGTTACGGATTCGTAAATTCGTACGAATTTCGAAAAATTTGTACGAATTGCAAATTCGTACGAAACTAATCGCACATGTCTACCTGTCATACAAGTTGTTTTCCTGGGAGCCGCCTGTCACACAAGATGTTGCCCTGGGAGCCGACCTGTCACACAAGTTGTCCTGGGAGCCGCCTGTCACACAAGTTGTTGTCCTGGGAGCCGCCTGTCACACAACTTGTGGTCCTGGGAACCGCCTGTCACACAAGTTGTTGTCCTGGGAGCCGACCTGTCACACAAGTTGTTGTCCTGGGAGCCGCCTGTTACACACGTTGTTGTCCTGGGAGCCGCCTGTCACACAAGTTTTCATGGGAGCCGTCTGTCACACAAGTTGTGGTCCTGGGAGCCGTCTGTCACACAACTTGTGGTCCTGGGAGCCGCCTGTCACACAAGTTGTTGTCCTGGGAGCTGCCTGTCACACAAGCTGTGGTCCTGGGAGCCGCCTGTCACACAACTTGTGGTCCTGGGAGCCGCCTGTCACACAAGTTGTTGTCCTGGGAGCCGCCTGTTACACATGTTGTTGTCCTGGGAGCCGCCTGTCACACAAGTGGTGGTCCTGGGAGCCGCTTGTCACACAAGATGTTGTGCTGGGAGCCGACCTGTCACACAAGTTGTTGTCCTGGGAGCCGCCTGTCACACAAGTTGTTGTCCTGGGAGCCGCCTGTCACACAAGTTGTTGTCCTGAGAGCTGCCTGTCACACAAGTTGTCCTGGGAGCCGCCTGTTACACAAGCGGTGGTCCTGGGAGCCGCCTGTCACACAAGATGTTTTGCTGGGAGCCGACCTGTCACACTAGTTGTCCTGGGAGCCGCCTGTCACACAACTTGTTGTCCTGGGAGCCGTCTGTCTCACAAGATGTTGTCCTGGGATCTGCCTGTCACACAAGTTGTTGTCCTGAGAGCTGCCTGTCACACAAATTGTTGTCCTGGGAGCCACCTGTCACACAGTTGTTGTCCTGGGAGCCGCCTGTCACACAACTTGTTGTCCTGGGAGCCACCTGTCACAAAAACTGTGGTGCTGGGAGCCACCTGTCACACAAGTTGTTGTCCTGGGAGCCACCTGTCACCTGTGGGATGCTTGGGTTAGATGGGGGAAACTATTGTGTGGGATGCTTGGGTTAGATTGAGTAACCCAAAGGTGTGGGATGCTTGGTTTGGGTGCAGGGACCCTATGGTGTAGCATGCTTGGGTTAGGTGCAGGGACCCTATGGTGTAGCATGCTTGGGTTAGGTGCAGGAACCCTATAATGTAGCATGCTTGGGCTAGGTGCAGGGACCCTATGGTGTAGCATGCTTGGGTTAGGTGCAGGGACCCTATGGTGGGATGCTTGGGTTAGGTGTAGGGACCCTATGGTGTGGGATGCTTGGGTTAGATGGGGGAACTATGGTGTGGGATGCTTGGGTTAGATTGAGGAACCCAAAGGTGTGGGATGCTTAGTTTGGGTGGGATGCTTGGGTTAGGTGTAGGGACCCTATGGTGTTGGATGCTTGGGTAAGATTGGGGAACCCAAAGGTGTGGGATGCTTGGGTTAGGTGCAGAGACCCTATGATGTGGGATGCTTGGGTTAGGTGCAGGGACCCTATGGTGTGGCATGCTTGGGTTAGGTGCAGGGACCCTATGGTGTTGGATGCTTGGGTTAGGTGCAGGGACCCTATGGTGTGGCATGCTTGGGTTAGATGAGGGAACTATGGTGTGGGATGCTTGGGTTAGATTGAGGGAACTATGGTGTGGCATGCTTGGGTTAGGTGCAGGGACCCTATGGTGTGGCATGCTTGGGTTAGATGAGGGAACTATGGTGTGGGATGCTTGGGTTAGATTGAGGAACCCAAATGTGTGGGATTCTTGGTTTGGGTGCAGGAACCATATGGTGTGGGATGCTTGGGTTAGATGGGGGAACCCTATGGTGTGGGGTGCTTGAGTTAGATGGGGGAACCCTATGGTGTGGGATGCTTGGGTTAGATGGGGGAACCCTATGGTGTGGGATGCTTGGGTTAGATGGGGGAACCCTATGGTGTGGGGTGCTTGGGTTAGATGGGGGAACCCTATGGTGTGGGATGCTTGGGTTAGATGGGGGAACCCTATGGTGTGGGATGTTTGGGTTAGATGGGGGAACACTATGGTGTGGGATGCTTGGGTTAGATGGGGGAACCCTATGGTGTGGGATGCTTGGGTTAGATGGGGGAACCCTATGGTGTGGGATGCTTGGGTTAGATGGGGGAACCCTATGGTGTGGGATGCTTGGGTTAGATGGGGGAACCCTATGGTGTGGGGTGCTTGGGTTAGATGGGGGAATCCAGTTGTGCGGAATGACTGGGTTAGATGGGGGAACCCTATGATGTGGGATGCTTGGGTTAGATGGGGGAACCCTATGGTGTGGGGTGCTTGGGTTAGATGGGGGATCCCTATGGTGTGGGATGCTTGGGTTAGATGGGGGAACCCTATGGTGTGGGGTTAGATGGGGAACCCTATGGTGTGGGATGCTTGGGTTAGATGGGGGAACCCTATGGTGTGGGATGCTTGGGTTAGATGGGGGAACCCTATGGTGTGGGGTGCTTGGGTTAGATTGGGGAACCCTATGGTGTGGGGTGCTTGGGTTAGATGGGGGAACCCTATGGTGTGGGATGCTTGGGTTAGATGGGGAACCCTATGGTGTGGGATGCTTGGGTTAGATAGGGGAACCCTATGGTGTGGGATGCTTGGGTTAGATGGGGGAACCCTATGGTGTTGGGTGCTTGGGTTAGATGGGGGAACCCTATGGTGTGGGGTGCTTGGGTTAGATGGGGGAACCCTATGGTGTGGGATGCTTGGGTTAGATGGGGGAACCCAATGGTGTGGGATGCTTGGGTTAGATGGAGGAACCCTATGGTGTGGGATGCTTGGGTTAGACGGGGGAACCCTATTGTGTGGGGTGCTTGGGTTAGATGGGGGAACCCTATGGTGCTTGGGTTAGATGGAGGAACCCTATGGTGTGGGATGCTTGGGTTAGATGGGGGAACCCTATGGTGTGGGGTGCTTGGGTTAGATGGGGGAACCCTATGGTGTGGGATGCTTGGGTTAGATGGGGGAACCCTATGGTGTGGGATGCTTGGGTTAGATGGGGGAACCCTATGGTGTGGGATGCTTGGGTTAGATGGGGGAACCCTATGGTGTGGGATGCTTGGGTTAGATGGGGGGACCCTATGGTGTGGGATGCTTGGGTTAGATGGGGGAACCCTATGGTGTGGGATGGTTGGGTTAGATGGGGGAACCCTATGGTGTGGGATGCTTGGGTTAGATGGGGGAACCCTATGGTGTGGGGTGCTTGGGTTAGATGGGGGAACCCTATGGTGTGGGATGGTTGGGTTAGATGGGGGAACCCTATGGTGTGGGATGCTTGGGTTAGATGGGGGAACCCTATGGTGTGGGGTGCTTGGGTTAGATGGGGGGACCCTATGGTGTGGGATGCTTGGGTTAGATGGGGGGACCCTATGGTGTGGGATGCTTGGGTTAGATGGGGGAACCCTATGGTGTGGGATGCTTGGGTTAGATGGAGGAACCCTATGGTGTGGGATGCTTGGGTTAGATGGGGGAACCCTATGGTGTGGGATGCTTGGGTTAGATGGTGGAACCCTATGGTGTGGGATGGTTGGGTTAGATGGGGGAACCCTATGGTGTGGGATGCTTGGGTTAGATGGTGGAACCCTATGGTGTGGGGTGCTTGGGTTAGATGGTGGAACCCTATGGTGTGGGATGGTTGGGTTAGATGGGGGAACCCTATGGTGTGGGATGCTTGGGTTAGATGGGGGAACCCTATGGTGTGGGATGCTTGGGTTAGATGGTGGAACCCTATGGTGTGGGATGGTTGGGTTAGATGGGGGAACCCTATGGTGTGGGATGCTTGGGTTAGATGGGGGAACCCTATGGTGTGGGGTGCTTGGGTTAGATGGGGGGACCCTATGGTGTGGGATGCTTGGGTTAGATGGGGGGACCCTATGGTGTGGGATGCTTGGGTTAGATGGGGGAACCCTATGGTGTGGGATGCTTGGGTTAGATGGAGGAACCCTATGGTGTGGGATGCTTGGGTTAGATGGGGGAACCCTATGGTGTGGGATGCTTGGGTTAGATGGGGGAACCCTATGGTGTGGGATGCTTGGGTTAGATGGGGGGACCCTATGGTGTGGGATGCTTGGGTTAGATGGGGGGACCCTATGGTGTGGGATGCTTGGGTTAGATGGGGGAACCCTATGGTGTGGGATGCTTGGGTTAGACGGGGGAACCCTATGGTGTGGGGTGCTTGGGTTAGATGGGGGGACCCTATGGTGTGGGATGCTTGGGTTAGATGGGGGGACCCTATGGTGTGGGATGCTTGGGTTAGATGGGGGAACCCTATGGTGTGGGATGCTTGGGTTAGATGGGGGAACCCTATGGTGTGGGATGCTTGGGTTAGATGGGGGAACCCTATGGTGTGGGATGCTTGGGTTAGATGGGGGAACCCTATGGTGTGGGGTGCTTGGGTTAGATGGGGGAACCCTATGGTGTGGGGTGCTTGGGTTAGATGGGGGGACCCTATGGTGTGGGATGCTTGGGTTAGATGGGGGAACCCTATGGTGTGGGGTGCTTGGGTTAGATGGGGGAACCCTATGGTGTGGGATGCTTGGGTTAGATGGGGGAACCCTATGGTGTGGGGTGCTTGGGTTAGATGGGGGAACCCTATGGTGTGGGATGCTTGGGTTAGATGGGGGAACCCTATGGTATGGGATGCTTGGGTTAGATGGGGGAACCCTATGGTGTGGGATGGTTGGGTTAGATGGGGGGACCCTATGGTGTGGGATGGTTGGGTTAGATGGGGGAACCCTGTGGTGTGGGATGCTTGGGTTAGATGGAGGAACCCTATGGTGTGGGATGCTTGGGTTAGATGGGGGAACCCTGTGGTGTGGGATGCTTGGGTTAGATGGGGGAACCCTATGGTGTGGGATGCTTGGGTTAGATGGGGGAACCCAGTTGTGCGGAATGACTGGGTTAGGTGGGGGGACCCTATGGTGTGGGGTGCTTGGGTTAGATGGTGGAACCCTATGGTGTGGGATGGTTGGGTTAGATGGGGGAACCCTATGGTGTGGGATGGTTGGGTTAGATGGGGGAACCCTATGGTGTGGGATGCTTGGGTTAGATGGGGGAACCCTATGGTGTGGGATGCTTGGGTTAGATGGGGGAACCCTATGGTGTGGGGTGCTTGGGTTAGATGGGGGAACCCTATGGTGTGGTATGCTTGGGTTAGATGGGGGAACCCAGTTGTGCGGAATGACTGGGTTAGGTGGGGGATTTTTATGGTGCGGGACGCTTTATTTTTTTGATGTTGAATGTGCGGAGAATTAGTCTTTTTAATCTCCAATAAGGATCTGATAGGGGGAAGGCCTGTATTGTGCTGCCATTGCAGCGGCTGATTGCGATTCCCATCATCTCTGGGACTCGTTTCTCTGCTTCACATATAGAAAGCAGTAAAATGTCTTATAAATAGAAGGAATGGACTGGAAGGGGCTTTGGCCGGCCGGGCACAGTGGCTCGGGTTTCTGCTGGTGTATTATGATTCAGAGCTGTAAATAGGACGTGAAATTCTTCCCGCTCCGCCTGGAATGGATATAAAATATCTTACACTCCGAGTGATCCCAGGAAAAGGTCACGGCATTATAATTTTATGACGGGAACAGGCTCCGGGCACCGACCATTATCATCTCTTCCCGGAGAATTCGCCAATGATGGCCAAGGAAAGACATAAAAATACAGGAGGGTGGAGCCTGTACTCCAGGGAACCTTGTATAGTTTGGGGTGCCCCTCATCTCGGGGTTTCTGCGTATAGTTTGGGGTGCCCTCATCTCTGGGGTTCTGGGTATAGTTTGGAGTGCCCTCATCTCTGGGGTTCTGTGTATAGTTTGGGGGTGCCCTCATCTCTGGGGTTCTGGGTATAGTTTGGGGTGCCCTCATCTCTGGGGTTCTGCATATAGTTTGGGGTGCCCTCATCTCTGGGGTTCTGTGTATAGTTTGGGGTGTCCTCATCTCTGGGGTTCTGGGTATAGTTTGGGGTGCCCTCATCTCTGGGGTTCTGTGTATAGTTTGGGGTGCACTCATCTCTGGGGTTCTGGGTATAGTTTGGGGTGCCCTCATCTCTGGGGTTCTGCGTATAGTTTGGGGTGTCCTCATCTCTGTGGTTCTGCGTATAGTTTGGGGTGCCCTCATCTCTGGGGTTCTGCGTATAGTTTGGGGTGTCCTCATCTCTGAGGTTCTGCGTATAGTTTGGGGTGCCCTCATCTCTGGGGTTCTGCGTATAGTTTGGGGTGTCCTCATCTCTGGGATTCTGCGTATAGTTTGGGGTGCCCTCATCTCTGGCGTTCTGGGTATAGTTTGGGGTGCCCTTATCTCTGGGGTTCTGCGTATAGTTTGGGGTGCCCTCATCTCTGGGGTTCCATGTATAGTTTGGGGTGCCCCTCATCTCTGGGGTTCCATGTATAGTTTGGGATGCCCTCATCTCTGGGGTTCCATGTATAGTTTGGGGTGCCCTCATCTCTGGGGTTCCATGTATAGTTTGGGGTGCCCTCATCTCTGGGGTTCCTTGTATAGTTTGGGGTGCCCTCATCCCTGGGGTTCCATGTATAGTTTGGGTGCCCCTCATCTCTGGGGTTCCATGTATATTTTGGGGTGCCCTCATCTCTGGGGTTCCATGTATAGTTTGGGGTGCCCTCATCTCTGGGGTTCCATGTATAGTTTGGGGTGCCCTCATCTCTGGGGTTCTGTGTATAGTTTGGGTGCCCTCATCTCTGGGGTTCCATGTATATTTTGGGGTGCCCTCATCTCTGGGGTTCCATGTATAGTTTGGGGTGCCCTCATCTCTGGGGTTCCATGTATAGTTTGGGGTGCCCTCATCTCTGGAGTTTCATGTATAGTTTGGGGTGCCCCTCATCTCTGGGGTTCCATGTATAGTTTGGGGTGCCCTCATCTCTGGGGTTCTGTGTATAGTTTGGGTGCCCTCATCTCTGGGGTTCCATGTATAGTTTGGGGTGCCCTCATCTCTGGGGTTCTGTGTATAGTTTGGGTGCCCTCATCTCTGGGGTTCCATGTATAGTTTGGGGTGCCCTCATCTCTGGGGTTCCATGTATAGTTTGGGGTGCCCTCATCTCTGGGGTTCTGTGTATAGTTTGGGTGCCCTCATCTCCAGGGTTACATACATAGTTTGGGGTGCCCTCATCTCTGGGGTTCCATGTATAGTTTGGGGTGCCCTCATCTCTGGGGTTCCATGTATAGTTTGGGGTGCCCTCATCTCTGGGGTTCCATGTATAGTTTGGGGTGCCCTCATCTCTGGGGTTCCATGTATAGTTTGGGGTGCCCCTCATCTCTGGGGTTCCATGTATAGTTTGGGGTGCCCTCATCTCTGGGGTTCCATGTATAGTTTGGGGTGCCCTCATCTCTGGGGTTCCATGTATAGTTTGGGGTGCCCTCATCTCTGGGGTTCCATGTATAGTTTGGGGTGCCCTCATCTCTGGGGTTCCATGTATAGTTTGGGGTGCCCCTCATCTCTGGGGTTCCATGTATAGTTTGGGGTGCCCCTCATCTCTGGGGTTCCATGTATAGTTTGGGGTGCCCTCATCTCTGGGGTTCTGTGTATAGTTTGGGGTGCCCCTCATCTCTGGGGTTCCATGTATAGTTTGGGGTGCCCCCCCAGGTCATGTTTCCAGCATTTGATTCAGAAGGTGCAGATGGTGGACTATCGGGAACTGGGAGATATCAGGCTTCACTGTCCCTTCTGCTGGATGGTCCCATCGTGGCTGACATGACAGATTCTCTTCATTGCCCCCTCCCCCACCACAACACAACACTGTGCCATGTGCCTGGTGACACCTGCTGTGGTCACGGATCTTCTAATCATCGTCCGGCCAAACAACACACAGCTGCCAGTCCCAGGTCAGAGGTCACCGCAATAATACGGCTGCTTATTGGATATTACCGCTCCCCCCCCCCCCCGTATACCGACAACACCCTGGGGTCACCTAACACTCCTAGAGAACAGAATGATGAACGACCACCACAGACAGAGGATCATTATGGGAGATCGGAGGGCAGAATGACGAGCGACCACCATAGACAGAGGAGCATTATGGGAGATCGGAGGAGAGAATGATGAGCGACCACCATAGACAGAGGAGCATTATGGGAGATCGGAGGAGAGAATGATGAGCGACCACCATAGACAGAGGAGCATTATGGGAGATCGGAGGAGAGAATGATGAGCGACCACCATAGACAGAGGAGCATTATGGGAGATCGGAGGACAGAATGACGAGCGACCACCATAGACAGAGGAGCATTATGGGAGATCGGAGGACAGAATGACGAGCGACCACCATAGACAGAGGAGCATTATGGGAGATCGGAGGACGGAATGATGAGCGACCACCACAGACAGAGGAGCATTATGGGAGATCGGAGGAGAGAATGATGAGCGACCACCATAGACAGAGGAGCATTATGGGAGATCGGAGGACAGAATGATGAGCGACCACCATAGACAGAGGAGCATTATGGGAGATCGGAGGACAGAATGATGAGCGACCACCACAGACAGAGGAGCATTATGGGAGATCGGAGGACAGAATGATGAGCGACCACCATAGACAGAGGAGCATTATGGGAGATCGGAGGAGAGAATGATGAGCGACCACCATAGACAGAGGAGCATTATGGGAGATCGGAGGAGAGAATGATGAGCGACCACTACAGACAGAGGAGCATTATGGGAGATCAGAGGATAGAATGATGAGCGACCACCATAGACAGAGGAGCATTATGGGAGATCGGAGGATAGAATGATGAGCGACCACCATAGACAGAGGAGCATTATGGGAGATCGGAGGACAGAATGATGAGCGACCACCATAGACAGAGGAGCATTATTGGAGATCGGAGGACAGAATGATGAGCGACCACCATAGACAGAGGAGCATTATGGGAGATCGGAGGATAGAATGATGAGCGACCACCATAGACAGAGGAGCATTATGGGAGATCGGAGGATAGAATGATGAGCGACCACCATAGACAGAGGAGCATTATGGGAGATCGGAGGACAGAATGATGAGCGACCACCATAGACAGAGGAGCATTATGGGAGATCGGAGGACGGAATGATGAGCGACCACCATAGACAGAGGAGCATTATGGGAGATCGGAGGACAGAATGACGAGCGACCACCATAGACAGAGGAGCATTATGGGAGATCGGAGGACAGAATGATGAGCGACCACCATAGACAGAGGAGCATTATGGGAGATCGGAGGACAGAATGATGAGCGACCACCATAGACAGAGGAGCATTATGGGAGATCGGAGGACGGAATGATGAGTGACCACCATAGACAGAGGAGCATTATGGGAGATCGGAGGACAGAATGATGAGCGACCACCATAGACAGAGGAGCATTATGGGAGATCGGAGGAGAGAATGATGAGCGACCACCACAGACAGAGGAGCATTATGGGAGATCGGAGGACAGAATGATGAGCGACCACCATAGACAGAGGAGCATTATGGGAGATCGGAGGACAGAATGATGAGCGACCACCATAGACAGAGGAGCATTATGGGAGATCGGAGGACAGAATGATGAGCGACCACCACAGACAGAGGAGCATTATAGGAGATCGGAGGACAGAATGATGAGCGACCACCATAGACAGAGGAGCATTATGGGAGATCGGAGGACAGAATGATGAGCGACCACCATAGACAGAGGAGCATTATGGGAGATCGGAGGACAGAATGATGAGCGACCACCATAGACAGAGGAGCATTATGGGAGATCGGAGGACAGAATGATGAGCGACCACCATAGACAGAGGAGCATTATGGGAGATCGGAGGACAGAATGATGAGCGACCACCATAGACAGAGGAGCATTATGGGAGATCGGAGGACAGAATGATGAGCGACCACCATAGACAGAGGAGCATTATGGGAGATCGGAGGACAGAATGATGAGCGACCACCACAGACAGAGGAGCATTATGGGAGATCGGAGGACAGAATGATGAGCGACCACCACAGACAGAGGAGCATTATGGGAGATCGGAGGACAGAATGACGAGCGACCACCACAGACAGAGGAGCATTATAGGAGATCGGAGGACAGAATGATGAGCGACCACCATAGACAGAGGAGCATTATGGGAGATCGGAGGACAGAATGATGAGCGACCACCATAGACAGAGGAGCATTATGGGAGATCGGAGGACAGAATGATGAGCGACCACCATAGACAGAGGAGCATTATGGGAGATCGGAGGACAGAATGATGAGCGACCACCATAGACAGAGGAGCATTATGGGAGATCAGAGGAGAGAATGATGAGCGACCACCATAGACAGAGGAGCATTATGGGAGATCGGAGGATAGAATGATGAGCGACCACCATAGACAGAGGAGCATTATGGGAGATCGGAGGATAGAATGATGAGCGACCACCATAGACAGAGGAGCATTATGGGAGATCGGAGGACAGAATGATGAGCGACCACCATAGACAGAGGAGCATTATGGGAGATCGGAGGACAGAATGATGAGCGACCACCATAGACAGAGGAGCATTATGGGAGATCGGAGGATAGAATGATGAGCGACCACCACAGACAGAGGAGCATTATGGGAGATCGGAGGACAGAATGATGAGCGACCACCACAGACAGAGGAGCATTATGGGAGATCGGAGGACAGAATGATGAGCGACCACCATAGACAGAGGAGCATTATGGGAGATCGGAGGATAGAATGATGAGCGACCACCACAGACAGAGGAGCATTATGGGAGATCGGAGGATAGAATGATGAGCGACCACCACAGACAGAGGAGCATTATGGGAGATCGGAGGACGGAATGATGAGCGACCACCATAGACAGAGGAGCATTATGGGAGATCGGAGGACAGAATGATGAGCGACCACCACAGACAGAGGAGCATTATGGGAGATCGGAGGACGGAATGATGAGCGACCACCATAGACAGAGGAGCATTATGGGAGATCGGAGGACAGAATGACGAGCGACCACCATAGACAGAGGAGCATTATGGGAGATCGGAGGACAGAATGATGAGCGACCACCATAGACAGAGGAGCATTATGGGAGATCGGAGGATAGAATGATGAGCGACCACCACAGACAGAGGAGCATTATGGGAGATCGGAGGACGGAATGATGAGCGACCACCATAGACAGAGGAGCATTATGGGAGATCGGAGGACAGAATGATGAGCGACCACCATAGACAGAGGAGCATTATGGGAGATCGGAGGACAGAATGATGAGCGACCACCACAGACAGAGGAGCATTATGGGAGATCGGAGGACGGAATGATGAGCGACCACCATAGACAGAGGAGCATTATGGGAGATCGGAGGACAGAATGATGAGCGACCACCATAGACAGAGGAGCATTATGGGAGATCGGAGGACAGAATGATGAGCGACCACCACAGACAGAGGAGCATTATGGGAGATCGGAGGATAGAATGATGAGCGACCACCATAGACAGAGGAGCATTATGGGAGATCGGAGGACAGAATGATGAGCGACCACCATAGACAGAGGAGCATTATGGGAGATCGGAGGACAGAATGACGAGCGACCACCATAGACAGAGGAGCATTATGGGAGATCGGAGGACAGAATGACGAGCGACCACCATAGACAGAGGAGCATTATGGGAGATCGGAGGATAGAATGACGAGCGACCACCATAGACAGAGGAGCATTATGGGAGATCGGAGGACAGAATGATGAGCGACCACCATAGACAGAGGAGCATTATGGGAGATCGGAGGAGAGAATGATGAGCGACCACCATAGACAGAGGAGCATTATGGGAGATCGGAGGACAGAATGATGAGCGACCACCATAGACAGAGGAGCATTATGGGAGATCGGAGGACAGAATGATGAGCGACCACCATAGACAGAGGAGCATTATGGGAGATCGGAGGACAGAATGATGAGCGACCACCACAGACAGAGGAGCATTATGGGAGATCGGAGGATAGAATGATGAGCGACCACCACAGACAGAGGAGCATTATGGGAGATCGGAGGACAGAATGATGAGCGACCACCACAGACAGAGGAGCATTATGGGAGATCGGAGGACAGAATGACGAGCGACCACCATAGACAGAGGAGCAGTCTGGCTGGGCTGTGTCCGGGTTCTGCCTGGTGATGGGTACAGTGAGGTGCACATGACAGGCCCAGCGCCTGGTTGGACGTCTTGGGTATCAGTCTTCCCCGGAGCCAATTAGTGGGTGCGTCTGGCCCCGCTGTGTAGTCTGGGGAGGGGTACTTAAGGTGCTGGAGTCACGTGTTCGGGGGTCGGCCGGAGCTGCCTGTTCCTGGCCCGGGGTAGCCCCGCGAGGGGTCCCGGGCCCGGGAGCGTTTGACGTCCCGTAACGTGGTTATTCTGACTGACCCCACAGATCCGCTTGGTCGGGGGTGGGGATCCGTCTGTTCCCGAGTCTCGGAACCGGCTGGTCTGAGGCGCAGTGACTGAGGGAGGATTCAAGGTGTCCGGGGTGCGCTCTCAGTCTTGGAGGGGCACCGCAGCTCGTGTAAAGCGACCGGGGGAGGAGGGCCAACAAGCTGGCATCCCAAGAAGTGCCTGGTTACTGGGTTGTCAAGGACACTAGAGAATCCTCGCTTTCCCAGTACTGCCAAGGAGACGGAACGTTCCAGGTACTGAGAAAAGGTTCCTATTTCACTCTCAGTTGAGACTTTATTCTGTCAGAGACTTTACAAGTTTC
Source organism: Lithobates sylvaticus (assembly GCA_028564925.1). Taxonomy (NCBI): domain Eukaryota; kingdom Metazoa; phylum Chordata; class Amphibia; order Anura; family Ranidae; genus Lithobates; species Lithobates sylvaticus. Next base: position 188,221,541 of record CM053034.1, read on the forward strand.
CGAATTAAAGTGTTGACCGCCATCATCTCTGGCTAGAGATTTGTTCAGCTTTGAAGTGCCCGGCTGCGAGTGGCTCCTCTCTGGGTTTTTGTTAGAGACTTTTCAATTGTCAGCAGTTCAAGGTGCCTGAGATTCTTCACCCTGCACTCTGTTCCCATACGAGACTTGTGTCTGTTGGATTTTACCCCTGCAAATAAAAACCTTCGAAAAGGACTTTTATGGTGTCAATGTGCAAAGTTGTTGGGTACTAAACCTGGGAACTGTAGTGGGTATTTCACCACACTCTTGCGCTAATAAGCGCCTTTCAATCGTATGATATAATGCGCCCTCTGATCGTATGTCTCCCTGGATCCCCAGCTCCCAAAAACAGACATTACCAGCAGCTTCACGTCATCATCTCATCATCAGCATCCAAACCTCACCAGCCAAGCATTCCATCCATCACCACCTCAGTCTGGCTGCCTCCCATCTAAGCCCCTGGTTCCCCATTGCCCAGTAAACAGCCATCAACAGCAAGTATTCTTACAGCCTCATCTTTGCCCGGTCAGTCAGCCATCCTTGGCCACCCTAACCAGCACGGCCTTTTTATTATCACAAAAGCCTTCACAAACAGGAAGTGCCTGCCTCCAACAGCCAGGCACTCCCACAATACAAAATGACATCACAGGAAGTGACATGCAGTAAAGGGGAGGGCACTCACGGGAGGAAGTGCACAGGTCCTCAGTCAGTATGCAGCCCAGTATATACTGTTCAAATTGAACAGTATTTATTAAGCTCATTCTATTGGTTCTTACAGGCTTGAGACAATCTGCAGGGACATTGTCACTGGTGTTGTGAATATACGGTACGAGTATATCAACAAGGCGGATACAAATGTCCTCTTATTAAAGCAGATATGTATCCAAAAGGGATAACGTAGCCACACAGAGATAAAATAATATGTTTCTCTCGTTATGCGGACTTCACTTCTCTAATGCGTCATTTGAAGACAAGAAGCCCAGCGCATTGCGCTTGGTACCTACAAACCGACAAACATCCACAGAGACCACGTCTCCAATCCCATGAGAAGGTTTTCATACTCACCGTTTTTACCACTGATCTCTATTCAACCCAAGTGCTCTGCGAGAGCGTTCCTCGATTAAATCAGACACCGGGAGACATGACAATCTATAAAAACATACATCCTAGAATAAAATGTCCACATAAATTTTATACAATATAATTTCCACAACAGAACCCCTAGACCCGGAGGAACAAGCCGAGCCGAGGTAACCGGTAAGCCCAAAAGTCAAGGCCCCCCATCGAGGGTTATGGCCGCTACACCCTATTACTAATTTTTCTTACATATTAATTTACATAATTTTTCATTTTGTTTTACTTTAGTATCTTCCAAATGTACATAAACTTCCTTCTTCACTCATCCCATTCCCTCTCATCCCATTCCCATTCCCTCTCATCCCATCCCATTCCATCCATCCCATCTCATCCCATTCCATTCCCTCTCATCCCATCCCCTCTCATCCCATTCCATTCCCTCTCATCCCATTCCCATTCCCTCTCATCCCATTCCATTCCCTCTCATCCCATTCCATTCCCTCTCATCCCATTCCATTCCCTCTCATCCCATTCCATTCCCTCTCATCCCATTCCCATTCCCTCTCATCCATTCCCATTCCCTCCCATCCCATTCCATTCCCTCTCATCCCATTCCCATTCCATCCCATCCATTCATCCATCCCTCTCATCCCATTCCCATTCCCTCTCATCCCATTCCATTCCCTCTCATCCCATTCCCATTCCCTCTCATCCCATTCCATTCCCTCTCATCCCATCCCATTCCCTCTCATCCCATTCCCATTCCCTCTCATCCCATTCCCATTCCCTCTCATCCCATCCATCCCTCTCATCCCATCCCCTCTCATCCCATTCCATTCCCTCTCATCCCATTCCCATTCCCTCTCATCCCATTCCCATTCCCTCTCATCCCATTCCATTCCCTCTCATCCCATTCCCTCTCATCCCATTCCATTCCCTCTCATCCCATCCCATTCCCTCTCATCCCATTCCCATTCCCTCTCATCCCATTCCATTCCCTCTCATCCCATCCCATTCCCTCTCATCCCATCCCCTCTCATCCCATTCCATTCCCTCTCATCCCATTCCCATTCCCTCTCATCCCATTCCATTCCCTCTCATCCCATCCCATTCCCTCTCATCCCATTCCCATTCCCTCTCATCCCATTCCATTCCCTCTCATCCCATCCCATTCCCTCTCATCCCATTCCCTCTCATCCCATTCCATTCCCTCTCATCCCATTCCATTCCCTCTCATCCCATTCCCTCTCATCCCATTCCCTCTCATCCCATTCCCATTTTCTCTCATCCCATTCCCTCTCATCCCATCCCATTCCCTCTCATCCCATTCCCATTCCCTCTCATCCCATTCCCATTCCCTCTCACCCCATTCCCTCTCACCCCATTCCCTCTCATCACATTCCCATTCCCTCTCACCCCATTCCCTCTCACCCCATTCCCTCTCATCCCATTCCATTCCCTCTCATCCCATTCCCATTCCCTCTCATCCCATTCCCATTCCATCTCATCCCATTCCCTCTCATCCCATCCCATTCCCTCTCATCCCATTCCATTCCCTCTCATCCCATTCCCATTCCATCTCATCCCATTCCCTCTCATCCCATCCCATTCCCTCTCATCCCATCCCATTCCCTCTCATCCCATTCCATTCCCTCTCATCCCATTCCATCTCATCCCATTCCATTCCCTCTCATCCCATTCCCTCTCATCCCATTCCATTCCCTCTCATCCCATTCCCTCTCATCCCATTCCCTTCCCTCTCATCCCATTCCCTCTCACCCCATTCCCTCTCACTCCATTCCCATTCCCTCTCACCCCATTCCCTCTCATCCCATTCCCATTCCCTCTCATCCCATTCCCTCTCATCCCATTCCCATTCCCTCTCATCCCATTCCCTCTCACCCCATTCCCTCTCACCCCATCCCATTCCCTCTCATCCCATTCCCATTCCCTCTCATCCCATTCCCATTCCCTCTCACCCCATTCCCTCTCACCCCATCCCATTCCCTCTCATCCCATTCCTCTCACCCCATTCCATTCCCTCTCATCCCATTCCCTCTCACCCCATTCCCTCTCACCCCATTCCCTCTCATCCCATTCCCTCTCATCCCATCCCATTCCTCTCACCCCATTCCATTCCCTCTCACCCCATTCCATTCCCTCTCATCCCATTCCCTCCCCTCCAGACTGCGGTCACCTTTCCTTCCACCTATTATTCCCACTATACAGTATTTTCATATCCTCCTATATCCATAGTGCTCTCCTCATATGTTTGCCCTTCACCCACACATTATTCTCCTATGTGGTGGACCTGATTTACGTCTCTCACCCATTGGTGTGAAGTGTCGGTGGTGTTGGTGGGATCCATTTTTCCACTATCTGTTTTTGTGCAAAAATATCTTGGTGTATGTGGAGCATCTCTCCTCCTGTAATAACCCCGGTGACCACCATACTTCGATCGTATCTGTATCCCCGTATACCCCCACAGTACCACACTAGGTGGAGGAATCTGCACCCTCCTGCCCACATGGTGTAGAGTTTGGTGCAGACATTCTGGACGCAGGTGAGAGGAGGAGATTTCATGCCACTCCTGAACGGTCATATCTGGAATGGCTACCCGCCATTTATCCCTTCCCCCCACAGGGTCACCGCATATTTCACTTTGTAATTGGTGTGAATACAGTTTAGATATTTGGTCCCGGTGTTTTCAGGATCCCTATAAGGGGATATTTAGATATTTTAAATTCCTCCCCTCCAAACTGTGCCTGTAATACACTTCTAGAACTGTCTACTCGCGAGGTTATATTCTTCTCCTATGGTCGCATCGTATTTTTATCATATATCTGTCCAATTTTTGTTACCTTTTTCTGTTCCCAAAAATTACTATCCTCAAATGCCTCTAACTGTTCAAATGTTGTGTTATTCCACAAAGCAGTTTCTGGCGGGATATCAATAAATCCCATCAGACGCACAGAACTATATGGCGTTAAAACTGGCAGTAACGCACACAGAACTATATGGCGTTAAACTGGCAGTAACGCACACAGAACTATATGGTGTTAAACTGGCAGTAACGCACACAGAACTAGAACTATATGGCGTTAAACTGGCAGTAACACACACAGAACTATATGGCGTTAAACTGGCAGTAACACACACAGAACTATATGGCGTTAAACTGGCAGTAACGCACACAGAACTATATGGTGTTAAACTGGCAGTAACACACAGAAGTAAATTGCGTTAAACTGGCAGTAACACAATCAAATAGACGGTATTGAACCGTCACTACACTGGCGCTATCTGAACTGTCTCTACTCTAGCTGCACACTATGCAAAGCTGAATGATGGTCCTCCTCACTACACTCACACTATCCCTAGACTGACACTAAACTAATATTCTCCACTCACAATTGAAGGAAAATAGCGCAGTATAGAATACTAACTAATAGCACTGAGCAGAGCCCTGTTCTATCTCTCTCCACGCCAAAATCACACTGAAAATGGCTGCCATTGAATAAATACTTTTACACTGTGGGGCAGGAATGAGCCATGATTGGATAAAGTCATGATGACAGTGTCCAATCATGACTCTGACAGTGCTCTGTGCCCTGATTGGCTGAAGCTTTCACTGCTTCAACCAATCAGGGCTTGCAATGCATTGTGGTCGGTTCGGGGGGTCGAATAACCCAACAAAAAAAGTTTGGCTTAAACTTATGCTCGGGCCGAACCGTTCACCCATCCATAGCTGCTAACAAAGCAAACAGAATATTGGCATTAAAAGGGGATCAACTCCAGAGATAAAAGGATAATTCTCCCGCTCTACAAGACTCTGGTCCGGCCGCACCTGGAGTATGCCGTCCAGTTCTGGGCACCAGTCCTCAGGAAGGATGTACTGGAAATGGAGGAGTACAAAGAAGGGCAACAAAGCTAATAAAGGGTCTGGAGGATATTAGTGATGAGGAAAGGTTGTGAGCTCTGAACTTATTCTCTCTGGAGAAGAGACGCTTGAGAGGGGATATGATTTCATTATATAAATACCGGACTGGTGACCCCACAATATATAAATACCGGACTGGTGACCCCACAATATATAAATACCGGACTGGTGACCCCACAATATATAAATACCGGACTGGTGACCCCACAATATATAAATACCGGACTGGTGACCCCACATTATATAAATACCGGACTGGTGACCCCACAATATATAAATACCGGACTGGTGACCCCACAATATATAAATACCGGACTGGTGACCCCACAATATAGAAATACCGGACTGGTGACCCCACAATATATATAAATACCGGACTGGTGACCCCACAATATATAAATACCAAACTGGTGACCCCACAATATATAAATACCGGACTGGTGACCCCACAATATATAAATACCGGACTGGTGACCCCACAATATATAAATACCGGACTGGTGACCCCACAATATATAAATACCGGACTGGTGACCCCACAATATATAAATACCGGACTGGTGACCCCACAATATATAAATACCGGACTGGTGACCCCACATTATATAAATACCGGACTGGTGACCCCACAATATATAAATACCGGACTGGTGACCCCACAATATATAAATACCGGACTGGTGACCCCACAATATAGAAATACCGGACTGGTGACCCCACAATATAGAAATACCGGACTGGTGACCCCACAATATATAAATACCAAACTGGTGACCCCACAATATATAAATACCGGACTGGTGACCCCACAATATATAAATACCGGACTGGTGACCCCACAATATATAAATACCGGACTGGTGACCCCACAATATATAAATACCGGACTGGTGACCCCCCAATATATAAATACCGGACTGGTGACCCCACAATAGGGAGATAACTTTTTTGCAGAAGGGGTTTAACAAGACTCGTGGCCACTCATTAAAGTTAGAAAAAAGGTTTAACCTTAAACTATGTAGAGGGTTCTTTACTGTAAGAGCGGAAAGGATGTGGAATTCCCTTCCACAGGCGGTGGTCTCAGCGGGGGGCATCGATAGTTTCAAGAAACTTGGGTGAAGGTTTTTGGTGAGCTGTAGAAGGTTCCTGAGAACCTCTTCATATTGGGCAGTATATGGATGGGTGGTGTTCATGGTCCCGATCCTCAGGCCTCGTTTCCTGCCTCAGTATATGGATGGGTGGTGTTCGTGGTCCTGATCCTCAGGCCTCGTTTCCTGCCTCAGTATATGGATGGGTGGTATTCATGGTCCCGATCCTCAGGCCTCGTTTCCTGCCTCAGTATATGGATGGGTGGTATTTGTAGTCCCGATCCTCAGGCCTCGTTTCCTGCCTCAGTATATGGATGGGTGGTATTCATGGTCCCGATCCTCAGGCCTCGTTTCCTGCCTCAGTATATGGATGGGTGGTATTCATGGTCCCGATCCTCAGGCCTCGTTTCCTGCCTCAGTATATGGATGAGTGGTATTCATGGTCCTGATCCTCAGGCCTCGTTTCCTGCCTCAGTATATGGATGGGTGGTATTCATGGTCCCGATCCTCAGGCCTCGTTTCCTGCCTCAGTATATGGATGGGTGGTATTTGTGGTCCCGATCCTCAGGCCTCGTTTCCTGCCTCAGTATATGGATGGGTGGTATTTGTGGTCCCGATCCTCAGGCCTCGTTTCCTGCCTCAGTATATAGATGGGTGGTGTTCATGGTCCTGATCCTCAGGCCTCGTTTCCTGCCTCAGTATATAGATGGGTGGTATTCGTGGTCCCGATCCTCAGGCCTCGTTTCCTGCCTCAGTATATGGATGGGTGGTGTTCATGGTCCCGATCCTCAGGCCTCGTTTCCTGCCTCAGTATATGGATGGGTGGTATTCATGGTCCCGATCCTCAGGCCTCGTTTCCTGCCTCAGTATATGGATGGGTGGTGTTCGTGGTCCCGATCCTCAGGCCTCGTTTCCTGCCTCAGTATATGGATGGGTGGTATTCATGGTCCCGATCCTCAGGCCTCGTTTCCTGCCTCAGTATATGGATGGGTGGTATTTGTGGTCCCGATCCTCAGGCCTCGTTTCCTGCCTCAGTATATAGATGGGTGGTATTTGTGGTCCCGATCCTCAGGCCTCGTTTCCTGCCTCAGTATATGGATGGGTGGTATTCATGGTCCTGATCCTCAGGCCTCATTTCCTGCCTCAGTATATGGATGGGTGGTATTCATGGTCCCGATCCTCAGGCCTCGTTTCCTGCCTCAGTATATGGATGGGTGGTATTCATGGTCCCGATCCTCAGGCCTCGTTTCCTGCCTCAGTATATGGATGGGTGGTATTCATGGTCCCGATCCTCAGGCCTCGTTTCTTGCCTCAGTATATGGATGGGTGGTATTTGTGGTCCCGATCCTCAGGCCTCGTTTCCTGCCTCAGTATATGGATGGGTGGTATTCATGGTCCCGATCCTCAGGCCTTGTTTCCTGCCTCAGTATATGGATGGGTGGTATTTGTGGTCCTGATCCTCAGGCCTCGTTTCCTGCCTCAGTATATGGATGGGTGGTGTTCATGGTCCTGATCCTCAGGCCTCGTTTCCTGCCTCAGTATATGGATGGGTGGTATTCATGGTCCCGATCCTCAGGCCTCGTTTCCTGCCTCAGTATATAGATGGGTGGTATTTGTGGTCCCGATCCTCAGGCCTCGTTTCCTGCCTCAGTATATGGATGGGTGGTATTCGTGGTCCCGATCCTCAGGCCTCGTTTCCTGCCTCAGTATATGGATGGGTGGTATTCATGGTCCCGATCCTCAGGCCTCGTTTCCTGCCTCAGTATATGGATGGGTGGTATTTGTGGTCCCGATCCTCAGGCCTCGTTTCCTGCCTCAGTATATGGATGGGTGGTATTCATGGTCCCGATCCTCAGGCCTTGTTTCCTGCCTCAGTATATGGATGGGTGGTATTTGTGGTCCCGATCCTCAGGCCTCGTTTCCTGCCTCAGTATATGGATGGGTGGTGTTCATGGTCCCGATCCTCAGGCCTCGTTTCCTGCCTCAGTATATGGATGGGTGGTATTCATGGTCCTGATCCTCAGGCCTCGTTTCCTGCCTCAGTATATAGATGGGTGGTATTCATGGTCCCGATCCTCAGGCTTCGTTTCCTGCCTCAGTATATGGATGGGTGGTATTTGTGGTCCCGATCCTCAGGCCTCGTTTCCTGCCTCAGTATATGGATGGGTGGTGTTCATGGTCCCGATCCTCAGGCCTCGTTTCCTGCCTCAGTATATGGATGGGTGGTATTCATGGTCCTGATCCTCAGGCCTCGTTTCCTGCCTCAGTATATAGATGGGTGGTATTCATGGTCCCGATCCTCAGGCTTCGTTTCCTGCCTCAGTATATGGATGGGTGGTATTCATGGTCCCGATCCTCAGGCCTCGTTTCCTGCCTCAGTATATGGATGGGTGGTATTTGTGGTCCCGATCCTCAGGCCTCGTTTCCTGCCTCAGTATATGGATGGGTGGTATTCATGGTCCCGATCCTCAGGCCTCGTTTCCTGCCTCAGTATATGGATGGGTGGTATTTGTGGTCCTGATCCTCAGGCCTCGTTTCCTGCCTCAGTATATGGATGGGTGGTATTCATGGTCCCGATCCTCAGGCCTCGTTTCCTGCCTCAGTATATGGATGGGTGGTGTTCATGGTCCTGATCCTCAGGCCTCGTTTCCTGCCTCAGTATATGGATGGGTGGTGTTCATGGTCCCGATCCTCAGGCCTCGTTTCCTGCCTCAGTATATGGATGGGTGGTATTCATGGTCCCGATCCTCAGGCCTCGTTTCCTGCCTCAGTATATGGATGGGTGGTATTCATGGTCCCGATCCTCAGGCCTCGTTTCCTGCCTCAGTATATGGATGGGTGGTATTTGTGGTCCCGATCCTCAGGCCTCGTTTCCTGCCTCAGTATATGGATGGGTGGTATTTGTGGTCCCGATCCTCAGGCCTCGTTTCCTGCCTCAGTATATAGATGGGTGGTATTCATGGTCCCGATCCTCAGGCCTCGTTTCCTGCCTCAGTATATGGATGGGTGGTATTCATGGTCCCGATCCTCAGGCCTCGTTTCCTGCCTCAGTATATGGATGGGTGGTATTTGTAGTCCTGATCCTCAGTCCTCGTTTCCTGCCTCAGTATATGGATGGGTGGTATTCGTGGTCCCGATCCTCAGGCCTCGTTTCCTGCCTCAGTATATGGATGGGTGGTATTCATGGTCCCGATCCTCAGGCCTCGTTTCCTGCCTCAGTATATGGATGGGTGGTATTTGTGATCCTGATCCTCAGGCCTCGTTTCCTGCCTCAGTATATGGATGGGTGGTATTTGTGATCCCGATCCTCAGGCCTCGTTTCCTGCCTCAGTATATGGATGGGTGGTATTCATGGTCCCGATCCTCAGGCCTCGTTTCCTGCCTCAGTATATGGATGGGTGGTATTCATGGTCCCGATCCTCAGGCCTCGTTTCCTGCCTCAGTATATGGATGGGTGGTATTTGTGATCCTGATCCTCAGGCCTCGTTTCCTGCCTCAGTATATGGATGGGTGGTATTTGTGGTCCCGATCCTCAGGCCTCGTTTCCTGCCTCAGTATATGGATGGGTGGTATTCATGGTCCCGATCCTCAGGTCTCATTTCCTGCCTCAGTATATGGATGGGTGGTGTTCATGGTCCTGATCCTCAGGCCTCGTTTCCTGCCTCAGTATATGGATGGGTGGTGTTCATGGTCCCGATCCTCAGGCCTCGTTTCCTGCCTCAGTATATGGATGGGTGGTATTTGTGGTCCCGATCCTCAGGCCTCGTTTCCTGCCTCAGTATATGGATGGGTGGTATTCATGGTCCCGATCCTCAGGCCTCGTTTGCTGCCTCAGTATATGGATGGGTGGTATTCATGGTCCCGATCCTCAGGCCTCATTTCCTGCCTCAGTATATGGATGGGTGGTATTTGTGGTCCCGATCCTCAGGCCTCGTTTCCTGCCTCAGTATATGGATGGGTGGTATTCGTGGTCCCGATCCTCAGGCCTCGTTTCCTGCCTCAGTATATGGATGGGTGGTATTCGTGGTCCCGATCCTCAGGCCTCGTTTCCTGCCTCAGTATATGGATGGGTGGTATTCATGGTCCTGATCCTCAGGCCTCGTTTCCTGCCTCAGTATATAGATGGGTGGTATTCGTGGTCCCGATCCTCAGGCCTCGTTTCCTGCCTCAGTATATGGATGGGTGGTATTCATGGTCCCGATCCTCAGGCCTCGTTTCCTGCCTCAGTATATGGATGGGTGGTATTCATGGTCCCGATCCTCAGGCCTCGTTTCCTGCCTCAGTATATGGATGGGTGGTATTCATGGTCCCGATCCTCAGGCCTCGTTTCCTGCCTCAGTATATGGATGGGTGGTATTCATGGTCCCGATCCTCAGGCCTCGTTTCCTGCCTCAGTATATGGATGGGTGGTATTCATGGTCCCGATCCTCAGGCCTCGTTTCCTGCCTCAGTATATGGATGGGTGGTATTCATGGTCCCGATCCTCAGGCCTCGTTTCCTGCCTCAGTATATGGATGGGTGGTATTTGTGGTCCCGATCCTCAGGCCTCGTTTCCTGCCTCAGTATATGGATGGGTGGTGTTCGTGGTCCTGATCCTCAGGCCTCGTTTCCTGCCTCAGTATATGGATGGGTGGTGTTCATGGTCCCGATCCTCAGGCCTCGTTTCCTGCCTCAGTATATGGATGGGTGGTATTTGTGGTCCCGATCCTCAGGCCTCGTTTCCTGCCTCAGTATATGGATGGGTGGTATTTGTGGTCCCGATCCTCAGGCCTCGTTTCCTGCCTCAGTATATGGATGGGTGGTATTCGTGGTCCCGATCCTCAGGCCTCGTTTCCTGCCTCAGTATATGGATGGGTGGTATTCATGGTCCCGATCCTCAGGCCTCGTTTCCTGCCTCAGTATATGGATGGGTGGTGTTCGTGGTCCTGATCCTCAGGCCTCGTTTCCTGCCTCAGTATATGGATGGGTGGTATTCATGGTCCCGATCCTCAGTCCTCGTTTCCTGCCTCAGTATATGGATGGGTGGTATTTGTGGTCCCGATCCTCAGGCCTCGTTTCCTGCCTCAGTATATGGATGGGTGGTATTCGTGGTCCCGATCCTCAGGCCTCGTTTCCTGCCTCAGTATATGGATGGGTGGTATTTGTGATCCCGATCCTCAGGCCTCGTTTCCTGCCTCAGTATATAGATGGGTGGTATTTGTGATCCCGATCCTCAGGCCTCGTTTCCTGCCTCAGTATATAGATGGGTGGTATTTGTGGTCCCGATCCTCAGGCCTCGTTTCCTGCCTCAGTATATAGATGGGTGGTATTTGTGATCCCGATCCTCAGGCCTCGTTTCCTGCCTCAGTATATGGATGGGTGGTATTCATGGTCCCGATCCTCAGGCTTCGTTTCCTGCCTCAGTATATGGATGGGTGGTATTCGTGGTCCCGATCCTCAGGCCTCGTTTCCTGCCTCAGTATATGGATGGGTGGTATTCGTGATCCCGATCCTCAGGCCTCGTTTCCTGCCTCAGTATATGGATGGGTGGTATTCATGGTCCCGATCCTCAGTCCTCGTTTCCTGCCTCAGTATATGGATGGGTGGTATTCATGGTCCCGATCCTCAGGCCTCGTTTCCTGCCTCAGTATATGGATGGGTGGTGTTCATGGTCCTGATCCTCAGGCCTCGTTTCCTGCCTCAGTATATGGATGGGTGGTGTTCATGGTCCTGATCCTCAGGCCTCGTTTCCTGCCTCAGTATATGGATGGGTGGTATTTGTGGTCCTGATCCTCAGGCCTCGTTTCCTGCCTCAGTATATGAATGGGTGGTATTTGTGGTCCCGATCCTCAGGCCTCGTTTCCTGCCTCAGTATATAGATGGGTGGTATTCATGGTCCCGATCCTCAGGCCTCGTTTCCTGCCTCAGTATATGGATGGGTGGTATTCATGGTCCTGATCCTCAGGCCTCGTTTCCTGCCTCAGTATATGGATGGGTGGTATTCATGGTCCCGATCCTCAGGCCTCGTTTCCTGCCTCAGTATATGGATGGGTGGTATTCATGGTCCCGATCCTCAGGCCTCATTTCCTGCCTCAGTATATGGATGGGTGGTATTCATGGTCCCGATCCTCAGGCCTCGTTTCCTGCCTCAGTATATGGATGGGTGGTATTTGTCGTCCCGATCCTCATGCCTCGTTTCCTGCCTCAGTATATGGATGGGTGGTATTCGTGGTCCCGATCCTCAGGCCTCGTTTCCTGCCTCAGTATATGGATGGGTGGTATTCATGGTCCCGATCCTCAGGCCTCGTTTCCTGCCTCAGTATATGGATGGGTGGTATTCATGGTCCCGATCCTCAGGCCTCGTTTCCTGCCTCAGTATATGGATGGGTGGTATTCGTGGTCCCGATCCTCAGGCCTCGTTTCCTGCCTCAGTATATGGATGGGTGGTGTTCATGGTCCCGATCCTCAGTCCTCGTTTCCTGCCTCAGTATATAGATGGGTGGTATTCATGGTCCCGATCCTCAGGCCTCGTTTCCTGCCTCAGTATATGGATGGGTGGTATTTGTGGTCCCGATCCTCAGGCCTCGTTTCCTGCCTCAGTATATGGATGGGTGGTATTCATGGTCCCGATCCTCAGGCCTCGTTTCCTGCCTCAGTATATGGATGGGTGGTGTTCATGGTCCCGATCCTCAGGCCTCGTTTCCTGCCTCAGTATATGGATGGGTGGTATTCATGGTCCCGATCCTCAGGCCTCGTTTCCTGCCTCAGTATATGGATGGGTGGTATTTGTGGTCCCGATCCTCAGGCCTCGTTTCCTGCCTCAGTATATGGATGGGTGGTGTTCGTGGTCCTGATCCTCAGGCCTCGTTTCCTGCCTCAGTATATGGATGGGTGGTGTTCATGGTCCCGATCCTCAGGCCTCGTTTCCTGCCTCAGTATATGGATGGGTGGTATTCGTGGTCCCGATCCTCAGGCCTCGTTTCCTGCCTCAGTATATGGATGGGTGGTATTCATGGTCCCGATCCTCAGGCCTCGTTTCCTGCCTCAGTATATGGATGGGTGGTGTTCGTGGTCCTGATCCTCAGGCCTCGTTTCCTGCCTCAGTATATGGATGGGTGGTATTCATGGTCCCGATCCTCAGGCTTCGTTTCCTGCCTCAGTATATGGATGGGTGGTATTCGTGGTCCCGATCCTCAGTCCTCGTTTCCTGCCTCAGTATATGGATGGGTGGTATTCATGGTCCCGATCCTCAGTCCTCGTTTCCTGCCTCAGTATATGGATGGGTGGTATTCATGGTCCCGATCCTCAGGCCTCATTTCCTGCCTCAGTATATGGATGGGTGGTATTTGTGGTCCCGATCCTCAGGCCTCGTTTCCTGCCTCAGTATATGGATGGGTGGTATTCGTGGTCCCGATCCTCAGGCCTCGTTTCCTGCCTCAGTATATAGATGGGTGGTATTTGTGGTCCCGATCCTCAGGCCTCGTTTCCTGCCTCAGTATATGGATGGGTGGTATTCATGGTCCCGATCCTCAGGTCTCGTTTCCTGCCTCAGTATATGGATGGGTGGTATTTGTGATCCCGATCCTCAGGCCTCGTTTCCTGCCTCAGTATATAGATGGGTGGTATTTGTGATCCCGATCCTCAGGCCTCGTTTCCTGCCTCAGTATATAGATGGGTGGTATTTGTGGTCCCGATCCTCAGGCCTCGTTTCCTGCCTCAGTATATAGATGGGTGGTATTTGTGATCCCGATCCTCAGGCCTCGTTTCCTGCCTCAGTATATGGATGGGTGGTATTCATGGTCCCGATCCTCAGGCTTCGTTTCCTGCCTCAGTATATGGATGGGTGGTATTCATGGTCCCGATCCTCAGGCCTCGTTTCCTGCCTCAGTATATGGATGGGTGGTATTCATGGTCCCGATCCTCAGGCCTCGTTTCCTGCCTCAGTATATGGATGGGTGGTGTTCATGGTCCTGATCCTCAGGCCTCGTTTCCTGCCTCAGTATATGGATGGGTGGTGTTCATGGTCCTGATCCTCAGGCCTCGTTTCCTGCCTCAGTATATGGATGGGTGGTATTTGTGGTCCTGATCCTCAGGCCTCGTTTCCTGCCTCAGTATATGGATGGGTGGTATTCATGGTCCTGATCCTCAGGCCTCGTTTCCTGCCTCAGTATATGGATGGGTGGTATTCATGGTCCCGATCCTCAGGCCTCGTTTCCTGCCTCAGTATATGGATGGGTGGTATTTGTGGTCCCGATCCTCAGGCCTCGTTTCCTGCCTCAGTATATGGATGGGTGGTGTTCATGGTCCCGATCCTCAGGCCTCGTTTCCTGCCTCAGTATATGGATGGGTGGTATTCATGGTCCTGATCCTCAGGCCTCGTTTCCTGCCTCAGTATATGGATGGGTGGTATTCATGGTCCCGATCCTCAGGCCTCGTTTCCTGCCTCAGTATATGGATGGGTGGTATTCATGGTCCCGATCCTCAGGCCTCGTTTCCTGCCTCAGTATATGGATGGGTGGTATTCATGGTCCCGATCCTCAGGCCTCGTTTCCTGCCTCAGTATATGGATGGGTGGTATTCATGGTCCCGATCCTCAGGCCTCGTTTCCTGCCTCAGTATATGGATGGGTGGTATTCATGGTCCTGATCCTCAGGCCTCGTTTCCTGCCTCAGTATATGGATGGGTGGTATTCATGGTCCCGATCCTCAGGCCTCGTTTCCTGCCTCAGTATATGGATGGGTGGTATTTGTGGTCCCGATCCTCAGGCCTCGTTTCCTGCCTCAGTATATGGATGGGTGGTATTCATGGTCCCGATCCTCAGGCCTCGTTTCCTGCCTCAGTATATGGATGGGTGGTGTTCATGGTCCCGATCCTCAGGCCTCGTTTCCTGCCTCAGTATATGGATGGGTGGTATTTGTGGTCCCGATCCTCAGGCCTCATTTCCTGCCTCAGTATATGGATGGGTGGTGTTCATGGTCCCGATCCTCAGGCCTCGTTTCCTGCCTCAGTATATGGATGGGTGGTATTCATGGTCCCGATCCTCAGGCCTCGTTTCCTGCCTCAGTATATGGATGGGTGGTGTTCATGGTCCCGATCCTCAGGCCTCGTTTCCTGCCTCAGTATATGGATGGGTGGTATTTGTGGTCCCGATCCTCAGGCCTCATTTCCTGCCTCAGTATATGGATGGGTGGTGTTCATGGTCCCGATCCTCAGGCCTCGTTTCCTGCCTCAGTATATGGATGGGTGGTGTTCATGGTCCCGATCCTCAGGCCTCGTTTCCTGCCTCAGTATATGGATGGGTGGTATTCATGGTCCCGATCCTCAGGCCTCGTTTCCTGCCTCAGATCTAAGCTGGGGGCTTCCATTGGGGCTCTGCCAGATCTCCTCCATGCTTTCCTCCTGTATGGAGCTTCTTCATGGTCTTCTGGCGGTGGAACGAATGTATCTCGGATCGAATCTCTCTTCCTGCTGGAGAATTCGGAAAGCACATGCTGATCCTCTGTTACTTCATGGATTTGTAAACTAATCCCCGGCCCACAATGATGTAAAACATTCAATATTGTTATAAGTATGGTAGGCGCCATTCGGCCTGCACCGGGCTGTACGTGGGCCTGATGCCAGTATGTTTGCTGGCATAGGGCTGGGAAATCGAGCGTGTCCGTCCTGTGTGAACAAAGACAAGCCGAGGACAATAAGGCCACGGCGCTGACAGACGGGAAAGTGCTGGAACACAATCATTGAACTCCGAGCCACGGGCTCCTTCCCACCCCCCGCCATGGAAGAGTCGCTCCGCCTGGAATTCAGGAGACATTTCACAGGCAGCAGAGAAATGAGGGAATTAGGGATGTTTTGACATTCTGAGAAGGAAGAAAAAATGGAGTTTGTATTCCGAGTAATTGGGGAGAATTCTCCAGCCAATCCTCTGGGAATACAAATTGCAGAACGTGGAATATTAATGGAATTGCTGTCAGCTCTCCTCTCCTCTCCACTTAGCAGGTTGTTATATGAGGAGCCTTCCAAGGCCGAGGCTGGAGATGAGTGATGGTGGTCTCCACCCCCAATGGTCATCTCCACCCACAATGGTGCCTAAAACGTTCCTCTACCTGGCCAATCCACACTGCTTACCTGAAGGACGTCTCCGGAAAGATGAATATTTCCACCTTAGTCCGGAATCTGCCGATCGTTTAATGCTTAATCATTCAGAGGTCATAGTCTGGAAGCAATGTCTGGGAACTGTTGTGTTTTCACCAAAATACTTCCTAAGTTACCGGATAACAGAAAATCTTCATCCTACCCAAAAGTAAGCTAAACCCGAGAGCTGACCAAACTTTACTCACTTCTAGGAGCCCAGGAACTACGGATGAGTGACAGGACCTCTTCTATCTTCTACAGAATATTGGCCAATTTAGCCACAATGCAAATAAATATCATGTTCCTGTACCTAACTACCCTCCACCCCCGAGGGTCCCCTGTATACACTATACCTGAGAGACTATATCCCTCCACCCCCGAGGGTCCCCTGTATACACTATACCTGAGAGACTATATCCCTCCACCCCCGAGGGTCCCCTGTATACACTATACCTGAGAGACTATATCCCTCCACCCCCGAGGGTCCCCTGTATACACTATACCTGAGAGACTATATCCCTCCACCCCCGAGGGTCCCCTGTATACACTATACCTGAGAGACTATATATCCCTCCACCCCGAGGGTTCCCTGTATGCACTATACCTGAGAGACTATATATCCCTCCACCCCGAGGGTTCCCTGTATGCACTATACCTGAGAGACTATATCCCTCCACCCCCGAGGGTCCTCTGTATACACTATACCTGAGAGACTATATCCCTCCACCCCGAGGGTCCCCTGTATACACTATACCTGAGAGACTATATCCCTCCAACCCCGAGGGTCCCCTGTATACACTATACCTGAGAGACTATATCCCTCCACCCCCGAGGGTCCCCTGTATACACTATACCTGAGAGACTATATATCCCTCCACCCCGAGGGTTCCCTGTATGCACTATACCTGAGAGACTATATATCCCTCCACCCCGAGGGTTCCCTGTATGCACTATACCTGAGAGACTATATCCCTCCACCCCCGAGGGTCCACTGTATACACTATACCTGAGAGACTATATCCCTCCACCCCGAGGGTCCCCTGTATACACTATACCTGAGAGACTATATCCCTCCACCCCGAGGGTCCCCTGTATACACTATACCTGAGAGACTATATATCCCTCCACCCCCGAGGGTTCCCTGTATGCACTATACCTGAGAGACTATATATCCCTCCACCCCTGAGGGTTCCCTGTATGCACTATACCTGAGAGACTATATCCCTCCACCCCCGAGGGTTCCCTGTATGCACTATACCTGAGAGACTATATCCCTCCACCCCGAGGGTCCCCTGTATACACTATACCTGAGAGACTATATCCCTCCACCCCCGAGGGTCCCCTGTATACACTATACCTGAGAGACTATATCCCTCCACCCCGAAGGTCTCCTGTATACACTATACCTGAGAGATTGTATCCCTCCACCCCGAGGGTCCCCTGTATACACTATACCTGAGAGACTATATCCCTCCACCCCCGAGTGTCCCCTGTATTCACTATACCTGAGAGACTATATCCCTCCACCCCCGAGAGTCCCCTGTATACACTATACCTGAGAGACTATATCCCTCCACCCCCAAGTGTCCCCTGTATGCACTATACCTGAGAGATTGTATCCCTCCACCCCCGAGGTTCCCCTGTATACACTATACCTGAGAGACTATATCCCTCCACCCCGAGGGTCCCCTGTATGCACTATACCTGAGAGACTATATCCCTCCACCCCCAAGTGTCCCCTGTATGCACTATACCTGAGAGACTATATCCCTCCACCCCCGAGAGTCCCCTGTATACACTATACCTGAGAGACTATATCCCTCCACCCCCAAGTGTCCCCTGTATGCACTATACCTGAGAGATTGTATCCCTCCACCCCCGAGGTTCCCCTGTATACACTATACCTGAGAGACTATATCCCTCCACCCCCGAGGGTCCCCTGTATGCACTATACCTGAGAGACTATATCCCTCCACCCCCGAGGGTCCTCTGTATGCACTATACCTGAGAGATTGTATCCCTCCACCCCCGAGGGTCCCCTGTATACACTATACCTGAGAGACTATATCCCTCCACCCCGAAGGTCTCCTGTATACACTATACCTGAGAGACTATATCTCTCCACACCAAAGGTCTCCTGTATACACTATACCTGAGAGATTGTATCCCTCCACCCCGAGGGTGTCCTGTATACACTATACCTGAGAGACTATATCCCTCCACCCCCGAGGGTCCCCTGTATACACTATACCTGAGAGATTGTATCCCTCCACCCCAGAGGGTCCCCTGTATACACTATACCTGAGACATTGTATCCCTCCACCCCCGAGGGTCTCCTGTATACACTATACCTGAGACATTGTATCCCTCCACCCCCGAGGGTCCCCTGTATACACTATACCTGAGAGATTGTATCCCTCCACCCCCGAGGGTCTCCTGTATACACTATACCTGAGAGACTATATCCCTCCACCCCCAAGGGTCCCCTGTATGCACTATACCTGAGAGACTATATCCCTCCACCCCGAGGGTCCCCTGTATACACTATACCTGAGAGACTATATCCCTCCACCCCGAAGGTCTCCTGTATACACTATACCTGAGAGATTGTATCCCTCCACCCCGAAGGTCTCCTGTATACACTATACCTGAGAGATTGTATCCCTCCACCCCCGAAGGTCTCCTGTATACACTATACCAGAGAGATTGTATCCCTCCACCCCGAGGGTCCCCTGTATACACTATACCTGAGAGATTGTATCCCTCCACCCGAGGGTCTCCTGTATACACTATAAGTGAGAGATTGTATCCCTCCACCCCCGAGGGTCCCCTGTATACACTATACCTGAGAGATTGTATCCCTCCACCCCCCAGGGGTCCCCTGTATACACTATACCTGATAGATTGTATCCCTCCACCCCCAAGGGTCTCCTGTATACACTATACCTGATAGATTGTATCCCTCCACCCCCGAGGGTCCCCTGTATACACTATACCTGAGAGATTGTATCCCTCCACCCCGAGGGTCTCCTGTATACACTATACCTGAGAGACTATATCCCTCCACCCCCGAGGGTCGTCAAAAATATAAAAATATATAAAAGGTAATAGGATCAATATAAGAAACAGCAGGTAAAACCTGAACAAATTGTAAAATAAATGAATTGAAAAGTGCTGTGTGCTATGTAATATGCACTATACACCCAATGATTAGATACCAAATGTATATATAACATAGAAACACACAAATATTGACCAATGGTGAAGTGCCAGTGAATAAAAAATATAAGGGAGTGGAAACTCAGATGCACAGTAAGTATATAGTACTCATGTGAAAAAACATAGAGATTCGTAAAAAAAAAAAAAATATATATATATATATATATATATATAGCAAGTAATAAAGTGCTCATGTGCAGAGTGTCCCGCTGTGCTTCTAATCAATACGCAGGGTAGTCCATGCATCCTCCTCAATGATCCTGCTGATAGCTTGGAAGAACATTTTTGGTTCTGGGTGCCGCCACCAGTGGCTAAGGCCCAATTCTTCAGCCCCTGTTTAACAGGGGCTTGTAATTACAATTTTTGATGCAATGCTTTGCAGCAGGGCTCATTCCTGCACTCCAACTAGAGTATTTGGGAGAGGTTGCAGTGTTCTGGCACCAGTGCCTAAGGCCCAATTTTTCAGCCCCCGTTTAACAGGTGCGTGTAATTACAATTTTTATAGCAATTCTTTGCAGCAGGGCTCATTCCTGCGCTCCAACTATAGTATCTGGGAGAGGTTGCAGTGTTGTGGCACCAGCACAAGTGCCAAAGGCCCAATTTTTCTACCACTGTTCAACAATGGCATCTAATTACAATTCTTGATATAATAGTTCACAGCAGGGCACTCCAGCGCCCACCAAGAGTCACTTTGAGGGCTTACAGTGTTAACTTGTGGCAACACCAACACCTTGGGGCCAAATTTCTTCAGAGCATATAGGGGAGGCCCCTACTTTCAAATATCCAACTTACAAGCGTCTCCTACTTGCAAACGGAAGGAAACAACAGGAAAAAAGACGGACGGCCAAAAAAATTATACAGGGGTGATAACCCTTCCCTATGTTTTCCAAAAAGCTTAAAAATATATTTTTTGACTGGAGCTACACTTTAAAAATGTACCAGTTCAAAATTACAAACAGATTCTACTTAACACAACAAACCTACACAGTCCCTGTCTTGTTTGCACCACCTGTATACTGCTGTACTGAGTATATAGGGCCTGGGGGCCCCATGCCTTTCCTTTTTTTAATTTGGGTACGGGGTTCCCCTTAATATCCGTACATGACCCAAAGGGGCTGGTAATGGGCAGGAGGGGTACCCATGCCATTTTTCTCAATGATTTTCATCCATATTGCCAGGACAAGACATTGCATCAAAACTGCAAGCAGTTTTAAATGACTTTTTTTCCGTTAAATGTCATTTTGTGCAGGGACTGTTCTAAGCACAGGAAACACACGCCACTTCACAGGAATACTATAAACACCACCCAGGCACGATATTTAAAGGAATATTTTCACTTTTTTTTTCATTTTAATCGTCATTAAAATCAGTGCTCCCGAAAAAAGGTTTTGAACGTTTGAGTCCCATAGACTTTAATGGGGTTCTAAAGTTTGCACAAATTTTCGGTCGGTTCAAAGGTTCTGGTGCGAACCGAACTGGGGGGTGTTCGGCTCATCCCTATTCGCAAGTACGGGCAGGGCGACGTATGGCAAAAGCCGACATAGAATCGGCTTTTAGACTTCTTCCGGTACACCCGGTTGGTTTTAGGTTGCCATTGGTAGGAGGAGTTTTATGTAGACCGCTGCCTGCCTATGGGTTGCTCTATTTCCTGTGCTTTGTTTGAACAGTTTAGTTCATTCGTGGAATGGGTGGTTTGAGACATTGCAGGAGTGAATTCGATCACGACTTTCTGTGTGTGGACCCGGCCTCGTCGGGGGTTTGTTCAGTCCTGCTGATTACGCTGGAACACGTTGCCACTCGTTTCGGCATCCCGTTGGCCCCAGAGAAGACGGAAGGACTGACTACGGTGCTGAGCTTCTTGGGCATTGTTCTGGATTCGGACGCCATGGAGTGCAGACTACCAGAGGATAAGCTGTTGGCGCTACAGTCCGAGATTTGGGGGATAATGGGATTACGCAAGGTGCAACTTCGGACATTGCAGACGCTATTGGGTAAGTAGAATTTTGCGCGTCGCATCCTTCCGATGGGGAGAGTGTTCTGCAGACGGCTGTCGTCAAGCACGGCAGGCATTACGGCCCCCACTCATGTGCGACTGAGACGGGAGCATAGGGATGATTTAAGGATTTGGCACACGTTTTTGGACCATTTCAATGGAAGGGCTCTATGGATGTCAGGGCCAGTTAGTAATTTTTAATCTGGAGCTGTACACAGATGCGGCTGGATCGGCAGTTTTTGGGGCCTTCTTTCAAGGTAAGTGGTGTACGGGGCTCTGGCCGGATTCGTGGAAAGAGGCAGGTTTGTTGAAGAACATGTTGTTGCTGGAACCGTTTCCAGTAGTATTGGCAGTGAAGTTATGGGGGGGAGTCATTCAGGAACTTGAAGGTGTGTTTTCACAGGGATAATCTGGGGGTGGTGCAGGTCATCAGCAAAGTATTGGCTGCATCCCCACCGGTTATCCGGCTACTCAGAGACCTCGTTTTGCGTTGTCTACAGCTGAATGTTTTTATTTATGAGGTGCACCTCCCAGGAGTGGAAAACGTCATTGCTGACACTTTGTCTCGCTTTCAGTGGGACAAGTTCCGGGAGTTGGCACCGGAGGCGGAGCAACAAGGGGTTCCGTGTCCTGAAGGACTGTGGAGAGTTGCCTTGGAAGAGTATCCGGATGGATAAGGCAGTCATTGACCTTGGAGACATGGGTGGCTTATAATAGGGTATGGTGAGAATGGTTGTCCCTGTTGCAGGAGGTCATGAGTGATCGGGCGGAGCAGGACTTGAGATTGATGGTACTGTACTTTGTTTCGCGTAATTTGGAAGATGGGGTGTCAGTTTCGGGGTTGGAAAAGAAGTTGGCGGGGCTGGTCTTTTGGTTTAAATTTCAGGGTTCCCCAGACTTTACTAAAGATTTTTGGGTAAGGCAGGCAATGAAGGGATACCGGCGATCTATGCCCAGTAGGGACTCCTGGCGCCCCGTTTCTTTTGAGCTCTTGGGTAGGTTATTGGGGCAGTTGGTTCATACGTGTTCTTCCCAATATGAGATGGTGTTGTTTAAAGCGGCATTTTCTCTGGCGTTTTTTGGGGCTATTCAGATTAGTGAGCTGGGGGTTCCTGAGATGTTATGGCATAGGACCATTCCAGAAGTGCACAGATTTTCACGTTTGGACAGGCCCGCTGACATTCTTGTTTTGCATGTGGGGGCAATGACTTGGGACTAAGGTCCATGTTGGATATTGTGTGAGATTTAAAATTTGATTTGAAAATGATCAGACACTTGGAGCTGGAAGTCGATACATGGCGTTGCCTTCGTGGAGACGGGGCGCACCGCAATGCTGTGGGGATTGATATGTGGGCTCTAAGTTTGCAGGATGAGATACAGAGAGCGTTGAGGGTGTGGCAGCGCACATAAGGGTAAGGTTTTCCCCTTTTGTGCTGTGGCGGGTTGTTGGTCTTTGCGGGTGAAGGAAGAAACCTCGGATATGGAAGAGTTCGGGACCCATCGGTGGTATTGGGTCCTGTTGGTATTGGGTCCCGTTGGTGGTATTAGGTCCCGTTGGTGGTATTGGGTCCCGTTGGTGGTATTGGGACCCATCGGTGGTATTGGGTCCTGTTGGTGGTATTGGGTCCCATTGGTGGTATTGGGTCCCGTTGGTGGTATTGGGTCCCGTTGGTGGTATTGGGTCCTGTTGGTGGTATTGGGACCCATCGGTGGTATTGGGTCCCGTTGGTGGTATTGGGTCCCGTTGGTGGTATTGGGTCCCGTTGGTGGTATTGGGACCCATCGGTGGTATTGGGTCCCGTTGGTGGTATTGGGTCTTGTTGGTGGTATTGGGACCCATCGGTGGTATTGGGTCCCGTTGGTGGTATTGGGTCCCGTTGGTGGTATTGGGACCCATCGGTGGTATTGGGTCCTGTTGGTGGTATTGGGTCCCGTTGGTGGTATTCCAGCTAGCGGTGGTTTAGCTGGAATTTGGTTAATGGGTGCGGTCAGTGTTTTCTTGTCTCCCAGCCAGCATGTCAGCTGGAGGCCTATTTAAGTTTAAGGTACCGCAGTGCTGGATTGGATCATGTGACAAGCTTGAGGTTTTCCTGCAAAGACCAACACAAGTATGTAACTGATGGGCGGTGGTTTAGTTTAGCGGCTGTTTTATAAAGTTATGTAAATTTACTTGAGTGTTAAAAAAAATGGCTGCTACGGCCAATATTTACTCCAGCTTGGTGTGGTCTCCATTCATGGGTAAGGGCAAGGTAAAGAGGGGGGGATGGGTCTAGGAGAGATAGTTTATTATGTAGCATCTGTTATACAATGTCGGTTACTTAGTGGGGGAGGAGTTCTCTTATATACAGAAGACTGGTGAAGGTTTTGGTGGTGGGATGACAGAGTCTCTCCCAGCAGTATATATACGATGGTGTATACATAGGTACTGTTACCTTCCCATGTCAGCCTGGGTTGACTATAGTTATGACCAGGGCCGGGACAAGGGGTGGGCAGGAGGGGCGGCTGCCCCTGGCGCAATGGTTTATTGCAGGGTTGGGGGGGGGGGCACCCTGACCCTAACCCTTAGGGAAAGGGGGGCGCAGTTTGGCATCTTTGCCCTGGGCGCTGGGTGACCTTGTCCCATCACTGGTTATGACTGTCCTAGAAGAGTTGGGAGGGTGGGTGTCTCTGCAGTTCTTCCCATGAGCCCCTCTGCTGGCTGAATAGCTCAGAATGGACGAAGCTTTGAAAAGTTGGGGCGTCTCCCCAGCCTGTGGGGTCCTTCAGCATGTCCCAACCTGGAGTCATTGACCATTCATCTGGCGGGACATAGAATGGTTGGATACATACAGTATGTACTTACCTACAGAGGTCCTGTGTGATATGCTGAGCACCGAGGAAGGAAGGTGCTTCTGTGGGGTCACTTCTCGTAGCTCCTATGTTGGGCAGCGGGGTCCTCTCTGGGGATTTCTTCGGGGTTTGCATTATACAGGACGCCTGATGCAGAAACACCGCCGTTCTCTCCAGATTTCCTGCAGTGATTGGTGAGGCTGTCGGTCCGGGTGCAGTAGGCAGGACATATGGCTGGTGGAACCGTTGTGCTGTGTTGGCCATACAAACTTCAATTGTATTTTATCCAATCGATCTGTAAATAATTTCCCTTACAATCATTTTAGACTCAGTTTCCTAAAGATTTAATAAAGCTGAGGCGATCGGACAGTGTCGAGAATGGTGTATCGATCGGCAGCACTGAGATACTTTGCACATGAGGATGATTGTCTTTTGATTCATCTGATTATGAGATTACATGGTGGAAATAGAGATGCGATCGATGACTTGCCATCACATGTTATCAATTGTATAGCAAGGTCCCAGGCCTCCTTTGATCTAATGGGAACCCCCCAGAGCCAGGGACAGCCCGGGTAATACAACACACGTCCACCCAGACAGCCGTCCAGGTGGCACAGAACCCCCAATCACCTGACTCCACCCAAATATATAGGTGCTCCCAGAAGGCCAAGGGATCCAAGAAAACCCTGCCCATTGGCTGAGATACCCCATATACACAGAATCTGACCTTGCATTGCCCTTCTCATATGTAGTATGGGGTCCCCGACTAAACCCCAAGGGGTGCTACAATCGAAATCCACCTCCCTGTGTGTGTCATATCTATAGATCAATTATTCTGATTGGAAGAGATCGATACACCTTCTATAGAGTCCAGCATGTTCCCTGTAGGGGTCCCTGAATTGAGGGGCCCCTATAACTCTCCATGTATACACCTTCTATAGAGTCCAGCATGTTCCCTGTAGGGGTCCCTGAATTGAGGGGCCCCTATAACTCTCCATGTATACACCTTCTATAGAGTCCAGCACGTTCCCTGTAGGGGTCCCTGAATTGAGGGCCCCCTATAACGCTCCATGTATACACCTTCTATAGAGTCCAGCACATCCCCTGTAGGGGTCCCTGAATTGAGGGCCCCCTATAACGCTCCATGTATACACCTTCTATAGAGTCCAGCACATCCCCTGTAGGGGTCCCTGAATTGAGGGCCCCCTATAACGCTCCATGTATACACCTTCTATAGAGTCCAGCACATCCCCTGTAGGGGTCCCTGAATTGAGGGGCCCCTATAACGCTCCATGTATACACCTTCTATAGAGTCCAGCACGTTCCCTGTAGGGGTCCCTGAATTGAGGGCCCCCTATAACGCTCCATGTATACACCTTCTATAGAGTCCAGCACATCCCCTGTAGGGGTCCTTGAATTGAGGGGCCCCCTATAACGCTTCATGTATACACCTTCTATAGAGTCCAGCACATCCCCTGTAGGGGTCCTTGAATTGAGGGGCCCCCTATAACGCTTCATGTATACACCTTCTATAGAGTCCAGCACATCCCCTGTAGGGGTCCTTGAATTGTGGGGCCCCCTATAACGCTCCATGTATACACCTTCTATAGAGTCCAGCACGTTCCCTGTAGGGGTCCCTGAATTGAGGGGCCCCTATAACGCTCCATGTATACACCGTCTATAGAGTCCAGCACATCCCCTGTAGGGGTCCCTGAATTGAGGGGCCCCTATAACGCTCCATGTATACACCTTCTATAGAGTCCAGCACATCCCCTGTAGGGGTCCTTGAATTGAGGGGCCCCCTATAACGCTCCATGTATACACCGTCTATAGAGTCCAGCACATCCCCTGTAGGGGTCCTTGAATTGAGGGGCCCCTATAACGCTCCATGTATACACCTTCTATAGAGTCCAGCACATCCCCTGTAGGGGTCCCTGAATTGAGGGGCCCCTATAACGCTCCATGTATACACCTTCTATAGAGTCCAGCACATCCCCTGTAGGGGTCCTTGAATTGAGGGGCCCCTATAACGCTCCATGTATACACCTTCTATAGAGTCCAGCACATCCCCTGTAGGGGTCCTTGAATTGAGGGGCCCCCTATAACGCTTCATGTATACACCTTCTATAGAGTCCAGCACATCCCCTGTAGGGGTCCTTGAATTGAGGGGCCCCCTATAACGCTCCATGTATACACCTTCTATAGAGTCCAGCACGTTCCCTGTAGGGGTCCCTGAATTGAGGGGCCCCTATAACGCTCCATGTATACACCGTCTATAGAGTCCAGCACATCCCCTGTAGGGGTCCCTGAATTGAGGGGCCCCTATAACGCTCCATGTATACACCTTCTATAGAGTCCAGCACATCCCCTGTAGGGGTCCTTGAATTGAGGGGCCCCCTATAACGCTCCATGTATACACCGTCTATAGAGTCCAGCACATCCCCTGTAGGGGTCCTTGAATTGAGGGGCCCCTATAACGCTCCATGTATACACCTTCTATAGAGTCCAGCACATCCCCTGTAGGGGTCCCTGAATTGAGGGGCCCCCTATAACGCTTCATGTATACACCGTCTATAGAGGATTCCAGTATAATGAATGAACATTCAGATTTTAGCGCAGTCGCAGTGTTTTAGAAGGTGATTATTTTACTTGATGACAGGGTTTGCGGTTGCGGCAGAACACCTGCGTTTTTATGCATCACGTTTATGGCGGCCCAATCATTTCAATGGGCGGCTCTACATGCAAAAAAATGAGCAAAAAAACTGCGCAAACTTTAAAAAAAATGACACCACAACGCGGGGGGAGGGGGGGGGCGTTACATGCGCTTTGGCAAGTGGGAACACATTAGCAAGGTGTGTGGGGGGGCCGTGGCACCGGAGACACAAATGTGATCCCCACCAGAGGCACTGCCAACGTTCAGTCCATTCCCAACGTCTCTTCCTGCATCCAGCCATGTAATCAGCTGATTGGTTGCTGGGATTGCAGTGTGTACGGATCACCCGGATCAGGACCTTCCACCTCACACACTCCGATCTCTATCTGTGAAAACCTTTGCTGAATTCTCACTCTAATGCGGCGTACACACGGTCGGAATTTCCGATGGAAACAGTCCGATGGGAGCTTTTCATCGGATTTTCCCCCCGTGTGTACGCCCATCGGTCTTTTTCTGTCGGAATTTCCGACGGACTTTGGATTGAGAACCTGTTCTCAATTTTTCTGACGGAAAACCTTTCTATCGGATTTTCCGATCGTGTGTATGCAATTCCGACACGCAAAATTCCGACGCATGCTCGGAAACAATTTGACGCATGCTCGGAAGCATTAAACTTCCCTTTTATTTTATACACAGCGGTGTTACAGACCGTCGGAATTTGGTGTGATCGTGTGTAGGCAAGACAGTTTGAGTGAAATTCCGTCGGAATTCCGACGGGAAAACCATCAGAGCTTTTTCCGACGAGAATTCCGACCGTGTGTACGCGGCATAAGAGTTTGACTACTAAGGGTTATCATTGTGCCAGCCTCTGGTGGTGGCGGCCTCTGGTGGTGTCAGCCTCCGGGGGTGTCAGCCTCTGGTGGTGACAGTTTTCAGTGGTGTCAGCCTATGGTGGTCCTGGCCTCTGGTGGTATTGATGGTGTCAGCCTCTGGTGGTGTCAGTCTCTGGTGGTGTCAGCCTCTGGTAATATTGGCCTCTGGTGGTGTGAGCCTCTGGTGGTGCCAGCCTCTGGTGGTGTGAGCCTCTGGTGGTCCCGGATTCTGGTGGTGTCAGCCTCTGGTAATATCGGCCTCTGGTGGTACCAGTCTCCGGTGGTTGCCGCCTCTGGTGGTTCCAGCCTCTGGTGCACCCTAGTCTCTGGTGGTGTCAGCCTCTGGTGGTATTAGCCTCTGGTGGTGTCAGCCTCGGGTGCTCTTGGCCATTGGCGGTGCCAGCCTCTGGCTGTGCCAGCCTCTGATGGTGTCAACCTCTGGTGGTGCCAGCCTCTGGTGGTCCCGGCCTCTGGTGGTATCAGCCTCTGGTGGTGTCAGTCTTTGGTGGTGTCAGCCTCTGGTAATATCGGACTCTGGTGGTGCCAACCTCTGGTGGTGTCAGCCTCTGGTGGTATCAGCCTCTGGTGGTGTCAGTCTTTGGTGGTGTCAGCCTCTGGTAATATCGGCCTCTAATGGTGCCAGCCTCCGGGGGTGTCAGCCTCTGGTGGTCCTGGTATCTGGTGGTGCCAGCCTCTGGTGGGCCCGGATTCTAGTGGTGCCAATCTCTGGTGGTGCCAGCCTCTGGTGGTTCCAGCCTCTGGTGCACCCTAGTCTCTGGTGCTCCCAGCCACTGGTGGTGTAAGCCTCTGGTGGTATTAGCCTCTGGTGGTGTTGGCCATTGGTGGGGCCAGCCTCTGGTTGTGCAAGGCCTCTGGTGGTGTTGGCCTCTGGCAGCATCAGCCTCTGGTGGTATCGGCCTCTGGTAGTTCCGGCCTCTGGTGGTGTTGGCCTCTAGTGGCATCAGCCTCTGGTGGTGCCAGCCTCTATTGGTGTCAGCATCTATTGGTGCCAGCCTCTGGTGGTGTCAGTCTCTAGTGGTGCCAGCTTGTAGTGTAAGCCTCTGATGTTGCCAGCTTTCGGTGGTATCAGCCTCTGGTGGTCCCCGCCTCTGGTAGTGTCAGCCTCTGGTGGTCCTGGCCTCTGGTAGTGTCAGCCTCTGGTGGTCCTGGCCTCTGGTAGTGTCAGCCTCTGGTGGATTTGATATGATATCTCTAGGGAATATAATGGCGTCCCTCTAGAGTGTAGGCTGAAAACATCACTCAATTGCACTGACATAGTTACTGTACCGGATGGCCAGAAAGATCAACCAATGAGAATTCATGAATATGATCCCCAGAAGACCGGCCATTGTCCATAATGAGACATGGCTTCTTATCAATGGTCTGATTACTAAAAACTGGAGGGTGCCGGAAGGTGGCATCTGAGCTGCCAAGGTATACATGTATAATCTTCTACATGCCGGAGCGGGCAGATGTCAGACCTTCCAGGTCCTTCTATTACCATTATCCTTCATCAAACGATGGTTGAGTTCCTGTGCGGACTCTATGGGCTCTCTTCGTGTAATCCAGTCTGGGATATATGAGAAGTCTCCACATGTTATCCGGTGTCCCCAGAAGACCTTCTATCTGCCTGTGTTGGGTAAGAACCAAACATGTGTTTTCTGGGTGATTGAAGCTTTGCTTGTATGGAGAATGTAATATTTATTGGGGGATTAAGTTCTTCATTGGACGGTATCCTCTGGATGTGGGAGGCGATTGGGTTACTGCCGTACTGCTGCTTTTCACTGCACTGTGTACATTTAATCCCTTCTTCAAGCGTCTCATGCGCTCCACAACTTGCTGTACGTTGAAGTGACCCCAAACCACCAACATCTTTCATTTACTCCCTTTTCTTCTCGGAAATGTACCTTCCATAGCATTTGGACAGGCGCCAGTCTGATTGAAGAAGACCATCATCTTCCTGGAGGCCTCTCCACGTGCCGACTTCCGAAGAGAAATACTTCACAAAACACCCAATTCAATTGGTCACATGAAAGCTTTATTTCTCAACCTGCAGTCCACCTCAACTCCGACCAACCCCATACCTCACTCCACCCCAACTCCAACTATAACACCTCATTCTACCCCATCTCCGACCAACCACATACCTCACTCCCCCCCAACTCCAACTATAACATACCTCATTCTACCCCATCTCCGACCAACCACATAGCTCACTCCACCCCAACTCCAACTATACCATACCTCATTCTACCCCATCTCCGACCAACCACATAGCTCACTCCACCCCAACTCCAACTATAACATACCTCATTCTACCCCATCTCCAACCAACCACATACCTAACCTCCCTCCACCCCAACTCCAACTATAACATACCTCATTCTACCCCATCTCCGACCAACCACATAGCTCACTCCACCCCAACTCCAACTATAACATACCTCATTCTACCCCATCTCCGACCAACCACATAGCTCACTCCACCCCAACTCCAACTATAACATACCTCATTCTACCCCATCTCCAACCAACCACATACCTAACCTCCCTCCACCCCAACTCCAACTATAACATACCTCATTCTACCCCATCTCCGGCCAACCCCATACCTCACTCCACCCCAACTCCAACTATAACATACCTCATTCTACCCCATTTCCAACCAACCACATACCTAACCTCCCTCCACCCCAACTCCAACTATAACATACCTCATTCTACCCCATCTCCAACCAACCACATACCACAGTCCACCACAACTCTGACCATAACATACATCACTCCACCACAACTCTGACCATAACATACCTCATTTCGCCCCAACTCCGACCATAATATAACTCATTGCACCCCAACTCCGATGAACCACATATCTCAGTCTACCCAAACTCCAAACAACCACATACCTCCTTCCACCCCAACGCTGACCATAACATATCTCAGTCTACCTCAAATCCAACCATAACATACCTCAGTCTACTCCAGCTCCAAACAACCACATACCTCATTCCACCCCAACTCCGATCATAACATACCTCAGTCTACCACAAATCTCACCATAATATACCCCTCGGTCCACCCAACTCCAAACATAACATAACTCATTCCACCCTATCTCCAACCAACGACATAACTCACTCCACCACAACACCAACCATAACATACCTCAGTCCAACCCATCTACAGCCAACCACATACTGTACCTCAGTCCAGTCCACCCAAAGTCCAACCATAACGTACCTCATTCCACCCCATCTCCGACCAACCACATAACTCACTCCACCACAACACAAACTATAACATACCTTAGTCCACCCCAACTCCAACCATAACATACTTCATTCCACCACAACTCCAACCATAACATACCTCATTCCACCACAACTCCAACTATAACATACTTCATTCCACCACAGCTCCAACCATAACATACCTCATTCCACCACAACTCCAAGCATAACATACCTCAGTCTACCACAAATCTCACCATAATATATCTCAGTCCATCTTAACTGCAACATAACATACCTCAGTTCAACCCATCTCCGGCCAACCACATACTGAACCTCAGTCTACTCCAGCTCCAAACAATCACATATCTCTGTCCACCCAAACTTCAACCAACCACATACCTCACTCCATTCCAACTCCAAACAATCACATACCTCAGTCCATACCTCAGTCCACCCCATATCTGACCAACCTCATAACTCAATTCACTCCAACTCCAAACAACAACATACCTCTGTCTACCACAACCCTGACCATAACATACCTCACTCCACTCCAACTCCAAACAATCACATACCTCAGTCCACTGCTCAGTCCACTCCATCTCTGGTCAACCACAAACCTTAGTCCACCCCAACTCCAAACAACCACATATTTCAGTCCACTACAACTCCAGTCAATCACATACCTTAGTCCACTCTGACTCCTACCACCCCAGGGTTCCTTAGATTGTGCCACCAAAGACACACTGCTGTATAATTAGGGATTGTTGTACAGCATAATAGAATCTAATCTTATACATCTTATTTATTGCCATTGTAGTGTATAAGCAATGCTCATTATGTTAGGTGTACTCCTCTTTTTAGCACTCTTTCTCTTTAAAGTTGAACTCTGCTTTCGTCCTTATTTTTAACTTATGCCCCTTCTTTTCCTATAAAGGCATCCATTGCATTTTCTGGATACAGACCCAAAGTGCAGTCTGGATGGGCATCCATAGTATAATCTGGACAAGCAGTACAGCTAGTAAATTATTCATCATATTCTGGTCATCTTAGACATTAGCATGGTGAGTGTGACAGACCTAGCCGGGACAGAGGCTGTTGGAGGGGACTGAATGCGAGCCTATTACCTTGCGATTATGGGCCCTGGCTTTTGGGGGAACGGTGCTCTTTGAGCTGCATGCCTGGGGACCCCTGAGCCGGTGTTACTTGGATTCAGGTCCATGCTGGCCCCCCAATACACATAGAATCTGTATATGTATTTGGCATATTAGCAATACACTGAATGACACTGTTGGGACACAAGCTGTCAGATGCTAATGTCATGAACTCCAGCCAGCCTGTCTGTTGTGTAAATAAGTATAGTCTGGCTTGTAGGAGTGTTTCACCTATTGTTGTGTGTGCTAATTAACCCTGCAATTGAATGAAGGAGTCCAGTGTTGATTAAGATAATTAGCTCATGCTAATTAAGTTAGGTCTTAGTCATCTGGCTGTATAAATTTGTGTGACATGTCAAATAAAGATTACAATTAAAAATCCATCCCTGGGAATTACAGACCAGTTAGCCTAACATCAATAGTATGTAAACTCTTGGAGGGGATGATAAAAATTTTTAGTAATGAGAACGGTATCATTAGCAGTAATCAGCATGGATTCATGAAGAATCGTTCTTCCCAAACCAATCTACTAACCTTCTATGAGGAGGTGAGTTGCCATCTAGATAAAGGAAGGCCCGTAGACGTGGTGTATCTAGATAAAGGAAGGCCCGTAGACGTGGTGTATCTAGATCAGGGATCCTCAAACTACGGCCCTCCAGCTGTTGCAGAACTACACATCCCATGAGGCATTGTAAAGCTCTGACATTCACAGACATGACTAGGCATGATGGGAATTGTAGTTCCTGAACAACTGGAGGGCCGTAGTTTGAGGACCCCTGATCTAGATAAAGGAAGGCCCGTAGACGTGGTGTATCTAGATAAAGGAAGGCCCGTAGACGTGGTGTATCTAGATAAAAGAAGGCCCGTAGATGTGGTGTATCTAGATAAAGGAAGGCCCGTAGACGTGGTGTATCTAGATAAAGGAAGGCCCGTAGACGTGGTGTATCTGGATAAAGGAAGGCCCGTAGACGTGGTGTATCTAGATAAAGGAAGGCCCGTAGACGTGGTGTATCAGATAAAGAAAGGCCCGTAGACGTGGTGTATCTAGATAAAGGAAGGCCCGTAGACGTAGTGTATCTATATAAAGGAAGGCCCGTAGACGCGGTGTATCTATATAAAGGAAGGCCCGTAGACGTGGTGTATCTAGATAAAGAAAGGCCCGTAGACGTGGTGTATCTAGATAAAGGAAGGCCCGTAGACGTGGTGTATCTGGATTTTACAAAAGCATTTGACACAGTTCCCCATAAACGTTTACTGTACAAAGTAAGGTCCGTTGGCATGGACCATAGGGTGAGTACATGGATTGAAAACTGACTACAAGGGCGAGTTCAGAGGGTGGTGATAAATGGGGAGTATTTGGAATGGTCGAGGGTGGGGAGTACTCGGAATGGTCGGGGGTGGGGAGTACTCGGAATGGTCGGGGGCGGGGTAGTACTTGGAATGGTCGAGGGCGGGGAGTACTCGGAATGGTCGGGGGTGGGGTGTACTCGGAATGGTCGGGGGTGGGGTGTACTCGGAATGGTCAGGGGTGGGTAGTGGGGTCCCCCAGGGTTCTGTGTTGGGACCAATCCTATTTAATTTCTTCATAAATGACCTGGAGGATGGGGATGGGGGAAACAATCTCTGTACTTGCGGACGATACTAAGCTAAGCAGGGCAATAACTTCTACGCAGGATGTGGAAACCTTCCAAGAAGATCTGAACAAATGAATGGGGGGAGGGGCAACTACATGGCAAATGAGGTTCAATGTAGAGAAATGTAAAATAATGTATTTGGGTGGCAAAAATCTGAATGCAATCTATAGACTGGGGGGAGGGGGACCTCTGGGGGGATATAGGATGGAGAAGGACCTGGGGGTCCTAGTAGATGATGGGCTCAGCAATGCCAAGCTGCTGCTAACAAAGCAAACAGAATATTGGCATTAAAAAGGGGATCAACTCCAGAGATAAAAGGATAATTCTCCCGCTCTACAAGACTCTGGTCCGGCCGCACCTGGAGTATGCCGTCCAGTTCTGGGCACCAGTCCTCAGGAAGGATGTACTGGAAATGGAGCGACTACAAAGAAGGGCAACAAAGCTAATAAAGGGTCTGGAGGATATTAGTTATGAGGAAAGGTTGTGAGCACTGAACTTATTCTCTCTGGAGAAGAGACAATATGATCTCAATATATAAATACCGGACTGGTGACCCCACAATATATAAATACCGGACTGGTGACCCCACAATATATAAATACCGGACTGGTGACCCCACAATAGGGAGAAAACTTTTTTGCAAAAGGGAGTTTAACAAGACTCGTGGCCACTCTTTAAAATTAGAAGAAAAGAGGTTTAACCTTAAACTACGTAGAGGGTTCTTTACTGTAAGAGCGGCAAGGATGTGGAATTCCCTTCCACAGGCGGTGGTCTCAGCGGGGGGCATCGATAGTTTCAAGAAAAATTTAGATAAGCACCTGAACGGCCGCAACATACAGGGTATACAATGTAATACTGACATATAATCACACACAGAGGTTGGACTTTTTTCAACCTCACCTCCTATGTAACTTCCCAGCTGCAGATTAAGATCCAGGGGGAGAAGGGAGAGGAGGCGTTCGCCCTCCCTTCCCAACAGTTGGCCAGGGTGGAGGAAGCAATTTTTTAATCACACACATAGGTTGGACTTGATGGACTTGTGTGTTTTTTCAACCTCACCTACTATGTAACTATGAGTCGAGTAAAGGTTGATATTTAACACTTTCCCATGGGGGATACATAAATAGCAGCGCCGCACACATCCGATTGTGTTTTAGGCTACCCCTATAGGGGTTAACTATATGTACAGGCAGCTCCACGTGATATTTAAAACGGCAGCGCCGGGATTTTATTGAAAATTACTTGTCACCCACAACTGTTAGATCCACCGCCGTGCACATCCTTACTCTACATACACAAATGGCAATCCGATCTGGGTCTCCAAATAGATGATACCTACTGGTTCAACATTTGGGCTGCCACAAAATCGGCCTGACAGAATGTTGTAGCCTCTGAAGCGATATACAAATTATTGATGCGCTGGTCCCTTCCCAGATTGCCTTCCGTCCTCCTCTCCGGGCTTGTTTCCGGGGCTGCCCTGACAACGGCACGCACCTCTATATCTGGTGGAGCTGTCTATTAGCCCAATGATTTTGGGCTGACATTTTCTATATCCTTTCCACCCTTATTGGTAACACCTTAGCCCATAAACCCAGCCATGGCCCTACTCAATAAGAAACCTCCTGATGTAACCTATCTCCAATTCAAGCTACTCCTGCAAGTTACGACTGCTGCGAAGCCAACCATTGCGAAGGCCTAGAAAAGCCCCCACCTCACGGTCTTGGAAACAAAGAATAGAGTTACCAAAATAACCATCACGCCAAAAGAGAAGCAGTTCTCCTAGACCGGGTCAAAAAGTTTGAACTTCTTTGGAAACCCTGGGTCAACCATTACCTCCCCCCCCCCCCCCCTGACTTCAATAATGCTTTACTACTACCCTGAATAGGCTTATTTGTAACTTTGTTTACCCATAGAGACCAGATCCGTACCCCCTCCCCCCTCCTCCCGGTTACCTACCTCCTTGCCCATCACCTCTTCCACCTGAGCTACCTTCCCCCTCTTTCTCATCACTTCTTCCTTTCTCCTCCCTTCCTCTCTTTTTCCTTCACCTTTTAGCTCTTCTCTTTTGGATGTGAACCTCTCAGCTTCAGCCAATCTGCCCATCATGCTGAGGCCGGACATTCCCCTCCAACTGTAACCCCCCTTAGTTCAGGCCTACAAACGCTCCCAATGTTTGCCCTACACCTTAGGCCTCATTCACACGGCACCATCAGTCTAGCCACATTAAAAACCTATCAGTTCTTATCCGTTGCTTCATCCATCTTCAGTTCCATTAATCTCCATTTTCATCCGTCTTCCATTCGTTTAACATCCGTTAATTTACCCATTTACTTGAATTTTTGCATCCCTTTCGATACGTTTACAGCAGTTTCTGTGGCTTTAAAGACATTACCCACAAAGCATTGCACCTCCCATGCTGCATTGCAGTTTTCAGTGAGTGACTTGTCCTTGCTGTGTCAGACTTTGACTGACATTGTTTGTTCACATCAGTTAATATCCATTTTCACGGAATAGGAGGTTAACGGATGGCCAATAGGAATGCATTGTCGTCCGTTGACGGATGGAAGAAAAAGGATAGACGGTCCGTTCGTGTGAAAGGGGCCTTAACCTTTATCCAGTTCGAGGATTCTTGGACACTGGAGCCCTCGGTAACTAGCCTTTGTTTATAGGAATCATATTGGTTCTTGGATTCCACTTACTAATGATCTCCTAACCGCCCCCCAACTAGCCCACACCGCCATTGGGCCACAATGTAAAAGCGTCACATTTTAGAACTGCCTGAATTTGGTGGACTATTCGCTATCAGGACCACAAGTGTCGTAAATCTTTTTATAAATTCACTGCAATACGTTAACAAGAGGGTTTGATGGCAGAAAAGTGGCGCAGGAGCTTTATTGAATTGTGTGGCAGCAATAACCGTTCTGTGGGCATTATATGGAGGACCAGATACCTATCATAGGATTTCTTCCCATTATTCCTGCAGCAAATGGGAACATGTGTGAGCTCTCTATGTCACTGACTGCGTAGAGGACTCCATACACAGACTAGTGGGGGTCACAGCAAGTATCCCACAATAAAACCTGAAGAGAATGAGAAACCCGCCAAACACTCGGCCTAGATCGCTTTCCCCATAACTTCTGCGTGACCCAAAACTCCAGGTGCCTTTCCTTAAGCCCGAGTCAAAATATTCCAACATGAAGTGTATTTCTTAATGCCACATTTCCTCCATACTTATTACAGTCCTTGGAATGAATCCTGCTTAATGCCTTCCTCCTCAGGATCCATGCTGGATTTTATTTGTGGAGAATATTGGATTACTGCACATTTAGGAAAAGTTATATGACCCTAACAGAGGAATTAGGCTGGATGATCGGTACCACCAGGCCAGGTCTGAACTGCATTTCTTTTATTGTGAAACTGAATATTTTTTTCTTGTAATAACAGATGATGGGTACGATGGTAGAGCCATGAGGGATGTAGAGTTCCATGTGTTAGGGGGAGTCCTACGTGACCCCAATGTGGTAGAAGAGGTCTGAGTGATGGTGACAGACTTGTATGATGGGAGAACCATGAGGGATGTAGAGGTCCATGTATTGGGAGGTGTCTTATGTGACCTCAATGTGGTAGAGGAGGTCTGAGTGATGGTGACAGACTTGTATGATGGGAGAACGATGAGGGATGTAGAGGTCCATGTGTTAGGAGGAGTTCTATGTGACCCCAATGTGGTAGAGGTGGTCTGAGTGATGGTGACAGCCATGTACGATGGAAGAACCATGACGGATGTAGAGGTCCATGTATTGGGAGGTGTCTTATGTGACCCCAATGTGGTAGAAGAGGTCTGAATGATGGTGACAGACTTGTATGATGGGAGAACCATGAGGGATGTAGAGTTCCATGTATTGGGAGGTGTCTTATGTGACACCCATGTGGTAGAGGAGGTCTGAATGATGGTGACAGACTTGTATAATGGGAGAACCATGACGGATGTAGAGTTCCATGTATTGGGAGGTGTCTTATGTGACACCCATGTAGTAGAGGAGGTCTGAGTGATGGTGACAGACTTGTATGATGGGAGAACCATGAGGGATGTAGAGGTCTATGTATTGGAAGGTGTCTTATGTGACCCCCATGTGGTAGAGGAGGTCTGAGTGATGGTGACAGACTTGTATGATGGGAGAACCATGACGGATGTAGAGGTCCATGTATTGGGAGGTGTCTTATGTGACCCCCATGTGGTAGAGGAGGTCTGAGTGATGGTGACAGACTTGTATGATGGGAGAACCATGAGGGATGTAGAGGTCCATGTGTTAGGAGGAGTTCTATGTGACCCCAATGTGGTAGAGGAGGTCTGAGTGATGGTGACAGACTTGTATGATGGGAGAACCATGACGGATGTAGAGGTCCATGTATTGGGAGGTGTCTTATGTGACCCCCATGTGGTAGAGGAGGTCTGAGTGATGGTGACAGACTTGTATGATGGGAGAACCATGACGGATGTAGAGTTCCATGTATTGGGAGGTGTCTTATGTGACACCCATGTGGTAGAGGAGGTCTGAATGATGGTGACAGACTTGTATAATGGGAGAACCATGACGGATGTAGAGTTCCATGTATTGGGAGGGGTCTTATGT
This sequence comes from Lithobates sylvaticus, assembly GCA_028564925.1. Classification (NCBI taxonomy): domain Eukaryota; kingdom Metazoa; phylum Chordata; class Amphibia; order Anura; family Ranidae; genus Lithobates; species Lithobates sylvaticus. Next base: position 188,259,995 of record CM053034.1, read on the forward strand.
GACACCCATGTAGTAGAGGAGGTCTGAGTGATGGTGACAGACTTGTATGATGGGAGAACCATGAGGGATGTAGAGGTCCATGTATTGGGAGGTGTCTTATGTGACCCCCATGTGGTAGAGGAGGTCTGAGTGATGGTGACAGACTTGTATGATGGGAGAACCATGACGGATGTAGAGGTCCATTTATTGGGAGGTGTCTTATGTGACCCCAATGTGGTAGAGGAGGTCTGAGTGATGGTGACAGACTTGTATGATGGGAGAACCATGAGGGATGTAGAGGTCCATGTATTGGGAGGTGTCTTATGTGACCCCAATGTGGTAGAGGAGGTCTGAGTGATGGTGACAGACTTGTATGATGGGAGAACCATGAGGGATGTAGAGGTCCATGTATTGGGAGGTGTCTTATGTGACCCCCATGTGGTAGAGGAGGTCTGAGTGATGGTGACAGACTTGTATGATGGGAGAACCATGACGGATGTAGAGTTCCATGTATTGGGAGGTGTCTTATGTGACCCCAATGTGGTAGAGGAGGTCTGAGTGATGGTGACAGACTTGTATGATGGGAGAACCATGAGGGATGTAGAGTTCCATGTATTGGGAGGTGTCTTATGTGACCCCAATGTGGTAGAGGAGGTCTGAGTGATGGTGACAGACTTGTATGATGGGAGAACCATGAGGGATGTAGAGTTCCATGTATTGGGAGGTGTCTTATGTGACCCCAATGTGGTAGAAGAGGTCTGAGTGATGGTGACAGACTTGTATGATGGGAGAACCATGACGGATGTAGAGGTCCATGTATTGGGAGGTGTCTTATGTGACCCCCATGTGGTAGAGGAGGTCTGAGTGATGGTGACAGACTTGTACGATGGGAGAACCATGACGGATGTAGAGTTCCATGTATTGGGAGGTGTCTTATGTGACCCCCATGTGGTAGAGGAGGTCTGAGTGATGGTGACAGACTTGAATGATGGGAGAACCATGTGGGGTGTGAAGAGTTCCCTCCTTGGTTTGCAATGCTGGTCATTGCAGTGAGACATGGATAGATTACTTCCATGGCAAGTTTCCTGTAGAAGAATCCCAGACATTCTGGTGGTGAGTTGGAAGTGGGGAGATTGTCACATCACCCCATCATGTCGTTAATTCTCATCTATAGTAAAAGGTTCCAGACAGCCGCCTAGCCTCCGTGTTCTTGCCCCAGCATAGATTGTGCTTTTTTGTTTGGTGCACTGCGTGTTCCTCCACTCTGGGTCATCCACCCAGATCTAAACCCCTCGCATAGCATGGAGACACTTTGCTCCACTCCTCCAGTGGTTGGTTTTCGGTGTAGACCAGCCTTTCTATGTCCTCTGAGACTGAATTGTCTGATCCGGTTTCTGTGGTTGTAAAACTGGATGATCAACTCAGCTGAAGGCCTCAAGTTCATCCTTTCACAATTGTGCCTAATTATAGAGAAGATGATCATCGGGAAATGAATCTCATCTTCTGTAGACACAAATCTGCTCCTCGCTGATCTCTGAAAGGCTGATTCTGCTGTAATGGAGGAGAAGAATAAACCATTCGCAAGTTTCCAACCATCCAATCTACTGGACCATTGCAGAGAAGATCAATTCTGCAATTGTTCCAACCTTATATGAGGTTCCACAACCATTATACCTACCCCCAATAATACCTGGCAACACTATGTAACGGCTGTACATACACCGTGTACATTACCATGTAACTACAAGTGGTTCCCCAGAAATATACAGGCAGTTTCATGTTGCATTATTCCATGACTTACCCCCAATAATACCCAGCAATACCATGTAACTACAGCCCGAGGCAATGGGCAGCCCCCCAGCCTCACAGGGAAGATGATGAACTTCAGAGAGCTCCCAGTGCTGGACAACTGATCCGGACCAGCAATCCTCCTCCATGAGCCATGGATCTGATCCAGGGCACTCTGAGGGATTATCCAGATTTCCAAGCAGCTGCTGCAGACCGATATTTGGCATAATGAAATCAGATACAATTACAGCTTTACAATATGACAAGAAAGCCAACAAAAGGTGTCCTTAAGGAAGCGTGATGCAGCAATGGCATCTGAGATGGTCAGAGACTTAAATGTGCCTTTATACAATGATCCCTCAGATCGGCACAAAAATGCAGCAAAATGCTGGGCACGGCGCTCAGATGACTGAAGTCGCTGCATTTGTCATTGGCCTGGAATGTCCACCATTTGTGCATCATATTCCAAAGGATCTGCCCAGCAACTCTCTAGCCACTCGCTAGGGACACACACTGACCCCCTGGGGTGTTGGGGTACCGGTGGAGGATGGGCTCACAGATATGGATGACCTGAATTTCTAGAGTATGGGTGGAAGGATGGAAGATCTGATAGAGGTAGAGAATTGTGCTAATGATTTTCCCATGAGAGGGCGAGGGATAAAAATAGAGTATTAGACCACCTGTCGGAGCAGAATGAGCCTCGGCGTGGCCCCTCCGCAGTGACACACGCAGGACCCGCAGCCCATACAACATAAACAGTGGGGTCAGATTTCCGAGTGTTCATCTGCTGACGAAGGAGGAAATAATTCATGTCACACTTCCAGGACAATGAAGAAAATGCCGCCCATAGTATGATGTGGTGCCAGTGCAGGCAGAATAATCCAAGTGGCTTCCCCCATCCTAACCAAACACGGCTGTAGGCGCTCGCCACCGCGCTCACCACCTTCCACCAACCTAACCAAACACGGCTCTAGGCTCTCACCACCGCGCTCACCACCTTCCCCCATCCTAACCAAACACGGCTGTAGGCTCTCACCACCTTCCACCATCCTAACCAAACACGGCTGTAGGCGCTCACCACCTTCCACCATCCTAACCAAACACGGCTCTAGGCGCTCACCACCTTCCACCATCCTAACCAAACACAGCTCTAGGCGCTCACCACCTTCCACCATCCTAACCAAACACGGCTCTAGGAGCTCCCCACCGCGCTCACCACCTTCCACCATCCTAACCAAACACGGCAGGATGGTGGAAGGGGGGCAGTGTCATAAGAGGGGGCAGTGTGATAAGAGGGGGCAGTGTGATAAGAGGGGGGCAGTGTGATAAGAGGGGGCAGTGTGATAAGAGGGGGCAGTGTGATAAGAGGGGGCAGTGTGATAAGAGGGGGCAGTGTGATAAGAGGGGGCAGTGTGATAAGAGGGGGCAGTGTGACAGGTGGGGGATAATGTGATAAGAGAGGGGCACTGTAAAAGGAGAGGGGAGTGTAACAAGAAGGGGGCAGTGTGATGGGGGGGGGGGATTCTGCACGTCAGGAGGTGCGTCTGAGTATGTACGCACTTTTTTACAATCATACTGCAGCAAAACACTGCCCCCCCCCATCACACTGCCCCCTTCTTGTTACACTCCCCTCTCCTTTTATAGTGCCCATCTCTTATCACATTGTCCCCCACCTGTCACACTGCCCCCCTCTTATCACACTGCCCCCCTCTTTTGACACTGCCCCCCTCTTATCACACTTCCACCCTATTATGACACTGCCCCCACTCTGATCAAACTGCCCCACTCCTATCACACTGCCCCCTCTTATGACACTGCCCCCCTATTATCACACTGCAACCCTATTATCACACTGCCCCCTCTTATCACACTGCCCGCCCACCTGTCACACTGCCCCCCTCTTATGACACTGCCCCCCTATTATCACACTGCAACCCTATTATCACACTGCCCCCTCTTATCACACTGCCCGCCCACCTGTCACACTGCCCCCTCTTATGACATTGCCCCCCTATTATCACACTGCAACCCTATTATCACACTGCCCCCCTCTTATGACACTGCCCTAGGGTTGCCACCTGTTCAGGATTCACCCGGACAGTCCGGGTTTGGAATCCTGTGTCTGGGTTTCAGTCTGCCTGAAACCCGGACAGATTATTTAGACAGGACTGTGGCTCCCCCAGTGACTGAGATGGTCACACAAAAATCTGTTGCCAACCGGGGGCTGCGGGCCCGATGTCTGGGGTCAGGTTTGGCATCACTGGGGGGGCGATAATGTCAGCAAGAGCAGTTTGACCACATCAATAATATTACTGACATATAATCACACATCATACATGATATACAATGTAATACTGACATATAATCACACATCATACATGATATACAATGTAATACTGACATATAATCACACATCATACATGATATACAATGTAATACTGACATATAATCACACAACATACATGATTAGGGATGGGCCCGGTGTTCGAATCGAACATCGGGCGTTCACCCGCTCGGCGAGCCCAGAACTATTTGGGGCCGCTCGCATCAAATTCGTGTGATGCGAGCGGCCCCGCAATGCATTGCGCCAGTCGCAGTGCAATGCTGGCTGATGATTGGCCAAGCATGCACTGTGACCCCGCATGCTTGGCCAATCACAGCGCCGGCAGCGAGGAGAGCCATAATTGGCTACAGGCAGGATGCCTGTAGCCAATTATAGCTCAGGGGCTTTAGCACACGCCCCACGGTATAAGAGGCCGCTGCGGCGGCGGCCTCGCATATTGTATTTCAGTGTCAGCGTGTCAGTGTGCTGCTGACTGCTGAGAATATGTGCTTTATTTCTGGGGATTTGTGTGTGCGTGCTGTTAGTACAGCATTGCAGTATCACATCTGGGGGGTGTCTATAGGTTGCCTGTGAAGGGGCGCATGTTTCCTGTGCTTAGAACTGTCCCTGCAAAAAGTGTAATTTTTAGGGAAAAAAGCTATTTAAAATCACTTGCGGCTAATGAATTGTCGGCTCCGTAACACAGAGAACAGTCATTCATTGATAAAAAACAAAAAAAAAAAGCGTGGGGGTCCCCCAAATTCAATAACCAGGCCCTTCAGGTCTGGGATGGATATTAAGGGGGACCCCAGCCAAAAAAAAAAAAAAAAAAATGGCGTGGGGTCCCCCTCAAAATCCATACCAGACCCTTATCCGAGCACACAACCTGGCAGGCTGCAGGAAAAGAGGGGGGGACGAGATCGCCCCCCCTCCCGCCTGAACCGTACCAGGCCACATGCCCTCAACATTGGGAGGATGCTTTGGGGGTCTGAGACCTCCAAAGCACCTTGTCCCCATGTTGATGAGGACAAGGGCCTCTTCCCCACAACCCTGGCCGGTGGTTGTGGGGGTCTGCTGGGCGGGGGGCTTATCGGAATCTGGAAGCCCCCTTTAACAAGGGACCCCCAGATCCCGCCCCCCCCCGTGTGTGAAATGGTAAGGGGGTACAAATGTACCCCTACCATTTCACCAAAAAAGTGTCAAAAATGGTAAAAATGACAGGAGACGGTCTTTGACAATTCCTTTATTAAAATCTTCTTTCTTCTTTCTTCATCCTTCGGTTTCTTCATCTTCTCCTTCCTTCATCTTCTTCCATCTTCTTCTTCCTCCGGTCTTCTCGTCCGGCATCTTCTTCCATGGCGTCGGCGTCGGTGTCTCTTCTCGGGCCGCTCCTCGCAATGGGAGGCTCCCGCTGTGTGAGGCTTTGCTGCGTCTGACAGGTCTTTTATAACGGAGGGCACCTGGTGACCCCGCCCCCCTCTGACATCATGGGGAAAGCCATAGGGAATTCCCCCATGACGTCCCCGTGCGTCAGAGGGGGGCGGGGTCACCAGGTGCCCTCTGTTATAAAAGACCTGTCAGACGCAGCAAAGCCTCACACAGCGGGAGCCTACCATTGCGAGAAGCGGCCCGAGAAGAGATGCCGACGCTGACGCCATGGAAGAAGATGCTGGACGAGAAGGACGAGAAGACCAGAGCAAGAAGAAGCGTATCGGAGGAAGAAGAAAATGGAAGAAGATGGAAGAAGATGACGGAAGGAGAAGATGAAGAAACCGAAGGATGAAGAAAGAAGAAAGAAGATTTTAATAAAGGAATTGTCAAAGACCGTCTCCTGTCATTTTTACCATTTTTGACACTTTTTTGGTGAAATGGTAGGGGTACTTTTGTACCCCCTTACCATTTCACACACGGGGGGGGGCCGGGATCTGGGGGTCCCCTTGTAAATTCCAGATTCCGATAAGCCCCCCCCGCAGACCCCCACAACCACCGGGCACGGTTGTGGGGACGAGGCCCTTGTCCTCATCAACATGGGGACAAGGTGCTTTGGGGTCTCAGACCCCAAAGCATCCTCCCAATGTTGAGGGCATGTGGCCTGGTACGGTTCAGGCGGCCTGCCAGGTTGCGTGCTCGGATAAGGGTCTGGTATGGATTTTGAGGGGACCCCCACGCCATTTTTTTGGCTAGGGTTCCCCTTAAAATCCATCCCAGACCTCAAGGGTCTGGTATGGATTTTATGGGGGACCCCCACGCCATTTTTTTTGGCTGGGGTCCCCCTTAATATCCATCCCAGACCTGAAGGGCCTGGTTATTGAATATTTTTTTTATTTTTTATTTTTTATCAATGACTTTTTTTTTATCAATGACTTTCAATAAATGACTGTTCTCTGTGTTACGGGAGCCGTCAATTCACATTAGCCGTGAGTGATTTTAAATAACTTTTTTTCTTGTAAAAATGACACTTTGCTCTCGGACAGTTCTAAGCACAGGAAACATGCGCCCCTTCACAGGCATACTATACACACCCCCCCCAGGTACGAAATTTAAAGGAATATTACACTTTTATTGTTTCAATTTAAGCATTATAAAATCACTGCTCCTGAAAAAACGGCCGTTTTTTAAAAAAAAAATTTGCATTGATACATGTCCCCTGGGGCAGGACCCGGGTCCCCAAACACTTTTTATGACAATAACTTGCATATTAGCCTTTAAAATTAGCACTTTTGATTTCGAACGTTCGCATCCATTATAACTAATAGGGTTCTAAAGCTCGCACGGACTTTAGGTCCGTTCGCGGGTTCTGGTGCGAACCGAACGGGGGGTGTTCGGCCCATCCCTATACATGATATACAATGTAATACTGACATATAATCACACATCATACATGATATACAATGTAATACTGACATATAATCACACAACATACATGATATACAATGTAATACTGACATATAATCACACATCATACATGATATACAATGTAATACTGACATATAATCACACATCATACATGATATACAATGTAATACTGACATATAATCACACATCATACATGATATACAATGTAATACTGACATATAATCACACAACATACATGATATACAATGTAATACTGACATATAATCACACATCATACATGATATACAATGTAATACTGACATATAATCACACAACATACATGATATACAATGTAATACTGACATATAATCACACAACATACATGATATACAATGTAATACTGACATATAATCACACATAGGATGGACTTGTGTCTTTTTTCTACTATGTAATACAATGTAACATCCGCAGTTTGCATTACCACTCTCTTCGGGGCACCCAAAGATGCCCAGCTCTCCTATAGTGTATAAAGTGTGCCCTGTGCCGCTATAGTGTTGGGGGTTGGCTAGAAGAAAGGGTGGCAGCCCTGGTCATGCGGCACGCAGTGGACAGATCAGTGTCTGTTCTGACGCCACTTGTGTCATGTGATATGGAAGGAGGAATGTTCTCTTCACTGCCAGACTCGGAAAATCCCTCTTTAGCACAAACGATGCCAAACCCTTCCAGCATCTTCCAGATGGATCCAATGTATGGAATGTCACGCTCCTTCCATGCCACTCAGCCCAAGGCGGGGCGGGGGTGTTGTCCAGGGAGGGGTGGGGGTGTTGTCCAGGGAGGGGCGGGGGTATCATCCAGGGAGGGGTGGGGGTGTTGTCCAGGGAGGGGTGGGGGTATTGTCCAGGGAGGGGCGGGGGTGTCATCCAGGGAGGGGTGGGAGTGTTGTCCAGGGAGGGGCGGGGTGTCGTCCAGGGAGGGGTGGGGGTGTCGTCCAGGGAGTGGTGGGGGTGTCATCCAGGGAGGGGTGGGGGTGTTGTCCAGGGAGGGGTGGGGGTGTTGTCCAGGGCGGGGCGGGGGTGTCATCCAGGGAGGGGTGGGGGTGTTGTCCAGGGAGGGGCGGGGGTGTTGTCCAGGGAGGGGCGGGGGTGTCATCCAGGGAGGGGTGGGGGGTGTTGTCCAGGGAGGGGCGGGGGTGTTGTCCAGGGAGGGGCGGGGGTGTTGTCCAGGGAGGGGCGGGGGGTGTCATCCAGGGAGGGGTGGGGGTGTTGTCCAGGGAGGGGCGGGGGTGTCATCCAGGGAGGGGTGGGGGGTGTTGTCCAGGGAGGGGTGGGGGTGTTGTCCAGGGAGGGGTGGGGGTGTTGTCCAGGGAGGGGCGGGGGTGTCATCCAGGGAGGGGCGGGGGTTTCATCCAGGGAGGGGTGGGGGTGTTGTCCAGGGAGGGGCGGGGGTGTTGTCCAGGGAGGGGGGGGGGGGTGTCATCCAGGGAGGGGTGGGGGGTGTTGTCCAGGGAGGGGCGGGGGTGTTGTCCAGGGAGGGGTGGGGGTGTTGTCCAGGGAGGGGCGGGGGTGTCATCCAGGGAGGGGTGGGGGTTTCATCCAGGGAGGGGTGGGGGTGTTGTCCAGGGAGGGGTGGGGGTGTTGTCCAGGGAGGGGCGGGGGTGTTGTCCAGGGAGGGGCGGGGGTGTCATCCAGGGAGGGGTGGGGGGTGTTGTCCAGGGAGGGGCGGGGGTGTTGTCCAGGGAGGGGTGGGGGTGTTGTCCAGGGAGGGGCGGGGGTGTCATCCAGGGAGGGGTGGGGGGTGTTGTCCAGGGAGGGGCGGGGGTGTTGTCCAGGGAGGGGTGGGGGTGTTGTCCAGGGAGGGGTGGGGGTGTTGTCTAGGGAGGGGCGGGGGTGTCATCCAGGGAGGGGTGGGGGTTTCATCCAGGGAGGGGTGGGGGGTGTTGTCCAGGGAGGGGCGGGGGTGTCATCCAGGGAGGGGTGGGGGGTGTTGTCCAGGGAGGGGTGGGGTGTTGTCCAGGGAGGGGCGGGGGTGTTGTCCAGGGAGGGGCGGGGGTTTCATCCAGGGAGGGGTGGGGGTGTCACGTGCAGAGCTGACAGTGAGATGATCAATATTCATCCAATAATTCTGATGAGTGGATACAATGGAGGAAAAGTCCTGTCAAGGTTACTAACCTCTCTGTCAGTACAGGTATATACTGGTGTTCTTTCGGTACAGGTATATACAGGTGTTCTGTTGGTACAGGTATATACAGGTATTCTGCCGGTACAGGTATATACAGGTGTTCTGTTGATACAGGTATATACAGGTGTTCTGTTGATACAGGTATATACAGGTTTTCTGTCAGGACAGGTATATACAGGTGTTCTGTTGGTACAGGTATTCTGTCGGTACAGGTATATACAGGTGTTATGTCGGTACGGGTGGAAGCCATGTTCCTGTGATTGTAGGGCTCCTAGGGGGTGGGGGGGGGTGGAAGCCATATTCCTGCGATTGTATGGCCCATAGGGGGTGGAAGCCATGTTCTTGCGATTGTAGGGCTCCTAGGGGGTAGGGGGGGGGGGTGGAAGCCATATTCCTGCGATTGTATGGCCCATAGGGGGTGGAAGCCATGTTCTTGCGATTGTAGGGCTCCTAGGGGGTAGGGGGGAAGCCATGTTCCTGCGATTGTATGGCCCATAGGGGTGAAAGCCATGTTCCTGCGATTGTAGGGCTCCTAGTGGGTGGGGGGAAGCCATGTTCCTGTGATTGTAGGGCTCCTAGTGGGTGGGGGGAAGCCATGTTCCTGTGATTGTAGGGCCCATAGGGGGTGGGGGAAGCCATGTTCCTGTGATTGTAGGGCCCATAGGGGGGGGGGGGGGAAGCCATGTTCCTATGATTGTAGGGCCCATAGGGGGTGGGGGGAAGCCATGTTCCTGTGATTGTAGGGCTCCTGGGGGGTGGGGGGAAGCCATGTTCCTGTGATTGTAGGGCTCCTAGGGGGTGGGGGGAAGCCATGTTCCTGTGATTGTAGGGCTCCTGGGGGGTGGGGGGAAGCCATGTTCCTGTGATTGTAGGGGGGGGGGGAGGGGGGGGGGGGGGGGGGGGGGGGGGGGGGGGGGGGGGGGGGGGGGGGGGGGGGGGGGGGGGGGGGGGGGGGGGGGGGGGGGGGGTGGGGGGGGAGGGTGGGGGGGGGGGGGGGGGGGGGGGGGGGGGGGGGGGGGGGGGGGGGGGGGGGGGAGGGGGGGGGGGGGGGGGGGAAAAAAAAAAAGGAGCTCCTGGGGGGTGGGGGGAAGCCATGTTCCTGTGATTGTAGGGCTCCTAGGGGGTGGGGGGGAGGCCATGTTCCTGTGATTGTAGGGCTCCTAGGGGGTGGGGGGGAAAGCCATGTTCCTGTGATTGTAGGGCCCATAGGGGGTGGGGGGAAGCCATGTTCCTGTGATTGTAGGGCTCCTAGGGGGTGGGGGGAAGCCATGTTCCTGTGATTGTAGGGCTCCTGGGGGGTGGGGGGAAGCCATGTTCCTGTGATTGTAGGGCTCCTGGGGGGTGGGGGGAAGCCATGTTCCTGTGATTGTAGGGCTCCTAGGGGGTGGGGGGGAAGCCATGTTCCTGTGATTGTAGGGCCCATAGGGGGTGGGGGGGGGGGAGGCCATGTTCCTGTGATTGTAGGGCTCCTAGGGGGTGGGGGGGAAGCCATGTTCCTGTGATTGTAGGGCTCCTGGGGGGTGGGGGGTGGGGGAAGCCATGTTCCTGTGATTGTAGGGATCCTAGGGGGTGGGGGGAAGCCATGTTCCTGTGATTGTAGGGCTCCTGGGGGGTGGGGGGGGCATGGTTGCCGTGTTGTACTTTACACGTAGGTTGGAAGCCGAGGTCCAGGAAAGAAATCTGAGGCCTCTTTGTTGTCTGTTTATTTTTCCTTTCAGCAGTGAATTTTCTAGTTGGTTCTCCTGGGAATTGCCCCCCGATATGGATTAGGATGTTTCCTCTTCTCACCTCTCGGAGGGTGAAGGTCGTGTTCTCCAAGGAAAGCTTTTCAAAACAAGCAAAGAATTTCATTAAATCCTTCCAGCTAATTAAAAGCCCAACATTTCTGGAGAGTCTTCAATGGGGTAATCCCAGGAGAATGATATTCTGTTCTCATGGCCTCTCAGTCTAAACCCCCCGATAAGAGGAGAAGCCGAACTGCTTTCCTATACGCTGGAGGATCCATCTCCATCCTCTGCTGGAGGGTCCATCTCCATCCTCTGCTGGAGGGTCCATCTCCATCCTCTGCTGGAGGGTCCATCTCCATCCTCTGCTGCAGGGTCCATCTCCATCCTCTGCTGGAGGGTCCATCTCCATCCTCTGCTGGAACACCCATCTCCATCCTCTGCTGGAGGGTCCATCTCCATCCTCTGCTGGAGGGTCCATCTCCATCCTCTGCTGGAGGGTCCATCTCCATCCTCTGCTGCAGGGTCCATCTCCATCCTCTGCTGGAGGGTCCATCTCCATCCTCTGCTGGAACACCCATCTCCATCCTCTGCTGGAGGGTCCATCTCCATCCTCTGCTGGAGGGTCCATCTCCATCCTCTGCTGGAGGGTCCATCTCCATCCTCTGCTGGAGGGTCTATCTCCATCCTCTGCTGCAGGGTCCATCTCCATCCTCTGCTGGAGGGTCTATCTCCATCCTCTGCTGGAGGGTCCATCTCCATCCTCTGCTGGAACACCCATCTCCATCCTCTGCTGGAGGGTCCATCTCCATCCTCTGCTGGAGGGTCCATCTCCATCCTCTGCTGCAGGGTCCATCTCCATCCTCTGCTGCAGGGTCCATCTCCATCCTCTGCTGGAGGGTCCATCTCCATCCTCTGCTGGAGGGTCCATCTCCATCCTCTGCTGGAGAGTCCATCTCCATCCTCTGCTGGAACACCCATCTCCACCCTCTGCTGGAGGGTCCATCTCCATCCTCTGCTGGAGGGTCCATCTCCATCCTCTGCTGGAGGGTCCATCTCCATCCTCTGCTGCAGGGTCCATCTCCATCCTCTGCTGCAGGGTCCATCTCCATCCTCTGCTGGAGGGTCCATCTCCATCCTCTGCTGGAGGGTCCATCTCCATCCTCTGCTGGAACACCCATCTCCATCCTCTGCTGGAGGGTCCATCTCCATCCTCTGCTGGAGGGTCCATCTCCATCCTCTGCTGGAACACCCATCTCCATCCTCTGCTGGAGGGTCCATCTCCATCCTCTGCTGCAGGGTCCATCTCCATCCTCTGCTGCAGGGTCCATCTCCATCCTCTGCTGGAGGGTCCATCTCCATCCTCTGCTGGAGGGTCCATCTCCATCCTCTGCTGGAACACCCATCTCCATCCTCTGCTGGAGGGTCCATCTCCATCCTCTGCTGGAGGGTCCATCTCCATCCTCTGCTGGAACACCCATCTCCATCCTCTGCTGGAGGGTCCATCTCCATCCTCTGCTGGAGGGTCCATCTCCATCCTCTGCTGGAACATCCATCTCCATCCTCTGCTGGAGGGTCCATCTCCATCCTCTGCTGGAACATCCATCTCCATCCTCTGCTGGAACATCCATCTCCATCCTATGCTGGAACATCCATCTCCATCCTCTGCTGGAGGGTCCATCTCCATCCTCTGCTGGAACATCCATCTCCATCCTCTGCTGGAACACCCATCTCCATCCTCTGCTGGAACACCCATCTCCATCCTCTGCTGGAACACCCATCTCCATCCTCTGCTGGAACACCCATCTCCATCCTCTGCTGGAACATCCATCTCCATCCTCTGCTGGAACATCCATCTCCATCCTCTGCTGGAACATCCATCTCCATCCTCTGCTGGAGGGTCCATCTCCATCCTCTGCTGGAGGGTCCATCTCCATCCTCTGCTGGAGGGTCCATCTCCATCCTCTGCTGGAGGGTCCATCTCCATCCTCTGCTGGAACACCCATCTCCATCCTCTGCTGGAGGGTCCATCTCCATCCTCTGCTGCAGGGTCCATCTCCATCCTCTGCTGCAGGGTCCATCTCCATCCTCTGCTGGAGGGTCCATCTCCATCCTCTGCTGGAGGGTCCATCTCCATCCTCTGCTGGAACACCCATCTCCATCCTCTGCTGGAGGGTCCATCTCCATCCTCTGCTGGAGGGTCCATCTCCATCCTCTGCTGGAACACCCATCTCCATCCTCTGCTGGAGGGTCCATCTCCATCCTCTGCTGGAGGGTCCATCTCCATCCTCTGCTGGAACATCCATCTCCATCCTCTGCTGGAGGGTCCATCTCCATCCTCTGCTGGAACATCCATCTCCATCCTCTGCTGGAACATCCATCTCCATCCTATGCTGGAACATCCATCTCCATCCTCTGCTGGAGGGTCCATCTCCATCCTCTGCTGGAACATCCATCTCCATCCTCTGCTGGAACACCCATCTCCATCCTCTGCTGGAACACCCATCTCCATCCTCTGCTGGAACACCCATCTCCATCCTCTGCTGGAACACCCATCTCCATCCTCTGCTGGAACATCCATCTCCATCCTCTGCTGGAACATCCATCTCCATCCTCTGCTGGAACATCCATCTCCATCCTCTGCTGGAGGGTCCATCTCCATCCTCTGCTGGAGGGTCCATCTCCATCCTCTGCTGGAGGGTCCATCTCCATCCTCTGCTGGAGGGTCCATCTCCATCCTCTGCTGGAACATCCATCTGCATCCTCTGCTGGAGGGTCCATCTCCATCCTCTGCTGGAGGGTCCATCTCCATCCTCTGCTGGAGGGTCCATCTCCATCCTCTGCTGGAGGGTCCATCTCAATCCTCTGCTGGAGGGTCCATCACCATCCTCTGCTGGAACATCCATCTCCATCCTCTGCTGGAACATCCATCTCCATCCTCTGCTGGAACATCCATCTCCATCCTCTGCTGGAGGGTCCATCTCCATCCTCTGCTGGAGGGTCCATCTCCATCCTCTGCTGGAACGTCCATCTCCATCCTCTGCTGGAGGGTCCATCTCCATCCTCTGCTGGAGGGTCCATCTCCATCCTCTGCTGGAGGGTCCATCTCCATCCTCTGCTGGAACGTCCATCTCCATCCTCTGCTGGAGGGTCCATCTCCATCCTCTGCTGGAGGGTCCATCTCCATCCTCTGCTGGAGGGTCCATCTCCATCCCCTGCTGGAACACCCATCTCCATCCTCTGCTGGAGGGTCCATCTCCATCCTCTGCTGGAGGGTCCATCTCCATCCTCTGCTGGAACATCCATCTCCATCCTCTGCTGGAACATCCATCTCCATCCTCTGCTGGAGGGTCCATCTCCATCCTCTGCTGGAGGGTCCATCTCCATCCTCTGCTGGAACGTCCATCTCCATCCTCTGCTGGAACATCCATCTCCATCCTCTGCTGGAGGGTCCATCTCCATCCTCTGCTGGAACATCCATCTCCATCCTCTGCTGGAGGGTCCATCTCCATCCTCTGCTGGAGGGTCCATCTCCATCCTCTGCTGGAGGGTCCATCTCCATCCTCTGCTGGAGGGTCCATCTCTATCCTCTGCTGGAACATCCATCTCCACCCTCTGCTGGAACACCCATCTCTATCCTCTGCTGGAGGGTCCATCTCCATCCTCTGCTGGAACATCCATCTCCATCCTCTGCTGGAACATCCATCTCCATCCTCTGCTGGAGGGTCCATCTCCATCCTCTGCTGGAGGGTCCATCTCCATCCTCTGCTGGAACATCCATCTCCATCCTCTGCTGGAACACCCATCTCCATCCTCTGCTGGAGGGTCCATCTCCATCCTCTGCTGGAACACCCATCTCCATCCTCTGCTGGAACACCCATCTCCATCCTCTGCTGGAATATCCATCTCCATCCTCTGCTGGAACATCCATCTCCATCCTCTGCTGGAACACCCATCTCCATCCTCTGCTGGAACGTCCATCTCCATCCTCTGCTGGATCGTCCATCTCCATCCTCTGCTGGAGGGTCCATCTCCATCCTCTGCTGGAACGTCCATCTCCATCCTCTGCTGGAGGGTCCATCTCCATCCTCTGCTGGAGGGTCCATCTCCATCCTCTGCTGGAACGTCCATCTCCATCCTCTGCTGGAGGGTCCATCTCCATCCTCTGCTGGAGGGTCCATCTCCATCCTCTGCTGGAGGGTCCATCTCCATCCTCTGCTGGAGGGTCCATCTCCATCCCCTGCTGGAACACCCATCTCCATCCTCTGCTGGAACATCCATCTCCATCCTCTGCTGGAACATCCATCTCCATCCTCTGCTGGAACATCCATCTCCATCCTCTGCTGGAGGGTCCATCTCCATCCTCTGCTGGAGGGTCCATCTCCATCCTCTGCTGGAGGGTCCATCTCCATCCTCTGCTGGAGAGTCCATCTCCATCCTCTGCTGGAAGGTCCATCTCCATCCTCTGCTGGAACATCCATCTCCATCCTCTGCTGGAGGGTCCATCTCCATCCTCTGCTGGAGGGTCCATCTCCATCCTCTGTTGGAGGGTCCATCTCCATCCTCTGTTGGAGGGTCCGGAGACTGCCGGATGAAGAGCAGAGGATGGAGACCAGAAGGTCAAATCTCACCAGAGTTATATAGTCAGTCAGGGTGAAAAAAGACACAAGTCCATCTAGTTCTGCTTCCTCCATTGTTAATCCTTTTATCCAGACAGCGGGAATCCAGCAAGCGTGCCGATCCCCCCAGCAATGGAGTCCCGGGGTTCGCTATGACCCCTTCGTACCCAGCGCCATCTACACTTCAGTATTAGGACTGCAATCTTATGACAAGACTTCCTGTCTGCACCTTCTGTATGATAAGGAAAAGTACAGCCGACGTAGTGCGGCCACTCAGATTTGATGTTTTATGGGAGGTCCTCCTCCTCCTCTCCCCATGGGAGGTCCTCCTCCTCCTCTCCCCATAGGGGGTCCTCCTCCTCCTCTCCCCATAGGGGGTCCTCTTCCTCCTCTCCCCATAGGGGGTCCTCCTCCTCCTCTCCCCATAGGGGGTCCTCTTCCTCCTCTCCCCATGGGAGGTCCTCCTCCTCCTCTCCCCATGGGGGGTCCTACTCCTCCTCTCCCCATGGGAGGTCCTCCTCCTCCTCTCCCCATAGGGGGTCCTCCTCCTCCTCTCCCCATGGGGGGTCCTCCTCCTCCTCTCCCCATGGGAGGTCCTCCTCCTCCTCTCCCCATAGGGGGTCCTCCTCCTCCTCTCTCCATGGGGGGTCCTCTTCCTCCTCTCTCCATGGGGGGTCCTCTTCCTCCTCTCTCCATGGGGGGTACACCTCCTCCGTCTCTCTTCTCCCCATAGGGAAATCTCCTCCTCCTCTCCCCATGGGGGTTCCTCTTCCTCCTCTCCTCTCTCCATAGGGGGTCCGCCTCCTCCTCTCCTCTTCAGGGTCCTCCATCCTTCTCTACCAATCCCTCCACTGGCCTCCATTCAGTGTCCTCCACCCCTCTCTACCAATCCCTCCACTGGTCTCCATTCAGTGTCCTCCACCCCTCTCTACCAATCCCTCCACTGACCTCCATTCAGTGTCCTCCACCCCTCTCTACCAATCCCTCCACTGACCTCCATTCAGTGTCCTCCACCCCTCTCTACCAATCCCTCCACAGATCTCTATTCAGTGTCCTCCACCCCTCTCTACCAATCCCTCCACTGGCCTCCATTCAGTGTCCTCCACCCCTCTCTACCAATCCCTCCACCGACCTCCATTCAGTGTCCTCCACCCCTCTCTACCAATCCCTCCACTGGTCTCCATTCAGTGTCCTCCACCCCTCTCTACCAATCCCTCCACTGGTCTCCATTCAGTGTCCTCCACCCCTCTCTACCAATCCCTCCACTGGTCTCCATTCAGTGTCCTCCACCCCTCTCTACCAATCCCTCCACTGGTCTCCATTCAGTGTCCTCCACCCCTCTCTACCAATCCCTCCACTGGTCTCCATTCAGTGTCCTCCACCCCTCTCTGCCAATCCCTCCACTGATCTCCATTCAGAGTCCTCCACCCCTCTCTACCAATCCCTCCACTGATCTCCATTCAGTGTCCTCCACCCCTCTCTACCAATCCCTCCACTGATCTCCATTCAGTGTCCTCCACCCCTCTCTGCCAATCCCTCCACTGGTCTCCGTTCAGTGTCCTCCACCCCTCTCTACCAATCCCTCCACTGATCTCCGTTCAGTGTCCTCCACCCCTCTCTACCAATCCCTCCACTGGTCTCCATTCAGTGTCCTCCACCCCTCTCTACCAATCCCTCCACTGACCTCCATTCAGTGTCCTCCACCCCTCTCTACCAATCCCTCCACTGATCTCCATTCAGTGTCCTCCACCCCTCTCTACCAATCCCTCCACTGACCTCCATTCAGTGTCCTCCACCCCTCTCTGCCAATCCCTCCTCTGGTCTCCATTCAGTGTCCTCCACCCCTCTCTGCCAATCCCTCCACTGATCTCCATTCAGAGTCCTCCACCCCTCTCTACCAATCCCTCCACTGATCTCCATTCAGTGTCCTCCACCCCTCTCTACCAATCCCTCCACTGATCTCCATTCAGTGTCCTCCACCCCTCTCTGCCAATCCCTCCACTGGTCTCCGTTCAGTGTCCTCCACCCCTCTCTACCAATCCCTCCACTGATCTCCGTTCAGTGTCCTCCACCCCTCTCTACCAATCCCTCCACTGGTCTCCATTCAGTGTCCTCCACCCCTCTCTACCAATCCCTCCACTGACCTCCATTCAGTGTCCTCCACCCCTCTCTACCAATCCCTCCACTGATCTCCATTCAGTGTCCTCCACCCCTCTCTACCAATCCCTCCACTGACCTCCATTCAGTGTCCTCCACCCTCTCTCTGCCAATCCCTCCTCTGGTCTCCATTCAGTGTCCTCCACGCCTCTCTACCAATCCCTCCACTGGCCTCCATTCAGTGTCCTCCACCCCTCTCTACCAATCCCTCCACTGGTCTCCATTCAGTGTCCTCACCCCTCTCTACCAATCCTCCACTGATCTCCATTCAGTGTCCTCCACCCCTCTCTACCAATCCCTCCACTGACCTCCATTCAGTGTACTCCACCCCTCTCTGCCAATCCCTCCACTGGTCTCCATTCATTGTCCTCCACCCCTCTCTACCAATCCCTCCACTGACCTCCATTCAGTGTCCTCCACCCCTCTCTACCAATCCCTACACTGGTCTATGCTTGACAAACACTAATAACCACATCTCAAAATACCAACCAAACTGTTCTCTCAACTCCTCCCAAGACCTCCTTCTCTCTAACTTCCTCATCACCTCGCCCCATGTTTACCTCCAGGACTTCTCCAGAGCCTCTCTCATCCTTTGGAGGAATGTGGAGAATGGGGCGCTCTGGATTGAGGCTTTAACAAACAGTACATGACTGGCTGCACCACAGTAGGAGGAGGGAAGCATATTCTATAGGAAAACACTTTAATGACAAGAAAGGGTTAAAAACACTTATAAGATGGATGTGAACAACGGGCCAATCAATGGATCCATAAGGAGGGAGATGCATCCTGGGAGTAAAGAGCAAGGGGAAGTGCCAGCCGACCAGCGGTGGTATGCCCGCCGTCTCTGATCCAAGATGGAAAGCCGTCCTGTCAGGACCAACATGGACTCCAGGCAACCGGAAGTGACGTCGGAGTGGGTGGGACATGTTTCAAAGCCCCTCCCACCCACTACCTGTCACGAGAGCCACGTACCTGATGTGAGACCGAAGTAGTGGGAGGCCTCCCTTGCACCTCGAGTCCTCGAAGCCTCTGGAGATGGAGACTTGGGGGACACTGAGTGGCAGGGGTGCCAGGGGGGCAGAGCACTGGGCAAGCCTTAGTCCGACATCCGAGCCGAGGTCAAGTCCAGTTGGGCAACGAAGTACAAAAGGGTTAATCAGAAGAAGAAGAAAAAGACTGGTCGAGATCCAAGCCGGGGGCGGTTCCAATCTGGCAGCTGAGTACAAATCCGAGGTGAATGCCAAGCACCAATCAAGAGCAGCCTGACCACACAGGAACACGGGGGGCTGAAGACAAGCCACCAATTTGACAGTGTCTGGGCGGGGCTTATACAGGGAAGTTTGAGGTCACTTCCTGTGCGCCTCCTGGGCATTTCCCCACCTTTTTCCATCAAGTCTTCTGCGCAGGTGCGGGTTGGCGCAGATTTCTTCTTGTGGCAACACGCCATTGGTGCATGTGTAGTAAGCCCTGGACTCTTACACTCTCTGGAACTTCCTACCCTAATCTTGATTGAGGACACTGTCCCTGGACCAAGTCTGTCCCCGGTTCTGTCCCCGGATTGAGGACACTGTCCCCGGACCAAGTCTGTCCCCGGTTCTGTCCCCGGATTGAGGACACTGTCCCCGGACCAAGTCTGTCCCCGGTTCTGTCCCCGGATTGGATTTGAACAGGGGGTGGGGCAATTTCAAAGACAGTCAGTGCAGAATTAAAAGAAAAATCTGATTTAAAAATGAAAAATCTGCGGCTCCTCCTATCTTAGGGGGGGGGGAGGGGGTGTATTTCCATTATCTGTGCCCCTTTCTGATGAGGATGTGCTGGTCGGAGCGGAGAGAAGATTTCTTCAGTTTCGGGTGCATGTGCCCGTTCTGCCCGTTCTGCCCGTTCTGCCCGTTCTGCCCGTTCTGCTCGCATGTTCTTCTGCCTTGGCGCAAGTCCCGGCCAGCCGCCTTCCCATCTCCTTCAGTGATCTTCATCCGCTCCCCACCCAGTAGTAGCCGGGGCCCGGAGTGTGAGACTTGACCCCGGATTTCATGTAAAAAAAATGGTCACCTTATTCCAGAGCCCCTCCCACTCTGTGGAATTCCTTACCCCAATCTGTCCATAGCCCCTCCCACCCCCTGGAACTCGCTACCCCAATCTGTCCATAGCCCCTCCCACCCCCTGGAACTCGCTATTCCAATCTGTCCATAGCCCCTCCCACCCCCTGGAACTCGCTATTCCAATCTGTCCATAGCCCCTCCCACCCCCTGGAACTCGCTACTCCAATCTGTCCATAGCCCCTCCCACCCCCTGGAACTCGCTACTCCAATCTGTCCATAGCCCCTCCCACCCCCTGGAACTCGCTACCCCAATCTGTCCATAGCCCCTCCCACCCCCTGGAACTCGCTACTCCAATCTGTCCAGAGCCCCTCCCACTCTCTGGAACTTCCTACCCCAATCTGTCCAGAGCCTCTCCCAATCTCTGGAACTTCCTATCCCAATCTGTCTGACTCTTACTCTGTCCTTCCTTAGGTGATCTGTTCCTATCCCGTTTCTACCGTCTCCTTCAGCTCATCCCTCTCTTTTCTATCACTTGGCCCTCCTTTTAGATTGTAAGCTCTCAGGACCAGGGCCCTCCTTACCGTCTTATATTCATTTGTATCAGAACTGTCCCGTCTCTTTCTTTTCTGGCTGAATGATTAAAGCGGATAAAATCACAAAGCCCGACTTTGCTGCAATATTCACCTTCAATCCAGAGTTCTCCCCTGCATACAAAATGTCCCCAGTCTGATGGCCAGCATTATTCAACCCACTTCCTCTGAGCCCAGGTCGCCCTGCCCCCCCCCCCCCCCCCCCACTCTGCTCTCTCCTCCTATCAGCATGCGGCTGCTCCCGGGTCACAGGACTCATGCATTTGTTGGTGTCTTTTATATCTGCCTTATTGTGATGTCACAGCTCCTTCATCCAATGTCTGCACTGCAGTCCTACAGCCGGGGTCAGAGGTCACCGGGGTCAGAGGTCGCAGGGATATTGCCCCGCACCCATCACATCTCGGAGAGTCTGAGGCCTCAACGGCATCCCAGAGAAGGACAAGCTGTCACCATCCCCCGCCATCTGCGTCCCGTCATTCCTCCGCCGTTTTCATTTCAAAGGACTTGGAGAAAAACCGCCACCCCTCCCCCCCCTCCGAAATGTGACCCTCACCGCTGGCGCGTCAGAGGAACATTTCCACCCAAGGCACCAGCTCCGTGTAATGACACCTAATTACCCACTAGAGGGGCTTTTATGTCAGAGCCCCCCCAATCTGCCCCAACCCCCCCCCCCCCCAATCTGCCCATAAACAGCGACTTCTCTGGCGACTGAGAGCTTTATTCCCGACATTTCATATATACCCACCGCCCGCAGGGGCCGCTGGAAGATGACTGACCCCCCCCCCGACACCCCCTACCCCCACTGTAGGGGCCGCTGGAAGATGACTGACCCCCCACCCCCCACCCACCGACACCCCCCATGGGGGGGGGGAGGGGGCCGCTGGAAGATGACTGACCCCCCGACACCCCCCATAGGGGCCGCTGGAAGATGACTGACCCCCCATCCGACACCCCCTACCCCCACCGTAGGGGCCGCTGGAAGATGACTGACCCCCCGACCCCCGACCCCCCTACCCCCACCGTAGGGGCCGCTGGAAGATGACTGACCCCCCGACACCCCCTACCCCCACCGTAGGGGCCGCTGGAAGATGACTGACCCCCCGACACCCCCCATAGGGGCCGCTGGAAGATGACTGACCCCCCATCCAACACCCCCGCCGACACCCCCTACCCCCACCGTAGGGGCCGCTGGAAGATGACTGACCCCCCCCCCACCGCAGGGGCCGCTGGAAGATGACTGACCCCCCATCCGACACCCCCTACCCCCACCGTAGGGGCCGCTGGAAGATGACTGACCCCCCATCCGACACCCCCTACCCCCACCGCAGGGGCCACTGGAAGATGACTGACCCCCCCCCCGACACCCCCCATAGGGGCCGCTGGAAGATGACTGACCCCCGACAACCCCCTACCCCCCCCACCGCAGGGGCCGCTGGAAGATGACTGACCCCCCATCCGACACCCCCTACCCCCCTCCGAGAAGCTGACTGACCCCCCGACAGCCCCTACCCCCACCGTGGAAGATGACTGACCCCCCATCCGACACCCTACCCCCACCGTGGGGCCGCTGGAATGATGACTGACCCCCCGACACCCCCCACCCCCACCGTAGGGGCCGCTGGAAGATGGCTGACCCCCACACCCGCCACCCCCTACCCCACCGCAGGGGCCAGCTGGAAGATGACTGACCCCCATCGACACCCCCCTAACCCCACCGTAGGGGCCGCTGGAAGATGACTGACCCCCCATCCCGACACCCCCCAACTACCCCCACCCGACACCTGGGAAATGACTGACCGCCCGACTCCCCCCTACCCCCACCGCAGGGGCCGCTGGAAGAGATGACTGACCCCCCCCGACACCCCTACCCCCACCGCAGGGGTCGCTGGAAGATGACTGACACCCCCCACCCCCACCCCCCCACCCGACACCCCCTACCCCCACCGTAGGGGCCGCTGGAAGAATGGACTGACCCCCCACCCGACACCCCCTACCCCCACCGTTAGGGGCCGCTGGAAGACCCCCCACCGACACCCCCTACCCCCACCGTAGGGGCCGCTGACTGACCCCCCATCCGACACCCCTACCCCCCGCGAGCACCCCCTACCCCCCCCACCGGACACCCCCCTACCCGACACCCCCTACCCCCACCGTAGGGGCCACCGCTGACCCCCCACCCGACACCCCCCTGAGAGGAAGAGAGAAGTTAAGAAAAGAAAGAGAAGAGAGGAGAAAAGAGGAGGAGGGAAGAGAGGAGACACCCCCACCCCACCCTACCCCCACCGTAGGGTCCGCCACTGGAAGATGACTGACCCCCCCCCCGACCCCCCACCGCAGGGCCGCTGGCACCCCCTACCCCCACCGTAGGGGCCGCTGGAAGATGACCCCCCATGACCCCCCACCCCACCGCAGGGGCCACACCCCCCCCTACCCCCACCGTAGGGGCCGCTGGAAGATGACTGACCCCCCACCCGACCGACACCCCCTACCCCCCACCACCGTAGGGGCCGCTGGAAGATGGCTGACCCCCCGACCCCCCCCCATACCCCCACCGTAGGGGCCGCTGGAAGATGACTGACCCCCACCCGCACCACCTGGTAAGATGACTGATGACCCCCACCCTACACCCCCTACCCCTGACACCGTACCCCCACCGGGGCCGCTGGAAGATGACCCCCGACACCCCCACAACCCCCACCGTAGGGGCCGCGAGAAGATGCCTGACCCCCCCGAAACCCCCTGGAAGATGACTGATCCCCAACGGACACCCCCCCCCACCGTAGGGCCGCTGGAAGATGACTGATCCCCCCACCCGACACCCCCCCCCACCGTAGGGGCCGCTGGAACCCCCAGTATTCTGGAAGATGACTGACCCCCCACCCCCCACAGGGGCCGCTGGAAAATGACACCCCAGGAGGTTGCCCTCACCAAGACCCCACCTCTGTAGGATAGGGGGCCGCTGGAAGATGACTGACCCCCCCCCCCCTACCCCCACCGCAGGGGCCGCTGGAAGAGACTGACCCCCCACACCCCCACCCCCTACCCCACCGTAGGGGCCGCTGGAAGATGACTGACCCCCATCCGACACCCCTCTACCCCCACCGTAGGGGCCGCTGAGAAGATGACTGACCCCCCACCCGACACCCCCTACCCCCACCGTAGGGGCCGCTGGAAGATTACCCCCCGACACCCCCCTACCCCCACCGCAGGGGCCGCTGGAAGATGACTGACCCCCCGACACCCCCCTACCCCCACCGTAGGGGCCGCTGGAAGATGACTGACCCCCGACACCCCCTACCCCCACCGTAGGGGCCGCTAGAAGATGCCTGACCCCCCGAAACCCCCCGTAGGGGCCGCTGGAAGATGACTGATCCCCCGACACCCCCCGTAGGGGCCGCTGGAAGATGACTGATCCCCCGACACCCCCCGTAGGGGCCGCTGGAAGATGTCTGACCCCCAGTAGGGGCTTCTGGAAGATGACTGACCTCCCCACCCCCCACAGGGGCCGCTGGAAAATGACTGACCCCAGAGGTTGCCCTCAGCTTACAAGACCCCAACACTCTGTCCAGAATCTTCAGATAGCTATAAAGGGGCCCCAAGATGTTTTGCTGAAGAATGGCAACCAGCAAATGTGAATAGAATAAGCGAGGTGTCCCAGCAGAAGGCCTGATGTAGATAAGGGGGGGGGGGGGAGGAGGTGTTTGCATGCAGTGTCTCTGAATGTAATATTAGGTTGGGCTTCCCCCCGCTCACCAATCCTGGAGATACCAAGGCTCATGGAGATAGGATGTCCCAGAACAGGCTCAAGGATCCAGCGACGTCTGCGTGGGTGAGAGTGGCCCCGGATAGCCAATGACTAAGGATCTGTCTCCAGGGATGGGGCTCACAGAAAGCTCACAGGCTGTGGCACCCGTTCACCCTGACCGGGGGAGCCTCTCCCTCATGTAGGGGCCAAGATAGCAAGACCCTCCCCGGACACTTCTATTTATCTGCTCACCGCAATTCCTCTCTCTCTCCAGCCACCTGGAACTTGTAGTTTGCAGTAGCATTAGATCCATTTAAGTACCAGTTTTCCGGACTACATGTCCCACAATCCTCGGCTTTCAGTAATGGTCTCTCTCCTTCTGTCTGCAATCAGGAAATGATGTCATAATCTCCATGCTGGGCACTAGAGGGAACAAAGCCTAATGGACTCCGCATTCAGGAATGTCCCATGATGGCAAAAGCGATACAGCCAACACAAATACATGCCAACCCAAGAGGCACATTCTTACTGACCCCAACCCTGAAGAAGTCACATATGACAAAAGCGCACCTGTCATACACTGGGCCTAAACTTGAAGAAGTTGAATCTGAAAAGTAAGAAATGTCTCCTCCTCTGTGCCATAAAAACCCCAACATTATTCAGATGAACTTTGATGGTTTAGGGTCCCTTATATAAAACAGGCCTAACCCATTGTGGCATGGACTCCACTAGAGCTCTGAAGGTATGCCGGTGTATCTGGCACCGAGCCGTCACTAGCAGATCCTGTAAGACCTGTAAGTTGGGGGGAGGGGACTCCATGGATAAGACTTGTTTTTCTAGCACATCCCACAGATGCTCGATTGGATTAAAATCTGGAGAACACGGAGGCCAAGTCAACACCTCAAACTCATTGTTGTGTTCCTCAAGCCATTCTCAAACCATTTTTGTAGTGTGGCAGGGCGCATTATTAACATCCACATAAATGTCAGAAGCCAAGGTTTCCCAGAAGAACATTGCCCAAATCTTCCCACTGCCTCTGCCAGCTCGTCTTCTTCCCATACTGCATCCTGGTGCCATCTCTTCCCCAGGTAAGTGACGCACCCGGCCATCCACATGATCATTAGACCAGACCACCTTCTTCCATTGCTCAGTGGTCCAGTTCTAATGCTCACATGCCCATTGTAGGTGCTTTTGGCTGCGGACACGAGTCAGCATGGCCCCCCTGACCTGTCTACTGCTACACAGCCCCCCCATACACAGCAACCTGCGATGTTCTGCGTGTTCTGACACCTTTCTATCAGAACCAACAATACCGTCACCAGCAATGCGACCTCCAGTAGCTCTTCTATTGGATCAGACTACATGGACCCGTCTTCCCTCCCCACCTCCATCAATGAGCCTTCCCTCCCCCACCTCCATCAATGAGCCTTCTCTCCCCCACCTCCATCAATGAGCCTTCCCTCCCCCCCTCTCCTCCATCAATGAGCCTTCCTCCCCACCTCCATCAATGAGCCTTCCCTCCCCCACCTCCATCAATGAGCCTTCCCTCCCCACCTCCATCAATGAGCCTTCCCTCCCCCACCTCCATCAATGAGCCTTCCCTCCCCACCTCCATCAATGAGCCTTCCCTCCCCCCTCCCCACCTCCATCAATGAGCCTTCCCTCCCCACCTCCATCAATGAGCCTTCCCTCCCTACCCCTATCAATGAGCCTCCCCCCCACCTCCACCAATGAGCCTTCCCTCCCCCACCTCCATCAATGAGCATTCCCTCCCCACCTCCATCAATGAGTCTTCCCTCCCCACCTCCATCAATGAGCCTTCCCTCCCCACCTCCATCAATGAGCCTTCCCTCCCCACCTCCATCAATGAGCCTTCCCTCCCCCACCTCCATCAATGAGCCTTCCCTCCCCACCTCCATCAATGAGCCTTCCCTCCCCACCTCCATCAATGAGCCTTCCCTCCCCACCCCTATCAATGAGCCTCCCCCCCACCTCCATCAATGAGCCTTCCCTCCCCCACCTCCATCAATGAGCCTTCCCTCCCCCACCTCCATCAATGAGTCTTCCCTCCCCACCTCCATCAATGAGCCTTCCCTCCCCCCTCCATCAATGAGCCTTCCCTCCCCACCTCTATCAATGAGCATTCCCTCCCCACCTCCCCCCCTCCATCAATGAGCCTTCCCTCCCCACCTCCATCAATGAGCCTTCCCTCCCCCACCTCCATCAATGAGCCTTCCCTCCCCACCTCCATCAATGAGCCTTCCCTCCCCACCTCCATCAATGAGCCTTCCCTCCCCACCTCCATCAATGAGCCTTCCCTCCCCACCTCCAACAATGAGCCTTCCCTCCCCCACCTCCATCAATGAGCCTTCCCTCCCCACCTCCATCAATGAGCCTTCCCTCCCCACCTCTATCAATGAGCATTCCCTCCCCACCTCCATCAATGAGCCTTCCCTCCCCACCTCCATCAATGAGCCTTCCCTCCCCACCTCCATCAATGAGCCTTCCCTCCCCACCTCCATCAATGAGCCTTCCCTCCCCACCTCCATCAATGAGCCTTCCCTCCACCTCCATCAATGAGCCTTCCCTCCCCCACCTCCATCAATGAGCCTTCCCTCCCCCACCTCCATCAATGAGCCTTCCCTCCCCACCTCCATCAATG
Organism: Lithobates sylvaticus; assembly: GCA_028564925.1. Lineage (NCBI taxonomy): Eukaryota > Metazoa > Chordata > Amphibia > Anura > Ranidae > Lithobates > Lithobates sylvaticus. Next base: position 188,286,635 of record CM053034.1, read on the forward strand.
AGCATTCCCTCCCCCCCACCTCCATCAATGAGCCTTCCCTCCCCACCTCCATCAATGAGCCTTCCCTCCCCTCCTCCATCAATGAGCCTTCCCTCCCCACCTCCATCAATGAGCCTTCCCTCCCCACCTCCATCAATGAGCCTTCCCTCCCCACTTCCATCAATGAGCCTTCCCTCCCCACCTCCATCAATGAGCCTTCCCTCCCCACCTCCATCAATGAGCCTTCCCTCCCCCACCTCCATCAATGAACCTTCCCCCCCCTCCATCAATGAGCCTTCCCTCCCCCTCCATCAATGAGCCTTCCCTCCCCACCTCCATCAATGAGCCTTCCTTCCCTCCCCACCTCCATCAATGAGCCTTCCCTCCCCACCTCCATCAATGAGCCTTCCCTCCCCACCTCCATCAATGAGCCTTCCCTCCCCACCTCCATCAATGAGCCTTCCCTCCCCACCTCCATCAATGAGCCTTCCCTCCCCCACCTCCATCAATGAGCCTTCCCTCCACCTCCATCAATGAGCCTTCCCTCCCACCTCCATCAATGAGCCTTCCCTCCCCCCCTCCATCAATGAGCCTTCCCTCCCCACCTCCATCAATGAGCCTTCCCTCCCCACCTCCATCAATGAGCCTTCCCCCCCCTCCTCCATCAATGAGCCTTCCCTCCCCACCTCCATCAATGAGCCTTCCCTCCCCACCTCCATCAATGAGCCTTCCCTCCCCCCACCTCCATCAATGAGCCTTCCCTCCCCACCTCCATCAATGAGCTTCCCTCCCCACCTCCATCAATGAGCCTTCCCTCCCCACCTCCATCAATGAGCCTTCCCTCCCCACCTCCATCAATGAGCCTTCCCTCCCCACCTCCATCAATGAGCCTTCCCTCCCCACCTCCATCAATGAGCCTTCCCTCCCCACCTCCATCAATGAGCTTCCCTCCCCACCTCCATCAATGAGCCTTCCCTCCCCACCTCCATCAATGAGCCTTCCCTCCCCACCTCCATCAATGAGCCTTCCCCGCCCCACCTCCATCAATGAGCCTTCCCTCCTCCACCTCCATCAATGAGCCTTCCCTCTCCACCTCCATCAATGAGCCTTCCCTCCCCACCTCCATCAATGAGCCTTCCCTCCCCACCTCCATCAATGAGCCTTCCTCCCCCACCTCCATCAATGAGCCTTCCCTCCCCCACCTCCATCAATGAGCCTTCCCTCCCCACCTCCATCAATGAGCCTTCCCTCCCCTCCTCCATCAATGAGCCTTCCCTCCCCACCTCCATCAATGAGCCTTCCCTCCCCACCTCCATCAATGAGCTTTCCCTCCCCACTTCCATCAATGAGCCTTCCCTCCCCACCTCCATCAATGAGCCTTCCCTCCCCACCTCCATCAATGAGCCTTCCCTCCCCACCTCCATCAATGAGCCTTCCCCACCTCCATCAATGAGCCTCCCCACCTCCATCAATGAGCCTTCCCTCCCCACCTCCATCAATGAGCCTTCCCTCCCCACCTCCATCAATGAGCCTTCCCTCCCCACCTCCATCAATGAGCCTTCCCTCCCCACCTCCATCAATGAGCCTTCCTCCCCACCTCCATCAATGAGCCTTCCCTTCCTCCACCTCCATCAATGAGCCTTCCCTCCCCACCTCCATCAATGAGCCTTCCCTCCCCACCTCCATCAATGAGCCTTCCCCCCCACCTCCATCAATGAGCCTTCCCTCCCTACCCCCACCAATGATCCTTCCCTCCCCACCTCCATCAATGATCCTTCCCTCCCCACCTCCATCAATGAGCCTTCCCTCCCTCCACCTCCATCAATGAGCCTTCCCTCCCCACCTCCATCAATGAGCCTTCCCTCCCCACCTCCATCAATGAGCCTTCCCTCCCCACCTCCATCAATGAGCCTTCCCTCTCCCACCTCCATCAATGAGCCTTCCCTCCCCACCTCCATCAATGAGCCTTCCCTCCCCCTCCATCAATGAGCCTTCCCTCCCCACCTCCCATCAATGAGCCTTCCCTCCCCACCTCCATCAATGAGCCTTCCCTCCCCACCTCCATCAATGAGCCTTCCCTCCCCACCTCCATCAATGAGCCTTCCCTCCCCCTCCATCAATGAGCCTTCCCTCCCCACCTCCATCAATGAGCCTTCCCTCCCCACCTCCATCAATGAGCCTTCCCTCCCCACCTCCATCAATGAGCCTTCCCTCCCTACCTCCATCAATGAGCCTTCCCTCCTCCACCTCCATCAATGAGCCTTCCCTCCCCCAACCTCCATCAATGAGCCTTCCCTCCCCACCCTCCTCCATCAATGAGCCTTCCCTCCTCACCTCCATCAATGAGCCTTCCCTCCCCCACCCCCATCAATGAGCCTTCCCTCCCACCCCCATCAATGAGCCTTCCTCCCCACCTCCATCAATGAGCCTTCCCTCCCCACCTCCATCAATGAGCCTTCCCTCCCCACCTCCATCAATGAGCCTTCCCTCCCCACCCCCATCAATGAGCCTTCCCTCCCCACCTCCATCAATGAGCCTTCCCTCCCCCACCTCCATCAATGAGCCTTCCCTCCCCACCTCCATCAATGAGCCTTCCCTCCCCACCTCCATCAATGAGCCTTCCCTCCCCCCTCCATCAATGAGCCGTCCCTCCCCACCTCCATCAATGAGCCGTCCCTCCCCACCTCCAGCAATGAGCCGTGCCTCCCCACCCCCATCAATGAGCCTTCCCTCCCCACCTCCATCAATGAGCCTTCCCTCCCCACCTCCATCAATGAGCCTTCCCTCCCCCACCCCCATCAATGAGCCTTCCCTCCCCACCTCCATCAATGAGCCTTCCCTCCCCACCCCATCAATGAGCCTTCCCTCCCTCCACCTCCATCAATGAGCCTTCCCTCCCCACCTCCATTAATGAGCCTTCCCTCCCCACCTCCATCAATGAGCCTTCCCTCCTCACCTCCATCAATGATCCTTCCCTCCCCACCCCCATCAATGAGCCTTCCCTCCCCACCCCCATCAATGAGCCTTCCCTCCCCACCTCCATCAATGAGCCTTCCCTCCCCACCCCAATAAATGAGCCTTCCCTCCCCACCTCCATCAATGAGTCTTCCCTCCCCACCTCCCTCCCCACCCCCATCAATGAGCCTTTCCTCCCCCACCTCCATCAATGAGCCTTCCCTCCCCACCCCATCAATGAGCCTTCCCTCCCCACCTCCATCAATGAGCCTTCCCTCCCCACCTCCACCAATGAGCCTTCCCTCCGAACCTCCATCAATGAACCTTCCCTCCCCTCCTCCACCTCCCTCCCCACCTCAATCAATGAGCCTTCCCTCCCCACCTCCATCAATGAGCCTTCCCTCCCCACCTCCATCAATGAGCCTTCCCTCCCCCCCACCTCCATCAATGAGCCTTCCCTCCCCCACCTCCATCAATGAGCCTTCCCTCCCCACCTCCATCAATGAGCCTTCCCTCCTCACCTCCATCAATGAGCCTTCCCTCCCCCAGCGAGGGGGATGTTGCTGGCACTCCTTCCACCAGAAGTCTGTCTCCCAGAGCAACGGATTGCACCACAGAGGATCCCATCCAGTACAGAGGTATGAAGGTTTAAGAATTAAGTTGCGTGTACGGCGACGCCCACCCTGCTACTTGGGATTGTAGTGGGAAACGCTGGAGCCATGGATGTGGACAGAGCTTAGCATGTCCCTCCTAAATGCAGACTACAGAGAAGGTGTACATTGTCCTGGGAACTGTCACAGTGTACATGGTGTACATTCATCTCTAAGAGTAGAGGTCCGCCTTAAGGTCCAGTATTCCCCCGTGGCAGCCTCAGCCTTGTCCCGGGGCATTGATGCCAATGGCACACCCCCGTAGGGACTGCTGATAAACTGGGATCCTCCACTCCTGCACAGCCAGGCACACCGAATCTTCACAGGTACCCCAGAGTCAGAGAACAGACTTTGTTTTTGTTATTTATTAAGGGGTTAATAACTTGGATAGGGATGGGAGGTTATGAGATGCCACCTTGACTTGAACAAAACTTTCAGCAGTCTTCAGGGACATTTTCCTATATACAGCTGTATACAGCTATATACAGCTATATACAGCTATATACAGCCTCCTTCACTTTCCTCCAGCACACACGGCTCCCGCTGAATCACTTGAATAATCTGATAGGTTTGCAGTCAGATTATCAATGGCCCTTTACAGGCAGGAACTCCTCCATGTGTAGCACAGTGCAGTGAAACAGCTTGTACTTCTCCTCTGTGGCTACTGATCCCAGCACTACCTCCGCGGGCACTGCCAACCCACCTGGATGCAGATGCCCCTTTCACTAACCCTCCAGGCTAACACTCCACACCAGCCCACCTGACTGACTCTCAGAATATCTCTCAGGGAAGAATGAAGACTTAGGCACACTGCTGTCTCCAGGGAGACTGGCAGCGGCGGTCGCTCCATAAGGGATGCAGAGGCGCCGTCCCCTCCCCCCCCCATCCATGCGTCCAGCCTTGGAGGCATTTTTTATTTTTTATTTTCAACAGTTTTTATTGCACATAAAACAAGTATACAGATATTACAAACATGGAGTAACATTTAAAAACATGGTAAGGATGAGCCGAACACCCCCCCGTTCGGCTCGCACAGAACCCGCGAACGGACCTAATTAGTTCGAAATTAAAAGTGCTCATTTTTAAAGGCTAATATGACATAAAAAGTGTTTGGGGACCTGGGTCCTGCCCCCAGGGGACATGTATCAATGCAAATTTCTTTTTTAAAAACGGCCGTTTTTTCAGTGATTTTAATAATGCAACAATAAAAGTGTAATATTCCTTAAATTTCGTACCTGGGGGATGTCTATAGTATGCCTGTAAAGGGGCGGTTTCCCGTGTTTAGAACTGTCTCTGCGCAAAGTGTCATTTTTGAAAGTAACATCCCCCAAATTCAATAACCAGGCCCTTCAGGTCTGGGATGGATATTAAGGGGGATCCCAGCCAAAAAAAAAAAAAAAAATGGCGTAGGGTCCCCTCACAAAATCCATACCAGACCTTGAGGTCTGGTATGGATTTTAAGGGGGAACCCTAGCCAAAAAAAATGGCGTGGGGTCCCCCTCAAAATCCATACCAGACCCTTATCCGAGCACGCAAACCTGGCAGGCCAATCAGAATCATCTGACAGGTCTTTTAAAACGGAGGGCACTGGTGACCCCGCCCCCCTCTAACATCATGGGGAAAGCCATCATGGAATTCCCCATGACGTCCCTGTGCGTTCAGAGGGGGCGGGTGGTCACCAGGTGCCCTCCATTATAAAAGACCTGTCAGACGGAGCGGAGCCTCATGAAGACCAAAGCTTATTTTTGTTTTTTGGTGAAATGGTAGGGGTACTTTTGTACCCCTTACCATTTCACACAGGGGGGGGGCCGGGATCTGGGGGGTCCCCTTGTTAAAGGGGGCTTCCAGATTCCGATAAGCCCCCGCCCGCAGACCCCCACAACCACCGGCCAGGGTTGTGGGGAAGAGCAATCAACATGGGGACAAGGTGCTTTGGGGGGAGGGTCTTAGACCCCCAAAGCATCTCCCAATGAAGTCCCCCCCTCTTTTCCTGTATAAGGGTCTGGTATGGATTTTGAGGGGGACCCACGCATTTTTTTGGCTAGGGTTCCCTTAAAATCCATACCAGACCTCAAGGGTCTGGTATGAACGCCATTTTTTTTTTTTTTTTTTGGCTGGGATCCCCCTTAATATCCATCCCAGACCTGAAGGGCCTGGTTATTGAATTTGGGGGACCCTACGCTTTTTTTTTTTGTTTTTTATTAATGAATGACAGCTCTCTGTGTTACAGGAGCGCCGCGAGTGATTTAAATAGCAAAATACACTACATGCTGTACCTATAAATTGGAATACTGATATCCCCAGAAAAAAGAAAGAAACACATCATAACGTAAAATAATAAAGCATGGACATAAAACACTACTTGTAACATCTGGTGATGTATGGGATGCTCACCAAAAACAACAAAATAGATCTGTGTTATAAATGATAAATGTAGACAAATATTATTATCTCTAAAGCTCAAGAGTACAAAACTGCTATTATGGGAAGGAATTCTATATCTAGACACCTAAAATGGGATTAAACTTATGACAGAGATGGAGCTGTAAGGTATTTATGTGAATTGATATGAAGTCCTAACATAAGAGAGAGAATGGAAAAGACTGATAAGGTGAGAGATAATGGAGACTGGTGTGGACACACTTGGCATTTACACAATTGCTTGTATCACTATCGACAAGTCATAGAATGACCCGATACATAAGACAAGTCATAGAATGACCCGATACATAAGACAAGTCATAGAATGACCCGATACATAAGACAAGTCATAGAATGACCCGATACATAAGACAAGTCATAGAATGACCCGATACATAAGACAAGTCATAGAATGTCCCGATACATAAGACAAGTCATAGAATGACCCGATACATAAGACAAGTCATAGAATGACCCGATACATAAGACAAGTCATAGAATGACCCGATACATAAGACAAGTCATAGAATGACCCGATACATAAGACAAGTCATAGAATGACCCGATACATAAGACAAGTCATAGAATGACCCGATACATAAGACAAGTCATAGAATGACCCATTACATAAGACAAGTCATAGAATGACCCGATACATAAGACAAGTCATAGAATGACCCAATACATAAGACAAGTCATAGAATGACCCGATACATAAGACAAGTCATAGAATGACCCAATACATAAGACAAGTCATAGAATGACCCGATACATAAGACAAGTCATAGAATGACCCGATACATAAGACAAGTCATAGAATGACCCGATACATAAGACAAGTCATAGAATGACCCGATACATAAGACAAGTCATAGAATGACCCGATACATAAGACAAGTCATAGAATGACCCGATACATAAGACAAGTCATAGAATGACCCGATACATAAGACAAGTCATAGAATGACCCGATACATAAGACAAGTCATAGAATGACCCAATACATAAGACAAGTCATAGAATGACCCAATACATAAGACAAGTCATAGAATGACCCGATACATAAGACAAGTCATAGAATGACCCGATACATAAGACAAGTCATAGAATGACCCGATACATAAGACAAGTCATAGAATGACCCGATACATAAGACAAGTCATAGAAGGACCCGATACATAAGACAAGTCATAGAATGACCCGATACATAAGACAAGTTAACCTAATAGATATATCCTATCCTAAATGTTAATAATAGGAAAGGGGAACCTAAGGTGAGGGAAGATAAGGGAGGGGAGGACAGGTAACATGTAAGGCCGAGCCAAAGGACCAGGAGGGAAATGTGTAGACCAGCTACACATTAAGTATCGGGGGCGGGGAGCTGTGGGATAGAAGAGTATCATCCTGTAAAGCTTGAAATTCTTGGGTAGTGGTGAATTGTAGCCAGCAAGACCAAGTTTGGTTGAATTTAAATTGCGTTTCTTTGGCTTGATGTATGATCTCTTCCATTACAGCTGTTTTTTGAATACGAATAAACCAATCTTTGACCGTTGGTGGAAGAGTAGAGCGCCAGTTTCGGGGGGCATTTTTTATTTTTTAAGCATGTGATTAGAGCCTGAGGCTCTAATAGGCTTAAAAAAAGTGTAGGGCCTACCCACTTGTGTGACAATAGCGAATGATTATCCACTAATGTTGAGGAATTCTCCTCCCGGCCAATCAGGAAGCCCCAATTGCCCAGGGAGTCTTAGGCTACTTGTATTGGGCCGTTGCTCCTCCCAATGGGTCTCTGCTCCTCGCATTGGCCCGCTGCTCTCAATGAATCTCCACTCCTCGCAATGGTTCTCAGCTGCTCCCAATGAATCTCCGCTCCTCACAATGGGTCTCCGCTCCTCGCAATGGATCTCTGCTCCTCGCAATGGATCTCTGCTCCTCGCAATGGGTCTCTGCTCCTCGCAATGGATCTCTGCTCCTCGCAATGGGCCTCCACTTCTCCCAATGGGTCTCAGCTGCTCCCAATGAATCTCCGCTCCTCGCAATGGGTCTCCGCTCCTCGCAATGAATCTCCGCTCCTCACAATGGGTCTCTGCTCCTCGCAATGAATCTCCGCTCCTCACAATGGGTCTCCGCTCCTCGCAATGGATCTCTGCTCCTCGCAATGGGCCTCCACTTCTCCCAATGGGTCTCCGCTCCTCCCAATGGGTCTCAGCTGCTCCCAATGAATCTCCGCTCCTCACAATGGGTCTCTGCTCCTCGCAATGAATCTCCGCTCCTCACAATGGGTCTCCGCTCCTCGCAATGGATCTCTGCTCCTCGCAATGGGCCTCCACTTCTCCCAATGGGTCTCCGCTCCTCCCAATGGGTCTCAGCTGCTCCCAATGAATCTCCGCTCCTCACAATGGGTCTCTGCTCCTTGCAATGGGTCTCTGCTCCTCGCAATGGGTCTCTGCTCCTCGCAATGGGTCTCCGCTCCTCACTTTGGCCCGTTGCTCTTCACTAGGGATGAGCCGAACACCCCCCCGTTTGGCTCGCACCAGAACCCGCGAACGGACCTAAAGTCCGTGCGAGCTTTAGAACCCTATTAGTTATAATGGATGCGAACGTTCGAAATCAAAAGTGCTAATTTTAAAGGCTAATATGCATGTTATTGTCATAAAAAGTGTTTGGGGACCCGGGTCCTGCCCCAGGGGAGTGTTTGGGGACCCGGGTCCTGCCCCAGGGGACATGTATCAATGCAAAAAAGTTTTTTAAAAACTGCAGTTTTTTTCAGGAGCAGTGATTTTAATAATGCTTAAATTGAAACAACAAAAGTGTAATATTCCTTTAAATTTCGTACCTGGGGGGTGTCTATAGTATGCATGTAAAGGGGCGCATGTTTCCTGTGCTTAGAACTGTCCCTGCACAAAGTGTCATTTTTGCAGGAAAGAAAGCTATTTAAAATCACTCGCGGCTAATGAATTGTCGGCTCTCGTAACACAGAGAACAGTCATTCATTGAAAGTCATTGATAAAAAATAAAAAATTTAAAAAAAAAAAGCGTGGGGGTCCCCCCAAATTCAATAACCAGGCCCTTCAGGTCTGGGATGGATATTAAGGGGGACCCCAGCCAAAAAAAAAATAAAAATGGCTTAGGGTTCCCCCTCAAAATCCATACCAGACCCTTATCCGAGCACGCATCCTGGCAGGCCACAGGAAAAGGGGGGGGACGAGAGGGGCCCCCCCTCCCGCCTGAACCGTACCAGGCCACATGCCCTCAACATTGGGAGAATGCTTTGGGGGTCTGAGACCCCCAAAGCACCTTGTCCCCATGTTGATGAGGACAAGGGCCACTTCCCCACAACCCTGGCCGGTGGTTGTGGGGGTCTGCGGGCGGGGAGCTTATCGGAATCTGGAAGCCCCCTTTAACAAGGGGACCCCAGGTCCCGCCCCCCCCCCGTGTGAAATGGTAAGGGTTGTACCCCTACCATTTCACCAAAAAAGTGTCAAAAATTGTAAAAATGACAGGAGACGGTCTTTGACAATTCCTTTATTAAAATCTTCTTTCTTCATCCTTCGGTTTCTTCATCTTCTCCTTCCAGCATCTTCTTCCATCTTCTTCTTCCTCTGATCCGCTTCTTCTTGCGCTGGCCTTCTCGTCCTTCTCTTCCGGCATCTTCTTCCATGGCGTCGGCGTCTGTTCTTCTGTCGGGCCGCTCCTCGCAATGGGAGGCTCCCGCTGTGTGAGGCTTCGTTCCGTCTGACAGGTCTTTTATAACCTGGTGACCCCGCCCCCCTCTGACGTCATGGGAAAGCCATAGGGAATTCCCCATGACGTCCCCGTGCGTCAGAGGGGGCGGGGTCACCAGGAGCCCTTCATTATAAAAGACCTGTCAGACGCAGCGAAGCCTCACACAGCGGAGCCTCCCATTGCGAGGAGTGGCCCAAGAAGAGACACCGACGCCGATGCCATGGAAGAAGATGCCGGACGAGAAGGACGAGAAGACCAGCGCAAGAAGAAGCGGATCGGAGGAAGAAGATGATGGAAGAAGAAGATGGAAGAAGAAGATGAAGAAACCGAAGGATGAAGAAGGAAGACCAGAAGAAAGAAGATTTTAATAAAGGAATTGTCAAAGACCGTCTCCTGTCATTTTTACCATTTTTGACACTTTTTTGGTGAAATGGTAGGTACCCCCTTACCATTTCACACGGGGGGGGGGGGGCGGGATCTGGGGGTCCCCTTGTTAAAGGGGGCTTCCAGATTCCGATAAGCCCCCCGCCCGCAGACCCCCACAACCACCGGCCAGGGTTGTGGGGAAGAGGCCCTTGTCCTCATCAACATGGGGACAAGGTGCTTTGGGGGTCTCAGACCCCCAAAGCACCCTCCCAATGTTGAGGGCATGTGGCCTGGTGCGGTTCAGGCGGGAGGGGGGGCGCTCTCGTTCCCCCCCTTTATTAGCCGCGAGTGATTTTAAATAGCTTTTTTCCTGCAAAAATGACACTTTTTGCAGGGAAAGTTCTAAGCACAGGAAACATGCGCCCCTTCACAGGCAACCTATAGACACCCCCCAGATGTGATACTGCAATGCTGTACTAACAGCACACACACACAAATCCCCAGAAATACAGCACATAATGTCAGCAGTCAGCAGCACACTGACACTAAAAAACACAATATGCGAGGCCGCCGCCGCGTCGGCCTCTTATACCGTGGGGCGTGTACTAAAGCCCCTGAGCTATAATTGGCTACAGGCATCCTGCCTGTAGCCAATTATGGCTCTCCTCGCTGCCGGCGCTGTGATTGGCCAAGCACGAGGGGTCACAGTGCATGCTTGGCCAATCATCAGCCAGCATTGCACTGCGACTGGCGCAATGCATTGCGGGCCACTCGCATCACACGAATGTGATGTGAGCGGCCCAAATAGTTCTGGGCTCGCCGAACGGGCGAACGCCCAATGTTCGATTCGAACATGGGTTCGAATCAAACATGGGTTCGAATCGACCACTGGGCCCATCCCTACTCTTCACATTGGGTCTCTGCTCCTCGCATTGGGTCTCCGCTCCTCGCATTGGGTCTCCGCTCCTCGTATTGGGTCTCCGCTCCTCGTATTGGCCCGCTGCTCTTCACAATGGGTCTCCGCTCCTCGTATTGGCCCGCTGCTCTTCACAATGGGTCTCTGCTCCTCGCATTGGGTCTCCGCTCCTCGTATTGGCCCGCTGCTCTTCACAATGGGTCTCTGCTCCTCGCATTGGGTCTCCGCTCCTCGTATTGGCCCGCTGCTCTTCACAATTGGTCTCTGCTCCTCGCATTGGGTCTCCGCTCCTCGCATTGGGTCTCCGCTCCTCGCATTGGGTCTTCGCTCCTCGCATTGGGTCTCCGCTCCTCGCATTGGGTCTCCGCTCCTCGCATTGGGTCTCCGCTCTTCGCATTGGGTCTCCGCTCCTCGCATTGGCCCGCTGCTCTTTACAATGGGTCTCCGCTCCTCGTATTGGCCCGCTGCTCTTCACAATAGGTCTCTGCTCCTCACAATTGGTCTCTGCTCCTCGCATTGGGTCTCCGCTCCTCGCATTGGGTCTCCGCTCTTCGCATTGGGTCTCCGCTCCTCGTATTGGGTCTCCGCACCTCGCATTGGCCCGCTGCTCTTCACAATAGGTCTCCGCTCCTCACAATTGGTCTCTGCTCCTCGCATTGGGTCTCCGCTCCTCGCATTGGCCCGCTGCTCTTCACAATGGGTCTCCGCTCCTTTGAAGAGCACTAGCCCTATGAATCCAGAAAATGGAGTCGGTTGTCATGGTGATGATGTCATGATTTCATATCAATTCATCTCTGTTTGTATTCCTGATAAATATTGCTGGGAATGGCGCTCCCGGGGTTGTTGTTTTAGCGGATTTGACTTCTTACAATTAAAGCCATTTGCAAATATGATCCGTCTTCAGCCCGATCTGCTCATTACCAGTCAGAGATTGGCCCCCTTATTGGGAAGGGGCCGTGTCTGTAGGAAAAGAGACTTTCAGTAATTAGATTATACAAAGTGTAGATTGATGATCGGACGGGTCACACTGCTCTCCAATGACATCGTCTCCGATATGCAGGATGATGATTGCAGTTCACACGGACATTCCTTTCATCTCCACCGCGGTTCAATCACTACAGAGAAGATCTTCAATAATCTGCGGGCTGGAGGCCAACGTGATATCACCATAGAGGAGGATAAGGAGGAGATTAGGGGGGATATGGAGGATAATTGGCGGGGAATCGTTCCATTACACGGTCTGTGTCTTCCCAAGACCTCTCACCCTGAACTCTTCCTGGATGAGCAATGCTGGAAACCATTAGAACGTTCTACGGTCGGTGAAAAGGGAAGATCGCTCGATGGAAAGGTCTTCATTGCTGGGCCCTGGCACTATGGAAATGGATATAGAGATGACACAAGACTCTCAAAGTTCCAGCTGGAGAAGCTCCGGCAGGTCTATTGTCAGCAGATAAAGATTTTTTACACTTTCTCTGGGTTTTGTAATCCGGGGCCTGGAGGCTTCAAAGAGATTTGGGTGGGAAGAAGTCTCTAATATCAGAGGCCGGAAGGTTGTGTGAGTATTCAGGTGTGTGCGCTCGTTATAAGCCGCAGAGCCCTTGTTGGAAGATTGAGGTCCGGAGAGGTGAGCCGCTTGGGAGACTCCATGGGAGAGAATCCCTACCTGCAGTAAGGATCAGCTCAGGCGTGTTTGCAACCCACAAAGCCCGCCAGGAAGTCGGCACTGCACAGCGCTAATCACAGGCAGTGAGACTTTTCCTGATCCGCGGCTGCAGAGATCTCGTGTCTGTGATCACCGAACACACCTGAGCTCATCCTTAACCTGCAGGACTGGGAGAGAGGAAGCAACGAGCAAGTCCATGGGGGAGGGGATCTGTGAGTCTCTGGAGGAGTGAGCGAGCCCCGGGGAGCTGGGAGAACCCTATCTAGGGGCCAGGAGTGGCCCTTGCAGTAAGGTGCTGAGGGAGCAGGGTGAAGCAACCTGACAAAAGAACTGGTGCTGCTCAAGAGAGCCAGGCAGCTTAGCATTTTCTGTTTTGCTGTGTGAAGCTGACACCCGTATGTGGACTGCCGCAGTGTTGTGACTTCAGACTGGCAGGACTCATTAAAACGTATCTATCACACTGAGCTAAGCACCCCCCATATATACAGTATATATACACTATATACACTATATATACACTATATACACTATATACACTATACACACTATATACACTATACACTATATACACTATATACATTATATACACTATATACACTATATACATTATATACACTATATACACTATATACATTATATACACTATATACACTATATACACTATACACTATATACACTATATACACTATACACACTATATACACTATATACACTATACACTATATACATTATATACACTATATACACTATACACTATATACATTATATTATTATTATTATTATTATACAGGATTTATATAGCACCAACAATTATATACACTATATACACTATACTACACTATATACATTATATACACTATATACACTATACACTATATACATTATATATACATTATATACACTATATACACTATACACACTATATACACTATATACACTATATACACTATATACATTATATACACTATATACACTATACACTATATACATTATATACACTATATACACTATACACTATATACACTATATACACTATACACACTATATACACTATATACACTATACACTATATACATTATATACACTATATACACTATATACACTATATACACTATACACTATATACACTATATACACTATACACTATATACATTATATATACATTATATACACTATATACACTATACACACTATATACACTATATACACTATATACACTATATACATTATATACACTATATACACTATACACTATATACATTATATACACTATATACACTATACACTATATACACTATATACACTATACACACTATATACACTATATACACTATACACTATATACATTATATACACTATATACACTATATACACTATACACTATATACACTATATACACTATACACTATATACATTATATACACTATATACACTATACACTATATACATTATATTATTATTATTATACAGGATTTATATAGCACCAACAATTATATACACTATACACTATATACACTATATACATTATATACACTATATACACTATACACTATATACATTATATATACATTATATACACTATATACACTATACACACTATATACACTATATACACTATATACACTATATACACTATACACTATATACACTATACACTATATACATTATATACACTATATACACTATACACTATATACACTATATACACTATACACACTATATACACTATATACACTATATACATTATATACACTATATACACTATATACATTATATACACTATATACATTATATTATTATTATTATTATACAGGATTTATATAGCACCAACAATTATATACACTATATACATTATATATACATTATATACACACTATACACACTATATACAGGATATACACTATATACAGATAAAGTCATATACATTGATATGGTTTATTTTTTTAATCTAAGTTAAAAAATGCAGATTAGTCGCATGGATGGTGAAGTAAGTACACCCCTACATTTCACATCCATGAGTGTGTTTCTGATTAGGTGCCAATAATTAGATCCTCCTTGGGGAGTGTACGGATACGGATCTTCCTTGGGGAGTGTACGGATACGGATCCTCCTTGGGGAGTGTACGGGTACGGATCCTCCTTGGGGAGTGTACGGGTACGGATCTTCCTTGGGGAGTGTACGGATACGGATCTTCCTTGGGGAGTGTACGGGTACGGATCCTCCTTGGGGAGTGTACGGATACGGATCCTCCTTGGGGAGTGTACGGGTACGGATCCTCCTTGGGGTGTGTACGGGTACGGATCCTCCTTGGGGAGTGTACGGGTACGGATCCTCCTTGGGGAGTGTACGGGTACGGATCTTCCTTGGGGAGTGTACGGGTACGGATCCTCCTTGGGGTGTGTACGGGTACGGATCCTCCTTGGGGAGTGTACGGGTACGGATCCTCCTTGGGGAGTGTACGGGTACGGATCCTCCTTGGGGAGTGTACGGATACGGATCCTCCTTGGGGAGTGTACGGGTACGGATCCTCCTTGGGGAGTGTACGGGTACGGATCCTCCTTGGGGAGTGTACGGGTACGGATCCTCCTTGGGGAGTGTACGGGTACGGATCCTCCTAGGGGAGTGTACGGGTACGGATCCTCCTTGGGGAGTGTACGGGTACGGATCCTCCTTGGGGAGTGTACGGGTACGGATCCTCCTTGGGGTGTGTACGGGTACGGATCCTCCTTGGGGAGTGTACGGGTACGGATCCTCCATGGGGAGTGTACGGGTACGGATCCTCCTTGGGGAGTGTACGGGTACGGATCCTCCTTGGGGAGTGTACGGGTACGGATCCTCCTTGGGGAGTGTACGGGTACGGATCCTCCTTGGGGAGTGTACGGATACGGATCCACCTTAGGGAGTATACGGATACGGATCCTCCCTGGCGGAGTGTACGGGTACGGATCCTCCTTGGGGAGTGTACGGGTACGGATCCTCCTTGGGGAGTGTACGGGTACGGATCTTCCTTGGGGAGTGTACGGATACGGATCCTCCTTGGGGAGTGTACGGGTACGGATCCTCCTTGGGGAGTGTACGGGTACGGATCCTCCTTGGGGTGTGTACGGGTACGGATCCTCCTTGGGGAGTGTACGGGTACGGATCCTCCTTGGGGAGTGTACGGATACGGATCCTCCTTGGGGAGTGTACGGGTACGGATCCTCCTTGGGGTGTGTACGGATACGGATCCTCCTTGGGGAGTGTACGGGTACGGATCCTCCTTGGGGAGTGTACGGGTACGGATCCTCCTTGGGGAGTGTACGGATACGGATCCTCCTTGGGGAGTGTACGGGTACGGATCCTCCTTGGGGAGTGTACGGGTACGGATCCTCCTTGGGGAGTGTACGGATACGGATCCTCCTTGGGGAGTGTACGGGTACGGATCCTCCTTGGGGTGTGTACGGGTACGGATCCTCCTTGGGGAGTGTACGGGTACGGATCCTCCTTGGGGAGTGTACGGGTACGGATCTTCCTTGGGGAGTGTACGGGTACGGATCCTCCTTGGGGTGTGTACGGGTACGGATCCTCCTTGGGGAGTGTACGGGTACGGATCCTCCTTGGGGAGTGTACGGATACGGATCCTCCTTGGGGAGTGTACGGGTACGGATCCTCCTTGGGGAGTGTACGGGTACGGATCCTCCTTGGGGAGTGTACGGGTACGGATCCTCCTTGGGGAGTGTACGGGTACGGATCCTCCTTGGGGAGTGTACGGGTACGGATCCTCCTTGGGGAGTGTACGGGTACGGATCCTCCTTGGGGAGTGTACGGGTACGGATCCTCCTTGGGGTGTGTACGGGTACGGATCCTCCTTGGGGAGTGTACGGGTACGGATCCTCCATGGGGAGTGTACGGGTACGGATCCTCCTTGGGGAGTGTACGGGTACGGATCCTCCTTGGGGAGTGTACGGGTACGGATCCTCCTTGGGGAGTGTACGGGTACGGATCCTCCTTGGGGAGTGTACGGATACGGATCCTCCTTAGGGAGTATACGGATACGGATCCTCCCTGGCGGAGTGTACGGGTACGGATCCTCCTTGGGGAGTGTACGGGTACGGATCCTCCTTGGGGAGTGTACGGGTACGGATCTTCCTTGGGGAGTGTACGGATACGGATCCTCCTTGGGGAGTGTACGGGTACGGATCCTCCTTGGGGAGTGTACGGGTACGGATCCTCCTTGGGGTGTGTACGGGTACGGATCCTCCTTGGGGAGTGTACGGGTACGGATCCTCCTTGGGGAGTGTACGGATACGGATCCTCCTTGGGGAGTGTACGGGTACGGATCCTCCTTGGGGTGTGTACGGATACGGATCCTCCTTGGGGAGTGTACGGGTACGGATCCTCCTTGGGGAGTGTACGGGTACGGATCCTCCTTGGGGAGTGTACGGGTACGGATCCTCCTTGGGGTGTGTACGGGTACGGATCCTCCTTGGGGAGTGTACGGATACGGATCTTCCTTGGGGAGTGTACGGATACGGATCCTCCTTGGGGAGTGTACGGGTACGGATCCTCCTTGGGGAGTGTATGGGTACGGATCCTCCTTGGGGTGTGTACGGGTACGGATCCTCCTTGGGGAGTGTACGGGTACGGATCCTCCTTGGGGAGTGTACGGATACGGATCCTCCTTGGGGAGTGTACAGGTACGGATCCTCCTTGGGGTGTGTACGGATACGGATCCTCCTTGGGGAGTGTACGGGTACGGATCCTCCTTGGGGAGTGTACGGGTACGGATCCTCCTTGGGGAGTGTACGGATACGGATCCTCCTTGGGGAGTGTACGGGTACGGATCCTCCTTGGGGTGTGTACGGATACGGATCCTCCTTGGGGAGTGTACGGGTACGGATCCTCCTTGGGGAGTGTACGGGTACGGATCCTCCTTGGGGAGTGTACGGGTACGGATCCTCCTTGGGGTGTGTACGGGTACGGATCCTCCTTGGGGAGTGTACGGATACGGATCTTCCTTGGGGAGTGTACGGATACGGATCCTCCTTGGGGAGTGTACGGGTACGGATCCTCCTTGGGGAGTGTACGGGTACGGATCCTCCTTGGGGTGTGTACGGGTACGGATCCTCCTTGGGGAGTGTACGGGTACGGATCCTCCTTGGGGAGTGTACGGATACGGATCCTCCTTGGGGAGTGTACAGGTACGGATCCTCCTTGGGGTGTGTACGGATACGGATCCTCCTTGGGGAGTGTACGGGTACGGATCCTCCTTGGGGAGTGTACGGGTACGGATCCTCCTTGGGGAGTGTACGGATACGGATCTTCCTTGGGGAGTGTACGGGTACGGATCCTCCTTGGGGTGTGTACGGGTACGGATCTTCCTTGGGAGTGTACGGGTACGGATCCTCCTTGGGGTGTGTACGGGTACGGATCTTCCTTGGGGAGTGTACGGGTACGGATCTTCCTTGGGGAGTATTCGGGTACGGATCTTCCTTGGGGAGTGTACGGGTACGGATCCTCCTTGGGGAGTGTACGGATACGGATCCTCCTTGGGGTGTGTACGGATACGGAACTTCCTAGGAGAGTGTACGGGTACGGATCCTCCTTGGGGAGTGTACGGGTACGGATCCTCCTTGGGGGGTGTACGGGTACGGATCCTCCTTGGGGAGTGTACGGATACGGATCTTCCTTGGGGAGTGTACGGGTATGGATCCTCCTTGGGGAGTGTACGGGTACGGATCCTCCTTGGGGAGTGTACGGATACGGAACTTCCTAGGAGAGTGTACGGGTACGGATCCTCCTTGGGGAGTGTACGGGTACGGATCCTCCTTGGGGAGTGTACGGATACGGATCTTCCTTGGGGAGTGTACGGGTACGGATCCTCCTTGGGGAGTGTACGGGTACGGATCCTCCTTGGGGAGTGTACGGATACGGATCTTCCTAGGAGAGTGTACGGGTACGGATCCTCCTTGGGGAGTGTACGGGTACGGATCCTCCTTGGGGGGTGTACGGGTACGGATCCTCCTTGGGGAGTGTACGGGTACGGATCCTCCTTGGGGAGTGTACGGATACGGAACTTCCTAGGAGAGTGTACGGGTACGGATCCTCCTTGGGGAGTGTACGGGTACGGATCCTCCTTGGGGAGTGTACGGGTACGGATCCTCCTTGGGGAGTGTACGGGTACGGATCCTCCTTGGGGTGTGTACGGATACGGATCCTCCCTGGCGGAGTGTACGGATACGGATCCTCCTTGGGGAGTGTACGGGTACGGATCCTCCTTGGGGAGTGTACGGGTACGGATCCTCCTTGGGGTGTGTACGGATACGGATCCTCCTTGGGGAGTGTACGGGTACGGATCCTCCTTGGGGAGTGTACGGGTACGGATCCTCCTTGGGGAGTGTACGGATACGGATCTTCCTTGGGGGGTGTACGGATACGGATCTTCCTTGGGGAGGGTACGGATACGGAACTTCCTAGGAGAGTGTACGGGTACGGATCCTCCTGGGGAGTGTACGGGTACGGATCCTCCTTGGGGGGTGTACGGGTACGGATCCTCCTTGGGGGGTGTACGGATACGGATCTTCCTTGGGGAGGGTACGGGTACGGATCCTCCTTGGGGAGTGTACGGGTACGGATCCTCCTTGGGGGGTGTACGGGTACGGATCCTCCTTGGGGAGTGTAAGGGTACGGATCTTCCTTGGGGAGTATACGGATACGGATCTTCCTTGGGGAGTGTACGGGTACGGATCTTCCTTGGGGAGTGTACGGGTACGGATCTTCCTTGGGGAGTGTACGGGTACGGATCATCCTTGGGGAGTGTACGGGTACGGATCTTCCTTGGGGAGTGTACGGATACGGATCCTCCTTGGGGAGTGTACGGATACGGATCTTCCTTGGGGAGTGTACGGATACGGATCTTCCTTGGGGAGTGTACGGATACGGATCCTCCTTGGGGTGTGTACGGGTACGGATCTTCCTTGGGGAGTGTACGGATACGGATCCTCCTTGGGGAGTGTACGGATACGGATCCTCCTTGGGGAGTGTACGGGTACGGATCCTCCTTGGGGAGTGTACGGGTACGGATCCTCCTTGGGGAGTGTACGGGTACGGACCTTCCTTGGGGAGTGTACGGATACGGATCTTCCTTGGGGAGTGTACGGATACGGATCCTCCTTGGGGAGTGTACGGGTACGGATCCTCCTTGGGGAGTGTACGGATACGGATCTTCCTTGGGGAGTGTACGGATACGGATCCTCCTTGGGGAGTGTACGGGTACGGATCCTCCTTGGGGAGTGTACGGATACGGATCTTCCTTGGGGAGTGTACGGGTACGGATCCTCCTTGGGGGGTGTACGGGTACGGATCCTCCTTGGGGTGTGTACGGTTACGGATCTTCCTTGGGGAGTGTACGGGTACGGATCTTCCTTGGGGAGTGTACGGATACGGATCTTCCTTGGGGAGTGTACGGATACGGATCTTCCTTGGGGAGTGTACGGGTACGGATCCTCCTTGGGGAGTATACGGGTACGGATCTTCCTTGGGGAGTGTACGGATACGGATCTTCCTTGGGGAGTGTACGGGTACGGATCTTCCTTGGGGAGTGTACGGGTACGGATCCTCCTTGGGGAGTGTACGGATACGGATCTTCCTTGGGGAGTGTACGGATACGGATCTTCCTTGGGGAGTGTACGGATACGGATCTTCCTTGGGGAGTGTACGGGTACGGATCCTCCTTGGGGAGTGTACGGGTACGGATCTTCCTTGGGAGTGTACGGGTACGGATCTTCCTTGGGGAGTGTACGGATACGGATCCTCCTTGGGGTGTGTACGGATACGGATCCTCCTTGGGGAGTGTACGGGTACGGATCCTCCTTGGGGAGTGTACGGATACGGATCTTCCTTGGGGAGTGTACGGATACGGATCCTCCTTGGGGTGTGTACGGATACGGATCCTCCTTGGGGAGTGTACGGGTACGGATCCTCCTTGGGGAGTGTACGGGTACGGATCCTCCTTGGGGAGTGTACGGGTACGGATCCTCCTTGGGGAGTGTACGGGTACGGATCTTCCTTGGGAGTGTACGGGTACGGATCCTCCTTGGGGAGTGTACGGGTACGGATCCTCCTTGGGGAGTGTACGGGTACGGATCTTCCTTGGGGAGTGTACGGATACGGATCTTCCTTGGGGAGTGTACGGGTACGGATCTTCCTTGGGGAGTGTACGGGTACGGATCCTCCTTGGGGAGTGTACGGATACGGATCTTCCTTGGGGAGTGTACGGATACGGATCTTCCTTGGGAGTGTACGGGTACGGATCTTCCTTGGGGAGTGTACGGGTACGGATCCTCCTTGGGGAGTGTACGGGTACGGATCTTCCTTGGGGAGTGTACGGGTACGGATCTTCCTTGGGGAGTGTACGGATACGGATCCTCCTTGGGGTGTGTACGGATACGGATCCTCCTTGGGGAGTCTACGGGTACGGATCCTCCTTGGGGAGTGTACGGATACGGATCTTCCTTGGGGAGTGTACGGATACGGATCCTCCTTGGGGTGTGTACGGATACGGATCCTCCTTGGGGAGTGTACGGGTACGGATCTTCCTTGGGGAGTGTACGGATACGGATCCTCCTTGGGGTGTGTACGGATACGGATCCTCCTTGGGGAGTGTACGGGTACGGATCCTCCTTGGGGAGTGTACGGGTACGGATCCTCCTTGGGGAGTGTACGGGTACGGATCCTCCTTGGGGAGTGTACGGGTACGGATCTTCCTTGGGGAGTGTACGGGTACGGATCCTCCTTGGGGAGTGTACGGGTACGGATCCTCCTTGGGGAGTGTACGGGTACGGATCCTCCTTGGGGAGTGTACGGGTACGGATCCTCCTTGGGGAGTGTACGGGTACGGATCCTCCTTGGGGAGTGTACGGGTACGGATCCTCCTTGGGGAGTGTACGGATACGGATCCTCCTTGGGGAGTGTACGGGTACGGATCCTCCTTGGGGAGTGTACGGGTACGGATCCTCCTTGGGGAGTGTACGGGTACGGATCCTCCTTGGGGAGTGTACGGATACGGATCTTCCTTGGGGAGTGTACGGGTACGGATCCTCCTTGGGGAGTGTACGGGTACGGATCCTCCTTGGGGAGTGTACGGATACGGATCTTCCTTGGGGAGTGTACGGGTACGGATCCTCCTTGGGGAGTGTACGGATACGGATCCTCCTTGGGGAGTGTACGGATACGGATCCTCCTTGGGGAGTGTACGGATCCTCCTTGGGGAGTGTACGGATCCGGATCTTCCTTGGGGAGTGTACGGGTACGGATCTTCCTTGGGGAGTGTACGGGTACGGATCCTCCTTGGGGAGTGTACGGATACGGATCTTCCTTGGGGAGTGTACGGGTACGGATCCTCCTTGGGGAGTGTACGGGTACGGATCCTCCTTGGGGAGTGTACGGATACGGAACTTCCTAGGAGAGTGTACGGGTACGGATCCTCCTTGGGGAGTGTACGGGTACGGATCCTCCTTGGGGGGTGTACGGGTACGGATCCTCCTTGGGGAGTGTACGGGTACGGATCCTCCTTGGGGAGTGTACGGATACGGAACTTCCTAGGAGAGTGTACGGGTACGGATCCTCCTTGGGGAGTGTACGGGTACGGATCCTCCTTGGGGAGTGTACGGGTACGGATCCTCCTTGGGGAGTGTACGGGTACGGATCCTCCTTGGGGTGTGTACGGATACGGATCCTCCCTGGCGGAGTGTACGGATACGGATCCTCCTTGGGGAGTGTACGGGTACGGATCCTCCTTGGGGAGTGTACGGGTACGGATCCTCCTTGGGGAGTGTACGGATACGGAACCTCCTTGGGGAGTGTACGGGTACGGATCCTCCTTGGGGAGTGTACGGGTACGGATCCTCCTTGGGGAGTGTACGGATACGGATCTTCCTTGGGGGGTGTACGGATACGGATCTTCCTTGGGGAGGGTACGGATACGGAACTTCCTAGGAGAGTGTACGGGTACGGATCCTCCTTGGGGAGTGTACGGGTACGGATCCTCCTTGGGGGGTGTACGGGTACGGATCCTCCTTGGGGGGTGTATGGATACGGATCTTCCTTGGGGAGGGTACGGGTACGGATCCTCCTTGGGGAGTGTACGGGTACGGATCCTCCTTGGGGGGTGTACGGGTACGGATCCTCCTTGGGGAGTGTACGGGTACGGATCTTCCTTGGGGAGTATACGGATACGGATCTTCCTTGGGGAGTGTACGGGTACGGATCTTCCTTGGGGAGTGTACGGGTACGGATCTTCCTTGGGGAGTGTACGGGTACGGATCTTCCTTGGGGAGTGTACGGGTACGGATCTTCCTTGGGGAGTGTACGGATACGGATCCTCCTTGGGGAGTGTACGGATACGGATCTTCCTTGGGGAGTGTACGGATACGGATCTTCCTTGGGGAGTGTACGGATACGGATCCTCCTTGGGGAGTGTACGGGTACGGATCCTCCTTGGGGGGTGTACGGGTACGGATCCTCCTTGGGGTGTGTACGGGTACGGATCTTCCTTGGGGAGTGTACGGATACGGATCTTCCTTGGGGAGTGTACGGATACGGATCCTCCTTGGGGAGTGTACGGGTACGGATCCTCCTTGGGGAGTGTACGGATACGGATCTTCCTTGGGGAGTGTACGGATACGGATCCTCCTTGGGGAGTGTACGGGTACGGATCCTCCTTGGGGAGTGTACGGATACGGATCTTCCTTGGGGAGTGTACGGGTACGGATCCTCCTTGGGGGGTGTACGGGTACGGATCCTCCTTGGGGTGTGTACGGGTACGGATCTTCCTTGGGGAGTGTACGGGTACGGATCTTCCTTGGGGAGTGTACGGATACGGATCTTCCTTGGGGAGTGTACGGATACGGATCTTCCTTGGGGAGTGTACGGGTACGGATCCTCCTTGGGGAGTATACGGGTACGGATCTTCCTTGGGGAGTGTACGGATACGGATCTTCCTTGGGAGTGTACGGGTACGGATCTTCCTTGGGAGTGTACGGGTACGGATCCTCCTTGGGGAGTGTACGGATACGGATCTTCCTTGGGGAGTGTACGGATACGGATCTTCCTTGGGGAGTGTACGGATACGGATCTTCCTTGGGGAGTGTACGGGTACGGATCCTCCTTGGGGAGTGTACGGGTACGGATCTTCCTTGGGGAGTGTACGGGTACGGATCTTCCTTGGGGAGTGTACGGATACGGATCCTCCTTGGGGTGTGTACGGATACGGATCCTCCTTGGGGAGTGTACGGGTACGGATCCTCCTTGGGGAGTGTACGGATACGGATCTTCCTTGGGGAGTGTACGGATACGGATCCTCCTTGGGGTGTGTACGGATACGGATCCTCCTTGGGGAGTGTACGGGTACGGATCCTCCTTGGGGAGTGTACGGGTACGGATCCTCCTTGGGGAGTGTACGGGTACGGATCCTCCTTGGGGAGTGTACGGATACGGATCTTCCTTGGGGAGTGTACGGGTACGGATCCTCCTTGGGGAGTGTACGGGTACGGATCCTCCTTGGGGAGTGTACGGGTACGGATCTTCCTTGGGGAGTGTACGGATACGGATCTTCCTTGGGGAGTGTACGGGTACGGATCTTCCTTGGGGAGTGTACGGGTACGGATCCTCCTTGGGGAGTGTACGGATACGGATCTTCCTTGGGGAGTGTACGGATACGGATCTTCCTTGGGGAGTGTACGGATACGGATCTTCCTTGGGGAGTGTACGGGTACGGATCCTCCTTGGGGAGTGTACGGGTACGGATCTTCCTTGGGGAGTGTACGGGTACGGATCTTCCTTGGGGAGTGTACGGATACGGATCCTCCTTGGGGTGTGTACGGATACGGATCCTCCTTGGGGAGTGTACGGGTACGGATCCTCCTTGGGGAGTGTACGGATACGGATCTTCCTTGGGGAGTGTACGGATACGGATCCTCCTTGGGGTGTGTACGGATACGGATCCTCCTTGGGGAGTGTACGGGTACGGATCTTCCTTGGGGAGTGTACGGATACGGATCCTCCTTGGGGTGTGTACGGATACGGATCCTCCTTGGGGAGTGTACGGGTACGGATCCTCCTTGGGGAGTGTACGGGTACGGATCTTCCTTGGGGAGTGTACGGGTACGGATCCTCCTTGGGGAGTGTACGGGTACGGATCCTCCTTGGGGAGTGTACGGGTACGGATCCTCCTTGGGGAGTGTACGGGTACGGATCCTCCTTGGGGAGTGTACGGGTACGGATCCTCCTTGGGGAGTGTACGGATACGGATCCTCCTTGGGGAGTGTACGGATACGGATCCTCCTTGGGGAGTGTACGGGTACGGATCCTCCTTGGGGAGTGTACGGATACGGATCTTCCTTGGGGAGTGTACGGGTACGGATCCTCCTTGGGGAGTGTACGGGTACGGATCCTCCTTGGGGAGTGTACGGATACGGATCTTCCTTGGGAGTGTACGGGTACGGATCCTCCTTGGGGAGTGTACGGATACGGATCCTCCTTGGGGAGTGTACGGATCCTCCTTGGGGAGTGTACGGATCCGGATCTTCCTTGGGGAGTGTACGGGTACGGATCTTCCTTGGGGAGTGTACGGGTACGGATCCTCCTTGGGGAGTGTACGGGTACGGATCTTCCTTGGGGAGTGTACGGATACGGATCCTCCTTGGGGAGTGTACGGATTCCTCTATAATCATCCAATCCTATATAATCATCCAATCCAATATAATCGTCCAATCCTATATAATCGTCCAATCCAATATAATCGTCCAGTCCTGTATAGCCGCCCCCACATTTGATGGACCCCTTATATGATTATACAGATGATTTCCGGTCTCCTTCCTTTACATCGATTATATATTTTTTTATTTGAACGGTTTTGTTTGCAGTGAATACTGAGGAGGTGAGATTTCTGGGGGAGGGGGGGAGGGGGGGCTGTGTGAACATTAATGAGGGAAATGAACTTCAATGATTTTATTAAATGGCTGCAATATAACAAAGAGTGACAAATATAAGGGGGGTCTGAATACTTTCCGTCCCCCGCCTTGTATATATAAACTGCATATTGTTCAATCTTTGAGCTTATTATCTGTTTTTCATGTATAATAGATTTCCACCTCCTGAAGAAGCTCTGATGTGTGAAACATGTCGATCGATCGAAATCCACCATAAACTACATGGAAGGATCTGGAACATCGTTCGTCCATCCCGGGACACGCCCTTCTCTATACCGCATGATTGATACGATTACTGGCAATTTGTCATAATGTGTTTTTTTAATTGATTATATTATATGTATAAAGAATGTTTAATGATATTTAAATAAAGAACATTATATTTTAAGTACCTTCCTGTGTGGGCGTGGCTATAAAATCCATTTACAATATCTGTACAAATATGAGCCATGTGGATCGGGGGAAGGGCCACAGGAGATCTGTGCCGAGCCTTCCATCCTTCCAGCCTTCCATCCTTCCATCCTCTCATCCTTCCAGCCTCTCATCCTTCCAGCCTCTCATCCTTCCATCCTTCCAGCCTCTCATCCTTCCAGCCTCTCATCCTTCCAGCCTCTCATCCTTCCATCCTTCCTTCCTCTCATCCTTCCATCCTTCCAGCCTCTCATCCTTCCATCCTCTCATCCTTCCATCCTCTCATCCTTCCATCCTCTCATCCTTCCAGCCTCTCATCCTTCCATCCTCTCATCCTTCCAGCCTCTCATCCTTCCATCCTTCCAGCCTCTCATCCTTCCATCCTCTCATCCTTCCATCCTCTCATCCTTCCAGCCTCTCATCCTTCCAGCCTCTCATCCTTCCATCCTTCCAGCCTCTCATCCTTCCAGCCTCTCATCCTTCCAGCCTCTCATCCTTCCAGCCTCTCATCCTTCCATCCTCTCATCCTTCCATCCTTCCAGCCTCTCATCCTTCCAGCCTCTCATCCTTCCAGCCTCTCATCCTTCCAGCCTCTCATCCTTCCATCCTTCCAGACTCTCATCCTTCCAGCCTCTCATCCTTCCAGCCTCTCATCCTTCCATCCTCTCATCCTTCCATCCTTCCAGCCTCTCATCCTTCCAGCCTCTCATCCTTCCATCCTTCCAGCCTCTCATCCTTCCAGCCTCTCATCCTTCCAGCCTCTCATCCTTCCATCCTTCCAGCCTCTCATCCTTCCAGCCTCTCATCCTTCCATCCTCTCATCCTTCCATCCTCTCATCCTTCCATCCTTCCAGCCTCTCATCCTTCCATCCTCTCATCCTTCCAGCCTTCCATCCTTCCATCCTCTCATCCTTCCAGCCTTCCATCCTTCCATCCTCTCATCCTTCCAGCCTCTCATCCTTCCAGCCTCTCATCCTTCCATCCTTCCGGCATCTCATCCTTCCATCCTCTCATCCTTCCAGCCTCTCATCCTTCCATCCTTCCAGCCTCTCATCCTTCCATCCTTCCAGCCTCTCATCCTTCCATCCTCTCATCCTTCCAGCCTCTCATCCTTCCAGCCTCTCATCCTTCCATCCTCTCATCCTTCCAGCCTCTCATCCTTCCATCCTCTCATCCTTCCATCCTCTCATCCTTCCATCCTCTCATCCTTCCAGCCTCTCATCCTTCTATCCTCTCATCCTTCCATCCTCTCATCCTTCCAGCCTCTCATCCTTCCATCCTCTCATCCTTCCATCCTCTCATCCTTCTATCCTCTCATCCTTCCAGCCTCTCATCCTTCCAGCCTCTCATCCTTCCATCCTCTCATCCTTCCATCCTCTCATCCTTCCATCCTTCCAGCCTCTCATCCTTCCATCCTCTCATCCTTCCAGCCTTCCATCCTTCCATCCTCTCATCCTTCCAGCCTCTCATCCTTCCAGCCTCTCATCCTTCCATCCTTCCGGCATCTCATCCTTCCATCCTCTCATCCTTCCAGCCTCTCATCCTTCCATCCTTCCAGCCTCTCATCCTTCCATCCTTCCAGCCTCTCATCCTTCCAGCCTCTCATCCTTCCAGCCTCTCATCCTTCCATCCTCTCATCCTTCCATCCTTCCAGCCTCTCATCCTTCCATCCTCTCATCCTTCCATCCCTTCCATCCTTCCATCCTCTCATCCTTCCTTCCATCCTTCCTCTCATCCTTCCATCCTCTCATCCTTCCATCCTCTCATCCTTCCAGCCTTCCATCCTTCCATCCTCTCATCCTTCCACCCATCCTCCAATCCTTTCCATCCCTCTCTCTCATCCTCTCATCCTTCCAGCCTCTCATCCTTCCATCCTCATCCATCCTTCCTCTCATCCTTCCATCCTCTCATCCTTCCATCATCTCATCCTTCCATCCTCTCATCCTTCCAGCCTCCTCTCATCCTCTCATCCTCTCATCCTTCCCTCCTCTCATCCTTCCAGCCTCTCATCCTTCCATCCATCCTTCCAGCCTCTCATCCTTCCATCTCATCCTTCATCCTCTCATCCTTCCAGCCTCTCATCCTCATCCTTCCATCCTCTCATCCTTCCAGCCTCTCATCCTTCCATCCTTCCATCTCATCCTCCTCTCCAGCCTCCATCCTTCATCCTCTCCATCCTCTCATCCTTCCAGCCTCTCATCCTTCCAGCCTCTCATCCTTCCATCCTCCATCCAGCCTCTCATCTCCTCTCATCCTTCCATCCTCTTCAATTCCCTCCAGCCTCTCATCCTTCATCCTTCCATCCTCATCCTTCCATCCTTCCAGCCTCTCATCCTTCCTCCTCCAGCCTCTCATCCTTCCATCCTCTCATCCTTCCAGCCTCTCATCCTTCCATCCTTCCTTCATCAGCCTCTCATCCTTCCATCCTCTCATCCTTCCAGCCTCTCATCCTTCCATCCTTCCAGCCTCTCATCCTTCCATCCTTCCTCTCATCTTCATCCTCATCATTCCATCCTCTCATCCTTCCAGCCTCTCATCCTTCCAGCCTCAGCCTCCCTTCCAGCCTCTCATCCTTCCAGCCTCCATCCTTCCATCCTCTCATCCTTCCAGCCCTCTCATCCTTCCATCCATCCTCCATCCTCTCATCCTTCCAGCCTTCTCATCCTTCATCCTCTCATCCTTCCATCTCATCTTTCCAGCCTCTCATCCTTCCATCCTCTCATCCTTCCAGCCTCTCATCCTTCCATCCTTCTATCCTCTCATCCTTCCAGCCTCTCATCCTTCCAGCCTCTCATCCTTCCATCCTCTCATCCTTCCATCCTCTCATCCTTCCAGCCTCTCATCCTTCCAGCCTTCCATCCATCTCCATCCTCTCATTCCAGCCTTCCTTCCATCCTCTCATCCTTCCAGCCTCTCATCCTTCCAGCCTCTCATCCTTCCATCCTCTCATCCTTCCAGCCTCTCATCCTTCCAGCCTCTCATCCTTCCATCCTTCCAGCCTCTCATCCTTCCAGCCTCTCATCCTTCCAGCCTCTCACCCTTCCAGCCTTCCATCCTTTCCTTCCAGCCTCTCATCCTTCCATCAGCTTTGTGACAAACAGCTGTGTGTCCACAATGGAATGTTCTTCCAATGGAGCCGCACACGTCCGTCATTCATTTGTAAAACACATTTGTTCCGGCAGCCGAGCCGAGAGCTCAACAGCTGCACCACCATCCTCCCCCCCCCCCCCCCCCCGAGTGCAAAGAACTCTGAATGTAAGACAAGAGTCTTCCCTGAACCGGAGGCCCGGTGTCACCATTACCTGCCCCGGATGGAGGCCCGGTGTCACCATTACCTGCCCCGGATGGAGGCCTGGTGTCACCGTTACCTGCCCCGGATGGAGGCCCGGTGTCACCGTTACCTGCCCCGGATGGAGGCCTGGTGTCACCGTTACCTGCCCCGGATGGAGGCCTGGTGTCACCGTTACCTGCCCCGGATGGAGGCCCGGTGTCACCGTTACCTGCCCCGGATGGAGGCCCGGTGTCACCGTTACCTGCCCCGGATGGAGGCCCGGTGTCACCTCACCGTTACCTGCCCCAGATGGAGGCCCGGTGTCACCATTACCTGCCCCGGATGGAGGCCTGGTGTCACCGTTACCTGCCCCGGATGGAGGCCCGGTGTCACCGTTACCTGCCCCGGATGGAGGCCCGGTGTCACCGTTACCTGCCCCGGATGGAGGCCTGGTGTCACCATTACCTGCCCCGGATGGAGGCCCGGTGTCACCGTTACCTGCCCCGGATGGAGGCCCGGTGTCACCGTTATCTGCCCCGGATGGAGGCCCGGTGTCACCGTTACCTGCCCCGGATGGAGGCCTGGTGTCACCGGTACCTGCCCCGGATGGAGGCCCGGTGTCACCGGTACCTGCCCCTGATGGAGGCCCGGTGTCACCGTTACCTGTCCCGGATGGAGGCCCGGTGTCACCGTTACCTGCCCCGGATGGAGGCCCGGTGTCACCATTACCTGCCCCGGGTGGAGGCCCGGTGTCACCGTTACCTGCCCCAGATGGAGGCCTGGTGTCACCGTTACCTGCCCCGGATGGAGGCCCGGTGTCACCATTACCTGCCCCAGATGGAGGCCCGGTGTCACCGTTACCTGCCCCAGATGGAGGCCGGGTGTCACCTCACCGTTACCTGCCCCAGATGGAGGCCCGGTGTCACCATTACCTGCCCCAGATGGAGGCCCGGTGTCACCGTTACCTGCCCTGGGTGGAGGCCCGGTGTCACCGTTACCTGCCCCAGATGGAGGCCCGGTGTCACCGTTACCTGCCCCAGATGGAGGCCCGGTGTCACCGTTACCTGCCCAAGATGGAGGCCCGGTGTCACCGTTACCTGTCCCAGATGGAGGCCCGGTGTCACCGTTACCTGCCCCAGATGGAGGCCCGGTGTCACCGTTACCTGCCCCAGATGGAGGCCCGGTGTCACCGTTACCTGCCCCAGATGGAGGCCCGGTGTCACCGTTACCTGCCCAAGATGGAGGCCCGGTGTCACCGTTACCTGTCCCAGATGGAGGCCCGGTGTCACCGTTACCTGCCCAAGATGGAGGCCCGGTGTCACCGTTACCTGCCCCGGATGGAGGCCCGGTGTCACCGTTACCTGCCCCGGACGGATTTTATGTGATGGACCAACACAAAGTGTCACATAATTGTGAAGTGGAAGGAAAATGATAAATGATACAAATAAATATGTGAAAAGTGTGGGGGGGAGGGGCATTTGTATGGCGCCCCCCGGAGTCAATACTTTGTAGAACCCCCTTTCTCTACAAGTCTTTTTGGGGGTGTCTCTACCAGCTTTGCCCATCTAGAGAGGACATTTCTGCCCATTCTTCTTCTTTGTAAAATATCTCAAGCTCTGTCAGATTGGATGGAGAGCGTCTGTGAACAGCAATTTTCAAGTCTTGCCACAGATTCTCAATGGGATTTAGGTCTGGACTGTGACTGGGCCATTCTAACACATGAATATGCTTTGATCTAAACCATTCCATTGTAGCTCTGGCTGTATGTTTTGGGTCGTTGTCCTGCTGGAAGGTGACCCCCCCCCCCCCCCAGTCTCAAGTCTTTTGGAGACTCTAACAGGTTTTCTTCTAAGATTGTCCTGTATTTGTCTCCATCCATCTTCCCATCAACTCTGACCAGCTTCCCTGTCCCTGCTGAAGAAAACCATCCCCACCACATGATGCTGCCACCACCATGTCTCACGGTGGGGATGGTGTGTTCAGGGGGATGGGCAGTGTTAGTTTCCCCCACACATAGCGTTTTGCTTTTAGGCCAATAAGTAGAATTTTAGGTTTTAATTATATCCAGTGACGGAGGAGGATGTGCAGCCTTTAGCCAACCCACCAACGGTGTTTGCAGCCGTCACTTGATTGGCTTCGGATGAAAGACTCGTCTTATTTTCACGACATCCTAGACAGGCGCAGTGACGCGGACTTGTGAAAGTCCTATCTCGCAGGAGGCGGTGCCTGTAAACCCGCTATTGCTCTTACATCTGTATCAAGCACTAGGAGAATGTGGACGCAGAACTTGGAAAATGCAATAAAAAAACAGCTTCTTAAAGAACAAATCCTCAAAGCTCTGGATGGACTAAAACTCGGGCCGACTTCATAGGGGAGGCAGATGTAGAGATCATTCGATGGTCCTCCAGGGCAATGCTTCCCTCGGGTACATTCGATGGTCCTCCAGGGTAATGCTTCCCTCGGGTACATTCGATGGTCCTCCAGGGTAATGCTTCCCTCGGGTACAGTCGAAGGAGCTCTGTGCCTAAAACCGGCTGACCCATCAGAAGCAAAACTGCTGTAAATTACCATTTGATGGGACAGACCTCCCCGGGACACAGACTTTCTGAGAGGACTGAATGAGAGCCTCTTGCCGACTGATTATGGGCTCTGGATTTTAAGGGGCACAGGGTGAATGAGAACCCCACTATAATCTGTGCTAGTCAGATTCCATGCTGTATATATGTATATATAATGTGTTGTCTCATGCTGTTGGGACACACACTGTCAGATGCTAATATCATCAACTCCAGCCAGCCTGTCTGTTGTCTTGTGTAATGCAAATGAGTCCAGTCTGGCTTGACACAGATTCTGAAGAATATTTCACCTATTGTTGTGTGTGCTAATTAACCCTGTAATTGTATGAAGGAGTCCAGTGTTGATTAAGATAATTATCTCATGCTAATTAGGTTAGGTTTTAGTCATCCGGCTGTATATATTTGTGGGAGATCTCAAATGAAACTCATTCCTGATGTACTCCAAGACTGGTGTTGTCTAGTTCTTGGGGGTTCCTATAGCCAGATCCATTGGACTCATGTTCCAGGACTTAGGAAGCATTTACGGCGGACACCTTGAGTACAGGATCCATCACAGCGTTTTTGGCCAAAAACTGGAGACAGGAATCTCCAGAGTTACAGAAGGGAGATCAGGTCTTCTGCCCCAAGATTGGAGGTCCAGATGCCAAAGGGGGCGACTATCAAGAGGGGTGCTATCATGGCCCAGGACCAAGACAGAGAGATCCTGCTGTCCATCCAACAGATATTCCGTTGGATATAGACATGAGCTCACTGAAATATTTTGTTTCGGAATTTTGTTTTCGTCAGAAAAATACATTTATTTTGTTACTCCCGAAATTCGTTTTTATTTATTTTGTTTCGTTAAAAAATGCATTCGGCCGAAAATCCAAAATAATTAAGGTGGAATCTGTCATTGAAGGCTCATGGTGTCTGTCGAATGTTCTAAGAAGATTCAACGGAGGAGCTAAACTGTACGACGCCGCGATCGTACATTTCTGGGCGAAGGTTCCGCCTACAAGCTATAGCAGAATTCTAATGTTGGATGACACTAGTAATCATTATATTTATTAATTATTATTACTAGTCAACCAACATTAGAATTCTTCTATAGCCTATGGGCGGAGCCTTTGACCATAAATGTCCGCTCACGCCGAATGCGTCGTCCAATCTTCATGTCGAATCTTTTCTCTCTATGTAGAATAATCTTGGACTAATAGAGTTAGGATATTTAACCTTTTTTGCTATTGTCTCTATAATGTTCTATAATCTTTTCTCTCCATGTCGAATCTTTTTTCTCCATGTCGAATCTTTTCTCTCCATGTCGAATCTTTTCTCTCTATGTCGAATCTTTTCTCTCCATGTCGAATCTTTTCTCTCCATGTCGAATCTTTTCTCTCCATGTCGAATCTTTTCTCTCTACGTCGAATCTTTTCTCTCTACGTCGAATCTTTTCTCTCCATGTCGAATCTTTTCTCTCTATGTCGAATCTTTTCTCTCTATGTCGAATCTTTTCTCTCTATGTCGAATCTTTTCTCTCTATGTCGAATCTTTTCTCTCCGTGTCGAATCTTTTCTCTCCGTGTCGAATCTTTTCTCTCCGTGTCGAATCTTTTCTCTCTATGTCGAATCTTTTCTCTCTATGTCGAATCTTTTCTCTCTATGTCAAATCTTTTCTCTCCATGTCGAATCTTTTCTCTCCATGTCGAATCTTTTCTCTCTATGTCAAATCTTTTCTCTCCATGTCGAATCTTTTCTCTCTATGTCGAATCTTTTCTCTCCATGTCGAATCTTTTCTCTCTATGTCAAATCTTTTCTCTCTATGTCAAATCTTTTCTCTCCATGTCAAATCTTTTCTCTCTATGTTGAATCTTTTCTCTCTATGTCGAATCTTTTCTCTCTATGTCGAATCTACCCGAAAATACCCGAAACTCGGATGAAAACGAATACACATGTCCTTTGGATAGTGAATTATCAAAAGGGCCAGCCGGAACCTACACAGAGTATGGTCTATCGAGGGGCTCAGTTTAATACTCAGGTGGCCACAGTTTCTTTGCCTCTTGAGAAACTCCCCAAAGTCAGGGAGAAAGTACAACAACCATTGGCTGTGCCAGTGATGCCAGCATCCCCGTGCATGAATCTCCTCGGGACAATAGCTTCATGTATCCCGATGTATCCCGGGCTCACTGGAAATTCAAGAGTTTTCCAACAAGGCTTCTTTTACATAGTTACATAGTAGGTGAGGTTGATAAAAGACCCAAGTTCATCAAGTCCAACCCAGGGGTGGATCCAGGGGGGGGGGGCAACAAGGCAATTGCTCCACCCCAGAAAATAGTGAGCCGGCGGGTGAACGAGCGGACGGGCAGGCTGGTGAGCAGGCCAGTGAGTGAGCATGCCGGCGGGCAGTTAGGCTGGTGAGCGGGCTGGCATGTGACTGTGTGAGCAGGCAGGTGTTCTGTCAGGAAGCCGCTACCCATCTGAATATGCAACCAAAGTGACTTTGCGTTGTGGCCATCTTGGTACACCCGCACTCGTCCGCAGTAAGCCTACAGTTAGAAGTCGGCAAGCGGACATCTTTATACACTTTTCACAGTTATTTTTCACAGTAAACTCAACTTATATTTCACTATATAAGCTCAGCTTACTGTTAAAAATAACTGTGAAAAGCAAAACTCTGCTGGGTGTATAAAGATGTCCGCTTGCCGACTTCTAACTCTAGGCTTACTGCGGAAGAGTGCGGGTGTACCAAGATGGCCACAATGCAACATCACTTTGGTTGCATATTCTGATGGGTAGCGGCTTTCTGACATCATCTCTCACTGCCCAGCTCACCTTCTGACAGAACACCGCCATCACTGTGCAGGCGCGGGCATCAGAGAGATTACATCATCGCTCACTGCCCGCCCTCACTCTGGGACACAACCACTGGCAAGTGACAATCCACATCTGGTGACAAGCGACACGCTCGGGGCTCCCACTGATTCTGCATTATGGTGAGTTTATTTAATTTCATATAACAATGTAATACTAGAAATAATGCACTTCAATCATCCTGACACCATAACAACCATGGTGCCGGGCGGGATGATTGAAGCGCCAACACCAATAAATTGCCTGCAAAATTTTCTGGAAGTGCCACTCCCGAGACTAGACTCTGGATCCGCCCCCGGTCCAACCTCTGTGTGTGATTATATGTCAGTATTACATTGTATATTCCTGTATGTTGCCGTCGTTCAGGTGATTATCTAATAGTTTCTTGAAACGATCGATGCCCCCCACTGAGACCACCGCCTGTGGAAGGGAATTCCACATCCTTGCCGCTCTTACAGTAAAGAACCCTCTACATAGTTTAAGGTTAAACCTCTTTTCTTCTAATTTTAATGAGTGGCCACGAGTCTTGTTAAACTCCCTTCTGCGAAAAAGTTTTCTAACTATTGTGGGGTCACCAGTCCGGTATTTATATATTGTGGGTGAGGCTGAGTGCTGAGTGCTGACGTGCTGTCAGTAGCTCCGCAGCCTCGTCGACAGCTCCGGCCTTTTTGCAGGCCAGCATTGCCTGATCCTTGCAGGCCTTGAGGCGGCATCCGTGCCCTCCCCCCCCCCCCAGGCACAGGGACCGGGTACGCGACCCCCCGGCCCCTCTCAATCACCCTACCTTCCTCAGCGCCGCCATCACAGCCGCTCCTCCCGCCGCTTCTCCCGGCCCGCCAGTCGCGCCGGGTAGGCGGGCAGGAAACACCGCGGCTCCGGCCTAGTCCGGCCGGCGCCGGATCACCGCTCCGTCGCCCGAAGCTGCCCCGCAGCCAGCACCCACACCGGGTACCCACGTCCATCGGACCCCCCCCCCTCATCCACGACCGCCTCCTCTCCCACTGGGCAGCCAAGACCAGGCTAACCCGTGGCTCCGGCCTAGTCGGCGGCCATCTTGGTCCACCCAGGCTCACCGCTCCGTCGCCCGAAGCCCCCCCGCAGCCAGCACCCACACCGGGTACCCACGTCCATTGGACCCCCCCCCCCCTCATCCACGACCGCCTCCTCTCCCACTGGGC
Source organism: Lithobates sylvaticus (assembly GCA_028564925.1). Taxonomy (NCBI): domain Eukaryota; kingdom Metazoa; phylum Chordata; class Amphibia; order Anura; family Ranidae; genus Lithobates; species Lithobates sylvaticus. Next base: position 188,322,558 of record CM053034.1, read on the forward strand.
AGCCAAGGCCAGGCTAACCCGTGGCTCCGGCCTAGTCGGCGGCCATCTTGGTCCACCCAGGCCACCCAGATTCAGCCAGGATATCACCAGGACCCCCAGGACCACCCAGCAGGTGTCAACAGGAACTGCTCCAATTCAGGTCAGTCACCTGGGTGGGCATCATCCACAGCCGCTGTCACCTCTGCTCTAGCTGGCTAGACGAGGAAGAGGGCGGCTGCGGCTGAGACACAGCCCACGCCATCCCACCTCTCACCTACCCTTATTGCCTTTCTGGAAGCCGGTGGGCCCTTCCCTCTCAGAACACCACTACCGTAGCAACCAGACTTCACCGCAGAGGCACCAGGTCGCACAGCAAGCGCCGCTGGGATTATCCCCAATCAGGTACGTTCCCGGTTATGGGCCCCCCCCCCCCCCCCCCCCCATTAGGCGTTGATCCAGGGCCCTGTGGTCCGATCGCCCTCGGGGGTCAGGAAGGAATTTTTTCCCCCACTGAGCGATTGGCCGGCACAGTTAGGGGTTTTTTTCGCCTTCCTCTGGATCAAACGGGAGGGCGGTAGGTTCAACAGGCCCCCATCACACCCTCCGGGACGATTCGCACCAGTACAAGATACCTCAGCGGTCACCATCAGTATCCTCCTGGTCCAGGATCGGTACTACAAGCAGAGCCAGCTGGAACAGCCAGAAATAAATTAGCGACTCGCCAACTACATCCTTCCACATAGGGCACTACACGATCAACTTGCGCGCTTACAAATAGCTGTAACACGGCGGCAAGTCTGATACCTAGACTGATACAAACAGGAACAGGAAAAACCCGGATCAGGATCATCAGCACGGTCATCCAAGTGCCATCAACGTCCCCCTCCCGCCATGTGCTACTTCAAATATTCAGCAGAAGTTCTTCACAAGCTAAGGAATGCCACCTCTACTTTGCCAGCCACCATTCAAAAAATTCTAAGGAAAGAACATCTACTAAAGACCGACCGACGATCAACCAAACACAGGAAGATACCAACTCAACCTCAGCAATTAGCATGCGCCATGATCAACACCAGATCTGCAGTCAAACACAGACTGGAAGTACACGACTTCATCACCCAAAACAACATAGATTGCCTCTTCATCACGGAAAGCTGGCTAACCCCCGACTGCAACACCATCCTTACCGAATTGGTGCCGGAGAACTACAGGATCCTAACTGAGCATCGGATAGGAAAAAAAGGGGGAGGCCTAGCAGCGATTTTTAAATCGCACCTGGCGATCACCAAACCGATTATGCAGAACTCAGTGCCTTTTATGGAGACACTGACGCTACATCTTCAATCAACACCCCATGACACCACTCACATTCTACTTTGCTACAGACCACCAGGACCAAAGACCAATCTTCTTACTCCCCTCACGGAATTCATTGCAACACACACCCTTAAATCCAAAAACCTCCTGGTACTTGGAGACTTTAATCTCTGGGCAAATTCTACCCAAGACCCTATCGCCACCGCCTGCATCAACCAACTGGAAGAACTGGGTCTCCAACAACTGATAAAGACGCCAACTCATGGCTCAGGACACACCCTGGACCTTATCTTCAAACAAAATTTGGACATCAACATACTGGACAACCTACCACTACCATGGACGGACCACCACGCCATCAAATTTAAAATCACCACTAATACCACCCAGCAAAAACAGAAACCGGCAACAACAACTCATTGGACCAGATCGCAGAAGAAACTACACTCCGAAACCTTCAAAAACACATTGGCAAACAAAATAGCAACGCTGAATTTAACCCACTCAACGGAACATACACTCCGCTCCCTAAACAAGGTATTACTACAATCAGCAGACGCAGTGGCTCCAAAACGCAGAACACCTATCCGGAGGAAAAACTCAGGATGGTTTAACAGCTCTCTCATGCTACTCAAGCAAGAACGCAGAAGAGCCGAAAGAGCATGGAGAAGAAATCCTACCAAAGAAAATCAGACAAACTACAAAGGACTCACTGAGAATTATCACAAAGCAATTTTTAAAGCTAAAAAAGATTTTTTTGCAAATACCATTTCATCGGCACTAAACCGCCCTCGGGAACTTTTTAAAATAGTCGCTCAGTCGATGAACCCGACATGCTTAGAGCCCCCAGCAAACGAAACCCAAGATTTCTGTAATGAGTTGTCAGATTTTTTCATTGACAAAATCGACAACATCCGGAAAATAATCCACATGAAAAAAACTTCCAACCTCAGCCATCCAGAGCAAAAAGAAGACATGGTCACAAATATCCCTCTTCCACCAAAGTTTTCTTTGATCCCAATTTCCACGGACACCACCAAAAACATCATCAAAAACCTCAGAGACAGCACATCTCCGATTGACATCATCCCCACAAAACTGCTGAAAGAATGCTCGGACATTTTGGCGCCTACGCTAACTCACCTCATAAATCAATCTTTCAAAGAAGGGATTGTTCCAGGCGCCCTCAAACAAGGCATCATCAAACCCCTGCTAAAGAAGCCCAACCTCGACCCCCGGGACCCCAACCACCGCAGACCGATAACAAGCCTTAACACCATCTCCAAGATTATGGAGAAAGCGGTAGTACAACAGCTACACCGCCACCTAGACACACACAAACTCTTGGATCCTCTACAATCAGGCTTCCGCCCAGGCCATGGCACAGAAACGGCACTCCTGAAGATTTGGGACGACGCCCTCGAAGCAGCAGATGACGGAGAATCATGCCTCCTGGTGCTGTTGGACCTCAGCGCAGCGTTTGATACTGTGGACCACAACACTCTACTCATCCGCCTTACAGAAGTAGCAGGAGTCGCAGACGCAGACCTACAATGGTTCGCATCCTTCTTAGGAAATCGCTCTCAGACAGTGAAACTAGGAGCTTTTACCTCTGAAACCCGGGCAATCTCTTGTGGAGTCCCGCAAGGATCACCTTTGTCGCCAGTGCTCTTCAACATATACATCCGCCCACTCCTCAACATCATCAGAAGGTCAGACCTCTGCTTCCACTCATACGCTGATGACACCCAATTATACTTTCGGATCACTGGACAAAAAGACCATCATCGGCAATTAGAAAACTGCCTCACTATGATAGACGACTGGATGACCGCCAGCTCTCTTAAACTCAATGAATCAAAAACAGAACTTCTTATTCTACAGGCAAACCAAAACTCCCGAACCAAGATCCCTTGGACACCTCCCACCATCTTTGGACAGGCCATCTCCCCAAGAACCAAGGCCAAGAGCCTCGGAGTCATTTTTGACTCAGAAATGTCAATGGATGCCCAAATAGGATCGGTAGTTAGCGGATCTCACCATCTCCTTCGCCTTCTACGCAGACTCATCCCCTTCATTCCAAAGGAGGACAAAGCAGTGGTAGTTGGAACAGTCATTAATTCACGACTGGACTACGCAAACTCCCTCTACATAGGGTTACCCCAATATCAACTTGCGCGCTTACAACTTATCCAAAACACGGCGGCAAGACTGATAACAGGAAAAAAACCCTGGGAATCTATTTCCCCTTCCCTGAGGAGCCTACACTGGCTAACCGTAAAGAATCGGGTCATTTTCAAGACCCTCTGCCTCACCCACAAATGCACCCATGGAGACGCGCCTCAATACCTTTTCGAGAAAATAAAACGCTACACACCCAATCGCAGTCTTCGATCGTCTAACCAAAACCTCCTCCTCATTCCCAAGTCCCGCTACAAATCAAAAGGGGAACGAAGATTCGCTGTCCAAGGACCACGGCTATGGAATGCACTACCAACCTACATCCGCATGGAAGAAAACCATCAGGTCTTCAGGAAAAAACTCAAGACCCACCTCTTCTAAGAAGCTCGACAACAAAGCACTAATACAGCGCCTTGAGGCGATTCGGTTCGCATTGTAGCGCTATACAAATTATTCATTCATTCATTCATTCAGTCCGGGATTTATATATTGTGGGGTCACCAGTCCGGTATTTTTATATTGTGGGGTCACCAGTCCGGTATTTATATATTGTGGGGTCACCAGTCTGGTATTTGTATATTGTGGGGTCACCAGTCCAGTATTTATACATTGTGGGGTCACCAGTCCGGTATTTATATATTGTGGGGTCACCAGTCCGGTATTTATATATTGTGGGGTCACCAGTCCGGTATTTCTATATTGTGGGGTCACCAGTCCGGTATTTCTATATTGTGGGGTCACCAGTCCGGTATTTCTATATTGTGGGGGTCACCAGTCCGGTATTTGTATATTGTGGGGTCACCAGTCCGGTATTTATATATTGTGGGGTCACCAGTCTGGTATTTATATATTGTGGGGTCACCAGTCCGGTATTTATATATTGTGGGGTCACCAGTCCGGTATTTATACATTGTGGGGTCACCAGTCTGGTATTTATATAGTGTGGGGTCACCAGTCCGGTATTTATATATTGTGGGGTCACCAGTCCGGTATTTATATATTGTGGGGTCACCAGTCCGGTATTTATATATTGGGGGGTCACCAGTCCGGTATTTATATAATGAAATCACATCCCCTCTCAAGCGTCTCTTCTCCAGAGAGAATAAGTTCAGAGCTCACAACCTTTCCTCATCACTAATATCCTCCAGACCCTTTATTAGCTTTGTTGCCCTTCTTTGTAGTCGCTCCATTTCCAGTACATCCTTCCTGAGGACTGGTGCCCAGAACTGGACAGCATACTCCAGGTGCGGCCGGACCAGAGTCTTGTAGAGCGGGAGAATTATCCTTTTATCTCTGGAGTTGATCCCCTTTTTAATGCCAATATTCTGTTTGCTTTGTTAGCAGCAGCTTGGCATTGCTGAGCCCATCATCTACTAGGACCCCCAGGTCCTTCTCCATCCTAGATCCCCCCAGAGGTTCTCCCCCCAGTCTATAGATTGCATTCAGATTTTTACCACCCAAATACATTATTTTACATTTTTCTACATTGAACCTCATTTGCCATGTAGTTGCCCCTCCCCCCCCATTAATTTGTTCAGATCTTCTTGGAAGGTTTCCACATCCTGCGGAGAAGTTATTGCCCTGCTTAGCTTAGTATCGTCCGCAAATACAGAGATTGTTTCCCCCATCCCCATCCTCCAGGTCATCTATCAACACATTAAATAGGATTGGTCCCAGCACAGAACCCTTGATACAGTGGAAGAAGGTTCATCTAGCCCAGCCAATCAGGATCACCAGCCGGATGCACCTCTGGTGGTGGACAGGAAACACTCATCTAATTGGGCGGCTGCCATGGATCAATGTTTAGCACAGCAGGGTGGGGCGCCACCTGCAAACAACACCAGAACCGGGGCAGATGGGAATTTCCCACTCGGGGTCTAGATTCCAACATTCTGGAACTTCGAGGAGCATTCATGGCCACCTTACTGCCTCACATGGAGGGTCACCCAGTTCTGCTCCGTTTGGACAAGGCGGGACGCACAGCCAATCCCTTGGGGAGAGGAGGAGGCAATCATGACATTGGCACAGCAACATCTTACAGATTTGGGGGACAAATATCTTCCAGGCCATCAGAACTTGGAAGCCGATCGCCTATCCAGACAATTCAAAGATCCCAACAAATGGTCTCTTCACCCCAAAGTGTTAAAGCCAATTTTCCTCCAGACTCCCCCTTCCCCCGTGTGTGATCTCCGGCACCGTCCCGGACTCTCCCCTCCCCCGTGTGTGATCTCCGGCACTGTCCCAGACTCCCCCCCCGTGTGTGATCCCCGGCACCGTCCCGGACTCTCCCCTCCCCCGTGTGTGATCTCCAGGACTGTCCCGGACTCTACCCTCCCCCGTGTGTAATCTTCAGGACCGTCCCAGACTCTCCCCTCCCCCGTGTGTAATCTCCAGGACCGTCCCAGACTCTACCCTCCCCCGTGTGTAATCTCCAGGACCGTCCCAGACTCTACCCTCCCCCGTGTGTAATCTCCAGGACCGTCCCAGACTCTCCCCTCCCCCCTGTGTCATCTCCAGGACCGTCCCAGACTCTACCCTCCCCCCTGTGTCATCTCCAGGACCGTCCCAGACTCTACCCTCCCCCGTGTGTAATCTCCAGGACCGTCCCAGACTCTCCCCTCCCCCGTGTGTAATCTCCAGGACCGTCCCAGACTCTCCCCTCCCCAGTGTGTAATCTCCAGGACCGTCCCAGACTCTCCCCTCCCCCGTGTGTAATCTCCAGGACCGTCCCAGACTCTACCCTCCCCCGTGTGTAATCTCCAGGACCGTCCCAGACTCTACCCTCCCCCGTGTGTAATCTCCAGGACCGTCCCAGACTCTACCCTCCCCCGTGTGTAATCTCCAGGACCGTCCCAGACTCTCCCCTCCCCCGTGTGTAATCTCCAGGACCGTCCCAGACTCTACCCTCCCCCGTGTGTAATCTCCAGGACCGTCCCAGACTCTCCCCTCCCCCGTGTGTCATCTCCCGGTCCGTCCCAGACTCTCCCCTCCCCCGTGTGTAATCTCCCGGTCCGTCCCAGACTCTCCCCTCCCCCGTGTGTAATCTCCAGGACCGTCCCAGACTCTCCCCTCCCCCGTGTGCAATCTCCAGGACCGTCCCAGACTCTCCCCTCCCCCGTGTGTAATCTCCAGGACCGTCCCAGACTCTCCCCTCCCCCGTGTGTAATCTCCCGATCCGTCCCAGACTCTACCCTCCCCCGTGTGTAACCTCCCGGTCCGTCCAAGACTCTCCCCTCCCCCGTGTATAATCTCCCGGTCCGTCCCAGACTCTACCCTCCCCCGTGTGTAATCTCCAGGACCGTCCCAGACTCTACCCTCCCCCGTGTGTAATCTCCAGGACCGTCCAAGACTCTCCCCTCCCCCGTGTGTAATCTCCAGGACCGTCCAAGACTCTCCCCTCCCCATGTGTAATCTCCAGGACCGTCCCAGACTCTCCCCTCCCCCGTGTGTAATCTCCAGGACCGTCCCGGACTCTACCCTCCCCCGTGTGTAATCTCCAGGACCGTCCCGGACCCTACCCTCCCCCCTGTGTAATCTCCAGGACTGTCCCAGACTCCCCCTCCCCCGTGTGTGATCTCCAGGACCGTCCCGGACTCTACCCTCCCCCGTGTGTGATCTCCAGGACCGCCCCAGACTCTCCCCTCCCCATGTGTAATCTCCAGCACCGTCCCAGACTCTACCCTCCCCCGTGTGTAATCTCCAGCACCATCCCGGACTCTCCCCTCCCCCGTGTGTAATCTCCCGGTCCGTCCCAGACTCTCCCCTCCCCCGTGTGTGATCTCCAGCACCATCCCAGACTCTCCCCTCCCCCGTGTGTGATCTCCAGGACCATCCCGGACTCTACCCTCCCCCCTGTGTAATCTCCAGGACCGTCCCGGACTCTCCCCTCCCCCGTGTGTGATCTCCAGCACCATCCCGGACTCTACCCTCCCCCGTGTAATCTCCCGGTCTGTCCCAGACTCTACCCTCCCCCGTGTGTAATCTCCAGGACCGTCCCGGACTCTCCCCTCCCCCCCCCGTGTGTGATCTCCAGCACCATCCCGGACTCTACCCTCCCCCGTGTAATCTCCTGGTCCGTCCCAGACTCTACCCTCCCCCGTGTGTAATCTCCAGGACCGTCCAAGACTCTACCCTCCCCTGTGTGTGACCTCCAGGACCGTCCCAGACTCTCCCCTCCCCCGTGTGTAATCTCCAGCACCGTCCCGAACTCTCCCCTCCCCCGTGTGTAATCTCCAGGACTGTCCCAGACTCCCCCTCCCCCGTGTGTGATCTCCAGGACCGTCCCAGACTGTACCCTCCCCCGTGTGTAATCTCCAGGACCGTCCCAGACTCTCCCCTCCCCCCTGTGTCATCTCCAGCACCATCCCAGACTCTCCCCTCCCCCGTGTGTGATCTCCAGCACCGTCCCAGACTCTCCCCTCCCCCGTGTGTAACCTCCCGGTCCGTCCCAGACTCTCCCCTCCCCATGTGTATTCTCCAGGACCGTCCCAGACTCTCCCCTCCCCCGTGTGTAATCTCCCGGTCCGTCCCAGACTCTCCCCTCCCCCGTGTGTGATCTCCAGCACCATCCCAGACTCTCCCCTCCCCCGTGTGTGATCTCCAGGACCATCCCGGACTCTACCCTCCCCCCTGTGTAATCTCCAGGACCGTCCCGGACTCTCCCCTCCCCCGTGTGTGATCTCCAGCACCATCCCGGACTCTACCCTCCCCCGTGTGATCTCCAGGACCGTCCCAGACTCTCCCCTCCCCCGTGTGTGATCTCCAGGACCGTCCCAAACTCTCCCCTCCCCCGTGTGTGATCTCCAGGACCGTCCCGGACTCTACCCTCCCCCCTGTGTAATCTCCAGGACCGTCCCGGACTCTCCCCTCCCCCCTGTGTAATCTCCAGGACTGTCCCAGACTCCCCCTCCCCCCTGTGTAATCTCCAGGACCGTCCCAGACTCCCCCTCCCCCCGTGTGTGGTCTCCAGTTGATCTCCATCCCCCTATGATGTGAGGTTCAGGTGAAGCTCTTCGGACCAATCATCTCATCAATCATACAATTTACTTCCAACATGTGCATTGCGATGGCAGACTACAGACAATAACTTACAGAGTCCAGTGTGGGGGTTAGAGTGTAAGCTCTGTGGGTCACATTATACAGCAGTGCTGAGTGGCAGCGCCACCCGATGGTGAAATGGGTCATTACAGAGGAGAGGGGCAGGTGGGGGGACAGTGGGGGGTCATTATGAATTCAGCGGAGGATGGGTAACCTGGAAGCTTGTCCTCTCCGCAGCTGTCCCGCATGGCTTTCCATTGGCTGCATTGAGGTGTACAGGTGAGTGGAGGGTGGTTGGCACAGAGGTGACGCCTGGCGAGCGGACGCACACAGACACACCATTTCCAGTTCTTGTCATTGGATTCTAGGACTAAGGAGTGGAAGGAAAGCGAAGTGCGGCGGCGTCTGCCTGGCTGCAAGTTCCTGCGATAAATAGTCATTCAGAAGATTGGCACTTTTCCTGGGAAACCGTTGTGACGAGGTGGACCAGACTACAAGCCCACCACCCTCCACCCGATCCCGGGTCTCCCGCTCGCTCGCTCTCCATTGGATTTAGGACCACTGGCAGGAACAGTCTGTCGGTTCTTGGATGGAATAATTGACCCAAGTGGAGTTTCCGGTGCAATATAACTGAACGACCCGCCGCTGGAGGCCGAGCTCCCGGCAGCACTTGCAGAAGCGGGCGTAGGTATTGATGTTGTAGTTGTAGATGCTGGCAGAGGGGCACTTCCCGTCACACGACACGATATTCACCTGCGGAGGAGAGGAGCCACATTAACAACAAGGCTATTCACCAAGACTGTCAGCTTCACCACAAGCCACGGAACCCTCACCGAGCCACGGGACCCTCACCGAGCCACAAAACCCTCACCGAGCCCCTGGAACCTCACCGATCCAAGGAACCCTCACCGAGCCCCTGGACCCTCACAGAGCCCCTGGAACCTCACCAAGCAAAGCCACGGAACCCTCACCAAACTTCGGTACCCTCACCGATCCCTGAAACAGTCAGCGAGCCTCAGTGCCCTCGCCGAGCCCGGAATTCCAACTGAGCCCTGGAACCCTCACCGAACCCCCAAACCATCACATGACATGATGGTCACCTGCAGAGGAGAGCGGAGCCGCATCTCACCAACAAGGCTATTCACAAAAGCTAACACACGACAAATTCTCCTGCGCTCTGGTGTCTAGTCTCTTGGTTCGTAAAAAAGTATATAAATGCAATTCCTCAAGGTAATGTCCAAAATCTTGCAGCCCTCCTTTGAACAATGGGTGTTCACAACACTACGGAAACAAGAAAAACAGAAGGGCGCACCGACCTTTGTGCATTACCACTAAAAAGGTTTTATTAAAAATATATAAAAACAGCAAAATTACTACTCACAAACGAGTACACGGTACAGGCAAAAACATGGATGGATGCACACGTCCACTGCTTTCAATCACGATTCTTGAACACCGGGAGGACCTGATGGTTCCTCCAGTGAATGGCTGACGCGTTTCAGGGGAGTACCCCTTTCATCAGAGCCTACAAGCGGGCAATGGTCTCGTCTCTGAGACAAGACCATTGCCCGCTTGTAGGCTCTGATGAAAGGGGTACTCCCCTGAAACGCGTCAGCCATTCACTGGAGGAACCATCAGGTCCTCCCGGTGTTCAAGAATCGTGATTGAAAGCAGTGGACGTGTGCATCCATCCATGTTTTTGCCTGTACCGTGTACTCGTTTGTGAGTAGTAATTTTGCTGTTTTTATATATTTTAATAAAACCTTTTAGTGGTAATGCACAAAGGTCGGTGCGCCCTTCTGTTTTTCTTGTATTCACAAAAGCTGTCAGCTTCATCACAAACCCTGGAACCACCACCAAGCCCCGGAACCACCACGAGCCACGGAACCAACACCGAAACCCCGGAACCACCACTGAGCCCCGGAACCACCACCAAACCCTGGAACCACCACTGAGCCCCGGAACCACCACCGAACCCCGGAACCACCACTGAGCCCCGGAACCACCACCAAACCCTGGAACCACCACTGAGCCCCGGAACCACCACCGAACCCCGGAACCACCACTGAGCTCCGGAACCACCACTGAGCCCCAGTGCCCTCCCCGAGCCCTGGAACTGCTGTAAGTGTTTTTCTGGCAGTGATGTGTGGACACGGTGTGGTCTGGATCAGGAAAAGTGTGAAGTGTGAGGGTGGACTGACAGTCCTTTCATGGGCTGAGCTCACAATGTACTTACTGGGGTGTTACTTCTACAATCGTTCTTCCTGATCGTCATCCGGACCGTCACCCGCTTACAGAACTTTCCATCTTCCTTACCTGAAACACACAAAATCCTACTCAGGAATGGCCCCAAGAGCTGACACTTCCTGGCCCCAAGAGCTGACTGTTCCTGGCCCCAAGAGCTGACTCTTCCTGGCCCCAAGAGCTGACACTTCCTGGCCCCAAGAGCTGACACTTCCTGGCCCCAAGAGCTGACACTTCCTGGCCCCAAGAGCTGACACTTCTTGGCCCCAAGAGCTGACACTTCCTGGCCCCAAGAGCTGACCCTTCCCGGCCCCAAGAGCCGACTATTCCTGGCCCCAAGAGCCGACTCTTCCCGGCCCCAAGAGCGGACACTTCCCGGCCCCAAGAGCTGACACTTCCCGGCCCCAAGAGCCGACACTTCCCGGCCCCAAGAGCGGACACTTCCCGGCCCCAAGAGCCGACACTTCCCGGCCCCAAGAGCCGACACTTCCCGGCCCCAAGAGCCGACACTTCCTGGACCCTAGAGCCGACTCTTTCTGGCCCCAAGAGCCGACTCTTCCTGGCCCCAAGAGCCGACAATTCCTGGCCCCAAGAGCCGACTCTTCCCGGCCCCAAGAGCCGACACTTCCCGGCCCCAAGAGCCGACACTTCCCGGCCCCAAGAGCCGACACTTCCTGGCCCCAAGAGCCGACACTTCCTGGACCCTAGAGCTGACTCTTTCTGGCCCCAAGAGCCGACTCTTCCTGGCCCCAAGAGCCGACTCTTCCTGGCCCCAAGAGCCGACTCTTCCTGGCCCCAAGAGCCGACTCTTCCTGGCCCCAAAAGCTGACACTTCCTGGCCCCAAAAGCCGACACTTCCCGGCCCCAAGAGCCGTCACTTCCCGGCCCCAAGAGCCGACTCTTCCCGGCCCCAAGAGCCGACTCTTCCCGGCCCCAAGAGCCGACTCTTCCCGGCCCCAAGAGCCGACTCTTTCCGGCCCCAAGAGCCGACTCTTCCCGGCCCCAAAAGCTGACACTTCCCGGCCCCAAGAGCTGACACTTCCCGGCCCCAAGAGCCGACTCTTCCCGGCCCCAAGAGCCGACTCTTCCCGGCCCCAAGAGCCGACTCTTCCCGGCCCCAAGAGCCGACTCTTTCCGGCCCCAAGAGCCGACTCTTCCCGGCCCCAAAAGCTGACACTTCCCGGCCCCAAGAGCTGACACTTCCCGGCCCCAAGAGCCGACTCTTCCCGGCCCCAAGAGCCGACTCTTCCCGTCCCCAAGAGCCGACTCTTTCCGGCCCCAAGAGCCGACTCTTCCTGGCCCCAAAAGCTGACACTTCCCGGCCCCAAGAGCTGACCCTTCCTGGCCCCAAGAGCCGACTCTTCCCGGCCCCAAGAGCCGACTCTTCCTGGCCCCAAGAGCCGACTCTTCCTGGCCCCAAAAGCTGACACTTCCCGGCCCCAAGAGCCGACTCTTCCCGGCCCCAAGAGCCGACTCTTCCCGGCCCCAAGAGCCGACTCTTCCCGGCCCCAAGAGCCGACTCTTCCCGGCCCCAAGAGCCGACTCTTCCCGGCCCCAAAAGCCGACACTTCCCGGCCCCAAGAGCCGACTCTTCCCGGCCCCAAGAGCCGACTCTTCCCGGCCCCAAGAGCCGACTCTTCCCGGCCCCAAGAGCCGACTCTTCCCGGCCCCAAGAGCCGACTCTTCCCGGCCCCAAGAGCCGACTCTTCCCGGCCCCAAAAGCCGACTCTTCCCGGCCCCAAAAGCCGACTCTTCCCGGCCCCAAGAGCCGACTCTTCCCGGCCCTAAGAGCTGACACTTCCTGGCCCCAAGAGCGGACACTTCCTGGCCCCAAGAGCTGACTCTTCCTGGCCCCAAGAGCTGACTCTTCCCGGAAGGGGCCGTCCCCAAACTGTTCCCACAAAAGTTGGGAGCATGAAATTGTCCAAAATGTCCCTTCACTGGAACTAACGGGGCTACCCGACCCCTGAAAAACAACCCCACCCCATACTTCCCCCTCCCCCACACCATAATCCCCCCTCCACCAAATGATTTGGACCAGTGCACAAAGCAAGGTCCCATAAAGACATGGATGAGCTCAATATTGATCCCTACAGACAAAGACTGGGATGATATATATAATGAGTACAGCTCCGCCCCTCTCTTCCAGCCATAGTGGAGGGAAATGTTCTGCGCTCCTCCTATGACAGCGCCATAGCTGACAATTTACTTACACGTTTTGCAGCATCCCTCCAGGAAGGAAACGACATATCCGCCCATCTGGAGGACGAGAGAGAAATATCTTAGGAAATCATTTCTGCCAATCAAACCAATTTCACCAATTCATTCACACATTTATCACAGCCAATCAGGATTCATCTCCTTCTGACCTGACTATCCGACTCCTAATCCATCCATTATGAGTTACTCTGAATCCCTATCTGATGAGGTCACTATATCCATCGAGATCATTATATCCATCGAGATCATTATATCCATCGAGATCATTATATCCATCGAGATCTCTATATCCATCGAGATCTCTATATCCATCAAGATCATTATATCCATCAAGATCATTATATCCATCGAGATCTCTATATCCATCGAGATCTCTATATCCATCGAGATCATTATATCCATCGAGATCACATTGGGGGTTATTTACTAAAGGCAAATCCACTTTGCACTGAAACTGCACTTGGAAATTCAGTCGCTGTAAATCTGAGGGTGAAGATCTGAAATGAGGGGAAGCTCTGCTGATTTTATTATCCAATCATGTACAAGCTAAAATGCTGTTTTTTATATTTCCTTGCATGTCCCCCTCAGATCTACAGCGACTTTCCAAGTGCAAAGTGGATTTGCCTTTCGTAAATAACCCCCAATATCGGTATTTCTGTGCATCGATACCTATAGAGATCACTATTGATACAGATCGTGGACTTCTTATCTCAGAGGTGTCGGGGCAGGAAGGAATTTGTTCGATGATTTCTCATACCAGGCCCTCCCAGATCTGAAGGGTCTGGTAAGAATTATAAACTATGATCTGTAAATATTATTGATCTCACCTGTCAGAATACATGTATGTGCCGTGTATATATACTTATCAGGATGATATCGGTTTAGGGATTTGAGGTCCACAATGGGGAGAACTATAAACAGTAAAACCCTTTGACCTTTCCTGTGCGGGAAGTGAGATCCTCGCTCGCTCGCTTCGGATCTGCCTGTCCTTCAGGTGAAGCTGGTGGATTAGAAGGTAGGAATGGAGGATGGGGGAGGAACAGAAATTCTAATTTGTAGCCCCTGGAAATGACAGACTGGACCCCGAGGTCCAGGAGGTCTCTGAACCATAATGGCACAAATGCCGAGAGACGTCCTCCTCCGGACGGTGAGATGGTCCTTCGCTATGAAGAGGGTTCCATGATGAAGGTTGGACCCCCTCTGGGTGAAATGAAAGGAAGGGGGTGGTGGCCATGCTAGAATTAGGCTTCAGCTGTTTTTGTGGGGTAGAAGTACTTTCCCCAACTGTTAATTCCTGAATATATTTTTCAAAAGGTATTCACCACCAAAAAGGCGTGTAGAAGAGATGTCCTCGGCTCAGCAGACCTTTCACCAGGAAATTCTGTACATTGTCACACTGGTGAAGAACATTCTCTAGGATTCCAGAAGACAGAGGAGCTGAGGGCGGGAGCCGCCATTGTTCCAGCAGCTCCTCAATGATCATCCTCTATTCATTTGTCCGGGTAGCACAGTCTGGCCAATGACCATCGCTGGTTGGAAGGCAGGACTGGTAAGAGCAAAGATCGCCGTCAACAGAATCCTTGAAGGTGGACACACCCGGTGACAACACAAGCAGTCGGATTCTGTACCGGGACGGACCATTCCTTCTCCATGGGATATAAGCAACATTTTTATGAGGAATTAAAACCTTTTCAGAATCTGGCCAATCCTAACGCAAAGCGCAGTACTGTGCAGAAGAAAGGTCTTCTATGCCCATAGGAGATGGTTATGGCCGAGGGGATTTTTGCTGGGTAAAGGTTGGTACATACCACATCCATAGGTGGCTCACTGTAGAACCCATATGGTGTGTGAAGCCTTCCCTGGAGAACATTCCTCTACAGGATCTTCTTCATCCACCTTAATATCATCCTCAAAGAGATTCGGAGGATCATGGTCCTCCTCCAGAAGAGATTCAGAGGATCATGGTCCTCTTCCAGAAGAGATTCAGAGGATCATGGTCCTCCTCCAGAAGAGATTCAGATGATCATGGTCCTCCTCCAGAACAGATTCGGAGGATCATGGTCATCCTCCAGAAGAGATTCAGAGGATCATGGTCCTCCTCCAGAACAGATTCGGAGGATCATGGTCATCCTCCAGAAGAGATTCAGGTGGAGAGGCAGAAGAGCCTTTGTGGGCTCTGGAGACAGAAGGTTCTAAAAGGTCAGAGAGTCTCCCAAATAAATCAGAGATAGTTGCAGTGAAATTAGTCAGATAAGGTCACCTGAGAAGGAGCTAGAATTAGAGAACGGGAACGGTCAGTATAGGACCTTCTCCGACCCCAGGGGCCCGCCTTGGCCCTGAGCATTCTGCTGGTTTTCCTTAATACTGTCTGTAGCCCGAGTGCTATCCGGTCCTCATCTCCCCTACTCCTCGTCACTTCTGCTCATCGTCCCCCCTGCTCCTCACCTCCCCTGCTCTTCATCCCCCCTGCTCCTCGTCCCCCCTGCTCCTCGTCTCCCTGCTCCTCATCACTTCTGCTCCTCGTCCCCCCTGCTCCTCGTCACTTCTGCTCCTCGTCCCCCCTGCTCCTCGTCCCCCCTGCTCCTCGTCACTTCTGCTCCTCGTCCCCCCTGCTCCTCGTCTCCCCTGCTCCTCGTCACTTCTGCTCCTCGTCCCCCCTGCTCCTCGTCTCCCCTGCTCCTCGTCACTTCTGCTCCTCGTCCCCCCTGCTCCTCGTCTCCCCTGCTCCTCGTCTCCCCTGCTCCTCGTCAGCTCTGCTCCTCACCTCCCCTGCTCCTCGTCTCCCCTGCTCCTCGTCTCCCCTGCTCCTCGTCAGCTCTGCTCCTCGTCTCCCCTGCTCCTCGTCTCCCCTGCTCCTCGTCTCCCCTGCTCCTCGTCACTTCTGCTCCTCGTCTCCCCTGCTCCTCGTCTCCCCTGCTCCTCGTCACCTCTGCTCCTCGTCCCCCCTTCTCCTCGTCCCCCCTTCTCCTCGTCCCCCCTTCTCCTCGTCTCCCCTGCTCCTCGTCTCCCCTGCTCCTCGTCTCCCCTGCTCCTCGTCCCCCCTGCTCCTCGTCCCCCCTTCTCCTCGTCTCCCCTGCTCCTTGTCACTTCTGCTCCTCGTCTCCCCTGCTCCTCGTCTCCCCTGCTCCTCGTCTCCCCTGCTCCTCGTCAGTTCTGCTCCTCGTCTCCCCTCCTCGTCCCCCCTGCTCCTCGTCACTTCTGCTCCTCGTCCCCCCTGCTCCTCGTCCCCCCTGCTCCTCGTCCCCCCTGCTCCTTGTCTTCCCTGCTCCTCGTCTCCCCTGCTCCTCATCAGTTCTACTTCTCACCTCCCCTGCTCCTCGTCTCCCCTGCTCCTCGTCCCCCCTGCTCCTCGTCTCCCCTGCTCCCCGTCTACCCTGCTCCTCGTCACTTCTGCTCCTTGTCTCCCCTGCTCCTCGTCACTTCTGCTCCTCGTCACTTCTGCTCCTCGTCTCCCCTGCTCCTCGTCACTTCTGCTCCTCGTCTCCCCTGCTCCTCGTCTCCCCTGCTCCTCGCCTCCCCTGTGAGGGACTCACAAACAGATGCGGAGTTGGAGGGTATCTGTGAAGGGAGCGGCTATAACCCGGAACTGACTGCGTTGTGTTGTTGTGTCTCCGGACAGTAAGGAATCTGGAGATCAGCCAACATGCACTCTGTGTTCTCCCAGGGAATTCCCTTCATTTGCAGGGATTTCCTCTCACTTCCTGTTTGATTACGGAACAGGAAGTGAAGCGAAATCTCCGCAATGGGACACAGATGGGGAAAAAAAAAAAATCTGTCAGGGGTTATAACCCTCCCTTGTCCATCCAAAATGAAAAAAAAATGTGCCTAGAGTTCTACTTTAACTCCCACCTTGTAATAGAGACTTTCCATTGGGAGAAAAGACTCCACCTATAAGAAGAAGACTCCACCCCCAAATACAGGGAGACCCGCCTTACCCGTGCGTCTTCCCTGGAGGAACCCACCTTCACCCATCACAGTGGGTGCCATAGGAATGGGCCGCGGCCCTGGACAAGTATGGCACCGCGATGCAAAGATTACTGGCCAGCCCCCCTCCCCCGCTGCTGTGGGGTCCGGGTACAGATCCCGGGGGGCACATCGAAGGGGAGCCCAAAGAATAGAGGCAGAAAGTTCTCCATAAGAGATCCACCACCTAAGAACACCGGGGGGAGGGGTTATTTCCAAACATTCCCAGCCTAGCCTTTGCCAGTGTCCAATCACCGGAAGGTTGTGATGGAAGTCATGTGACCTGAACTCCAAGACATGGAATGTACAGGAAAGGGGAGTTTTCTCATTGGTGCTCCTCGTGCCAGCGAGTGCCGCCATTGTTCTTAGTGTTTAGAAATGATCCTGGTGTGCCAATCTTCTGGAGGGAGGCGCCACACCTCTATGAAGGCCTCGGGAAAGGTGCCACGGAAACATTGGCTGCCCCATAAATACTCCTTGTGCCCAGTTCTGGGAGTGCTGCCATTGCTTCCAACGTTTATATACAGAGGAGAAAACAATCGTTTGAACCCCCGCAGATCATCTCCCCCGCAGATCGTCTCCCCCGCAGATCGTCTCCCCCGCAGATCGTCTCTCCCGCAGATCATCTCCCCTGCAGATCATCTCCCCTGCAGATCGTCTCCCCTGCAGATCATCTCCCCCGCAGATCGTCTCTCCCGCAGATCATCTCCCCCGCAGATCGTCTCCCCCGCAGATCGTCTCCCCCGCAGATCGTCTCCCCCGCAGATCGTCTCTCCCGCAGATCATCTCCCCCGCAGATCGTCTCCCCCGCAGATCGTCTCTCCCCCGCAGATCGTCTCCCCCGCAGATCGTCTCCCCCGCAGATCGTCTCCCCTGCAGATCATCTCCCCCGCAGATCATCTCCCCTGCAGATCGTCTCCCCTGCAGATCGTCTCCCCCGCAGATCGTCTCCCCCGCAGATCGTCTCCCCTGCAGATCGTCTCCCCTGCAGATTGTGTAAGTTTTGCCCACTTACATAGAAATGAAGGGTCTATAATTTTTATCATATGATGGAGACAGAATATCAACCAAAAATCCAGAAATAATACACAATACAAATGTTATAACTGGAGTTCAGTGAGTAAAATAAGTATTTGATCCCCTTAGTGGTTGGTGGAGAAACCCTTGTTGGTGATCACAGAGGTCAGACGTTTCTTGTAGGTGGTGATCAGGTTTCCACATCTCAGGAGGGATTTTGCTCCTCTCTTCTCTACAGATCTTCTCTAAATCCTGAAGGTTTCTTGGCAACTTGAAGTTTCAGCTCCTCCATACATTTTCTATAGGATTAAGGTCTGGAGACTGGCTAGGCCACTCCATGACCTTCATGTGCTTCTTCTTGTGCCCCTCCTGTGTTAATTGTGTTAACACAGGTCTGGACTGGAGACATCTCCCATCAGGGGATCTGTTAGGAGGGGCTGCCTGCTTATCATAATCCCTTTATGTGTTTCAACTGTAGTTGTTTGGATATACAAGTGTTGAGTTTCCATTGGTTCTTCCTTGTCCCCTACCCCCTCTAATTGTGTTGGGTCATGGCATGTAGACGAAAGGTCTGGACTGGAGACATCTCCCAGCAGGGGATCTGTTAGGAGGGGAAGACACATGTACAGGTCCCCCTCCTCAGGAAGACACATGTACAGGTCCACCTCCTCAGGAAGACACATGTACAGGTCCTCCTCCTCCAGGAAGACACATGTACAGGTCCTCCTCCCCCTCAGGAAGACACGTGTACAGGTCCCTCCTCCTCAGGAAGACACGTGTACAGGTCCTCCTCCTCAGGAAGACACGTGTACAGGTCCTCCTCCTCCTCAGGAAGACACATGTACAGGTCCCCCTCCTCAGGAAGACACGTGTACAGGTCCCCCGCCTCAGGAAGGCACGTGTACAGGTCCCCCTCCTCCACAGGAAGACACATGTACAGGTCCTCCCTCCTCAGGAAGACACGTGTACAGGTCCTCCTCCTCAGGAAGACACGTGTACAGGTCCTCCTCCTCAGGAAGACACGTGTACAGGACCCCCTCCTCAGGAAGACACATGTACAGGTCCTCCTCCTCAGGAAGACACATGTACAGGTCCTCCTCCTCAGGAAGACACATGTACAGGTCCTCCTGCCCAGGAAGACACATGTACAGGTCCTCCTCCTCAGGAAGACACATGAACAGGTCCTCCTCCTCAGGAAGACACATGTACAGGTCGCCCTCCTCAGGAAGACACATGTACAGGTCCCCCTCCTCAGGAAGACACATGTACAGGTCCCCCTCCTCAGGAAGACACATGTACAGGCCCCCCTCCTCAGTAAGACACATGTACAGGTCCCCCTCCTCAGGAAGACACATGTACAGGTCCCCCTCCTCAGGAAGACACATGTACAGGGTCCCCCTCCTCCTCAGGAAGACACATGTACAGGTCCCCTCCTCCTCAGGAAGACACGTGTACAGGTCCTCCTCCTCAGGAAGACACGTGTAGAGGAACGTCTGAAGTCCACCAATGAACATCTAAATGATTCAGAGAAGGATTGGGGGAAAGTTCTGTGATCAGATGAGACTAAAAATTCAGCTCTTTGGTCATACAGGTCCCCCTCCTCAGGAAGACGCGTGTACTGGTCCTCCTCCTCTGGAGGACAGAAAAACGGTGATTATGACCCTAAGAACACCATCCCTACAGTCACACGGAGGGGGAAACATGATGATTTGGGGCCGTTTCTCTGATAAAAGGTACAGGATGACTTTTTCCCATTGAGGGGCCAATGGACGGGGCCATGTATTGTAAGATCTTGGAGGAGAACCTTCTTCCCTCATCCAGAACACTGAAGATGGGTCATGGATGGGTCTTCCAGCATGACAGTGACCCAAAACATACAGCCAAGGCAACAAGGGAGGGGCTCAAGGAGAAGCACATTAAGGTCATGGAGTGGCCTAGCCAGTCTCCAGACCTTAATCCTATAGAAAATATATGGAGGAGCTGAAACTTCGAGTTGCCAAGAGACCTTCAGGATTTAGAGAAGATCTGTAGAGAAGAGAAAATCCCTCCTGAGATGTGGAAACCTGATCACCACCTACAAGAAACGTCTGACCTCTGTGATCACCAACAAGGGTTTCTCCACCAACCACTAAGGGGATCAAATACTTATTTTACTCACTGAACTCCATTTATAAAACATTTGTATTGTGTGATTTTTTCTGGATTTTTGGTTGATATTCTGTCTCTACCATATGAAATACACCTATGATAAAAATTACATGTAGACGTGTCCAAAGGTTAGGAGATTCTGGATCAGGGTCTACAACTTTGTGTACACCCTCACCCAACAAAACCTCCCAAAAGCAGCTAGGAACGCATTAATGGGAGACACAGTATCTGGGGTCCCCCGATATAGTGGCAGGCTCCTTACCTTTATATTTATTTCAGCCAGAATCACTATAGCGAGAAATTGGAAATCCGCAAGCCTACCACTGGATCAATTCAAACGTAAATTGTCATGGATTATGGTAAATGAAAGGTTGACTGCGTTGATACAAGACAAAATGAAAGTCTTCCATAAAATATGGGACCCCTGGATAGGTACCTGACAAATGACCCTAGGACCCTTCCGAATGAGGAAGGGACCTAACTACACTGGCGGCGTGGAGCCCCCCCCCCCTCCCCTTTTCTCCTCCCCTTCTTCTCTCCCCTCTCCTCCACTTTATTCCTAGATCTTGAATCTCCTTCTCCCCTCCTTTACCTCGACTTTTCTCGACCTCTACCTAGACTAACTGAGATAATTGTTTGCACTTTTTTGGGTCCAAGATCCTAATGTTTTATATAAAGAGACTATATATATTTTTTTTTGCTACCTATAACTCCTCTAGCACGGTCTAAGACTATGTAAAGTAATTATGCCGGGCAAAAACTTACTGTAAATCCTAGGACACCCGCTAGATGATATCTAGAGAGGCTGCTATATACAAAGATCGAATACCAGATAACCACCATGCGGCCAGCCAAGAGAGGAGGGAGTGAAGGAGAAAACTTAGACAAGAATTGTTATTGTTAATACGAAAGTTGTACTTTACTTTGTACCTTGTGAAAACTAATAAAAATTATTGCAAACTAAAAATTACATGTAAGTGGGAAAACGTACACAATCTGCAGGGGAGACGATCGTTATTTCCCCTCACTGTATGTGTAGTTTGGGTGAGGAGGAAATATTTCTAGGGATATGGATGCTGAGAGATCATTCTCTAATGCGGCGTACACACAGTGGGAGTTTCCGATGGAAACAGTCCGATGGGAGCTTTTCATCGGATTTTCCGACCGTGTGTACGCCCATCGGCCTTTTTCTGTCGGAATTTCCAACGGACTTTGGATCGAGAACCTGTTTTCAATTTTTCCGACGGAAAACCTTTCTATCGGATTTTCCGATCGTGTGTATGCAATTCCGACACGCAAAATTCCGACGCATGCTCGGAAACAATTCGACGCATGCTCAGAAGCATTAAACTTCCCTTTTATAGTGCCGTCGAACGTGTTTAATGCTGCGGTGTTACAGACCATCGGAATTTGGTGTGACCGTGTGAAGGCGAGACAGTTTGAGCGAAATTCCGTTGGAATTCCGACGGGAAAACCATCAGAACTTTTTCCGACGAGAATTCTGACCGTGTGTACGCGGCATTAGTCTGTAACCAGATTCCATGTGGGAGAGGTAGGACCGGTCTAATACACAATATACGAGGCAGAGGGACTTCTAATGAGCAGGTAGAGGCTTTGGGGTTCTCCGGATCCTAGCGGGAGATTCCCCTGAAGAATCTCTGGCCTGTAACCCGCGGTGATGCCTCTACCAGTACCCATTCCTATGTGAGAGCAACACATACATATTACAAGCAGGCAGGGCTGACACCTATCCCACCCTTACATGCATATTACAAGCAGGCAGGGCTGACACCTATCCCACCCTTACATACAATTCACACGCTCAGCATCCATGGCAGACAAAACCCCGGAAATCATTTATACATCATCTGATTGGACAGCAGCAGTTGAAGAGCATTACAGGACACAGACAGCACTAAGGCTAAGCCAATCAGATTAACCGGCTCCTGGGCCACAGCACCAGGAAGGAGGCGGGCCCCCGAGGTGCCAGGTGTCAGCCCTGCCATTGGTTGTCTTGGTTAGGATGAGAATCGATCCACTGACCTTTATACATTCGGTCTCATTAAAGGGGGGGCAGTTGATGGCTGAGGTCATTAGCAGCGGTCCTACTGACGTGTTTGTACAGTCGTATCTCAGGCACTTAGCTATCCAGGAGGACCCGGGCTACAGCCATATGAGAGAGAACATGGAGAGAAGAGTGTCAGTATATGGACATCCATCATAGAATGAGGAGGACTGGGGGCATTCTGATTACTACTGCACACTGACCATAGGGGGCGATATATGGGGGCACACTGACCATAGGGGGCGATATATGGGGGCACACTGACCATAGGGGGCGATATATGGGGGCCACGGGGACTTTAATACCATGACATCACACAAATTAGATGTAGGTCAAGACAGGAGTAGAGAGCCCATTATCTACAGGTCAGGAGAAGAGAGCCCATTATCTACAGGTCAGGAGAAGAGAGCCCATTATCTACAGGTCAGGAGAAGAGAGCCCATTATCTACAGGTCAGGAGAAGAGAGCCCATTATCTACAGGTCAGGAGAAGAGAGCCCATTATCTACAGGTCAGGAGAAGAGAGCCCATTATCTACAGGTCAGGAGAAGAGAGCCCATTATCTACAGGTCAGGAGAAGAGAGCCCATTATCTACAGGTCAGGAGAAGAGAGCCCATTATCTACAGGTCAGGAGAAGAGAGCCCATTATCTACAGGTCAGGAGAAGAAAGCCCATTATCTACAGGTCAGGAGAAGAGAGCCCATTATCTACAGGTCAGGAGAAGAGAGCCCATTATCTACAGGTCAGGAGAAGAGAGCCCATTATCTACAGGTCAGGAGAAGAGAGCCCATTATCTACAGGTCAGGAGAGGAAAAGAGAGCCCATTATCTACAGGTCAGGAGAAGAGAGCCCATTATCTACAGGTCAGGAGAAGAAAAGAGAGCCCATTATCTACAGGTCAGGAGAGGAGAAGAGAGCCCATTATCTACAGGTCAGGAGAAGAGAGCCCATTATCTACAGGTCAGGAGAAGAGAGCCCATTATCTACAGGTCAGGAGAGGAGAAGAGAGCCCATTATCTACAGGTCAGGAGAAGAGAGCCCATTATCTACAGGTCAGGAGAGGAAAAGAGAGCCCATTATCTACAGGTCAGGAGAGGAGAAGAGAGCCCATTATCTACAGGTCAGGAGAAGAGAGCCCATTATCTACAGGTCAGGAGAGGAGAAGAGAGCCCATTATCTACAGGTCAGGAGAAGAGAGCCCATTATCTACAGGTCAGGAGAGGAAAAGAAAGCCCATTATCTACAGGTCAGGAGAGGAGAAGAGAGCATAAAATCTACAGGTCAAGACAGGAGAAAAGAGCCCATTATCTACAGGTCAGGAGAGGGGAAGAGAGACCATTATCTGTAGATTACAATACTAATTACTGTGGTGGAACATAGTCATTCAGAATGGCAAAGCAGAGAATAGACGGTGATATGGATGGTGGTATGGATGGTGGTTTAGATGGGGTATGGATGGGGTATGGATGGTGGAATGGATGGTGGTATGGATGGTGGAATGGATGGTGGAATGGATGGGGTATGGATGGGATATGGATGGTGGAATGGATGGGCTATGGATGGTGGAATGGATGTGGAATGGATGGGGTATGGATGGTGGAATGGATGGGATATGGATGGTGGAATGGATGGTGGAATGGATGGTGGAATGGATGGTGGTATGGATGGTGGAATGGATGGGCTATGGATGGTGGTATGGATGGGATATGGATGGGGTATGGATGGTGGAATGGATGGGATATGGATGGGGTATGGATGGTGGTATGGATGGGATATGGATGGTGGTATGGATGGTGGAATGGATGGTGGTATGGATGGTGGAATGGATGGTGGAATGGATGGTGGTATGGATGGTGGTATGGATGGTGGAATGGATAGGATATGGATGGGATATGGATGGTGGAATGGATGGGCTATGGATGGTGGAATGGATGTGGAATGGATGGGGTATGGATGGTGGTATGGATGGTGGAATGGATGGTGGTATGGATGGGGTATGGATGGTGGAATGGATGGTGGTATGGATGGTGGTATGGATGGTGGTATGGATGGTGGAATGGATAGGATATGGATGGGATATGGATGGTGGAATGGATGGGCTATGGATGGTGGAATGGATGTGGAATGGATGGGGTATGGATGGTGTATGGATGGTGGAATGGATGGTGGTATGGATGGTGGTATGGATGGTGGTATGGATGGTGGAATGGATGGTGGAATGGATGGGATATGGATGGTGGAATGGATGGTGGAATGGATGTGGAATGGATGGGGTATGGATGGTGGAATGGATGGGATATGGATGGTGGAATGGATGGTGGAATGGATGGTGTTATGGATGGTGGAATGGATGGTGGAATGGATGGTGGTATGGATGGTGGAATGGATGGGGTATGGATGGGATATGGATGGGATATGGATGGTGGAATGGATGGGCTATGGATGGTGGAATGGATGTGGATGGATGGATGGATGGTAGGATGGGATGGATGGTGGTGGGATGGTTGTGAATGGATGGATGGTTTGGGATGGTGGTATGGATGGTGGAATGGATGGTGGAATGGATGGGATGGATGGGTGGATGGTGTGTATGGATGGATGTATGGATGGTGGAATGGATGGTGGAATGGATGGTGTATGGATGGTGGAATGGATGGGGCTGGATGGATGGGATATGGATGGTGGAATGGATGTGGAATGGATGGTGGTATGGATGGTGGAATGGATGGGCTATGGATGGGATTGATGGATGGATAGAATGGATGGGTGTTATGGATGGGGTATGGATGGGATATGGATGGTGGAATGGATGGGGGTATGGATGGTGGTATGGATGGTGGTATGGATGGTTGTATGGATGGGATGGATGGATGGATGGAATGGATGGGGTGGATGGATGGAAGGGATGGATGGGGTATGGATGGTGGAATGGATGGTGGTATGGATGGTGGAATGGATGGTGGTATGGATGGTAGAATGGATGGGGTATGGATGGTGGAATGGATGGATGGTATGGATGGATGGTATGGATGGTGGTATGGATGGTGGAATGGATGGTGGAATGGATGGGGTATGGATGGTGGTATGGATGGTGGTATGGATGGGGTATGGATGGTATATGGATGGTGGAATGGATGGTGGTATTGATAGTGATATGGATGGTGGTTTAGATGGGGTATGGATGGTGGAATGGATGGGGTATGGATGGTGGTATGGATGGTGGTATGGATGGTGGAATGGATGGTGGAATGGATGGATGGTGGATTGGATGGTGGAATGGATGGTGGTATTGATAGTGATATGGATGGTGGTTTAGATGGGGTATGGATGGTGGAATGGATGGGGTATGGATGGTGGTATGGATGGTGGAATGGATGGTGGTATGGATGGTGGAATGGATGGTGCTATTGATAGTGATATGGATGGTGGTTAGATGGGGTATGGATGGTGGAATGGATGGGATGGATGGATGGATGGAATGGATGGATGATATGATGATGGTGGTGGTGGTATGGATGGGATGGATGGGATGGATGGTGGATTGGATGGGATGGATGGATGGTGGTATGGATGGGATATGGATGGGATATGGATGGTGGAATGGATGGGATATGGATGGGATATGGATGGTAGAATGGATGGGATATGGATGGTGGAATGGATGGGTGGGTGGGGGGTGGATTTGGGATATGGATGGTGGTTTAGATGGGTATAAGATGGTATATGGATGGATGGGATAGGATGGGGATATGGATGGTATATGGATGGGATATGGATGGGGGGTCGATATGGATGGGGTATGGATGGTGATATGGATGGGGTATGGATGGGATATGGTGGTGGATGGTGGGTGGTATGGATGGTGGTTATGGATGGGGTATGGGGGATGGATTGGTTGGGGTTATGGATGGTGGTTGATGGGATATGGATGGTGGAATGGATGGGGTATGGATGGGGTTTGGATGGTGGTTAGATGGGGTATGGATGGGGATATGGATGGGGTTGGATGGATGGTGGGTATGGATGGTGGTATGGATGTGGGTATGGATGGTGGTATGGATGGATGTATGGAATGGATTTGGTGGGGTATGGATGGTATGGGATGGATGGGGTATGGATGGGGTATGGATGGTGGTATGGATGGGGTATGGTTGGTGGAATGGATGGGTTATGGATGGTGGAATGGATGGGATATGGATGGTGGTTTAGATGGGGTATGGATGGGATATGGATGGGATATGGATGGTGGTATGGATGGGGTATGGATGGGGTATGGATGGTGGTTTGGAATGGACACAGGGTGATTTACACATAGGAGGGGCCGGGGGAGCTGGACACGGAGTCTCCAGAGCTCTCCAAGGTAAGCTGAGTTCTACATGCCCCCCACCCAAAGTGACTCCTGTCACACATCTGCCCTTTTAGCAGGAGACTAAGACAGGAGGAGACCCCAGACGGGTTGACTCCGAAGTTAGTCAGTATTTCCAGTCCCCCAATGTTGGTATCCACACATTACCCCAATTAAATTGTCCCAATCAGAGTATTCCTCACCCAGCCAACCTCTGCCTCTCTCAGGGAACACGCCCGCCGCTGGGGAGAGGACTGGACTGGCCCTTCTCCCTGGAGTCCTTTCACCTGCTGGAGAGAAGACAGGGTGACTGGGCTCACTCCATCATGCTGTTGAGGATCTGGGTAGACTGCCCACCATCTCTGGGGTATACAGGTGGAGACTGAAGTCCCATCCACTTATGGTAGCTGAAAATCCCCCAGTGCTTGCAAAGCATGGCTGACATCCTCCTGCCTCAGTGCCGCCCCAATTTTTGGGGTTGTGTCAGTGAAGACTGAAGTCCCATCCACTTTCACAGTAACTCCCGGTTCTGGTAGATGAGGGCGGAGACCAGCAGCACTCTGCTATGTTGCTGTGAGTGGAGACTGCAGTCCCATCCCCCGATATCAGCTCAAGCTGCAGTTGGGTGTAGGGGCCAGTATGATTCTGTCCCGTTAGCACTTCAGCTGAGGACCCCCCATCATCCACTCCGGCTAACTGTTGGGGAGTGACCGTCACCTTCTCACCATGGGCCCCTGGCACTGCTGCAGGTAGGGGGCAGAGGTCTTGGACCCTCAGTCCTGTGGTCAGCGCTTCAGCTGGAGGAGTCTCTTGTAACTCCACAGAAGCTGCTGTTGGCGCTGGGCAGAGCTCCGTGAAGTTTGGCCCTGATACCAGCTCTCCTGCTGGGTTGGTGGCATCATTCAGGGGTGTCATCTGCTGCTGGCAAGGGGAGCCGGCTGCTCCATCTCCCTTACTCTCATCTGGCTGCTGGGACCACGTGTCTCTGGTACTGTATCCCAGGTCCATTGATCTTTGCTGGGGAGGAAAAATTGCTTCCTCCACCCTGGCCAACTGTTGGGAAGGGAGGCCGAACACCTCCTCTCCCTTCTCCCCCTGGATCTTAATCTGCAGCTGGGAAGTTACATAGGAGGTGAGGCTGAAAAAAGTCCAACCTCTGTGTGTGATTATATGTCAGTATTACATTGTATATCTCTGTATGTTGCGGCCGTTCAGGTGATTATCTAAATGTTTCTTGAAACTATCGATGCCCCCCTCGGAGACCACCGCCTGTGGAAGGGAATTCCACATCCTTGCCGCTCTTACAGTGAAGAGCCCTCTACGTACTTTTCTTCTAATTTTAATGAGTGGCCGCGAGTCTTATTAAACTCCATTTTGCAAAAAAGTTTTCTCCCTATTGTGGGGTCACCAGTCCGGTATTTGTATATTGTGGGGTCACCATTCCGGTATTTATATATTGTGGGGTCACCAGTCCGGTATTTGTATATTGTGGGGTCACCAGTCCGGTATTTTATATATTGTGGGGTCACCAGTCCGGTATTTATATATTGTGGGGTCACCAGTCCGGTATTTATATATTGCGGGGTCACCAGTCCGGTATTTATATATTGCGGGGTCACCAGTCCGGTATTTGTATATTGTGGGGTCACCAGTCCGGTATTTATATATTGGGGGTCACCAGTCCGGTATTTATATATTGTGGGGTCACCAGTCCGGTATTTATATATTGTGGGGTCACCAGTCCGGTATTTATATATTGTGGGGTCACCAGTCCTGTATTTATATATTGTGGGGTCACCAGTCCGGTATTTATATATTGTGGGGTCACCAGTCCGGTATTTATATATTGTGGGGTCACCAGTCCGGTATTTATATATTGTGGGGTCACCAGTCCGGTATTTATATATTGTGGGGTCACCAGTCCGGTATTTATATATTGTGGGGTCACCAGTCAGGTATTTATATATTGTGGGGTCACCAGTCCGGTATTTATATATTTTGAGGTCACCAGTCCGGTATTTATATATTGTGGGTCACCAGTCCGGTATTTATATATTGTGGGGTCACCAGTCCGGTATTTATATATTGTGGGGTCACCAGTCCGGTATTTATATATTGGGGGTCACCAGTCCGGTATTTATATATTGGGGGTCACCAGTCCGGTATTTATATATTGTGGGGTCACCAGTCCGGTATTTATATATTGTGGGGTCACCAGTCCGGTATTTATATATTGTGGGATCACCAGTCCGGTATTTATATATTGTGGGGTCACCAGTCCGGTATTTATATATTGTGGGGTCACCAGTCCGGTATTTATATATTGTGGGGTCACCAGTCCGGTATTTCTATATTGTGGGGTCACCAGTCCGGTATTTATATATTGATATCATATCCCCTCTCAAGCATCTCTTCTCCAGAGAGAATAAGTTCAGAGCTCACAACCTTTCCTCATAACTAATATCCTCCAGACCCTTTATTAGCTTTGTTGCCGTTCTTTGTACTCCCTCCATTTCCAGTACATCCTTCCTGAGGACTGGTGCCCAGAACTGGACAGCATACTCCAGGTGCGGCCGGACCAGAGTCTTGTAGAGCGGGAGAATTATCCTTTTATCTCTGGAGTTGATCCCCTTTTTAATGCCAATATTCTGTTTGCTTTGTTATCAGCAGCTTGGCATTGCTGAGCCTATCATCTACTAGGACCCCCAGGTCCTTCTCCATCCTAGACCCCCCCAGAGGTCCTCCCCCCAATCTATAGATTGCATTCAGATTTTTACCACCCAAATGCATTATTTTACATTTTTCTACATTGAACCTCATTTGCCATGTAGTTTCCCCTCCCCCCATTCATTTGTTCAGATCTTCTTGGAAGGTTTCCACATCCTGCGGAGAAGTTATTGCCCTGCTTAGCTTAGTATCGTCCGCAAATACAGAGATTGTTTCCCCCATCCCCATCCTCCAGGTCGTTTATGAACAAATTAAATAGGATTGGTCCCAGCACAGAACCCTGAGGGACCCCACTACCCACCCCGACCATTCCGAGTACTCCCCCCCCCCCCCCCGACCATTCCGAGTACTCCTCACCCCCGACCATTCCGAGTACTCCCCACCCCCGACCATTCCGAGTACTCCCCGCCCCCGACCATTCCGAGTACTCCCCACCCCCGACCATTCCGAGTACTCCCCACCCCCCGACCATTCCGAGTACTCCCCACCCCCGACCATTCCGAGTACTCCCCGCCCCCGACCATTCCGAGTACTCCCCACCCCGACCATTCCGAGTACTCCCCACCCCCGACCATTCCGAGTACTCCCCATTTATCACCACCCTCTGAACTCGCCCTTGTAGCCAGTTTTCAATCCATGTACTCACCCTATGGTCCATGCCAACGGACCTTACTTTGTACAGTAAACGTTTATGGGGAACTGTGTCAAATGCAAAATCCAGACACACCACGTCTACGAGCCTTCCTTTATCTAGATACACCACGTCTACGGGCCTTCCTTTATCTAGATACACCACGTCTACGGGCCTTCCTTTATCTAGATACACCACGTCTACGGGCCTTCCTTTATCTAGATACACCACGTCTACGGGCCTTCCTTTATCTAGATACACCACGTCTACGGGCCTTCCTTTATCTAGATTCACCACGTCTACGGGCCTTCCTTTATCTAGATTCACCACGTCTACGGGCCTTCCTTTATATATATACACCACGTCTACGGGCCTTCCCTCATCCAGATACACCACGTCTACGGGCCTTCCTTTATCTAGATACACACGTCTACGGGCCTTCCTTTATCTAGATACACCACGTCTACGGGCCTTCCTTTATCTAGATACACCACGTCTACGGGCCTTCCTTTATCTAGATACACCACGTCTACGGGCCTTCCTTTATCTAGATACACCACGTCTACGGGCCTTCCTTTATCTAGATACACCACGTCTACGGGCCTTCCTTTATCTAGATACACCACGTCTACGGGCCTTCCTTTATCTAGATACACCACGTCTACGGGCCTTCCTTTATCTAGATACACCACGTCTACGGGCCTTCCTTTATCTAGATACACCATGTCTACGGGCCTTCCTTTATCCAGATACACCACGTCTACGGGCCTTCCTTTATCTAGATACACCACGTCTACGGGCCTTCCTTTATCCAGATACACCACGTCTACGGGCCTTCCTTTATCCAGATACACCACGTCTACGGGCCTTCCTTTATCCAGATACACCACGTCTACGGGCCTTCCTTTATCCAGATACACCACGTCTACGGGCCTTCCTTTATCTAGATACACCACGTCTACGGGCCTTCCTTTATCTAGATACACCACGTCTACGGGTCTTCCTTTATCTAGATACACCACGTCTACGGGCCTTCCTTTATCTAGATACACCACGTCTACGGGCCTTCCTTTATCCATATACACCACGTCTACGGGCCTTCCTTTATCCAGATACACCACGTCTACGGGCCTTCCTTTATCCAGATACACCACGTCTACGGGCCTTCCTTTATCTAGATACACATGTCTACGGGCCTTCCTTTATCTAGATACACCACGTCTACGGGCCTTCCTTTATCCAGATACACCACGTCTACGGGCCTTCCTTTATCCAGATACACCACGTCTACGGGCCTTCCTTTATCCAGATACACCACGTCTACGGGCCTTCCTTTATCCAGATACACCACGTCTACGGGCCTTCCTTTATCCAGATACACCACGTCTACGGGCCTTCCTTTATCTAGATACACCACGTCTACGGGTCTTCCTTTATCTAGATACACCACGTCTACGGGCCTTCCTTTATCTAGATACACCACGTCTACGGGTCTTTCTTTATCTAGATACACCATGTCTACGGGCCTTCCTTTATCTAGATACACCACGTCTACGGGCCTTCCTTTATCCAGATACACCACGTCTACGGGCCTTCCTTTATCCAGATACACCACGTCTACGGGCCTTCCTTTATCTAGATACACCTCGTCTACGGGCCTTCCTTTATCTAGATACACCTCGTCTACGGGCCTTCCTTTATCTAGATACACCACGTCTACGGGCCTTCCTTTATCCAGATACACCACGTCTACGGGCCTTTCTTTATCTAGATACACCACGTCTACGGGCCTTCCTTTATCTAGATACACCACGTCTACGGGCCTTCCTTTATCCAGATACACCACGTCTACGGGCCTTCCTTTATCCAGATACACCACGTCTACGGGCCTTCCTTTATCTAGATACACCACGTCTACGGGCCTTTCTTTATCTAGATACACCACGTCTACGGGCCTTCCTTTATGTAGATACACCACGTCTACGGGCCTTCCTTTATCCAGATACACCACGTCTACGGGCCTTCCTTTATCTAGATACACCACGTCTACGGGCCTTCCTTTATCTAGATACACCACGTCTACGGGCCTTCCTTTATCTAGATACACCACGTCTACGGGCCTTCCTTTATCCAGATACACCACGTCTACGGGCCTTCCTTTAT
Organism: Lithobates sylvaticus; assembly: GCA_028564925.1. NCBI lineage: Eukaryota > Metazoa > Chordata > Amphibia > Anura > Ranidae > Lithobates > Lithobates sylvaticus. Next base: position 188,354,595 of record CM053034.1, read on the forward strand.
CTTGATACACCACGTCTACGGGCCTTCCTTTATCCAGATACACCACGTCTACGGGCCTTCCTTTATCCAGATACACCACGTCTACGGGCCTTCCTTTATATTGATACACCATGTCCACGGGCCTTCCTTTATCTAGATACACCACGTCTACGGGCCTTCCTTTATCCAGATACACCACGTCTACGGGCCTTCCTTTATCAAGATACACCACGTCTACGGGCCTTCCTTTATCCAGATACACCACGTCTACGGGCCTTCCTTTATCCAGATACACCACGTCTACGGGCCTTCCTTTATCCAGATACACCACGTCTACGGGCCTTCCTTTATGTAGATACACCACCTCTACGGGCCTTCCTTTATCAAGATACACCACGTCTACGGGCCTTCCTTTATCCAGATACACCACGTCTACGGGCCTTCCTTTATGTAGATACACCACGTCTACGGGCCTTCCTTTATCTAGATACACCACGTCTACGGGCCTTCCTTTATCTAGATGGCAACTCACCTCCTCATAGAAAGTTAGTAGATTGGTTTGGGAAGAATGATTCTTCATGAATCCATGCTGATTACTGCTAATGATACCGTTCTCATTACTAAAATCTTGTATATTGTCCCTTATCATCCCCTCCAAGAGTTTACATACTATTGATGTTAGGCTGACTGGTCTGTAATTCCCAGGGATGTATTTTGGGCTCTTTTTAAATATTGGTGCTACATTGGCTTTTCTCCAATCCAAGTGACCAGCTCCTTCTCACCCTGGGCCTCCGGAACCGCCGCAGGTGTGGGGCAGAGGTCTTGGACCCTTTGTCCAGTTGTCAGCGCTTCAGCTGCAGAAGTTTCTGGTAACAACACGGATGCTGCTGGCAGAAAATCCCATGTCTCTGTCAGTATTGTGGGAGAAAGGCTGACTGCTTCTTCTCTCAGGAATGCTGAATCTGCTGTTGGTGCTGGGCAGAGGTTAGCAGAGCTCTGCCCTGTTGTCAGCACTTCAGCTTTGGAGACGACAATCTCCGGAGTTTCCACTGCCGATTCTCTGGCATGCTGCTGAACGTGTTCTAGCAGTTTCCTGTTTGCCCTTTCCAGATGCTGTTCCATCCTTAGCAAATAGTCCAGATCAGGTTTAAGCTCTGAGATCCCTGCAAGACGGAGCATAGCCTCTCTATATTCTCGCAGGTCCTCAAGGATAAGTTCCCCTTCATCGCCAAACACAAAACAATCTGTAAGGCTCTCCCACAGCAATCCAGAGCCGCCAAAGTCATATCCCTCCGGAAAGCATAAATATTCCTGCTCTGCGTGCCACTGCAGAGCCCGATATCGATCTCCTGCTGGACCAGCCTCTATAACTCAGTCACCCATTGCTCCCGGGGCCGCTCTCCCAGGAATCCCATCCGTAACTCCTGTTGTTCACTGGCCCGTTGCTCTTGGGTTGGAAAGCACTTGCCCTGTTGCATACCAGCGACCTGGAGGGTTCTAATCCAGAGTCCTACCCGAATCTGCTGCCTGAGCTCCAGGTATTCATCCTCAGACACAGTCCTGGTGTATGCTGAAAGGACGATCCGCAGCAGCCCCGGGAACTCTGATGCCAGATCCATATCTCCGCTGGGGTGACTGAAGTCTTCTATCCTGAGCTTGGATCCAGGTTGAGGTTTGGACGCGTTCACAGCCAGGAAGCACGATCCCACTGCTGCCAACCAGTTGTGGCGAACCCTTGTCCTCATCAGGACTATGTCCGCCATAAATGCTTCCTTTGTCCAGAACCAGCACTATCCAAGACCCCTCAGCCCACCCAGTTACCAGCCGTAGCTCAGTGTAGGGTGCAAAAGATCAAACTCTCTTTATTCAAGCACATGTTACCACAGATATACAACTCAGAGACACTCCCCCCCCCCACCCTTGGATTCAGGGCGGGGTAAACTGCCCAATCACAATAGACACACAGGTCAGGTGTATTCAAACTTCTCCTCAGTAAACAGTCTTATCAGCAGGGAGAGCTGTTGAAAGGAATCCCCCCCCCCAGAGATACACATCCCATAATATACTTTTCTTCCAAGGTAGACAGACACAATAAAACAGCAAAGAGTCCAACACACAATATATACAACATTCCAGTGTGGCCGTACAGCAAGTCCGACTAGCTCAGATCATAGTGGGGTTCTCAGTCACCCTGTGCCCCTAATGGACACAGGGTGATTTACACATAAGAGGGGCCAGGGGAGCTGGACACAGAGTCTCCAGAGCTCTCCAAGGCAAGCTGAGTTCCACAAACCCCCCACCCAAAGTGACTCCTGTCACAGGTGGTATGGATGGGGTATAGACGGTGGTATGGATGGTGGTATGGACAGTGGTATGGACGGTGGTATGGTTGGGGGTATGGATGGGGGTATGGATGGTGGTATGGACAGTGGTACGGATGGGGTATGGATGGGGGTATGGACGGTGGTATGGATGGGGTATGGATGGTGGTATGGGCAGTGGTACGAATGGGGTATGGATGGTGGTATGGATGGGGTATGGAGGGTGGTATGGATGGGGTATGGAGGGTGGTATGGATGGGGTATGGATGGTGGTATGGATGGGGTATGGAGGGTGGTATGGAGGGTGGTATGGACGGTGGTATGGAGGGTAGTATGGACGGTGGTATGGACGGTGGTATGGATAGGGTATGGGCAGTGGTATGGATGGGGTATGGAGGGTAGTATGGACGATGGTATGGAGGGTGGTACGGACGGTGGTATGGAGGATGGTATGGACGGTGGTATGGACGGTGGTATGGAGGGTGGTATGGATGGGGTATGGACGGTGGTATGGAGGGTGGTATGGATGGTGGTATGGACGGTGGTATGGAGGGTGGTATGGACGGTGGTATGGATGGTGGTATGGATGGTGGTACGGACGGTGGTATGGAGGATGGTATGGACGGTGGTATGGAGGGTGGTATGGATGGGGTATGGACGGTGGTATGGAGGGTGGTATGGACGGTGGTATGGACGATGGTATGGAGGGTGGTATGGAGGGTTGTATGGACGGTGGTATGGAGGGTAGTATGGACGGTGGTATGGACGGTGGTATGGACGGTGGTATGGAGGGTGGTATGGAGGGGTGGTGGAGGGGGGGTATGGACGGTGGTATGGAGGGCGGTATGGAGGGCGGTATGGATGGGGTATGGAGGGTGGTATGGAGGGTGGTATGGGGGGTGGTATGGAGGGTGGTATGGACGGTGGTATGGAGGGTGGTATAGACGGTGGTATGGACGGTGGTATGGAGGGTGGTATGGACGGTGGTATGGAGGGTGGTATGGACGGTGGTATGGATGGGATATGGATGGTGGTATGGACGGTGGTATGGAGGGTGGTATGGACGGTGGTATAGACGGTGGTATGGAGGGTGGTATGGATGGGGTATGGAGGGTGGTATGGATGGGGTATGGAGGGTGGTATGGACGGTGGTATGGAGGGTGGTATGGAGGGTAGTATGGACGGTGGTATGGACGGTGGTATGGACGGTGGTATGGAGGGTAGTATGGATGGTGGTATGGACGGTGGTATGGATAGGGTATGGACAGTGGTATGGATGGGGTATGGAGGGTAGTATGGACGATGGTATGGAGGGTGGTATGGAGGGTGGTACGGACGGTGGTATGGAGGATGGTATGGACGGTGGTATGGACGGTGGTATGGAGGGTGGTATGGAGGGGGTATGGACGGTGGTATGGAGGGTGGTATGGATGGTGGTATGGACGGTGGTATGGAGGGTGGTATGGACGGTGGTATGAATGGTGGTATGGATGGTGGTATGGACGGTGGTATGGATGGTGGTATGGACGGTGGTATGGATGGTGGTATGGACGGTGGTACGGACGGTGGTATGGAGGATGGTATGGACGGTGGTATGGAGGGTGGTATGGACGGTGGTATGGACGATGGTATGGAGGGTGGTATGGAGGGTTGTATGGACGGTGGTATGGAGGGTAGTATGGACGGTGGTATGGACGGTGGTATGGAGGGTGGTAGGGAGGGTGGTATGGAGGGTGGTATGGACGGTGGTATGGACGGTGGTATGGACGGCGGTATGGAGGGCGGTATGGAGGGCGGTATGGAGGTCGGTATGGATGGGGTATGGGGGGTGGTATGGAGGGTGGTATGGAGGGTGGTATGGAGGGTGGTATGGGGGGTGGTATGGAGGGTGGTATGGACGGTGGTATGGATGGGGTATGGAGGGTGGTATGGACGGTGGTATGGACGGTGGTATGGAGGGTGGTATGGACGGTGGTATGGAGGGTGGTATGGAGGGTGGTATGGAGGGTGGTATGGATGGGGTATGGACGGTGGTATGGACGGTGGTATGGAGGGTGGTATGGAGGGTGGTATGGACGATGGTATGGAGGGTGGTATGGATGGGGTATGGACGGTGGTATGGACGGTGGTATGGAGGGTGGTATGGAGGGTGGTATGGACGATGGTATGGAGGGTGGTATGGATGGGGTATGGACGGTGGTATGGACGGTGGTATGTAGGGTGGTATGGAGGGTGGTATGGAGGGTGGTATGGAGGGTGGTATGGATGGGGTATGGAGGGTGGTATGGAGGGTGGTATGGAGGGTGGTATGGACGGTGGTATAGATGGTGGGACTTACCCTGTGAGTGAGAAGAGTTCCGTTCAGCAGGGTCTGAATACAGGACACATTATGGCAATGCCCGCAGCAGCGGTTGACATCTCTCGGTGGCTCGTACACCTGGTTCTGGGAGAAGGGACTCTGTCAGATGATGTGAGCGCCATGATTGTGCCCCAGAATATAAACGTCCCGCTCCTCCCCCATTCCAATCTCTCACATACTGGCATCACATTCTGTATAGCGGCCTCAGATGGTGGAATATTCACCCATCTCTATGTAATATAAATCTTCACAGTCCGTTTCTGTTCTATTATTTACTTCATAGGAGGGGATATGACACACATATATATATACACAGTATATACACGGAGCTGAGCCGCTCACCTCCACTATCCCTATATATACACCTCGCCCCATACAGCCTGTGTGGGTCACCTATATACCCGGACAAAATATTACAGCGCACCTACAAAACAGACATTTACCTCCAGCAAGGCTTATATAAAACACCGGAATATGGGGATTTGGTCTCATCATATTGCTATATGGTGCTATGCCCACTTACTGTGACAAAGTACCCCATGATTAGTGGGTCCTCCACTATCCATAGATCGGGAGATCCATGGGAGCCACACACTCCTCTATATGGGAGAACATGAGGGCTCCACCCATGACCCCCCCCCCCTCCCTCATCAGTGCCTCTCATTGGTGACCACCTGTGTGATGGGTGGAGCCCTCATGTTCTCCCATATAGAGGAGTGTGCGGCTCCCATGGATCTCCCGATCTATGGATAGTGGAGGACCCACTAATCATGGGGTACTTTGTCACAGTAAGTGGGCATAGCACCATATAGCAATATGATGAGACCAAATCCCCATATTCCGGTGTTTTATATAAGCCTTGCTGGAGGTAAATGTCTGTTTTGTAGGTGCGCTGTAATATTTTGTTCTGTTGGGGGGTCTTATGGCTCCACCATCTTCAATGCATCTTTTAGGGTGTGCCCCCCAAATATCTTCTTTGTTTCCTCCATATACCCATCAGATATAATTTGTCCTCTATATACTTTGTTTTAGCTCTCATATACAGTGGTGTGAAAAAGTGTTTGCCCCCTTCCTCATTTCCTGTTCCTTTGCATGTTTGTCACACTTAAGTGTTTCGGAACATCAAACCAATTTAAACAATAGTCAAGGACAACACAAGTAAACACAAAATGCAATTTGTAAATGAAGGTGTTTATTATTAAAGGTGAAAAAAAATCCAAACCATCATGGCCCTGTGTGAAAAAAAAGTGATTGCCCCCTAAACCTAATAACTGGTTGGGCCACCCTTAGCAGCAACAACTGCAACCAAGCGTTTGCGATAACGTGCAATGAGGCTTTTACAGCGTCCTGGAGGAATTTTGGCCCACTCATCTTTGCAGAATTGTCCTAATTCAGTTACATTAGAGGGTTTTCGAGCATGAACGGCCTTTTTAAGGTCATACCACAACATCTCAATAGGATTCAGGTCAGGACTTTGGCTAGGCCACTCCAAAGTCTTCATTTTGTTTTTCTTCAGCCATTCGGTGGTGGACTTGCTGGTGTGTTTAGGATCATTGTCCTGCTGCAGAACCCAAGTTCCTTTCAGCTTGAGTACACGAACAGATGGTCGGACATTCTCCTTCAGGATCTCTTGGTAGACAGCAGAATTCATAGTTCCTTTTATCACGGCAAGTCTTCCAGGTCCTGAAGCAGCAAAACAGCCCCAGACCATCACACTACCACCACCATATTTTACTGTTGGTATAATGTTCTTTTTCTGAAATGCAGTGTTCCTTCTACGCCAGATATACTTGGACACACACCTTCCAAAGAGTTCCACTTTTGTCTCATCGGTCCACAGAATGTTGTCCCAAAAGTCTTGGGGATCATCAAGATGTGTTGTGGAGAAATTGAGACGAGCTTTGATGTTCTTTTTGCTCAGCAGTGGTTTTCTCCTTGGAACTCTGCCATGCAGGCCATTTTTGCCCAGTCTTTTCCTGATGGTGGAGGCATGAACGCTGACCTTAACTGAGGCAAGTGAGGCCTGCAGTTCCTTGGACGTTGTTGTGGGGTCTTTTGTGACCTCTTGGATGAGTCGTCGCTGCGCTCTTGGGGTAATTTTGGGCGGCCGGCCACTCCTGGGAAGGTTCACCACTGTTCCATGTCTTCGCCATTTGTGGATAATGGCTCTCACTGTGGTTCGCTGGATTCCCAATGCTTTGGAAATGGCTTTATAACCCTTTCCAGACTGATAGATCTCAATTACTTTCTTTCTCAATTGTTCCTGAATTTCTTTGGGTCTCGGCATGATGTGTAGCTTTTAAGGATCTTCTGGTGGACCTTACTGTGTCAAGCAGCTCCTATTTAAGTGATGCCTTGATTGTGAACAGGTGTGGCAATAATCAGGCCTGGGTGAGGCTACAGAAATTGAACTCAGGTGTGGACAACCACAGTTATAGTATGTTTTAACAAGGGGGGCAATCACTTTTTCACACAGGGCCATGATGGTTTGGATTTTTTTTCACCTTTAATAATAAAAACACCTTCATTTACAAATTGCATTTTGTGTTTACTTGTGTTGTCCTTGACTATTGTTTAAATTGGTTTGATGTTCCGAAACACTTAAGTGTGACAAACATGCAAAGGAACAGGAAATGAGGAAGGGGGCAAACACTTTTTCACACCACTGTATATATATATATACACTGTCACATATTTACATTGTCCTATATATACTACCATTCTGTATTTTATAGTTGGGCGCTCTATGGCTCTATGGCTCGGCACTCTATGGCTCTATGGCTCGGCACTCCATGGCTCTATGGCTCGGCACTCCATGGCTCTATGGCTCGGCACTCCATGGCTCTATGGATCGGCACTCTATGGCTCGGCACTCCATGGCTCTATGGCTCGGCACTCTATGGCTCGGCACTCTATGGGTCTATGGCTCGGCACTCTATGGCTCGGCACTCTATGGCTCGGCACTCTATGGGTCTATGGCTCGGCACTCTATGGGTCTATGGCTCGGCACTCTATGGATCGGCACTCTATGGATCGGCACTCTATGGGTCTATGGATCGGCACTCTATGGCTCGGCACTCCATGGCTCTATGGCTCGGCACTCTATGGCTCGGCACTCTATGGGTCTATGGCTCGGCACTCTATGGCTCGGCACTCTATGGCTCGGCACTCTATGGCTCGGCACTCTATGGGTCTATGGCTCGGCACTCTATGGGTCTATGGCTCGGCACTCTATGGATCGGCACTCTATGGCTCTATGGCTCGGCACTCTATGGCTCTATGGCTCGGCACTCCATGGCTCTATGGCTCGGCACTCCATGGCTCTATGGATCGGCACTCTATGGATCGGCACTCTATGGCTCGGCACTCCATGGCTCTATGGCTCGGCACTCTATGGCTCGGCACTTTATGGGTCTATGGCTCGGCACTCTATGGCTCGGCACTCTATGGCTCGGCACTCTATGGCTCGGCACTCTATGGGTCTATGGCTCGGCACTCTATGGGTCTATGGCTCGGCACTCTATGGATCGGCACTCTATGGATCGGCACTCTATGGGTCTATGGATCGGCACTCTATGGCTCGGCACTCTATGGGTCTATGACTCGGCACTCTATGGGTCTATGGCTCGGCACTCTATGGCTCGGCACTCCATGGCTCTATGGCTCGGCACCCCATGGCTCTATGGCTCGGCACTCCATGGCTCGGCACTCTATGGCTCGGCACTCTATGGCTCGGCACTCTATGGCTCGGCACTCTATGGGTCTATGGCTCGGCACTCTATGGCTCGGCACTCTATGGCTCGGCACTCTATGGGTCTATGGCTCGGCTCCATGGCTTGGCACTCTATGGCTCGGCACTCTATGGCTTGGCACTCCATGGCTCGGCACTCCATGGCTCTATGGCTCGGCACTCTATGGCTCGGCACTCTATGGGTCTATGGCTCGGCACTCTATGGCTCGGCACTCTATGGCTCGGCACTCTATGGCTCGGCACTCTATGGGTCTATGGCTCGGCACTCTATGGCTCGGCACTCTATGGCTCGGCACTCTATGGGTCTATGGCTCGGCTCCATGGCTCGGCACTCTATGGCTCCATGGCTCGGCACTCTATGGCTCGGCACTCCATGGCTCGGCACTCTATGGCTCTATGGCTCGGCACTCTATGGCTCGGCACTCTATGGCTCGGCACTCTATGGGTCTATGGCTCGGCTCCATGGCTTGGCACTCTATGGCTCGGCACTCTATGGCTTGGCACTCCATGGCTCGGCACTCCATGGCTCTATGGCTCGGCACTCTATGGCTCGGCACTCTATGGGTCTATGGCTCGGCACTCTATGGCTCGGCACTCTATGGCTCGGCACTCTATGGCTCGGCACTCTATGGGTCTATGGCTCGGCACTCTATGGCTCGGCACTCTATGGGTCTATGGCTCGGCACTCTATGGCTCGGCACTCTATGGGTCTATGGCTCGGCTCCATGGCTCGGCACTCTATGGCTCCATGGCTCGGCACTCTATGGCTCGGCACTCCATGGCTCGGCACTCCATGGCTCTATGGCTCGGCACTCCATGGCTCTATGGCTCGGCACTCTATGGCTCGGCACTCTATGGGTCTATGGCTCGGCACTCTATGGCTCGGCACTCTATGGCTCGGCACTCTATGGGTCTATGGCTCGGCTCCATGGCTCGGCACTCTATGGCTCCATGGCTCGGCACTCCATGGCTCGGCACTCTATGGGTCTATGGCTCGGCTCCATGGCTCGGCACTCTATGGCTCTATGGCTCGGCACTCCATGGCTCGGCACTCTATGGCTCGGCACTCCATGGCTCGGCACTCCATGGCTCGGCACTCCATGGCTCGGCACTCCATGGCTCGGCACTCCATGGCTCTCTGGCTCGGCACTCCATGGCTCGGCACTCCATGGCTCGGCACTCCATGGCTCTATGGCTCGGCACTCTATGGCTCGGCACTCTATGGGTCTATGGCTCGGCACTCTATAGCTCGGCACTCTATGGGTCTATGGCTCGGCACTCTATAGCTCGACACTCTATGGGTCTATGGCTCGGCTCTCTATGGCTCGGCACTCTATGGCTCCATGGCTCGGCACTCTATGGCTCGGCACTCCATGGCTCGGCACTCTATGGCTCTATGGCTCGGCACTCTATGGCTCGGCACTCTATGGCTCGGCACTCTATGGGTCTATGGCTCGGCACTCTATGGCTCGGCACTCTATGGCTCGGCACTCTATGGGTCTATGGCTCGGCTCCATGGCTCGGCACTCTATGGCTCCATGGCTCGGCACTCTATGGCTCGGCACTCCATGGCTCGGCACTCTATGGCTCTATGGCTCGGCACTCCATGGATCGGCACTCTATGGCTCGGCACTCTATGGCTCGGCGCTCTATGGCTCGGCACTCTATGGCTCGGCACTCTATGGCTCGGCACTTTATGGGTCTATGGCTCGGCACTCTATGACTCGGCACTCTATGGCTCGGCACTCTATGGCTCGGCACTCTATGGGTCTATGGCTCGGCACTCTATGGATCGGCACTCTATGGATCGGCACTCTATGGGTCTATGGATCGGCACTCTATGGATCGGCACTCTATGGATCGGCACTCTATGGGTCTATGGATCGGCACTCTATGGCTCGGCACTCTATGGGTCTATGACTCGGCACTCTATGGGTCTATGGCTCGGCACTCCATGGCTCTATGGCTCTATGGCTCGGCACCCCATGGCTCTATGGCTCGGCACTCTATGGCTCGGCACTCTATGGCTCGGCACTCTATGGCTCGGCACTCTATGGGTCTATGGCTCGGCTCCATGGCTTGGCACTCTATGGCTCGGCACTCTATGGCTTGGCACTCTATGGCTTGGCACTCCATGGCTCGGCACTCCATGGCTCTATGGCTCGGCACTCTATGGCTCGGCACTCTATGGGTCTATGGCTCGGCACTCTATGGCTCGGCACTCTATGGCTCCATGGCTCGGCTCCATGGCTCGGCACTCTATGGCTCCATGGCTCGGCTCCATGGCTCGGCACTCTATGGCTCTATGGCTCGGCACTCTATGGCTCGGCACTCTATGGCTCTATGGCTCGGCACTCCATGGCTCGGCACTCTATGGCTCGGCACTCCATGGCTCGGCACTCTATGGCTCTATGGCTCGGCACTCTATGGCTCGGCACTCTATGGCTCGGCACTCTATGGCTCGGCACTCCATGGCTCGGTATGTTTCATAGTTGTGAGAACAGACAGAATCATTTCCTCCATCACTCTCTGAACTCGATATATCGGGTTAGAAAGTGACTTTTCTTAGTGAATGAGGTGAAGTGGCGCTGACTTCAATCGTCCAATCATGTGCAAGCAAAAATCCATTTGTTTTTAACCTTCCCTTGCCTGTGATTGGCTGTTTGCAGTGAATCTTCAGCTTGTGTCACCTCATTTACCGAGAATCCAGGGGACCCCTTTAGTCAATGTGCCCCAAAATCTCAAATCAAACCTTCTTACCGGCTGGCAGCGGGCGGCGCAGCGCAAAGACGAGACGTTGATTCGGTGATATCGGGAGACGGGATCGATGAGTGAGGTGCAGTGCGCAGTGTGACAGACGCCCTCCGCCGTGTGCTCGATGATCGTCTGACCCGGCCGCAGGATTCCGCCATCTTTACTGAGACACACCGAGGCCTTCACTGCCGAGGGAGGAGGAGCCACATCACAACCAATCCACACAGTGTATGAGGAGCCCTACCTCCCAACATCCTCTACAACCGCCGCCCACAATCCCCCCCCCACAATCCTCCACACCGCCCCCCCCCCCACAATCCTCTACACCGCCCCCCCACAATCCTCACCCCCCACCACAATCCTCAACACCGTCCCCCCCCCCACAATCCTCCCCCCCCACAATCCCCCCCCCCCACAATCCTCACCCCCCCACAATTCTCCACACCGCCCCCCCACAATCCTCTACACCCCACAATACTCCACACCCCCCCCCCACAATCCTCTACACCCCCAACATCCTCTACACCCCCCCCCCACAATTCTCTACACCCCCCCCTACCCCCCATCCTCTCCACCCCCCCCCCCCCACACCCCCTCAATCCTCACCACACAACATCCTCCTTACACTCAACACTCCCCCCCGCCAAATCCTCCACACCTGCACCCCTCCACAATCCTCCACACCCGCCCCCCAACATTCCTCACCCCCCCACACAATCCTCCACCACCGCCCCCCCACAATCCTCCACACCGCCCCCCCCACAATCCTCACCCCCCACAATCCATCACCCCCCCACAATTTCTCCACACCGCCCCCCCCCCACACATCCTCAACCCCCCACAATCCTCTACACCCCACAATACTCCACACCACCCCCCCCCCACAATCCTCCACACCGCCCCCCCCCCACAATCCTCACCACACAACATCCTCTACACACCCCCCCCCCACAATCCTCCACACCGCCCCCCACAATCCTCCACACCGCCCCCCACAATCCTCCACACCGCCCCCCAACAATCCTCACCCCCCCACAATCCTCCACACCGCCCCCCCACAATCCTCCACACCGCCCCCCCCCACAATCCTCACCCCCCACAATCCTCTACACCCCACAATACTCCACACCACCCCCCCCCACACAATCCTCCACACCGCCCCCCCCCCCACAATCCTCACCACACAACATCCTCTACACACCCCCCCCCCCCACAATCCTCCACACCGCCCCCCCCCCACAATCCTCCACACCGCCCCCCCACAATCCTCCACACCGCCCCCCAACAATCCTCACCCCCCCCCCCCCAATCCTCCACAACCGCCCCCCCACAATCCTCACCCCCCACACCCACAAATCCTCTACACCCCACAACCCTCCCCACAATCCTCCACCCCCCCACAATCCTCTACACCCCACAATACATCCACACATATCCCCCCCCACAATCCTCTACACCCCACAATCCTCCACACACCCGCCCCCCCCACCCACAATCCTCACCACACAGACATCCTCTACCCACCCCCCCCCCACAATCCTCCACACAACCGCTTACCACCACAAATCCTCCACACCGCCCCCCCAAATCCACCGCCCCCCCCACAATCCTCCACACCGCCCCCCAACAATCCTCACCCCCCCACAATCCTCCACACGCCCCCCCACAATCCTCCCACACCGCCCCCAACCAATCCTCACCCCCCCCACAATCCTCCACACCGCCCCCCCACAATCCTCACCCCCCACAATCCTCTACACCCCACAATACTCCACACCGCCCCCCCCCCCCCCCACAATCCTCACCACTACAACATCCTCTACACACCCCCCCCCCCACATCCCTCTACACCCCCCCCACAATCCTCCACACCGCCCCCCTCACAATCCTCACCCCCCCCCCCACAATCCTCCACACAGCCGAGCCCCCACCCCAATCCTCTACAAATCCTTACCCCCCACAATCCTCCATACCGCCCGTACCGCCCGCGCCCAACCGCACACCGCCCCGTACCGCTGCCTCGCCGTGCCCGGGTCTGCTCCTCTACCGCACCGACCGCGCGCGCACCGACCGGCCGCCTGCCCGCGACCGCCGCCCGCGACCGACCGCGCGCGACCGATCCGCCCGCGGCACACCGCCACCGCCCGCCCCGCCGACCGGCGGCCGCCCGCCCCCCCCGCCGCCGGCAGACCGTCCTCACCACGCCGCCGCACAACATCCTCTACACCCCCCCCCCCCCATGCGCACGCGCCCCGCGCCCCTGCTGGCCGACATTCCCCGCTCTACACCCCCCCCACAATCCTACCGGCACACCCGCCGCCTCTCGCCTCACCGCTCCGCGCTACCCGCCCGCGGCCTCCTGACCGCCACCGCCCGCGGACCGGATCCTCTCACCCCGCCCCCCGCTCGCGCTCCCGCACCGCACCGCGGCGCCGCCCGCCGCCCCGCCGCCGCGACCTGCCCCGTCCCACCGTCCCGCATCCGCCGCCGTACCGCCGAGCAGCACACTCCCGCCCCTGCGGCCGCCGCGGCCACACCGCCACCGCCCCCCGGCTCCCACCCGCCGCGACCGGAGCCGCGCGCTGTGGCACCGCACCGGCTCCTACCGACCGACCGCCGGCGCGCCCCCCGCCGGCGTGCCACCGCCCTGCCCGTACGCCCCACGAACCGACCGAACCGCCGCGCCCGGTTACACGCACCGCCCGCCTCGCCGCCCACCTCCGCATATAACCGCCTAACGGCCCTTCCCGCGGCGCGCCCACCGCGCCGACTACCCCAGCACCGGCCCGACCGCCGCCGCCCGCCCGGTCCCGCAGCTCTAACCGCAACCGGGCAATTCCCGGGCCGCCGCGCGCGCCCCGACCACGCCGCCGCCGCATCCGGCTCCCGCGCTCCGCGCCCCGACCCATGCCGCACCGCCCCCACCGCCGCTGGTACCGGCCACCGAACACGCCGCCCGCTCCGGCCGCCGGTCCACCGCGAAGACCCGCGCCCGCCGCCACCCGCCCACCTGCCCCCCGCAACCGAGCCCTCGCCGCCGCCCCCCCCCGCACAATCACGACACCGTGACACAACATCCTCTACACACCCCCCCCCCAACATCCTCTACACCCCCCCCACAATCCTCCACACCGCCCCCCTCACAATCCTCACCCCCCCACAATCCTCCACACCGCCCCCCCCCACAATCCTCACCCCCCAACATCCTCCACACCGCCCCCCCCCACAATCCTCACCCCCCAACATCCTCTACACCCCCCCCCCCACAATCTGGAGAGCGGAGAGCGGAGGAACATTTGATGAGCCAGGGGAGGGAAATGATGGGACCCACATTGGGGGAGGGGGGTATATGACTGCATAGTGGGGGTAGAAGATGTTTTAGGGCGAGGGGGGGGGGGTGTCCGGACTTACCACATTTATAGATGGTGCAGTTACACGGGTTGGATACAGAGTTCAGGAATTCCTCATCAATTTGGAGTTTTTCTCCCTAAAAAGAGAGATAAGGGAGAGATTAGTGACCCCGATGTCTGCATTGTGTGCGATGGCTCTCCCTTCCCCCATCCACCCACAAACCGAGCAGAACCCCAACCTATGACTGTACCCCAATGGGGTAATCCAGTCACCACTGAGGTGACCCACTAAAGGTGATCAGGCCACTGTTGGGGTGACCCCTATAGGGTGGTAAACCTGGACACCTGTGGGGAGATCCAGTCACTATTGGGGTGACCCCCATGGGGAGATCCAGTCACTATTGGGGTGACCCCCATGGGGAGATCCAGTCACTATTGGGGTAACCCCCATGGGGAGATCCAGTCACTATTGGGGTGACCCCATGGGGAGATCCAGTCACTATTGGGGTAACCCCCATGGGGAGATCCAGTCACTATTGGGGTGACCCCCATGGGGAGATCCAGTCACTATTGGAGTGACCCCCATGGGGAGATCCAATCACTATTGGGGTGACCCTCATGGGGAGATCCAGTCACTATTGGGGTGACCCTCATGGGGAGATCCAGTCACTATTGGAGTGACCCCATGGGGAGATCCAATCACTATTGGGGTGACCCTCATGGGGAGATCCAGTCACTATTGGGGTGACCCTCATGGGGAGATCCAGTCACTATTGGAGTGACCCCCATGGGGAGATCCAGTCACTATTGGAGTGACCCCCATGGGGAGATCCAGTCACTATTGGGGTGACCCCCATGGGGGGAGCCAGTCACTATTGGAGTGACCCCCATGGGGAGATCCAATCACTATTGGGGTGACCCTCATGGGGAGATCCAGTCACTATTGGGGTGACCCCCATGGGGAGATCCAGTCACTATTGGGGTGACCCCCATGGGGAGATCAAGTCACTATTGGGGTGACCCTCATGGGGAGATCCAGTCACTATTGGGGTAACCCCCATGGGGAGATCCAGTCATTATTGGGGTAACCCCCATGGGGAGATCCAGTCACTATTGGGGTGACCCCATGGGGAGATCCAGTCACTATTGGAGTGACCCCCATGGGGAGATCCAGTCACTATTGGGGTGACCCCCATGGGGAGATCCAGTCACTATTGGAGTGACCCCCATGGGGAGATCCAGTCACTATTGGGGTGACCCCCATGGGGAGATCCAGTCACTATTGGGTGACCCCCATGGGGAGATCCATCACTATTGGGGTGACCCCCATGGGGAGATCCAGTCACTATTGGGGTGACCCTCATGGGGAGATCCAGTCACTATTGGAGTGACCCCCATGGGGAGATCCAGTCACTATTGGGGTGACCCTCATGGGGAGATCCAGTCACTATTGGGGTGACCCCCATGGGGAGATCCAGTCACTATTGGAGTGACCCCCATGGGGAGATCCAGTCACTATTGGAGTGACCCCCATGGGAGATCCAGTCACTATTGGGGTGACCCACATGGGGGGAGCCAGTCACTATTGGAGTGACCCCCATGGGGAGATCCAATCACTATTGGGGTGACCCTCATGGGGAGATCCAGTCACTATTGGGGTGACCCCCATGGGGAGAGCCAGTCACTATTGGAGTGACCCCCATGGGGAGATCAAGTCACTATTGGGGTGACCCTCATGGGGAGATCCAGTCACTATTGGGGTGACCCCCATGGGGAGATCCAGTCACTATTGGAGTGACCCCCATGGGGAGATCCAGTCACTATTGGGGTGACCCTCATGGGGAGATCCAGTCACTATTGGGGTGACCCTCATGGGGAGATCCAGTCACTATTGGAGTGACCCCCATGGGGAGATCCAATCACTATTGGGGTGACCCTCATGGGGAGATCCAGTCACTATTGGGGTGACCCTCATGGGAGATCCAGTCACTATTGGAGTGACCCCCATGGGGAGATCCAGTCACTATTGGAGTGACCCCCATGGGGAGATCCAGTCACTATTGGAGTGACCCCCATGGGGAGATCCAGTCACTATTGGGGTGACCCCCATGGGGAGATCCAATCACTATTGGGGTGACCCTCATGGGGAGATCCAGTCACTATTGGGGTGACCCTCATGGGGAGATCCAGTCACTATTGGGGTGACCCCCATGGGGAGATCCAGTCACTATTGGGGTGACCCTCATGGGGAGATCCAGTCACTATTGGGGTGACCCTCATGGGGAGATCCAGTCACTATTGGGGTGACCCCCATGGGAGATCCAGTCACTATTGGGGTGACCCTCATGGGGAGATCCAGTCACTATTGGGGGTGACCCCCATGGGGAGATCCAGTCACTATTGGGGTGACCCCCATGGGGAGATCCAGTCGCTATTGGGGTGACCCCCATGGGGAGATCCAGTCGCTATTGGGGTGACCCCCATGGGGAGATCCAGTCACTATTGGAGTGACCCCCATGGGGAGATCCAGTCGCTATTGGGGTGACCCCCATGGGGAGATCCAGTCGCTATTGGGGTGACCCCCATGGGGAGATCCAGTCGCTATTGGGGTGACCCCCATGGGGAGATCCAGTCGCTATTGGGGTGACCCCCATGTGGAGATCCAGTCGCTATTGGGGTGACCCCCATGGGGAGATCCAGTCGCTATTGGGGTGACCCCCATGGGGAGATCCAGTCACTATTGGAGTGACCCCCATGGGGAGATCCAGTCGCAATTGGGGTGACCCCCATGGGGAGATCCAGGTCGCTATTGGGTGACCCCCATGGGGAGATCCAGTCACTATTGGGGTGACCCCCATGGGAGATCCAGTCGCTATTGGGGTGACCCCCATGGGGAGATCCAGTCGCTATTGGGGTGACCCCCAATGGGGAGATCCAGTCGCTATTGGGGTGACCCCCATGGGGAGATCCAGTCACTATTGGGGTGACCCCCATGGGGAGATCCAGTCGCTATTGGGGTGACCCCATGGGGAGATCCAGTCGCTATTGGGGTGACCCCCATGGGGAGATCCAGTCGCTATTGGGGTGACCCCCATGGGGAGATCCAGTCGCTATTGGGGTGACCCCCATGGGGAGATCCAGTCACTATTGGGGTGACCCCCATGGGGAGATCCAGTCACTATTGGGGTGACCCCCATGGGGAGATCCAGTCACTATTGGAGTGACCCCCATGGGGAGATCCAGTCACTATTGGGGTGACCCCCATGGGGAGATCCAGTCACTATTGGGGTGACCCCCATGGGGAGATCCAGTCGCTATTGGGGTGACCCCCATGGGGAGATCCAGTCGCTATTGGGGTGACCCCCATGGGGAGATCCAGTCGCTATTGGGGTGACCCCCATGGGGAGATCCAGTCGCTATTGGGGTGACCCCCATGGGGAGATCCAGTCGCTATTGGGGTGACCCCCATGGGGAGATCCAGTCGCTATTGGGGTGACCCCCAGGGGGAGATCCAGTCGCTATTGGGGTGACCCCCATGGAGAGATCCAGTCGCTATTGGGGTGACCCCCATGGAGAGATCCAGTCGCTATTGGGGTGACCCCCATGGGGAGATCCAGTCGCTATTGGGGTGACCCCCATGGGGAGATCCAGTCGCTATTGGGGTGACCCTCATGGGGAGATCCAGTCACTATTGGGGTGACCCCAATGGGGAGATCCAGTCGCTATTGGGGTGACCCCCATGGGGAGATCCAGTCACTATTGGAGTGACCCCAATGGGGAGATCCAGTCGCTATTGGGGTGACCCCCATGGGGAGATCCAGTCACTATTGGGGTGACCCCCATGGGGAGATCCAGTCACTATTGGGGTGACCCTCATGGGGAGATCCAGTCACTATTGGGGTGACCCCCATGGGGAGATCCAGTCACTATTGGGGTGACCCCCATGGGGAGATCCAGTCACTATTGGGGTGATCCTGCAGCTGGCAGAATTAGTAGTATGAGATATTCCAGATCAATGACATCAGAAATTGGGACAGTCACCCCAATGACACGTCTGCACCCCGACTTTACAGATTTCATGTTTTCTCACCAAATTACATTCAGGTTTGGGGATCTTCTCACAGGAACATTCTGCGGAGGAATGAAGAGAAATCAGCGGAATCGATCATTTCATAAATCAATAAACTTCTCAAATGTTGATGTGAAGAACCTGAGTGCCCCCCATGTCCCCCCTCTAAACCTGCGCTGCATGTGGGTCACTACATTCCTGAGATCCCCCGAGCAACTGCTGAGCGAGTACAGAATGGGGTGACTGCGGAAACTCCCCGAAACGCTTAAAAGACTAGGCCATACATGTCCCCCACTTCTACATGTCCCCCTTTCTCTGACCACCATACATGTCCCCCTTTCCCTGACCACCATACATGTCCCCCTTTCCCTGACCACCATACATGACCCCCTTTCCCTGACCACCATACATGTCCCCCTTTCCCTGACCACCATACATGACCCCCTTTCCCTGACCACCATACATGTCCCCCTTTCCCTGACCACCATACATGTCCCCCTTTCTCTGACCACCATACATGTCCCCCTTTCCCTGACCACCATACATGTCCCCCTTTCCCTGACCACCATACATGTCCCCCTTTCCCTGACCACCATACATGTCCCCCTTTCCCTGACCACCATACATGTCCCCCTTTCCCTGACCACCATACATGTCCCCCTTTCCCTGACCACCATACATGTCCCCCTTTCCCTGACCACCATACATGTCCCCCTTTCTCTGACCACCATACATGTCCCCCTTTCCCTGACCACCATACATGTCCCCCTTTCCCTGACCACCATACATGTCCCCCTTTCCCTGACCACCATACATGTCCCCCTTTCCCTGACCACCATACATGTCCCCCTTTCCCTGACCACCATACATGTCCCCCTTTCCCTGACCACCATACATGTCCCCCTTTCCCTGACCACCATACATGTCCCCCTTTCTCTGACCACCATACATGTCCCCCTTTCTCTGACCACCATACATGTCCCCCTTTCCCTGACCACCATACATGTCCCCCTTTCTCTGACCACCATACATGTCCCCCTTTCTCTGACCACCATACATGACCCCCTTTCCCTGACCACCATACATGACCCCCTTTCCCTGACCACCATACATGACCCCCTTTCCCTGACCACCATACATGACCCCCTTTCCCTGACCACCATACATGACCCCCTTTCCCTGACCACCATACATGTCCCCCTTTCTCTGACCACCATACATGTCCCCCTTTCTCTGACCACCATACATGTCCCCCTTTCTACACATCCCCCTTCAGTTGTAAAATCCTGAGGTGAGACTTCATCACAGAATGATCTGGCCTACTTACCACACGTTCTGTATGGACAGCAGCTTCCAGGTGTCCACAATTCCAACACCGACATTCCCATATCACAGGAGACATCCGGACATCGAGCCGTGTCACACGCTACACACGAGGAGAATACATGTCAGTGTAATCTGGAGACAGGAAGATCTACAATGTCGGCACACGTCTCCCTATGTCCGCCCTGCCTGACCAGCTTGTAGTATGGTGTCTGCGGGGCTCATGGGCCTCTGCTGGCATAGTAGAGGGGGGAAAATAACAATCGTCTCCCCTGCAGATCGTCTCCCCTGCAGATCGTCTCCCCTGCAGATTGTGTACGTTTTATCCACTTACATAGAAATGAAGGGTCTATAATTGTTATCATAGGTGTATTTTATATGATAGAGACAGAATATCAACCAAAAATCCAGAGAAATCACACAATACAAATGTTATAAATGGAGTTCAGTGAGTAAAATAAGTATTTGATCCCCTTAGTAGTTGGTGGAGAAACCCTTGTTGGTGATCACAGAGGTCAGACGTTTCTTGTAGGTGGTGATCAGGTTTCCACATCTCAGGAGGGATTTTCTCTTCTTTACAGATCTTCTCTAAATTCTGAAGGTTTCTTGGCAACTCGAAGTTTCAGCTCCTCCATACATTTTCTATAGGATTAAGGTCCGGAGACTGGCTAGGCCACTCCATGACCTTAATGTGCTTCTTCTTGAGCCACTGCTTTGGTGCCTTGGCGGTATGTTTTGGGTCATTATCATGCTAGAAGACCCATCCATGACCCATCTTCAGTGTTCTGGATGAGGGAAGAAGGTTCTCCTCCAAGATCTTACAATACATGGCCCCGTCCATTGGCCCCTCAATGCGGCAAAGTCGGCCTGAACCTTTATCAGAGAAACAGCCCCAAATCATCATGTTTCCCCCTCCGTGTGACTGTAGGGATGGAGTTCTTAGGGTCATAGTCAGCATTCTTCTTCCTCCAAACACAGCGAGTCGAGTTAATGCCAAAGAGATGAATGTGGGTCTCATCTGATCACAGAACTTTCTGCCCAATCCTTCTCTGAATCATTTAGATGTTCATTGGCAAAACTTCAGATGTTCCTGTACATGTGTCTTCATGAGGAGGAGAACCTGTACATGTGTCTTCCTGAGGAGGGGACCTGTACATGTGTCTTCCTGAGGAGGGGGACCTGTACATGTGTCTTCCTGAGGAGGGGGACCTGTACACGTGTCTTCCTGAGGAGGGGGACCTGTACATGTGTCTTCCTGAGGAGGGGGGACCTGTACACGTGTCTTCCTGAGGAGGAGGACCTGTACACGTGTCTTCCTGAGGTGGGGGACCTGTACATGTGTCTTCCTGAAGGAGGGGGACCTGTACATGTGTCTTCCTGAGGAGGAGGACCTGTACATGTGTCTTCCCGAGGAGGGGGGGACCTGTACATGTGTCTTTCTGAGAAGGGGGACCTGTACACGTGTCTTCCTGAGGAGGGGACCTGTACATGTGTCTTCCTGAGGAGGGGGACCTGTACACGTGTCTTCCTGAGGAGGAGGACCTGTACATGTGTCTTCCTGAGGAGGGGGACCTGTACATGTGTCTTCCCGAGGAGGAGGACCTGTACATGTGTCTTTCTGAGAAGGGGGACCTGTACACGTGTCTTCCTGAGGAGGGGGACCTGTACATGTGTCTTCCTGAGGAGGGGGACCCTGTACACGTGTCTTCCTGAGGAGGAGGACCTGTACATGTGTCTTCCTGAGGAGGGGGGACCTGTACACGTGTCTTCCTGAGGTGGGAGACCTGTACATGTGTCTTCCTGTGGAGGGGGACCTGTACAAGTGTCTTCATGAGGAGGAGGACCTGTACATGTGTCTTCCTGAGGAGGGGGACATGTACATGTGTCTTCCTGAGGAGGAGGACCTGTACATGTGTCTTCCTGAGGTGGGGGACCTGTACACGTGTCTTCCTGAGGAGGAGGACCTGTACATGTGTCTTCCTGAGGAGGGGGACCTGTACTCGTGTCTTCCTGAGGAGGAGGACCTGTACATGTGTCTTCCTGAGCAGGAGGACCTGTACATGTGTCTTCCTGAGGAGGTGGACCTGTACATGTGTATTCCTGAGGAGGGGGACCTGTACACGTGTCCTCCTGAGGAGGGGGGACCTGTACATGTGTCTTCCTGAGGAGGGGGACCTGTACACGTGTCTTCCTGAGGAGGGTGACCTGTACATGTGTCTTCCTGAGGAGGGGGGGACCTGTACATGTGTCTTCCTGAGGAGGAGGTCCTGTACATGTGTCTTCCTGAGGAGGGGGACCTGTACACGTGTCTTCCTGAGGAGGGCGGACCTGTACATGTGTCTTCCAGAGGAGGGGGACCTGTACATGTGTCTTCCTGAGGAGGGGGACCTTGCTGGCGCGGCAGGGCGTGGCGGTGTATTGTGTTACCAATGGTTTGTTTGGTGACTGTGGTCCCAACTGCCTTGAGATCCTTCACAAGCTCCTCCCGTGTAGTTCTGGGCGGATCCCTCACTTTTCTCATGACCATCCTCACCCCTTAAAGTAAGCTACTGTGTATATAATCCATAAGTGCCAAACTCGTAATGTACACCATCCCCCACCGTCATACATGGAGGTCCTATGACCCCACGAACACCATCCCCCACCGTCTTACATGGAGGTCCTATGACCCCAAGAACACCATCCCCCAACCGCCATACATGGAGGTCCTATGACCCCAAGAACACCATCCCCCAACCGCCATACATGGAGGTCCTATGACCCCAAGAACGCCATCCCCCACCGCCATACATGGATGTCCTATGACCCCAAGAGCACCACCTCCCACCGTCATACATGGAGGACCTATGACCCCAGAACACCATCCCCCCCCTCCATACATGGAGGACCTATGACCCCAAGAACACCATCCCCCCACCATCATACATGGAGGTCCTATGACCCCAAGAACACCATACCCCACCGTCATACATGGAGGTCCTATGACAACAAGAACACCATACCCCACCGTCATACATGGAGGTCCCTATGACCCCAAGAACACCATCCCCCACCGCCATACATTGAGGTCCTATGACCCCAAGAACACCATCACCCACCGCCATACATGGAGGTCCGATGACCCCAAGAACACCATCCCCCCCCTCATACATGGAGGACCTATGAACCCCAAGAACACCTTCCCCCACCATCATACATGGAGGTCCTATGACCCCAAGAACCCCTTCCCCCACCGTCATACATGGAGGTCCTATGTCCCCAAGAACACCATCCCCCACCGTCATACATGGAGGACCTATGACCACAAGAAAACCATACCCCACCGTCATACATGGAGGTCCTATGACCCCAAGAACACCATCCCCCACCGTCATACATGGAAGTCCTATGACCCCAAAAAAACCATCCCCCACCGCCCCAAACATTTTTTTTTTTTTGATTTCCCCTTTTTTTTTTTTTTTTTTTTTCCCCCCCCCCCCTTTTTTTTTTTCCCCCCCTACCCCCCTTTTTCCCCCCCTTTTTTTTTTTTTTTCAAATTTTTTCCCCAAATTTTTTCCCCCCCCCCCGCCAAAAACCCCAAATTTTTTTCCCCCCCTTTTTTTTGCCCCCTTTTTTCCCCCCCCCCCCCTTTTTAAAACAATTTTTTTCCCCCCCCCTTTTTTTCCCCCAAAACCCCCCAAAAAAACCCCCCCCTTTTTTCCCCCGCCCCCCCCTTTTTTTTTTCCCTCCCCCCCACCAAACCCACCCCCCCCATCCCCCCCCGTCATACATGGGAGGACCTATGACCCCAAGAAACACATCCCCCACCGTCATACATGGAGGAACTATGACCCCAAGAACACCATCCCCACCGTCATACATGGAGTCCTATGACCCCAAGAACACCACCCCCCCATCATACATGGAGGTCCTATGACCCCAAGAACACCATCCCCCACCGTCATACATGGAGGACCTATGACCCCAAGAACACCATCCCCCACCATCCTACATGGAGGTCCTATGACCCCAAGAACACCATCCCCCACCGTCATACATGGAGGTCCTATGACCCCAAGAACACCATCCCCACCGTCATACATGGAGGTCCTATGACCCCAAGAATACCATCCCCCACCGTCATACATGAGGTCCTATGACCCCAAGAACACCATCCCCCACCGTCATACATGGAGGTCCTATGACCCCAGAACACCATCCCCCCCACCGTCATACATGGAGGTCCTATGACCCCAAGAACACCAACCCCCACCGTCATACATGGAGGTCCTATGACCCCAAGAACACCATCCCCCACCGTCATACATGGAGGACCTATGACCCCAAGAACACCATCCCCCCCCCCACCGTCACACATGGAGGTCCTATGACCCCAAGAACACCATCCCCCACCGTCATACATGGAGGTCCTATGACCCCAAGAACACCATCCCCCACCGTCATACATGGAGGTCCTATGACCCCAAGAACACCATCCCCACCGTCATACATGGAGGTCCTATGACCCCAAGAACACCATCCCCCAACCGTCATACATGGAGGTCCTATGACCCAAAGAACACCATCCCCCACCGTCATACATGGAGGTCCTATGACCCCAAGAACACCATCCCCCACCCTCATACATGGAGGTCCTATGACCCCAAGAACACCATCCCCCCCCGTCATACATGGAGGACCTATGACCCCAAGAACACCATCCCCCACCGTCATACATGGAGGTCCTATGACCCCAAGAACACCATCCCCCACCGTCATACATGGAGGTCCTATGACCCCAAGAACACCATCCCCCACCGTCATACATGGAGGTCCTATGACCCAAGAACACCATCCCCCACCGTCATACATGGAGGTCCTATGACCCAAAGAACACCATCCCCCACCGTCATACATGGAGGTCCTATGACCCCAAGAACACCATCCCCCACCGTCATACATGGAGATCCTATGACCCCAAGAACACCATCCCCCACCGTCATACATGGAGGTCCTATGACCCCAAGAACACCATCCCCCACCGTCATACATGGAGGACCTATGACCCCCAAGAACACCATCCCCCACCGTCATACATGGAGGTCCTATGACCCCAAGAACACCATCCCCCACCGTCATACATGGAGGACCTATGACCCCAAGAACACCATCCCCCACCGTCATACATGGAGGTCCTATGACCCCAAGAACACCATCCCCCACCGTCATACATGGAGGACCTATGACCCCAAGAACACCATCCCCCACCGTCATACATGGAGGTCCTATGACCCCAAGAACACCATACCCCACCGTCATACATGGAGGTCCTATGACCCCAAGAACACCATCCCCCACCGTCATACATGGAGGACCTATGACCCCAAGAACACCATCCCCACCGTCATACATGGAGGTCCTATGGCCCCAAGAACACCATCCCCCCCACCGTCATTCATGGAGGTCCTATGACCCCAAGAACACCACCCCCCACCGTCAAACATGGAGGTCCTATGACCCCAAGAACACCATCCCCACCGTCATACATGGAGGACCTATGACCCCAAGAACACCATCCCCACCGTCATACATGGAGGACCTATGACCCCAAGAACACCATCCCCACCGTCATACATGGAGGTCCTATGACCCCAAGAACACCATCCCCCACCGTCATACATGGAGGTCCTATGACCCCAAGAACACCATACCCCCACCGTCATACATGGAGGACCTATGACCCCACGAACCCCATCCCCCACCGTCATACATGGAGGTCCTATGACCCAAGAACACCATCCACCACCGTCATACATGGAGGTCCTATGACCCCAAGATCACCATCCCCCCCACCGTCATACATGGAGGTCCTATGACCCCAAGAACACCATCCCCCCCACCGAACACCATCCCCCACCGTCATACATGGAGGTCCTATGACCCCAAGAACACCATCCCCCCACCGTCATACATGGAGGTCCTATGACCCCAAGAACACCATCCCCCACCGTCATACATGGAGGTCCTATGACCCCAAGAACACCATCCCCCCACCGTCATACATGGAGGACCTATGACCCCAAGAACACCATCCCCCACCGTCATACATGGAGGTCCTATGACCCCAAGAACACCATCCCCCACCGTCATACATGGAGGTCCTATGACCCCAAGATCACCATCCCCCACCGTCATACATGGAGGACCTATGACCCCAAGATCACCATCCCCACCGTCATACATGGAGGTCCTATGACCCCAAGAACACCATCCCCCCACCGTCATACATGGATGACCTATGACCCCAAGAACACCATCCCCCACCGTCATACATGGAGGTCCTATGACCCCAAGAACACCATCCCCCACCGTCATACATGGAGGACCTATGACCCCAAGAACACCATCCCCCCACCGTCATACATGGAGGACCTATGACCCCAAGAACACCATCCCCCACCGTCATACATGGAGGACCTATGACCCCAAGAACCCCATCCCCCACCGTCATACATGGAGGACCTATGACCCCAAGAACACCATCCCCACCGTCATACATGGAGGACCTATGACCCCAAGAACACCATCCCCCACCGTCATACATGGAGGACCTATGACCCCAAGAACACCATCCCCCACCGTCATACATGGAAGACCCATGACCCCAAGAACACCATCCCCCACACCGTCATACATGGAGGTCCTATGACCCCAAGAACACCATCCCCCGCGAACCTGGAGGCCAACTCCAAGAAACGTCTGACCTCTGTGATCACCAACAAGGGCTTCTCCACCAACTACTAAGGGGTTCACATACTTATTCCACTCATTAAAATGCAAATCAAATTATAACTTTTATGAAATGCGTTTTTCTGGGTATTTTTGTTGTGATTCTCTCACTATTATAATAAACCGACCAATAAAATTGCAGCCAATCAAATCCTTTTCCCTTCACTGTATTTGGGGTCTGGAATTCTTAGCCGCCAATAAGACGTCATGTGACCTGGAACTTACCACACTGATAGGTGGGACAGCAGCTGTGTGTGCCGTTGTTGGTGATGGTAAGTACCTGGCCTTCCTGGCAGGTAGGTACCCGCTGGGTACACACATTGCAGCCTGTATGGGGAGAATACACAGAGGTCTCATATATGAAGAGCAAACAACCTATACAGCAAGAGGGGGCGGGGTGATGATGTGACAGGACATACTGCCATGGGGGACATTTATGGGGAGCTGGGCACTGCCATGGGGGACATTTATGGGGAGTCGGGCACTGCCATGAGGGACATTTATGGGGAGCTGGGCACTGCCATGAGGGACATTTATGGGGAGCTGGGCACTGCCATGAGGGACATTTATGGGGAGCTGGGCACTGCCATGGGGGACATTTATGGGGAGCTGGGCACTGCCATGGGGGACATTTATGGGGAGTCGGGCACTGCCATGAGGGACATTTATGGGGAGTCGGGCACTGCCATGGGGGACATTTATGGGGAGTCGGGCACTGCCATGGGGGACATTTATGGGGAGTCGGGCACTGCCATGAGGGACATTTATGGGGAGCTGGGCACTGCCATGAGGGACATTTATGGGGAGCTGGGCACTGCCATGAGGGACATTTATGGGGAGCTGGGCACTGCCATGAGGGACATTTATGGGGAGCTGGGCACTGCCATGGGGGACATTTATGGGGAGCTGGGCACTGCCATGGGGGACATTTATGGGGAGTCGGGCACTGCCATGGGGGACATTTATGGGGAGCTGGGCACTGCCATGAGGGACATTTATGGGGAGCTGGGCACTGCCATGAGGGACATTTATGGGGAGCTGGGCACTGCCATGAGGGACATTTATGGGGAGCTGGGCACTGCCATGAGGGACATTTATGGGGAGCTGGGCACTGCCATGGGGGACATTTATGGGGAGCTGGGCACTGCCATGGGGGACATTTATGGGGAGCTGGGCACTGCCATGGGGGACATTTATGGGGAGTCGGGCACTGCCATGGGGGACATTTATGGGGAGCTGGGCACTGCCATGAGGGATATTTATGGGGAGCTGGGCACTGCCATGGGGGACATTTATGGGGAGTCGGGCACTGCCATGAGGGACATTTATGGGGAGCTGGGCACTGCCATGAGGGACATTTATGGGGAGCTGGGCACTGCCATGAGGGACATTTATGGGGAGCTGGGCACTGCCATGGGGGACATTTATGGGGAGCTGGGCACTGCCATGGGGGACATTTATGGGGAGTCGGGCACTGCCATGAGGGACATTTATGGGGAGTCGGGCACTGCCATGAGGGACATTTATGGGGAGTCGGGCACTGCCATGAGGGACATTTATGGGGAGCTGGGCACTGCCATGGGGGACATTTATGGGGAGTCGGGCACTGCCATGAGGGACATTTATGGGGAGTCGGGCACTGCCATGGGGGACATTTATGGGGAGCTGGGCACTGCCATGAGGGACATTTATGGGGAGCTGGGCACTGCCATGGGGGACATTTATGGGGAGCTGGGCACTGCCATGTGGGACATTTATGGGGAGCTGGGCACTGCCATGGGGGACATTTATGGGGAGTCGGGCACTGCCATGAGGGACATTTATGGGAAGTCGGGCACTGCCATGGGGGACATTTATGGGGAGCCGGGCACTGCCATGGGAGACATTTATGGGGAGCTGGGCACTGCCATGGGGAACATTTATGGGGAGTTGGGCACTGCCATGAGGGACATTTATGGGGAGTCGGGCACTGCCATGAGGGACATTTATGGGGAGTCGGGCACTGCCATGAGGGACATTTATGGGGAGTCGGGCACTGCCATGGGGGACATTTATGGGGAGTCGGGCACTGCCATGGGGGACATTTATGGGGAGTCGGGCACTGCCATGGGGGACATTTATGGGGAGTCGGGCACTGCCATGAGGGACATTTATGGGGAGCTGGGCACTGCCATGAGGGACATTTATGGGGAGCTGGGCACTGCCATGGGGGACATTTATGGGGAGTCGGGCACTGCCATGAGGGACATTTATGGGGAGTCGGGCACTGCCATGAGGGACATTTATGGGGAGTCGGGCACTGCCATGGGGGACATTTATGGGGAGGCGGGCACTGCCATGGGGGACATTTATGGGGAGCTGGGCACTGCCATGGGGGACAATTAAGGGGAGTCGGGCACTGCCATGGGGGACATTTATGGGGAGCTGGGCACTGCCATGGGGGACATTTATGGGGAGTCGGGCACTGCCATGAGGGACATTTATGGGGAGTCGGGCACTGCCATGGGGGACATTTATGGGGAGCCGGGCACTGCCATGGGGGACATTTATGGGGAGTCGGGCACTGCCATGGGGGACATTTATGGGATCACCCCGAGACTTCCTCACCTGACTATGTATGGGGGGATCACCCCGAGACTCCCTCACCTGACTATGTGTGTGGATCACCCCGAGACTCCCTCACCTGACTATGTGTGTGGATCACCCCGAGACTCCCTCACCTGACTATGTGTGGGGGGATCACCCCGAGACTCCCTCACCTGACTATGTGTGTGGATCACCCCGAGACTCCCTCACCTGACTATGTGTGGGGGGATCACCCCGAGACTCCCTCACCTGACTATGTGTGGGGGGATCACCCCGAGACTCCCTCACCTGACTATGTGTGTGTGGATCACCCCGAGACTCCCTCACCTGACTATGTGTGTGGGGATCACCCTGAGACTCCCTCACCTGACTATGTGTGGGGGGATCACCCTGAGACTCCCTCACCTGACTATGTGTGGGGGGATCACCCCGAGACTCCCTCACCTGACTAATGTGTGTGGATCACCCCGAGACTCCCTCACCTGACTATGTGGGAGGATCACCCCGAGACTCCCTCATCTGACTATGTGTGGGTGGGGATCACACTGAGACTCCCTCACCTGACTATGTGGGGGGATCACCCCGAGACTCCCTCACCTGACTATGTGGGGGGATCACCCCGAGACTCCCTCACCTGACTATGTGGGGGGATCACCCAGAGACTCCCTCACCTGACTATGTGGGGGGATCACCCCGAGACTCCCTCACCTGACTATGTGTGGGGGGATCACCCTGAGACTCCCTCACCTGACTATGTGGGGGGATCACCCCGAGACTCCCTCACCTGACTATGTGGGGGGATCACCCCGAGACTCCCTCACCTGACTATGTGTGGGGGGATCACCCCGAGACTCCCTCACCTGACTATTTGTGGGGGGTTCACCCCGAGACTCCCTTACCTGACTATGTGTGGGGGGATCACCCCGAGACTCCCTCACCTGACTATGTGGGGGGATCACCCCGAGACTCCCTCACCTGACTATGTGTGGGGGGATCACCCCGAGACTCCCTCACCTGACTATGTGGGGGGATCACCCCGAGACTCCCTCACCTGACTATGTGTGGGGGGTTCACCCCGAGACTCCCTCACCTGACTATGTGTGGGGGGATCACCCCGAGACTCCCTCACCTGACTATGTGTGGGGGGATCACCCCGAGACTCCCTCACCTGACTATGTGTGGGGGGATCACCCCGAGACTCCCTCACCTGACTATGTGTGGGGGGTTCACCCCGAGACTCCCTCACCTGACTATGCGTGGGGGGATCACCCCGAGACTCCCTCACCTGACTATGTGTGGGGGGATCACCCCGAGACTCCCTCACCTGACTATGTGGGGGGATCACCCCGAGACTCCCTCACCTGACTATGTGTGGGGGGATCACCCCGAGACTCCCTCACCTGACTATGTGGGGGGATCATCCCGAGACTCCCTCACCTGACTATGTGGGGGGATCATCCCGAGACTCCCTCACCTGACTATGTGTGGGGGGGACCCCCCCTGAGACTTCCTCACCTGACTATGTGGGGGGATCACCCCGAGACTCCCTCACCTGACTATGTGTGGGGGGATCACCCCGAGACTCCCTCACCTGACTATGTGTGGGGGGGATCACCCCGAGACTCCCTCACCTGACTATGTGTGGGGGGGATCACCCCGAGACTCCCTCACCTGACTATGTGTGGGGGGATCACCCCGAGACTCCCTCACCTGACTATGTGTGGGGGGATCACCCCGAGACTCCCTCACCTGACTATGTGTGGGGGGATCACCCCGAGACTCCCTCACCTGACTATGTGTGGGGGGATCATCCCGAGACTCCCTCACCTGACTATGTGTGGGGGGATCACCCCGAGACTCCCTCACCTGACTATGTGTGGGGGGGATCACCCCGAGACTCCCTCACCTGACTATGTGTGGGGGGATCACCCCGAGACTCCCTCACCTGACTATGTGTGGGGGGTTCACCCCGAGACTCCCTCACCTGACTATGTGTGGGGGGGATCACCCCGAGACTCCCTCACCTGGGTCGGCTTTTCTTGCCCCTGTGTTGTAGTTCAGGCTGTAGACTGGCGGAATGGGGCGGAGTCTATGAGTTACAATGGAAGCCGCGGTAGCGATTGGTCCAAGCTGTCATTAGGACCCGCCAACCAGCTGAGTTAAGGTCAAAGGTCAGGCAGTGCATTATGGTTACAGAGAGTTCAGTCCCGCGGGATCGGCAATGACCCCATCATAGTGGCAGGAACCCCCTCTCCCCCTCCCCCCCAGTGCAGAACATTCCCGCCAGCTCATCATTGGAATATTATGGAGAGTCTGGAGGAGGACCTTCCTACCGCAGAACTGGCGGACACAGCAACCATCCTCCACCGGAGCCAAGAACAGCGTCTGATCCTCCCGGCAGGGGGGCGGCTCCTCCACAGGGCGGCACTTCTCCGGGTCACACTCTGCATAGAAACATTGGATATTATATGATATATATATATATATAAAAGGGGAGGGGCACACAGCAGAAGGGGCGTGGTCTGTATAATGATGGAGGATGGATCATTCTTACCACATGTGTATCTCGGGCAACAGGAATCCTCCCGATGATAGGCGGTCAGTTTCTGGTGAGGGAGGCAGGATGGGAGGAGCCTGGAGCACAGCGATTGGTTGCAGACTGGAGGAGGAGGAGACAAGCCAGATGATTGGATGAGAAGAGAAGAACGCCGCCTACATGGAGATTACTGCCGGCGGCAAGACGCCTTCAACACCCCGCCCACCCAACCTACCTCCATCCCCTCCCCGCCCACCCAACATACCACACTACCTACCTCCACCCCTACCCCGCCCACCCAACATACCTCCATCCCTACCCCGCCCACCCAACATACCACACTACCTACCTCCACCCCTACCCCGCCCACCCAACATACCTCCATCCCCTCCCCGCCCACCCAACATACCTCCATCCCTACCCCGCCCACCCAACATACCTCCATCCCTACCCCGCCCACCCAACATACCACACTACCTACCTCCACCCCTACCCCGCCCACCCAACATACCTCCATCCCTACCCCGCCCACCCAACATACCACACTACCTACCTCCATCCCTACCCCGCCCACCCAACATACCTCCATCCCTACCCCGCCCACCCAACATACCACACTACCTACCTCCACCCCTACCCCGCCCACCCAACATACCTCCATCCCTACCCCGCCCACCCAACATACCACACTACCTACCTCCATCCCTACCCCGCCCACCCAACCTACCTCCACCACTACCCCGCCCACCCAACATACCTCCATTCCTACGCCGCCCACCCAACATACCACACTACCTACCTCCATCCCTACCCTGCCCACCCAACATACCTCCATCCCTACCCCGCCCACGCAACATACCTCCATCCCTACCCCGCCCAGGCAACATACCACACTACCTACCTCCATCCCTACCCCGCCCAGGCAACATACCACACTACCTACCTCCATCCCTACCACGCCCACCCAACATACCACACTACCTACCTCCATCCCTACCCTGCCCACCCAACCTACCTCCATCCCTACCCCGCCCACCCAACATACCACACTACCTACCTCCATCCCTACCCTGCCCACCCAACCTACCTCCACCACTACCCCGCCCACCCAACATACCACACTACCTACCTGCACCACTACCCCGCCCACCCAACATACCACACTACCTACCTCCATCCCTACCCCGCCCACCCAACATACCACACTACCTACCTCCATCCCTACCCCGCCCACCCAACATACCACACTACCTACCTCCATCCCTACCCCGCCCACCCAACCTACCTCCATCCCTACCCCGCCCACCAAACATACCTCCATCCCTACCCCACCCTACCCCACCCACCCAACATACCGCCCTACCTTGATTCCACCACTACCCCACCCTCCCTACCTACCTCCACCACTACCCCACCCTCCCTACCTACCTACCTCCACCACTACCACACCCACCCAACATACCACCCTACCTTGATTCCACCACTTCCCCACCCACCCTACCTACCTCCATCCCTACCTACCCCCACCACTACCC
The DNA here is from genome assembly GCA_028564925.1 of Lithobates sylvaticus. Classification (NCBI taxonomy): domain Eukaryota; kingdom Metazoa; phylum Chordata; class Amphibia; order Anura; family Ranidae; genus Lithobates; species Lithobates sylvaticus. The sequence goes on from CM053034.1 coordinate 188,387,926, forward strand.
CATCCAACATACCATACTACCTACCTCCACCACTACCCCACCCACCCAACATACCTCCATCCCTACCCCGCCCACCGAACATACCTCCATCCCTACCCCGCCCACCCAACATACCACACTACCTACCTCCACCACTACCCCACCCAACATACCTCCACCACTACCCCACCTCCACCCTCACTACTTACTGTTCTACTTACCTCCACCACTACACCAACCACACAACGTACCTCTATCACTACCCAACCTACCCTACCTACCTCCTCCACTACCCCACCCACACTATATACCATGCTACCTACCTCCATCCACCCTACCTCCACCCATTTCTATTGCTTGTACTGATTAGTGGTGGGGTTGGTGTGACGGAGGTGTGTAGTTCTGTCGGCACTCCTCGGGGTCTGCAATGTCCTCTGTATAATAGAATAGAATGTACGGAGAACTTACCGCACATCTGGTGAGGACAGCAGCTCTGGGTGTCGGAGACGGTGACGGTCATCTCTCCGTATCTGCGGCACGCCCCCTCCTGGATGATGGAGCAATTGTAGGGAACAGGGATGATGCTCTCATTGGCGGCACATTGATACATACAACATCCGTTCACCGAGGTCTTCCAGGTCTCCCCGATCTCCCGAGGGACCCCGCTACTGTCTGTGCACGCTGCAATCCGAAGAGGAAACGGGTCACCCAGTGTAGGGGTACCTACCTCCAACATACCCACCTACCTCCTCCATACTAACTGTACTGGTTACCTACCTCATCCATACTGACACTTACCGCATTTCCTGTGGGGGACACAGAGGGCGGAGTGCAGGTGGTGGAGGACGGCCCCCTCCGGACACACACAGGCCTCTGTCAGTGCTGAACACGCCTCCGAGTCGTCGAGATCAATCTCATTATTCTGACACGTCCGTGGAACGTCACACACCGCCAGACACGCCCGATACACCAAAGATGGCGGACACCGGAACGCTGTGTGAGAGAGAATGTACACCGTGACTGACTCACCCAGGACAGGGGCTTTTAGAGAGGACTAGGGGTAAGCCTCCTACCCACTGATTATGGCCCATGGAGAGGGCAGATCATTCTCTAATGATGGAGAACAACATGATGAACGCTGAGAACGAGGCTTGGATTACTTCTCTGAATAAGGACAATAAAACTTCCCTTCTGGAGTGGATGGAAACATGTAATATTAATCTTGTACAGGGTAATGGTCAGAGGGAATATGGTGGTCCTCCTGCAGACTAGGTTGGAGAGGGGATGTGGTGGTCCTCCTGTAGACTGGGTTGGAGAGGGAATATGGTGGCCCTCCTGTAGACTGGGTTGGAGAGGGAATATGGTGGCCCTCCTGTAGACTGGGTTGGAGAGGAATATGGTGGTCCTCCTGTAGACTGGGTTGGAGAGGGAATGTGGTGGCCCTCCTGTAGACTGGGGTGGAGAGGGAATATGGTGGTCCTCCTGTAGACTGGGTTGGAGAGGGAATATGGTGGTCCTCCTGCAGACTGGGTTGGAGAGGGGATTTGGTGGTCCTCCTGCAGACTGGGTTGGAGAGGGAATATGGTGGTCCTCCTGCAGACTGGGTTGGAGAGGGATATGGTGACCCTCCTGTAGACTGGGTTGGAGAGGGATGTGGTGGTCCTCCTGCAGACTGGGTTGGAGAGGGAATATGGTGGTCCTCCTGCAGACTGGGTTGGAGAGGGGTGTGGTGGTCCTCCTGCAGACTGGGTTGGAGAAGGAATATGGTGACCCTCCTGTAGACTGGGTTGGAGAGGGAATATGGTGGCCCTCCTGTAGACTGGGTTGGAGAGGGAATATGGTGGTCCTCCTGCAGACTGGGATGGAGAGGGAATATGGTGGTCCTCCTGTAGACTGGGTTGGAGAGGGAATATGGTGGCCCTCCTGTAGACTGGGTTGGAGAGGGAATATGGTGGTCCTCCTGTAGACTGGGTTGGAGAGGGAATATGGTGGTCCTCCTGTAGACTGGGTTGGAGAGGGAATATGGTGGCCCTCCTGCAGACTGGGTTGGAGAGGGAATATGGTGGCCCTCCTGCAGACTGGGTTGGAGAGGGAATGTGGTGGCCCTCCTGTAGACTGGGTTGGAGAGGGAATATGGCGGTCCTCCTGTAGACTGGGTTGGAGAGGGAATATGGTGGTCCTCCTGCAGACTGGGTTGGAGAGGGAATATGGTGGTCCTCCTGCAGACTGGGTTGGAGAGGGAATATGGTGGCCCTCCTGCAGACTGGGTTGGAGAGGGAATATGGTGGCCCTCCTGCAGACTGGGTTGGAGAGGGAATGTGGTGGCCCTCCTGCAGACTGGGTTGGAGAGGGTATGTGGTGGTCCTCCTGTAGACTGGGTTGGAGAGGGGATGTGGTGGTCCTCCTGCAGACTGGGTTGGAGAGGGGATGTGGTGGTCCTCCTGTAGACTGGGTTGGAGAGGGAATATGGTGGCCCTCCTGCAGACTGGGTTGGAGAGGGAATATGGTGGTCCTCCTGCAGACTGGGTTGGAGAGGGAATATGGTGGTCCTCCTGCAGACTGGGTTGGAGAGGGAATATGGAAGTCCTCCTGTAGACTGGGTTGGAGAGGGGATGTGGTGGTCCTCCTGCAGACTGGGTTGGAGAGGGGATGTGGTGGTCCTCCTGTAGACTGGGTTGGAGAGGGAATATGGTGGTCCTCCTGCAGACTGGGTTGGAAAGGGGATGTGGTGGTCCTCCTGCAGACTGGGGTGGAGAGGGAATATGGTGGCCCTCCTGCAGACTGGGTTATATTTATCACTAGATTTGAGTCCCGCCCCCAGCGATCGGTGTGGCCCCACTTACGGCAGAAGTTGGGGTTCCTCCATTGGATGCAGACGTTGAATTTGTGGCACATGGCGGCGTACGCGGTCAGCGCTTTACACGGATCCCGGACGTACTCGGCGTCCTGCGCCCACAACTCGCAGAATTCCTCGGGGGACACCTGAGACGGGAGAGAGCAGAGGTCAGACAGCACCTGAAATATCAACTGTCTGAGTTCACGTTCCTCCTGAAACCTAAGTGGGCCCCAGAAGTCATGTGAGTGAATGAAGGGGCGGGGCCAGGGACAGTCAGGGGAGAATGAATCTATTCAAATCCATCCGAATCTATCCAAATTCGTCCCAATCCACCGAAACCATCCCAATCCATCCCAATCCACCGAAACCGTCCCAATCCACTCCACCGAAACCGTCCCAATCCACCGAAACCGTCCCAATCCACCGAAACCATCCCAATCCATTAAAATCCATCCGAAACCATCCCAATCCACCGAAACCATCCCAATCCATCCCAATCCACCGAAACCCTCCCAATCCATCCCAATCCATCCCAATCCACCGAAACCCTCCCAATCCATCCCAATCCACCGAAACCATCCCAATCTATTCAAATCCATCCGAAACTATCCAAATTCGTCCCAATCCACCGAAACCGCCCCAATCCACCGAAACCATCCCAATCCATTCAAATCCATCCAAAACCATCCCAATCCATTCAAATCCCTCCGAAACCATCCGAATCCACCAAAACCATCCGAAACCATCCCAATCCATCCAAAACCATCCCAATCCACCGAAACCATCCGAATCCACCAAAACCATCCGAAACCATCCCAATCCATCCAAAACCATCCCAATCCACGAAACCATCCCAATCCATCCCAATCCACCGAAACCATCCCAATCCATCCCAATCCATCCCAATCCACCGAAACCATCCCAATCCATCCCAATCCACCGAAACCCTCCCAATCCATCGAAACCATCCCAATCTATTCAAATCCATCCGAATCTATCCAAATTCGTCCCAATCCACCGAAACCGTCCCAATCCACCGAAACCATCCCAATCCATTCAAATCCATCCAAAACCATCCCAATCCATTCAAATCCCTCCGAAACCATCCGAATCCATCCAAAACCATCCGAATCCACCGAAACCATCCGAATCCACCGAAACCATCCCAATCCACCGAAACCATTCCAATCCACCGAAACCATCCCAATCCACCGAAACCATCCCAATCCACCGAAACCATCCCAATCCACCGAAACCATCCCAATCCATCCAAAACCATCCCAATCCACCGAAACCATCCCAATTCACCGAAACCATTCCAATCCATCCAAATTCATCCGAATCCATCCAAATTCATCCCAATCCATCCGAAATCATCCCAATCCACCGAAACCATCCCAATCCACCAAAACCATCCCAATCTATTCAAATCCATCCCAATCTATCCAAATTCGTCCCAATCCACCGAAACCGCCCCAATCCACCGAAACCATCCCAATCCATCCAAATCCATCCGAAACCATCCCAATCCATTCAAATCCATCCGAATCCACCGAAACCATCCCAATCCATCCAAAACCCTCCCAATCCACCGAAACCATCCCAATCCACCAAAACCATCCCAATCCATCCAAATTTATCCCAATCCATCCGAAACCATCCCAATCCATCCAAATTTATCCCAATCCACCGAAACCGTCCGAAACCATCCAAAACCATTCCAGTCCATCCAAAACCATCCCAATCCACCGAAACCGTCCCAATCCACCAAAACCATCCAAAACCATTCCAGTCCATCCAAAACCATCCCAATCCACCGAAACCGTCCGAAACCATCCAAAACCATTACAGTCCATCCAAAACCATCGCAATCCACCGAAACCATCCCAATCCATCCGAAACCATCCCAATCCACCAAAACCATCTGAAACCCTCTAAAACCATCCCAATCCACCAAAACCATCCCAATCCACCGAAACAATCCCAATCCATCCGAAACAATCCCAATCCATCCGAAACAATCCCAATCCATCCAAAACCATCCCAATCCATCCAAAACCATCCCAATCCACCAAAACCATCCCAATCCATCCGAAACCATCCCAATCCACCGAAACTATCCCAATCCATCTGAAACCATCCCAGTCCATCCAAAACCATCCCAATCCATCAAAACCATCCCAATCCATCCGAAACCATCCCAATCCACCAAAACTATCCCAATCCATCCGAAACCATCCCAATCCACGAAACCATCCCAATCCATCCGAAACAATCCCAATCCATCCGAAACCATCCCAATCCATCCAAAACAATCCCAATCCACCGAAACCATCCCAATCCACCGAAACCATCCCAATCCATCCGAAACCCTCCCAATCCATCCGAAACCATCCCAATCCATCCGAAACCATCCCAATCCACTGAAACATCCCAATCCACCAAAACTATCCCAATCCATCCAAAACCATCCCAATCAACCAAAACCATCCCAATCCATCCAAAACCATCCCAATCCACCGAAACCATCCCAATCCACAAAACCATCTGAAACCATCCCAATCCACCAAAACCATCCCAATCCATCCGAAACCATCCCAATCCACCAAAACTATCCCAATCCATCCCAATCCATCCGAAACAATCCCAATCCGCCGAAACCATCCTAATCCACCAAAACCATCCCAATCTACCGAAACCATCCCAATCCATCCAAAACCATCCAAAACCATCCCAATCCAACCATCCCAATCAACCAAAACCATCCCAATCCATCCAAAACCATCCCAATCCATCCAAAACCATCCCAATCCACGAAACCATCTGAAACCATCCCAATCCACCAAAACCATCCCAATCCATCCGAAACCATCCCAATCCATCTGAAACCATCCCAATCCACCAAAACCATCCCAATCCATCCGAAACCATCCCAATCCATCTGAAACCATCCCAATTCATCCGAAACCATCCCAATCTATCCACAACCATCCCATACCATCCCAATCCACGAAAACCATCCCAATCCACCGAAACCATCCCAATCCATCCGAAACCATCCCATCCTAATCCACCGAAACCATCCCAATCCATCCCAATCCACCGAAACCATCTCAATCCATCCGAAACCATCCCAATCCATCCATCCCATCCAAAATCATCCCAATCCATCCAAAACCATCCCAATCCATCTGAAAAACAACGAAAACCATCCCATCCGAAAAACCATCCCAATCCATCCAAATCCATCCCATCCGAAATCATCCCAATCCATCCAAAACCACCCCAATCCATCCCATCTTAATCCATCCGAAACCAAACCAATCCATCCCATCCCAATCCATCAAAACCCAATCCACCTCAATCCATCCAAATCATCCCAAGCACCCCCCCCCCCCGGTAGTGTGCCCCTCCCCCATAGAGAGTGATATGTACATACAGCACTGGATAGCACCCCCCGCAGTGTGCCCCTCCCCCATAGAAAATGATACATACATAGGGGTGGCAGCTGCTGAATGTCTGGTTTACAATCATCTGGAAGCACGGCGAGCAATCCACCGAGGAGCAATTCCCGTCTTGCCGCCTCTCCTTTCCCACATACTTCAATGTATACGGAACCTGCCAGCTGTCCAGGAACTCGTCAGAGTCGTCGCTTGGGGTCAGGAGCCGCCCATTGGGCAGAATCAGATCATTCGTTGTGTTCCCATCGCACAGACCTGGGGGGGCGATCAATAGAGACATAGTGGGGGGCGACCAATAGAGACATAGTGGGGGGCGACCAATAGAGACATAGTGGGGGGGCAATTATTAGAGAAATAGTGGGGGGGGGCAATCAATACAGGCATAGTGGGGGGTAATCAATACAGACATAGTGGGGGGTAATCAATACAGACATAGTGGGGGGGGGGGCGATCAATACAGACATAGTGAGGGGCGATCAATACAGACATAGTGAGGGGCGATCAATACAGACATAGTGAGGGGCGATCAATACAGACATAGTGAGGGGCATGCAAAAGTGAAACTAGGAGCCTTCACCTCTGAAACACGGCAATCTCTTGTGGAGTCCCTCAAGGATCACCCTTGTCAGCAGTGCTCTTCAACATATACATCCGCCCACTCCTCAACATCATCATCCACTCATACGCTGATGACACTCAACTTTACTTTCGCATCACCGGGCAAAAAGACCATCATCAACAACTAGGAATATGCCTCACCATGATAGACGACTGGATGACCTCTAGCTCCCTTAAACTTAACGAATCAAAAACAGAGCTTCTTCTCCTACACGCAAACCAAAATTCCAAAACTAAGACCCCTTGGACACCCCCCACCATCTTTGGACCGACCATCTCGCCAAGCACCAAAGCCAAGAGTCTCGGAGTCATCTTCGACTCAGAAATGACAATGGATGCCAAATAGGATCGGTAGTCAGCGGATCTCACCATCTCCTCCACCTGCTCCGCAGACTCCTCCCCTTCATTCCAACAGAGGACAAATCAAAGGGAGAACGGAGATTCGCAGTCCAAGGACCACGGCTACCGACTTACATCCACATGGAAGAAAACCATCAGGCATTCAGGAGAAAACTCAAGACCACCTCTTCTAAGAAGCAGAACAACACAGGCCGATCGAGCGCCTTGAGGCTATTCAGTTCCCAATTGCAGCGCTATACAAATCATTCATTCATTCAATACAGACATAGTGGGGGGCGATCAATACAGACATAGTGGGGGGGCGATCAATACAGACATAGTGGGGGGGCGATCAATACAGACATAGTGGGGGGGCGATCAATACAGACATAGTGGGGGGGGGGCGATCAATACAGACATAGTGGGGGGGCAATCAAAACAGACATAGTGGGGGGTAATCAATACAGACATAGTGGGGGGCAATCAATACAGACATAGTTGGGGGGATCAATACAGACATAGTGGGGGGGCAATCAATACAGACATAGTGGGGGGGCAATCAATACAGACATAGTGTGGGCGATCAATACAGACATAGTGGGGGGGGATCAATACAGACATAGTGGGGGGGGATCAATACAGACATAGTGGGGGGGGATCAATACAGACATAGTGGGGGGGCGATCAATACAGACATAGTGGGGGGGGATCAATACAGACATAGTGGGGGGGGGATCAATACAGACATAGTGGGGGGGGATCAATACAGACATAGTGGGGGGGGGGATCAATACAGACATAGTGGGGGGGGATCAATACAGACATAGTGGGGGGGGGTCAATACAGACATAGTGGGGGGGATCAATACAGACATAGTGGGGGGGGGGATCAATACAGACATAGTGGGGGGGGATCAATACAGACATAGTGGGGGGGGGGATCAATACAGACATAGTGGGGGGGGGATCAATACAGACATAGTGGGGGGGGGGGATCAATACAGACATAGTGGGGGGGGGATCAATACAGACATAGTGGGGGGGGATCAATACAGACATAGTGGGGGGGGATCAATACAGACATAGTGGGGGGGGGATCAATACAGACATAGTGGGGGGGGGGATCAATACAGACATAGTGGGGGGGGATCAATACAGACATAGTGGGGGGGGATCAATACAGACATAGTGGGGGGGGGATCAATACAGACATAGTGGGGGGGGGGGGGATCAATACAGACATAGTGGGGGGGATCAATACAGACATAGTGGGGGGGATCAATACAGACATAGTGGGGGGGATCAATACAGACATAGTGGGGGGGATCAATACAGACATAGTGGGGGGGGATCAATACAGACATAGTGGGGGGGGATCAATACAGACATAGTGGGGGGGGATCAATACAGACATAGTGGGGGGGGGGGTCAATACAGACATAGTGGGGGGGATCAATACAGACATAGTGGGGGGGGGTCAATACAGACATAGTGGGGGGGATCAATACAGACATAGTGGGGGGGGGGGGATCAATACAGACATAGTGGGGGGGATCAATACAGACATAGTGGGGGGGGTCAATACAGACATAGTGGGGGGGATCAATACAGACATAGTGGGGGGGGATCAATACAGACATAGTGGGGGGGGGATCAATACAGACATAGTGGGGGGCGATCAATACAGACATAGTGGGGGGGATCAATACAGACATAGTGGGGGGCGATCAATACAGACATAGTGGGGGGGGATCAATACAGACATAGTGGGGGGGGATCAATACAGACATAGTGGGGGGGATCAATACAGACATAGTGGGGGGGGATCAATACAGACATAGTGGGGGGGGATCAATACAGACATAGTGGGGGGGATCAATACAGACATAGTGGGGGGGGGGGATCAATACAGACATAGTGGGGGGGGGGGGGATCAATACAGACATAGTGGGGGGGGGGGGGGGTCAATACAGACATAGTGGGGGGGGATCAATACAGACATAGGGGGGGGGGGTCAATACAGACATAGTGGGGGGGGGATCAATACAGACATAGTGGGGGGGGGGGGCTCAATACAGACATAGTGGGGGGGATCAATACAGACATAGTGGGGGGGGTCAATACAGACATAGTGGGGGGGGGGTCAATACAGACATAGTGGGGGGGATCAATACAGACATAGTGGGGGGGATCAATACAGACATAGTGGGGGGGGATCAACAGGGTGGAGGGGGAGGGGTTGGGTGTAGAGGGAGATCACTCACCGCACAGCCCCATGGATGGTGGTTTGGTGGTGGAGTTGGCCTCGATTATCATCAGACCACTACTATGGAACCATTGGATCCGGACACTGGATGGAGTTTCTATGAAATACATATTTCCGGTGTCCACTATTCTGTATCCGTATTTCCTGACCATCGGCCACGCACTTCTGGAGTTTACTGACACCTGCCAAAGAAAGTCTTCACTGAATGATAGAAGTCACAGATATTAAACATTTATATAGCTCTGACATACACTGCAGTGCTGTACAGACCTCAGTCTCTGTACCAGAGGAGCTTACACTCTAATGTCCCTGAGTATTATAGAGAGCGGGAGAATTATCCTTTTATCTCTGGAGTTGATCCCCTTTTTTTGCTTTGTTAGCAGCAGCTTGGCATTGCTGAGCCCATCATCTACTAGGACCCCCAGGTCCTTCTCCATCCTAGACCCCCCCAGAGGTTCTCCCCCCAGTCTATAGATCGCATTCACATTTTTGCCACCCAAATGCATTATTTTACATTTTTCTACATTGAACCTCATTTGCCCCGCCCCCTTTATTTTATTGTAAGGTTACTATAACTCGCTGTGAAGTTATTGCCCGGTTTTGCCCAGTTTAGCTTTGCATCATCAAACACTGAGATTGAGCGAGTTTATCCCATCCTCCAGATCATTTAGGAATAAATGACTCGCTATTTATCACCACTCTTTGGACTCGCCCCTGTAACCAGTTTTCTCTCCAGGTACTCCTAGCCACCCTGATTGCGCTCTTACGCTTCTTATTGCATTCCTTGTAGTGTTGGAATGCTGACAATGACCCCTCAACCATTCTTTTTTTCTAATTTAAAAACCTTTTCATGTTGAAGTTTAACTTTCGTTCTTTTAGATTTGTTGCCAAGTGGAATACAGAAGCTAATATCATTATTTAATATGTTCTTAAAGCACTCCCATTTTTTCTCAGTGTTTGATGTCTAGAATTTGATCTCATTTAATATCTTACAGTATGAAGCTCAGCTTATTACAATGAGCTCTTTGGAAATGAAGTGATCTTGCACGCCCCTCTTGCCTTCTTTTCTTATGATTTTCGTGGAATGTGATTACTCTGTGTGACGGACCTAGCCGGGACATGGGCTGTTGGAGGGGACTGAGTGCGAGCCTGTTGCCTTACGATTATGGGCCCTGGCATTTGGGGGAACAGTGCTCTTTGAGCTGCAAGCCTGGGACCCCTGAGCTGGTGATACTTGGATTCAGGTCCATGCTGGCCCCCCAATACACATAGAATCTGTATGTGTATTTGGCATATTAGCAAGAGACGCTAATGTCATGACTCATGAACTCCAACCACCTGTGTTATGTAATTGAGTATAGTCTGGCTTGTAGAAGTGTTTCACCTATTGTTGTATGTGCTAATTAACCCTGCAATTGAATGAAGGAGCCCAGTGTTGATTAAGATAATTAGCTCATGCTAATTAGGTTAGGCTTGAGTCATCTGTCAACTGTATATAAGTGTGACATGTCAAATAAAGATTCTTTCCTGATGTAGCCTACACTGGTGTTGTCTGGTGACTGGGTAAGCTAAGGGGGTCTTGGATTGTGTGGTACCGGACAGAGGAAGCAGTTACGGCGGACATCTTGGGTACGAGGTCCGTCACAATTGGCTGGCAGCAGTGGGATCGTGCTTCCTTGTCGTGAACACATCCAAACCATCACCTGGATCCAAGGCCCGGATAGCAGAGGTACAGATACGGCATGGAAGAGGAATTCGGAAGGAGGTTGCGAGAGATGCGGATACAGCACAGAGGACCAGTATCGGTGCAGGTCCTGCTGGGATGGTATGATTCTGTTCGCCTACAACTCTGGAAAGAAGCGCTAGCCTGTGAGCAGCGACACCAGGGAAAAGTTCTCCCCTCCATCCATGTAAGGTACTGGTCGCAGTATGAAGTACGAATGCTGTTATTGGGGGAACAACCGAAGCAGGAGTGGACAGCTGAGTTAAGCAGGCTGATTCGGGCAGAAATGCGTTTGGACGAGAGCTACAGAGCCCTCCGGTGGTATGTAGCCCAAGTGTGCCCGTGGACAGCGGATGACAGGCCCACGGAAGGCTTTGATTATAATGGCCTGGGATTGTTGTACTGGAGGCTGTCCGAGGACCCCGACTTTCGGAGTGATCTGGAGTGGCGTTTGGAGGAAATAATGGAGCACAGAGAGCAAAGATTGAACGTCTCGGAAGTGCTCTGGGCACAGGAAGATTTGGAATTCCTGGCCGCTCAGGAATGGGAGCTGGAGATCGCCTACATACAGCTGCTAGACTCTGCTCAGCAGCAGGGTGGGGCTCCCTTTGCCTGGGACTATCAGGAAATACCAGCAGACAGCTCTGAAATCCTGGCTGAAGAGTCGGCGATGTGGCATAGTAACAGAGTGCTTTGCCCACCTGCCCCCGCAGCTATGGACGCGGAGGTCTTATGGCGGATGCAGGAAGTTCTGACAACAGGGCAGAGCTCTGCTAACCTCTGCCCAGCACCGATGGCATCTTCTAGGTTCCACGGACAGGTGGTGAACCTCTATCCACAGACATCAGTTGTAGAGACTGGGGATTTAATAGACTTTTCTGCTGAGGAAAAACAACCTCATGAGCCTCCATCAGAAGAGCTGGTATTAGGGCCAAACTTCACTGAGCTCTGCCCAGCACCAACGGCAGTATCCGTGGAGTTACAAGGAACTTCTCCAGCTGAAGCGCAGGTCACCGGACAGAGGGTCCAAGACCTCTGCCCCACACCGGTGGCAGTTATGGAGGCTCAGGGTGAGAAGGTGGCAATCACTTCCCAGCAGCAGATACAGGGGGAGAAGAGAGATGAGGTGTTTGTTGTCCCTCCTCAACAGTCGGCCAGGGTGGAGAAAGCGGTTTTTCCTCCCCAGCAAAGATTTGTGCACCTGGGAGACAGTACCAGAGACATGTTGTCCCAGCAGCCAGATGAGGGAATGGAAAAGGAAGCCAGCCTCCTGCCCCAATGGTTTGCCAGAGCGGAGGATGTGGAGTCCCCAGCAGAAGTGCTGGCAACCGGGCAGAGTGCTACCCACCTCTGTCCAGCACCAGCAACAACTGTGGAGTTCCAGGAAGCCGGGGCAGTCGGCCTCTCTCCCCAACAGTTAGCTGGAGGAGATGATGTAGGGAAGCTCCTACACCCACCTGAACTGCTGGCAACGGAACAAAGCGCTGCTGGCCTCTGCCCACAACTAACAGAGGGCAGATTTCCTGTAAAGGGGGATGGGACTGCAGTCCCCACCTGTATACCCCAGGGATGCTGGGCTGTCGGCCCAGATCCCCAACAGCATGATGGAGTGAGCCCAGTCACCCTGTCTTCTCTCCAGCGGCTGAAAAGACTCCAGGGAGAAGGGCCAGTCCAGGCCTCTCCCCAGCGGCGGATATGTTCTATGAGAGAGGCAGAAGTTGGCTGGGTGAGTAGTGCTCTGTTTGGAACAATTTGTTTTAGGTACTGTGTGGGTACAGGCATTAGAGGACTGGAATCACTGACTAACTTCGGAGTCAACCCGTCTGGGGTCTCCTCCTGTGTTAGTCTCCTGCCGAAAGGGGAGAAATGTGACGGACCTGGCCGAGACACAGGCTGTTGGAGGGGACTGAGTGCGAGCCTGTTGCCTTGGGATTATGGGCGCTGGCATTTGGGGGAACAGTGCTCTTTGAGCTGCAGGCCTGGGACCCCTGAGCTGGTGGTACTTGGATTCAGGTCCATGCTGGCCCCCCAATACACATAGAATCTGTATGTGTATTTGGCATATTAGCAAGAGACGCTAATGTCATGACTCATGAACTCCAGCCACCTGTGTTATGTAATTGAGTATAGTCTGGCTTGTAGAAGTGTTTCACCTATTGTTGTGTGTGCTAATTAACCCTGCAATTGAATGAAGGAGCCCAGTGTTGATTAAGATAATTAGCTCATGCTAATTAGGTTAGGCTTGAGTCATCTGTCAACTGTATATAAGTGTGACATGTCAAATAAAGTTTCATTCCTGATGTACCCTACACTGGTGTTGTCTGGTGACTGGGTAAGCTAAGGGGGTCTTGGATTGTGTGGTACCGGACAGAGGAAGCAGTTACGGCGGACATCTTGGGTACGAGGTCCGTCACACTCTGTGATCACCGTTTCCTAATTGTTTTCCTTATTTCCACATCTGCAATCAGATCTGTATTGTTCCACAATTGCTCCTCCCCCTCTCTCTCTCTCATTGCTGGGTTGGAGTTGGACTTCTCTATCTCATGTCTGCATTGGTCTGTCAGACTCTGAATGATCCATTAGTCCTCCTCTTACAAATGACAGTTACTGACTGCTAACTGCCACCATCTGGGCTGAGAAGGTCACTTACCTTCCTGCTGAGGCGATCTATGGTGATCTGGTTGGATAGGTAAGTTAATTCCAACATGGATGAACACAGAGTAACGTTCCTGACCTCCCCCTGTACGAGACACATAATAAGACAATTATTATTATAACATTTATAATTACAAGGGGGTGTGGCCTGATCTCTGATTTCTGCCGCATGCTTTTTCAGTTATATGAAGAGGAGGATGAAGGGATCCAGGGTTACTCTCCTCCTCCTCATCCCTCAATCTTCATTCTTATCCACATCCCACCACCATCCAACCAAACTGCAACCAATGTGTGAGAGAAGCCACAGGATGGAGATGACCAAACATGGGTTACCTGAGGACGGGCGCCACACCTGGACACCTGGACTGTAATGGATTCCTCTTCCGTCAGGAGAACGATGTACGAGGCCTCTTTATACAGAGCCAAATAACGTCCATCAAAGGTGACAAAACTGAGATCTGAGAAGACCGAGCAACGGCCTGGAAGGAATAATGATGATGTCATGTGACTACATAGCAGCATGGAGAAGATGACATCATAAGACAGTGTGTAGAGATGAAAAGCAGAATGATGACATCATTTGACAACACAGCAGGATAGAGTGGATGACATCATAGTACAGAGAAGATGACATCAGAGGACAGCATAGAGGGTGGAAAGCAAATTGATGACATTATGTGACAACATAGAGAGTGTGACATCATAGGACATAAAAATAAATCTTCAAAAGGTCACATGTAAAGAACCACCTAGTCCAATACAAGAGCCACCCCCCCCCCTAACCATATACAAGAGCCACCACCCCTCACCCAATAAAAGAGCCACCCCACCTCACCCAATACAAGAACCACCCCGCCTCACCCAATACAAGAGCCACCACCCCTCACCCAATAAAAGAGCCACCCCACCTCACCCAATACAAGAGCCAGCCCGCCTCACCCAATACAAGAGCCACCCCGCCTCACCCAATACAAGAACCACCCCGCTTCATCCAATACAGGAGCCACCCCGCCTCACCCAATACAAGAGCCACCCCACCTCACCCAATACAAGAACCACCCCGCTTCATCCAATACAGGAGCCACCCACCTCATCCAATTCACGAGCCACTCTACCTCACCCAATACAGGGGCCACCCCGCCTCACCCAATACAAGAGCCACCCCGCCTCATCCAATACAAGAGCCCCCCCGCCTCATCCAATACAAGAGCCACCCCGCCTCACCCAATACAAGAGCCACCCCGCCTCATCCAATACAAGAGCCCCCCCGCCTCATCCAATACAACAGCCACCCGCCTCACCCAATACAGGGGCCACCCCGCCTCACCCAATACAAGAGCCACCCCACCTCACCCAATACAAGAACCACCCCGCCTCACCCAATACAAGAGCCACCCCGCCTCACCCAATACAAGAGCCACCCCACTTCATCCAATACAGGAGCCACCCACCTCATCCAATTCACGAGCCACTCTACCTCACCCAATACAGGGGCCACCCCGCCTCACCCAATACAAGAGCCACCCCGCCTCATCCAATACAAGAGCCCCCCCGCCTCATCCAATACAAGAGCCACCCCGCCTCACCCAATACAAGAGCCACCCCGCCTCACCCAATACAAGAGCCACCCCGCCTCACCCAATACAAGAGCCACCCCGCTTCATCCAATACAAGAGCCACCCGCCTCACCCAATACAAGAGCCACCCCGCTTCATCCAATACAAGAGCCACCCCGCTTCATCCAATACAAGAGCCACCCGCCTCACCCAATACAAGAGCCACCCCGCTTCATCCAATACAAGAGCCACCCCGCTTCATCCAATACAAGAGCCACCCGCCTCACCCAATACAAGAGCCAGCCCGCCTCACCCAATACAAGAGCCACCACACCTCACCCAGTACAGGAGCCACCCCGCCTCACACAATACAAGAGCCACCACACCTCACCCAATACAAGAGCCACCCCGCCTCACCCAATACAAGAGCCACCCCGCTTCATCCAATACAAGAGCCCCCCAGCCTCATCCAATACAAGAGCCACCCCGCTTCATCTAATACAAGAGCCACCCCACCTCACCCAGTACAAGAGCCACCCCACCTCACCCAATAAAAGAGCCAGCCCACCTCACCCAGTACAGGAGCCACCCCACCTCACCCAGTACAGGAGCCACCCCACCTCATCCAATACAAGAGCCCCCCCGCCTCATCCAATACAAGAGCCACCCCGCCTCACCCAATACAAGAGCCACCCCGCCTCACCCAATACAAGAGCCACCCCGCCTCACCCAATACAAGAGCCACCCCGCTTCATCCAATACAAGAGCCACCCGCCTCACCCAATACAAGAGCCACCCCGCTTCATCCAATACAAGAGCCACCCCGCTTCATCCAATACAAGAGCCACCCGCCTCACCCAATACAAGAGCCACCCCGCTTCATCCAATACAAGAGCCACCCCGCTTCATCCAATACAAGAGCCACCCGCCTCACCCAATACAAGAGCCAGCCCGCCTCACCCAATACAAGAGCCACCACACCTCACCCAGTACAGGAGCCACCCCGCCTCACTCAATACAAGAGCCACCACACCTCACCCAATACAAGAGCCACCCCGCCTCACCCAATACAAGAGCCACCCCGCTTCATCCAATACAAGAGCCCCCCAGCCTCATCCAATACAAGAGCCACCCCGCTTCATCTAATACAAGAGCCACCCCACCTCACCCAGTACAAGAGCCACCCCACCTCACCCAATAAAAGAGCCACCCCACCTCACCCAGTACAGGAGCCACCCCACCTCACCCAGTACAGGAGCCACCCCACCTCACCCAGTACAGGAGCCACCCCGCCTCACCCAATACAAGAGCCACCCCACCTCACCCAGTACAGGAGCCACCCCGCCTCACCCAATACAAGAGCCACCCCGCCTCACCCAATACAAGAGCCACCCCGCTTCATCCAATACAAGAGCCACCCCGCCTCACCCAATACAAGAGCCACCCACCTCACCCAATACAAGAGCCACCCCGCCTCACCCAATATAAGAGCCAGTCTGCCTCACCCAATACAAGAGCCAGTCTGCCTCACCCAATACAAGAGCCACCCGCCTCACCCAATACAAGAGCCACCCCACCTCACTCAATACAAGAGCCACCCCACCTCACCCAATACAAGAGCCACCCCGCTTCATCCAATACAAGAGCCCCCCAGCCTCATCCAATACAAGAGCCCCCCAGCCTCATCCAATACAAGAGCCACCCCGCTTCATCCAATACAAGAGCCCCCCAGCCTCACCCAATACAAGAGCCACCCGCCTCACCCAATACAAGAGCCACCCCGCTTCACCCAATACAAGAACCACCCCGCTTCATCCAATACAAAAGCCACCCGCCTCACCCAATACAAGAGCCACCCCGCTTCATCCAATACAAGAGCCACCCCACCTCACCCAATACAAGAGCCACCCCGCCTCACCCAATACAAGAGCCACCCCACCTCACCCAGTACAGGAGCCACCCCGCCTCATCCAATACAAGAACCACCCGCCTCACCCAATACACAGGCCTGTCCACCTCATCGACTACAGATTCTCTTCCAGTTTTTCACCCTACTGCTCATACAGAAATATCACTGTTGCCCCAAGCAGATATACAAACGCAAATTAGATTTTCTGAGTAGCTTTCCCAGCTCCATCTTCACTCATAATCCTGCCAACCAATTATTTCATAGCATGCTTCGCACTCATACACTTATACTTACATGCGCACTCCCACTTTGGACAACAACGGTCTCCATTTATTTGGACTGCAAATCCCAGGAGGCCACAGCTGGGTTGGGTGACATTATAAGGACAATGCTGGGACTTATTGACCTGGATTAACTGTCCATCCACACAGATGTGTTTGATGCATTCGTTCTCGGTGTACGGCTGTGAGAGAGAGAGGACAGAAGTGACAATGGAGGTCCCTGAAGATAATCGCAGCCTCCATGCGTGACTACCAAAATATACAGAATATAAATGCTACAAAACTATTCAAAATGCAGAATATTCTGTGGAGTGTAAATGACATCATCTGAAATGTGACATAGAAACAGTGTGCGTGTCCTAGGATGGATGGAGAAGACAAAGCCAGGGTGAGGCAGGAGAGGTTGGAGAGGGGCTGGGGAAGCAGGTGGGGGGTGGGTGGTACTCAAAGCTGGGAGGGCGCGGTGTCCAGGTAGTGGTGGGTGGTAGCCAAAGCTGGGAGGGCGGGGAGTCGAGGTGGGGGTGGGCGGTAGTCAAAGCTGAGAAGGCGGGAGTCCAGGTGAAGGTGGGTGGTAGTCAAAGCTGGGAGGGGGTGGGGAGTCCAGGTGGGGATGGGTGGTAGTCAAATCTGGAAGGGCACGGAGACCAGGTGGGGGTGGGTTGTAGTCAAAGCTGGGAGGGCACAGAGTCCAGGTGGGGGTGGGTGGTAGTCAAAGCTGGGAAGGCGGGGAATCCACTTGGAGGTGGGTGGTAGTCAAATCTGGAAGGGCACGGAGTCCAGGTGGAGGTGGGTTGTAGTCAAAGCTGGGAGGGCACGGAGTCCAGGTGGGGGTTGGTGGTAGTCAAAGCTGGGAACGCGTGGGAATCCAGTTGGAGGTGGGTGGTAGTCAAAGCTGGGAAGGCGGGGAATCCAGTTGGAGATGGGTGGTAGTCAAAGCTGGGAAGGCGGGGAATCCACTTGGAGGTGGGTGGTAGTCAAATCTGGAAGGGCACGGAGTCCAGGTGGAGGTGGGTTGTAGTCAAATCTGGAAGGGCACGGAGTCCAGGTGGAGGTGGGTTGTAGTCAAAGCTGGGAGGGCACGGAGTCCAGGTGGGGGTGGGTGGTAGTCAAAGCTGGTAAGGCGGGGAATCCAGTTTTTAGGTGGGTGGTAGTCAAAGCTGAGAAAGCATGAGCAAGCAGGAAGGCAGTGAGGTTTAGTGTCTTGAAAGGCCAGTGTGGAGTATGCAGAAGAGGGAAGGTGAAAGGGGGTTGGTAGGACGAGAAGGTAGAAGGGTGCTGGGCAGGCAGGGTGTCCAGGTGATGGTCAAAGTTGGAAAGGGCAGAAGGGTATTGGGAAGGCAGGGAGCATGGGGGAAGGGAAGCCACCCTCTCTCTCCCACCCCCCTTCTCTCTCCCACCCCCCTTCTCTCTCCCACCACTCTCTTTTTCTCTCTCTCTCAATGGAGGGGGTAGGAATCAGGTAGGTCAGTGTATTGGTCAGGTAGGTCAGTGTATTGGTCAGGTAGGTCAGTGTAGGGATCAGGTAGGTCAGTGTAGTGGTCAGTGTAGGGATCAGGTAGGTCAGTGTATTGGTCAGTGTAGGGATCAGGTAGGTCAGTATATTGGTCAGTGTAGGGATCAGGTAGGTCAGTGTATTGGTCAGTGTAGGGATCAGGTAGGTCAGTGTAGGGATCAGGTAGGTCAGTGTAGTGGTCAGTGTAGGGATCAGGTAGGTCAGTGTATTGGTCAGTGTAGGGATCAGGTAGGTCAGTGTATGTCCAGTTTTTACTCCAGATCCTTCAGGTCATTTGTATTTCATTTGTATAAAGTACAGGTTTTATATACAACTTTAGTGCCTTAGATACAATTACACTCTGTGAATCTAAGTGGCCCCCTACAGCTGCAATGTTGGGCTAACATACATGAAACAAATGCTTAAATAGGTAAGGGGCGTGGCCACCCAGTGATGTCACATGGGGCGGTGCCACCCCTGAGACGTAACTTGGTGGCACCGCCCCCCCCCCTGTGACATCACCAACCGGTGCATGCTGGGGGTTGTCCATGGTTGGCAGTTTGGAAATGTGGCCACCCTAAGTGTGGGGGAAGAGAAGGGAAATAGAAGACTGAAAGTCTGAGGGAAAATAAAGTGAAAGAGGCCTGGAAAGGCCGTAAGTTTCAGCAAGAGCAAGAAGCCTGGGGGAGAGAAGGGGAGGAGACTCAGAGGGTAGGAAGCCTGGGGGAGGGAAGGGGAGGAGACTCAGAGGGCAGGAAGCCTGGGGGAGGGGAGGAGGCTCAGAGGGCAGGAAGCCTGGGGAAGGGGAGGAGGCTCAGAGGGCAGGAAGCCTGGGGGAGGGGAGGAGACTCAGAGGGCAGGAAGCCTGGGGGAGGGAAGGGGAGGAGACTCAGAGGGCAGGAAGCCTCGGGGAGGGAAGGGGAGGAGACTCAGAGGGCAGGAAGCCTGGGGGAGGGGAGGAGACTCAGAGGGCAGGAAGCCTGGGGGAGGAGACTCAGAGGGCAGGAAGCCTGGGGAAGGGGAGGAGACTCAGAGGGCAGGAAGCCTGGGGGAGGTAAGGGGAGGAGGCTCAGAGGGCAGGAAGCCTGGGGAAGAGGAGACGAAGAGGGCAGGAAGCCTGGGGGAGGAGACTCAGAGGGCAGGAAGCCTGGGGGAGGCTCAGAGGGCAGGAAGCCTGGGGAAGGGGAGGAGACTCAGAGGGCAGGAAGCCTGGGGGAGGTAAGGGGAGGAGGCTCAGAGGGCAGGAAGCCTGGGGAAGGGGAGGAGACTTAGAGGGCAGGAAGCCTGGGGGAAGAGACTCAGAGGGCAGGAAGCCTGGGGGAGGGAAGGGGAGGAGGCTCAGAGGGCAGGAAGCCTGGGGGAGGGAAGGGGAGGAGACTCAGAGGGCAGGAAGCCTGGGGGAAGGAAGGGGAGGAGGCTCAGAGGGCAGGAAGCCTGGGGGAGGGAAGGGGAGGAGACTCAGAGGGCAGGAAGCCTGGGGGAGGGAAGGGGAGGAGGCTCAGAGGGCAGGAAGCCTGGGGGTGGGAAGGGGAGGAGGCTCAGAGGGCAGGAAGCCTGGGGGAGGGAAGGGGAGGAGGCTCAGAGGGCAGGGGAGGGAGCTTTTGGTACACTGCCTCTTAGTAGGACCTGTTTCCAGTATCTTCCCAAGTAAACAGACATGACCTCCATCCTCACATCTTTAGCTCCACAGCCCGACTGTCCTGATAATGGGAGCAATCTTTATTTATATAACAATAGAGCTTGGTTGCTTTCACAATCAGCCAATCAAGCACAGGAGGAGTTATACAAATCTCAACCAATGAACAATGACTAGGGCGGTGTATGGGCGTGTCTGGGCAGGGGCAGTGTGTATGATTCCCTGCCCCCGACAAAAGAAACCACATGGCTGGCCTTGGAATCATGAACATTGCCGACCACAACGCACCCAAAGGTTTTTCTGTTGGTGTGAATCCTTATTCTGCGTGTTCAGAGATCCCCGGACTATCCCACCATTCCTGAGGGCGGGAGATTATCTGCAGGAACACGCCATGGTCTCTCCACGTGTTGATCAGACACACGAGCGTACCCCCCCCCCCCCATAACCGATAATGTATTGGCAGAGTGAACACACCCCCCCCCCCCAGACGATCGCTCTGTGCAATGCACAGGGGCCCTTCACTGGTGGATATACCCCACTCCGCAAACACTTCTCTACAACCTCAGGAAGCTTTTCACTACCAAACGGGTCTCACCCAGCGCCAGTCTGCCCCAGTCAGCTCTTCAGAGCGGGAGAACTAACCCCGGGAGACTCAGTGACAATACATATTAAATACATCTTCATAAAATTTCCACAACAATAGGAAGGACATTCTCTAGAAAGCTGCGTTTTTGAGTAGATATTTGCATTATATACAGCTAGGCGGTTATGGATACGCCTGGTGTGTATGTTCTCCATCCATGGGATGGTGTCTGCATTACTCACTGTACAGGCCAGAAAAGTGGCAGATTCCCGAGAAGGTAACATGGCGGACACGGTCAGTTCCATCAGCTCGGCAGGAAAGCTGCTCTCCATCTCTCGGGTGGCCCCTGAGGAGGACATCAGTGGGATCTGGGTAGACATTGGACGGGTTGTAGAGGACAGTAGAGGTGGGATTCCAGTCTGGTTTGCTGTAATGTTTAGACTGCGTGTAACTGGTGGAGGTGAGACTTCTGTGGGAGACGTTCTGGGTGGAGATGTGACCACTTGGGAAGTCTCTGAGAGGACGGAATAGACGGAGGAGAATTCTGGGGGAACAATGGTCTCTGCTGCTATTGTCTTATTTGACATAATTGGAAGATCGGTGATTGCAGGTGTTACACCAGTCTCTAGAGGATGCTGGGAAGTTAGACGAGTTTGTAGAGGATGCTGGGAAGTTAGACGAGTTTGTAGAGGATGCTGGGAGGTTTCATTGGTTTGTAGAGGATACTGGGAGGTTACACTTGTTTGTAGAGGATGCTGGGAGGTTTCATTGGTTTGTAGAGAATGCTGGGATGTTGCACTGGTTTGTAGAGGATGCTCAGAGGTTCCACTGGTTTGTAGAGGTTGCTCAAAGGTTCCACTGGTTTGTAGAGGATGCTGGGAGGTTGCACTGGTTTGTAGAGGATGCTGGGAGGTTACACTGGTTTGTAGAGGATGCTGGGAGGTTACACTGGTTTGTAGAGGATGCTGGGGGGTTACACTGGTTTGTAGAGGATGCTGGGAGGTTACATTCGTTTGTAAAGGATGCTGGGAGGTTACACTGATTTGTAGAGTAAGCTGGGAGGTTACGCTGGTTTGTAGAGGATGCTGGGAGGTTAAACTGGTTTGTATAGGATGCTGGGAGGTTGCACTGGTTTGTATAGGATGCTGGGAGGTTACACTGGTTTGTAGAGGAAGTTGGGAGGTTACACTGGTTTGTAGAGGAAGTTGGGAGGTTACACTGGTTTGTAGAGGATGCTGGGAGGTTACACTGGTTTGTATAGGATGCTGGGAGGTTACACTGGTTTGTATAGGATGCTGGGAGGTTAAACTGGTTTGTATAGGATGCTGGGAGGTTGCACTGGTTTGTAGAGGATGCTGGGAGGTTACACTGGTTTGTAGAGGATACTGAGAGGTTACACTGGTTTGTAGAGGATGCTGGGAGGTTAAACTGGTTTGTAGAGGATGCTGGGAGGTTACACTGGTTTGCAGAGGATACTGAGAGGTTACACTGGTTTGCAGAGGATGCTGGGAGGTTACACTGGTTTGTAGAGGATACTGAGAGGTTACACTGGTTTGCAGAGGATGCTGGGAGGTTACACTGGTTTGTAGAGGAAGTTGGGAGGTTACACTGGTTTGTAGAGGAAGTTGGGAGGTTACACTGGTTTGTAGAGGAAGTTGGGAGGTTACACTGGTTTGTAGAGGAAGTTGGGAGGTTACTCTGGTTTGAAGAGGATGCTGAGAGGTTGCACTGGTTTGTAGAGGATGCTGGGAGGTTACACTGGTTTGCAGAGGATGCTGGGAGGTTACACTGGTTTGTAGAGGATACTGGGAGGTTACACTTGTTTGTAGAGGATGCTGGGAGGTTACACTGGTTTGTAGAGGATGATGGGAGGTTACACTGGTTTGTAGAGGATACTGGGAGGTTACACTGGTTTGTAGAGGATGCTGGGAGGTTACACTGGTTTGTAGAGGATGCTGGGAGGTTACACTGGTTTGTAGAGGATGCTGGGAGGTTACACTGGTTTGTAGAGGATGCTGGGAGGTTACACTGGTTTGCAGAGGATGCTGAGAGGTTACACTGGTTTGTAGAGGATACTGAGAGGTTACATTGGTTTGCAGAGGATGCTGGGAGGTTACACTGGTTTGTAGAGGATGCTGGGAGGTTACACTGGTTTGTAGAGGATGCTGGGAGGTTACACTGGTTTGCAGAGGATGCTGAGAGGTTACACTGGTTTGTAGAGGATACTGAGAGGTTACATTGGTTTGCAGAGGATGCTGGGAGGTTACATTGGTTTGTAGAGGATGTTGGGAGGTTGCATTAGTTTGTATGGGGTGTAGGGAACTTTGATCAGTTGGTAGGGGAGGTAGGGAGGTCATGTCAGTTTGTAGAGGACGATGGGAGGTTGCATTAGTTTGTATGGGGTCAGTTGGTAGGGGAGGTAGGGAGGTCATGTCAGTTTGTAGAGGATGCTGGGAGGTTGCATTAGTTTGTATGGGGTCAGTTGGTAGGGGAGGTAGGGAGGTCGTGTCAGTTTGTAGAGGACGATGGGAGGTTGCATTAGTTTGTATGGGGTCAGTTGGTAGGGGAGGTAGGGAGGTCGTGTCAGTTTGTAGAGGACGATGGGATGGTACTCCACTCTGTAGTGAATACTGGGATGTCAGAGGAGCAGATGACGAGCTCGTTGGAGGAGGAGAGGTCATATGTGGAGGACGTGTTCCTGTAACTGTATCTCTTGTTATGATGACTGATAAGGTCTGCATTTCTTTAGAAGGTGGCCCAGGAGACTGGAAATCCTTGATTGTTGGCTGATCGCTGGCTAATGTTTCAGATACAACTGCTGGCTGAGAGGCAGACATGAAGTGACTGCTTGTTTTATAGGTTTCGGCTGTTGACAGAGCTCTCCATTCAGTTCCATTCTCTCCTGACACAAATAAGGTTTCTGTTGGTCTTGCAGAGTCTGTCACATTGGACGAGGCTGTGGCTGTCGTGAACAGGAGGGGGAATTCAGTGGATCCACCAACTGGTGTTGACTTAGTGCTTAAAGGTGACAGTGAACTGGGAATGTATGTTGTGCTAATTGCATCTGTTAACAAGGCCTTTCCCTTTGTGGTTGGAGGTTCTGCTAATTGTGTGGTAGAATAGGAAACAGCTGGAGATAATGAGGGAGAAATGGCAGGAGAGGTCTGATGACTTGGAGACTCGCTCACTCGGGAGGTATCTGTTACATGAGAAGTAGAGGTTGGCCCAGACATGGAGATGCTGGTCTCAGATGGAGACACGGGTTTGGATGACACAACATGTGGACTCGTTACATTTTTAGTAGACGGGGTTGATGATGTCTTCTTTAATGTTTCTTGTGATGGCCCAGTGTGTGATGTTGACTGGGACAGGCCCGCTGGAGGGTACGTGTGTTCAGAGACAGGGGCTCGATCGTGTACAGAGACAGGGGCTCGATCGTGTACAGAGACAGGCGATCGATCGTGTACAGAAATAGGGGTGGGTAGCAGCGTTCTCCCAGTAGATGGGGTCCCTTTTGAAGAAGCAGTGATGTTACTTGGTTCTTGGATGGAGGTTGTGAGTAATAAAGAGCTCTTGGCAGGGTGTGTGATGATCGAGGTGGTGGACTTCTCAGAGGATGGAAGTAGATGGGTTGTGGTTGCCTCCAGAGACGCAGTCACTGTGTGGACCTTTGTTGACGCTGAGGAAGTTGAAGCCACTTCCGATCTCAAAGTTGTCTTAATGGGTTTTAAAACAGATTCTGTAAATTTCAAAATTTCAAGCATGTGTTCCTCTTCTGTGACCCGTGGTTTTGGCTTTGTAGCCAAATGAATTAGGCCTGCGCTGGGTTTGGAGAGTGAGACACGTGTGGTGGTGGGACCTGTGGTCCCCGATGATGTTCTCACAATTCCAGGTGATTCGGTTCTTGTGGTTCTGGATGATTGAGATGTTATAATTGGACTCCTGGTAGAGGTTGGTATAGATGTTCTGGAGGTTTCTGATACTGGAGTGGGTGATGGTTCTGCCGGAGTTTGTCCAGTATAAAGAGGAGCTCCAGGCAGGCTTGTCTTAAGAACACTGACTGCAGTTCTGGAGACTGCGGTGAGGTCGGTAGATACTGGTGAATACTTGCTGGTCTCCAGAGGACTTGTGACATCCATGGGTGTGGGTTCTATTGGAGACGACTCTGTGGTGACCCTGGCAGCTTCTGGTGGTGTCACTGGTTGGCTGGTGAGCTTGGTGGTGGCAGACTTGGTAATAGAGGTATTAGTCATAGAAGATAAGACCCCCTCAGTTGGGGTTACCAGTTTTGTGGCAATTAGGAAGGTTTGTGCTGTGGATTGCCACGGTTCAGATGTCGGTTCAGCTCCTGAACTGGGGACCAGTGAATAGGGACTACTGGCAGAAGTGTGTAATGGGGACAATGAGGATGGGACCATTTGTGAATAGCTGGGCTTAGGACTGGTCATGCTGGGTCCTGTCACAGGAGAGCTGCTAACAGAAGTATGGAGCAACTTATGTGGGACGGTTCCTGTCCTTGGGGGGCGCTCTGTTGGGACACTTGTCCTTATGTGGGTGGACAGTGTGGTCGTCACGCTCTTATTGGTGAAGACTGCGGAAAGCAGTGCAGGAAGCCCCGTGCTGGTTACATTTGGTAAAGCCGAGAGAGGAGTGCGGTCAGTCAGGACAGGAGATGTGACTGCTGGAATTATTTGGCCAGGTGACACTGGTGGGACTGTCTGAGGAGACGGCACCTGAGAAGTGAGATCCGATGTCACGAGCGTGGTTTTTGTCACTTTGGCTGTAGATAGAACCATCTCAGGAGAGAGAAAAGAACTTGCCGGACTGGTGACGGCCCTAAACTCCGTCTTATTCAACGTTGTCTCTAAGACCTCTAAAATAAAAGGACTGGTGGTCACGGCTCTGCTCACTGTCCTGGTGGACTCCTCCACTTCCGTGGTCTGCACTGTGGAAGCCCCGACAGTCCTGGAAACTGATGGATCAGGACGAGTAACTGCCGGTGATCCCGGGAACAATGTGGAGGAAGCAGCGCTGGGCGCAATCCCAGGCAGGTGGCTGGTAGGAGTTCCCTCTGGAGGCACTTTATGGGAAGTGATTGGTGGGTGGGTAATAGATGGCGGCACGGAGAAGGAAGTCGGAGATGCCGTCACATTCAACCCGCTGGCTGGTTCTTGTGGTTCTGTTATAGGAATCGTTGTGATCACAGCGGGTTCAATACCTGAATATAGAGAGAAGGAAATGATCAATTCCGAGTTCTCATCACCCTCTTCCCTACACATAACATGGAAAAGGGTATCCAAACCACCATCATCGCCCCGACCCCACCCCGTGTACCCCATACCACGCCCCCAAACTACCCACCTCCAACATTCCCTCCGACCCCACCCCGTGTACCCCACAACCCGCCCAGACCTACCCCATACCACGCCCCCAAACTACCCACCTCCAACCTTCCCTCCATCCACACCCGTGTACCCCACAACCCGCCCAGACCTACCCCATACCACGCCCCCAAACTACCCACCTCCAACATTCCCTCCGACCCCACCCCGTGTACCCCACAACCCGCCCAGACCTACCCCATACCACGCCCCCAAACTACCCACCTCCAACCTTCCCTCCGACCCCACCCCGTGTACCCCACAACCCGCCCAGACCTACCCCATACCACGCCCCCAAACTACCCACCTCCAACCCCGTCACCCAACACACATATTCAGCAGCACACCCCGGACCCCATCACCCAACACACATCTTCACCAGCACACTCCGGACCCCATCACCCAACACACATCTTCACCAGCACACTCCGGACCCCATCACCCAACACACATCTTCACCAGAACACCCCGGACCCCATCGCCCAACACACATCTTCACCAGAACACCCCGGACCCCATCACCCAACACACATCTTCACCAGCACACCCCGGACCCCATCACCCAACACACATCTTCACCAGAACACCCCGGACCCCAACACACATCTTCACCAGAACACCCCGGACCCCAACACACATCTTCACCAGCACACCCCGGACCCCAACACCCAACACACATCTTCACCAGCACACCCCGGACCCCATCACCCAACGCACATCTTCACCAGAACACCCCGGACCCCATCACCCAACGCACATCTTCACCAGAACACCCCGGACCCCATCACCCAACGCACATCTTCACCAGAACACCCCGGACCCCATCACCCAACGCACATCTTCACCAGAACACCCCGGACCCCATCACTCAACACACATCTTGACCAGCACACCCCGGACCCCATCACCCAACACACATCTTCACCAGAACACCCCGGACCCCATCACCCAACACACATCTTCACCAGAACACCCCGGACCCCATCACCCAACACACATCTTCACCAGCACACCCCGGACCCCATCACCCAACACACATCTTCACCAGCACACCCCGGACCCCATCACCCAACACACATCTTCACCAGAACACCCCGGACCCCATCACCCAACACACATCTTCACCAGCACACCCCGGACCCCATCACCCAACACACATCTTCACCAGCACACCCCGGACCCCATCACCCAACACACATCTTCACCAGAACACCCCGGACCCCATCACCCAACACACATCTTCACCAGCACACCCCGGACCCCATCACCCAACACACATCTTCACCAGAACACCCCGGACCCCATCACCCAACACACATCTTCACCAGAACACCCCGGACCCCAACACACATCTTCACCAGCACACCCCGGACCCCATCACCCAACACACATCTTCACCAGAACACCCCGGACCCCATCACCCAACACACATCTTCACCAGAACACCCCGGACCCCATCACCCAACACACATCTTCACCAGAACACCCCGGACCCCATCACCCAACACACATCTTCACCAGAACACCCCGGACCCCAACACACATCTTCACCAGAACACCCCGGACCCCATCACCCAACACACATCTTCACCAGAACACCCCGGACCCCATCACCCAACACACATCTTCACCAGAACACCCCGGACCCCATCACCCAACACACATCTTCACCAGCACACTCCGGACCCCATCACCCAACGCACACCCCGGACCCCATCACCCAACACACATCTTCACCAGCACACCCCGGACCCTCAAATGTCACCCAAAGCTTTTATTGCAGAAAGAACGCATCACAATGGGCCAAGTGCAACATTTCGGAGCTGCGCAGGACCCCCGGGTCAGCCATGTTATGAAGAGCGCTACAAAAGGTGGTACTTACAGTCCTGGAAATAGACGCATTTCCTGGTCACCTCGTCCAGCACCAGATCCGGCGGACACTGCGGAATACAACCTTCCACCCTGGAGGACAGAATTGTTATTACATTTCACAAGATCCGGGACCAGACAGCGGACAAGTCCATGCAAACCACAGAACCCCAACCCAGACACCCCCCCAATATGTCCTTATCAGAGTGTCAGGACTACAGAACCACCCCTCATATACCGCCATGACTGAATAATCCACCCCTTGTGTACTGTCAGGACTACAGAACCCCCTCCTTCTGTACACTATAAGGACTACAGAACCCCCCCACAGAAGGCACTTTTTGCCTTTCTAAATATTTATTCCTTTCTGAGTCCACGGATCTCCTGTGATGAGGAGAGATGGAAGGTGGACGGGTTGTGACTGTTTATTACACGAGGCCCGGGACCTCTGCTGGTCACTGATCTGAACTTCTCCTCCTGATCCGAGCAGATCAGAGACTTATATACTGTGTGTGATCCCGCCCCCTCTGCTGAGAGCGGAGGAGGGGATGTGTGATCCCGCCCCCTCTGCTGAGAGCGGAGGAGGGGATGTGTGATCCCGCTCCCTCTGCTGAGAGCGGAGGAGGGGATGTGTGATCCCGCCCCCTCTGCTGAAAGCGGAGGAGGGGATGTGTGATCCCACCCCCTCTGCTGAGAGCGGAGGAGGGGATGTGTGATCCCGCCCCCTCTGCTGAGAGCGGAGAAGGGGATGTGTGATCCCGCCCCCTCTGGACTCTGCTGAGTGCGGAGGAGGGGATGTGTGATTCCGCCCCCTCTGGACTCTGGTGAGAGCGGAGGAGGGGATGTGTGATCCCGTCCACTCTGCTGAGAGCGGAGGAGGGGATGTGTGATCCCGCCCCCTCTGGACTCTGCTGAGTGCGGAGGAGGGGATGTGTGATTCCGCCCCCTCTGGACTCTGGTGAGAGCGGAGGAGGGGATGTGTGATTCCGCCCCCTCTGCTGAGAGCGGAGGAGGGGATGTGTGATCCCGCCCCCTCTGGACTCTGCTGAGTGCGGAGAAGGGGATGTGTGATTCCGCCCCCTCTGGACTCTGGTGAGAGCGGAGGAGGGGATGTGTGATTCCGCCCCCTCTGGACTCTGCTGAGTGCGGAGGAGGGGATGTGTGATCCCGCCCCCTCTGGACTCTGGTGAGAGCGGAGGAGGGGATGTGTGATTCCGCCCCCTCTGCTGAGAGCGGAGGAGGGGATGTGTGATCCCGCCCCCTCTGGACTCTGCTGAGAGCGGAGGAGGGGATGTGTGATCCCGTCCCCTCTGCTGAGAGCGGAGGAGGGGATGTGTGATCCCGTCCCCTCTGGACTCTGGTGAGAACGGAGGAGGGGATGTGTGATTCCGCCCCCTCTGCTGAGAGCGGAGGAGGGGATGTGTGATCCCGCCCCCTCTGGACTCTGGTGAGAGCGGAGGAGGGGATGTGTGATTCCGCCCCCTCTGGACTCTGGTGAGAGCGGAGGAGGGGATGTGTGATCCCGCCCCCTCTGGACTCTGCTGAGTGCGGAGGAGGGGATGTGTGATTCCGCCCCCTCTGGACTCTGGTGAGAGCGGAGGAGGGGATGTGTGATCCCGCCCCCTCTGGACTCTGGTGAGAGCGGAGGAGGGGATGTGTGATTCCGCCCCCTCTGGACTCTGCTGAGTGCGGAGGAGGGGATGTGTGATTCCGCCCCCTCTGGACTCTGGTGAGAGCGGAGGAGGGGATGTGTGATTCCGCCCCCTCTGGACTCTGGTGAGAGCGGAGGAGGGGATGTGTGATTCCGCCCCCTCTGGACTCTGCTGAGTGCGGAGGAGGGGATGTGTGATCCCGCCCCCTCTGGACTCTGCTGAGTGCGGAGAAGGGGATGTGTGATTCCGCCCCCTCTGGACTCTGGTGAGAGCGGAGGAGGGGATGTGTGATTCCGCCCCCTCTGGACTCTGCTGAGTGCGGAGGAGGGGATGTGTGATCCCGCCCCCTCTGGACTCTGGTGAGAGCGGAGGAGGGGATGTGTGATTCCGCCCCCTCTGCTGAGAGCGGAGGAGGGGATGTGTGATCCCGCCCCCTCTGGACTCTGCTGAGAGCGGAGGAGGGGATGTGTGATCCCGTCCCCTCTGCTGAGAGCGGAGGAGGGGATGTGTGATCCCGTCCCCTCTGGACTCTGGTGAGAACGGAGGAGGGGATGTGTGATTCCGCCCCCTCTGCTGAGAGCGGAGGAGGGGATGTGTGATCCCGCCCCCTCTGGACTCTGGTGAGAGCGGAGGAGGGGATGTGTGATTCCGCCCCCTCTGGACTCTGGTGAGAGCGGAGGAGGGGATGTGTGATCCCGCCCCCTCTGGACTCTGCTGAGTGCGGAGGAGGGGATGTGTGATTCCGCCCCCTCTGGACTCTGGTGAGAGCGGAGGAGGGGATGTGTGATCCCGCCCCCTCTGGACTCTGGTGAGAGCGGAGGAGGGGATGTGTGATTCCGCCCCCTCTGGACTCTGCTGAGTGCGGAGGAGGGGATGTGTGATTCCGCCCCCTCTGGACTCTGGTGAGAGCGGAGGAGGGGATGTGTGATTCCGCCCCCTCTGGACTCTGGTGAGAGCGGAGGAGGGGATGTGTGATTCCGCCCCCTCTGGACTCTGCTGAGTGCGGAGGAGGGGATGTGTGATCCCGCCCCCTCTGGACTCTGCTGAGTGCGGAGGAGGGGATGTGTGATCCCGTCCCCTCTGCTGAGAGCGGAGGAGGAGATGTGTGATTCCGCCCCCTCTGGACTCTGGTGAGAGCGGGGGAGGGGATGTGTGATCCCGCCCCCTCTGCTGAGAGCGGAGGAGGAGATGTGTGATTCCGCCCCCTCTGGACTCTGCTGAGTGCGGAGGAGGGGATGTGTGATCCCGCCCCCTCTGCTGAGAGCGGAGGAGGGGATGTGTGATTCCGCCCCCTCTGGACTCTGGTGAGAGCGGAGGAGGGGATGTAGGAAGTTCTTGAGGGAAGTTACAAGACTCTCTGCAGCCTCAGATATACAGAGCCCTCCCCTCCTCCTCATACAGATCCATACCGTGGATGGGGGAGGACGATCGCTATATATGGCGGTGAGGGTCAGACGTTTCATGTCGTTACTTACCTCGGGACATTCGCACAGTGTTCCCCAGCCGGGTCCCTGCAGGTCCGGAAACACGCGCTGGAACAGGCATCATAGCGCCACTGGCAGGCCGATCGCAGCGGAACTGGAGCCTCTGAATATATGGAGGAAAGAGTTCAGAAGACAATCGATAACGATAAATATTATAATTTATACATCTGAAGCCACACCCACATTTACTCCCCTGCCTGATAAATTGTATGTTCTACAGGTCAATAAAGGTGATCAAAACGCTTCTCTCTGCCCCCCCCCCCCCACAACATCAGATATAAAAAAATCCTTTAAATATGGTGCCTGGGGGTCCCCTTAGTCTGCCTGTAAAGTGGCGCATCTGTAGCATGTATAGAACCTGCCGCAGCAAAACTGACATTTCTAAAGAAAAATAACGAGTCAAATCCCATTTAAATTGACTCGCGGTTACAACTGCCGCCTTCCGGCTATTCAAAAAAATAAATAAAGAAAAAACAGCGTGGGGTCCCCCCCTTTCACATTATGGGCCCCATTACAGCATTTCTTATGGGCCCCTCCTGGCATCTGTTGTGGGCCCCTCAGTGCCATTAATGGGCCCCTGGCAGAGTATTATTCTCGATCTCTGACAAGTCAACATGGGAATTATTTCCATCGGTCAGCAGGAAATCCTATCCGCCGTCTCCCCAACAAATACCGTGCTATTCTAGGAGCCGAAAATGACTCCATATCAGCAGAACCGCGGAGAAGACCTCATCCCCTCCCCCACACCTCCTAATTACAGGTGGAAATGAGGATTCCACTCAATAATCCATAGAAGACGTTTCCCCGTCTCCACCAATCACAGCCTGCGCTGGAGGGGGACAGAAATCCAGACAAAACTTCATCTCACCGAGCCGGAGTCACCGAACAGCAACAAAACTTTGGTGGCGTCCCCCCAAATCCGAGAGCCCATCCCCCACATGACAGGAGGGACGGAGGTCCTCACCATACATGACAGGAGGGACGGAGGTCCTCACCATACATGACAGGAGGGACGGAGGTCCTCACCATACATGACAGGAGGGACGGAGGTCCTCACCATACATGGCAGGAGGGACGGAGGTCCTCACCATACATGGCAGGAGGGACGGAGGTCCTCACCATACATGACAGGAGGGACGGAGGTCCTCACCATACATGACAGGAGGGACGGAGGTCCTCCTCATACATGACAGGAGGGACGGAGGTCCTCCTCATACATGACAGGAGGGACGGAGGTCCTCCTCATACATGGCAGGAGGGACAGAGGTCCTCCTCATACATGACAGGAGGGACTGAGGTCCTCACCATACATGGCAGGAGGGACGGAGGTCCTCACCATACATGACAGGAGGGACGGAGGTCCTCTCACCATACATGACAGGAGGGACGGAGGTCCAACACCCCGACTCTCTGTATACGAGG
Organism: Lithobates sylvaticus; assembly: GCA_028564925.1. Taxonomy (NCBI): domain Eukaryota; kingdom Metazoa; phylum Chordata; class Amphibia; order Anura; family Ranidae; genus Lithobates; species Lithobates sylvaticus. The sequence goes on from CM053034.1 coordinate 188,421,067, forward strand.
AAGGGCACCCAACATTCTGACTCTTGGGTCAGATAAGGGCGGAGTATCATATTGTGACGTGGTCAGGACTCCGCCCATATTCTGTATGTCTCTTACCTGATAACTTGAAGAGGGTGGAGCGGCGGTAGGTGGCGGAGTGGCGATATCGGGACAGGGAGATGGAGGTCGGGGACAATCTCAGGAAGTGTCCGGGATTGGTGAAGCTCTCAAAGGCGTTGTAGCCGGCCATCCAGGCGTTCTGTCGGATTAAGAATGTCGCCCGGCTCTGGAACACTTGGCTCCGCCTCCATTTGGCGACCAGAAGACTCCCGTTATTGGCCGCATATAGGAAGTAGTTTGGCCGATCAGCCAATTCCAGAGACACGAGATTGCGGTCTGCGGAGGAAGTGAAACGTGGTCAGCCATGATCAGATTATGCGTTATCGGCAAAAGGTGCGTCAGCGCTGACAGGGGAATTCTGGGAATTCTATGGCTCACTGCATCAGAAGGCTTCGCCACGGCCACTGTCAGTGTGATAATAATAAATCTGCTCACCGTGTGATCTGTAGAGGCCGGGGATCAGCATGAAGCTGGCGGTGTGTCCCGGGATGGCGCCATCTCCTCTCACCGGCGTCACTATGGCGTCCGAAAACCGAACCGCCAACACCAGACTGGAGTGCGAGAAACTGCGCAGGCGGTACGGCCCCTTCCCTACAACTGGAGGAACGTCACAGGACTGTCACAATATCATTATATCATATATACACATATATAATATATATATATATATATATATATATATATATATATATATATATATATATACACACAGTATATACACATTAAATATGTGGAAGGAGGGGCAGATGGATCTCCTATCACAATTTGGATTAGCAGCAAGGATGGGAAGTGTTATCATAATGGGGGATTTTAATTATCCAGACATAGACTGGGCGGAGGGAACCGCGCATTCATCTAAAGGCTCCCCAGTTCCTAAATGTCTTGCAGGACAATTTTATGGGTCAGATGGTAGACGCACCAACTAGAAATAAAGCGTTGCTGGATCTACTGATTACCAACAATACAGACCTGATCACAGATGTGGAAATACGGGGAAATTTAGGGAACAGCGATCACAGGTCAATTGGCTTCAGTATAAATCACACAAATAGGAAACATAAGGGGAATACAAAGACACTGAATTTCAAAAGAGCCAACTTCCCTAAACTACGAACCTTACTAGAAGATATTAATTGGGATAAAATCTTAGGAACAAAGAACACGGAGGAGAGATGGGTTTGCTTCAAGATGTTGTGGAAATTTTATGAAGATGTATTTAATATGTATTGTCACAGTGTCTCCCAGGGTTAGTTCTCCCGCAGCCCACTCTAAAGAGCTGACTGGGGCAGACTGACGCTGGGTGAGACCCGTTTTGGTAGTGAAAAGCTTCCTGAGGTTGCAGAGAAGTGTTTGCAGAGTGGGGACATGTCCGCCAGTGAAGGGCCCCTGTGCATTGCACAGACGATCGTCTGGGGGGGATGTGTTCACTCAGCAAAGACATTATCGCTTATGGGAGGGGGGGGATTTACGTGTATCTCTCGTGTGTCTGATCAGCACATGGGGGACTTTGGCGTGTCTCTGCAGATAATATCCCATCCTCAGGAATGGTAGAATAGTCCGGGGATGTGTCACACCAACAGAAAAACGGGAGTCTTTTGGGTGCGTTGTGGTCGGAGAGCGTCCATGATTTCAAGGCCACTGTTGTGGAAAATGTTATTAATGTATGTTGTCAGATGCCCCCTAGTGTCGGTTTTGCTGTAATTCGCTCATGTGAGCGTATTCGCACATACAGATGTTGGCGGAAGACCATTGGCTGCGGAAACCTTCCCTTGGACACTGAAAATGTGTTGCTGTTTTAAGGATGTTCATTTGTGCCTCACCGGGAGACTGGCCACTTCCCGGTGACTGCTTTGATGACTTCAAGCGAACATCTCTGTGTACAATGGAACTATAGCATAACAATATAAATATTATGGCCCACTGAGCCATGGCTTTATATCGTTCGTTGTCATTGAAAGCAGTTAGACGGTTTGGACATCACTGCTAGTCTGTTTTGAATGTATACATGTGTGTCATTGGTTCTTTTGAAGGAAAACAATTGTCCCTGTATTGTAACATCATTGTATTGTATGTCCTTATATGGTCATTCACATCCTGTGTGAATGAGATGAGGTCACAACCTTTTGTGGGAGGGGTTTAGCTGTCAGAGGCAAAACCCCTGAGGGTGTGGCTTTGAATGGTTTCGAAATAAAGCAGTCTGCTCAGCTCAGGAAAGGGAGAGATGCTGCCCCTTTGCTGAGAGGAAGTCGTATGAATACTTGTGATGGCTCTTATATGGAACCTAGCTGGGAAGGTGATGTATGGATGCTATGCTGAGATAAGGATGAATGCATGGATGAAGGGGTTTGGGAGGTAAGGAAAGATCTAAAGGTAAAACATTATATCATTAAGACGGAAAGTGTTATTATATAGAAACAGGAAATATGGCTGTGTGCTCTGCGGACAGACGAATTTCGCTGACACCAGCCATGTCCATTCCTTTGTCTAGCTGAAGATGGCTTACAGGTACAGGGGGTTGGAAATCATACACTGCCTCCGCCCAGACACGCCCATACACCGCCCTAGTCATTGTTCATTGGTTGAGATTTGTATAACTCCTCCTGTTTGAAGGAATGCCTGTGCTTGATTGGCTGATTGTGAAACCATCAAGCTCTATTGTTAAGTACTCTAAGGCCCCATGTACACGGGACGTTTTTACAACCTCTCCTGAACGATTTAACTTGACAGATAGTAACCCATGTTTAAAATGTCCGTTTTGCAGCATTTAGCAATGTTTTGCCTTTAGAAGCGTCTCAAAAAAAAGAAATTACATTATTTTTTTTAAAACGGCTAAAAACGAAAAACGCCTATAAACGAAACGCAGCTGTGGGTTACCGCGTTTAGATGCGTTTGGCATCTGAAACGTTGGAAACTTCAGCGTCTGAACCCATTTTTTTGCTTTCATGGAAACGCTGTTAAACGCAACTGCCTAAAAATGTCAATAAACGAGACTGTGTACATGGTCACATAGGATAACATTGAATGAGTTCAGGGGCAGTTGAAAAAAGCGTCCAACTGCCTCTGAACATCCGTTTAGCAGCGTCCCGTGTACATGGGGCCCAAATAAACAGAACACTCTCTCAGGCTCTGGAACACCGAGTCGAGCTGTGGAGCTAAGGATGTGAGGATGGTGGTCATGTCTTTACTTGGGAAGATACTGGAAACAGGGTCGTACTAAGATACATTATACCAAGAGGCTGAAAGGGCGCTCTATTAGCGCAGGAGACATGGACTACGCGCAGCGTAAAGTGGAATTTCGACTAAAAAGAGCATATTAAATAAGGGCATTAGCCAATGCATCCCATTGGGTAATACATGTAAAGAGCGAACAAAAGTCCTGGATGGCTTAACTCCAATGTAAAAATGCATATAAAAGCAAAGTAAAAGGCCTTCAAAAAATACAAGGCTGAGGGATCAGCATCAGCATTCAGACTTTATAAAGAATACAACAAGAAATGTAAGTGTGCAATAAGGACGGCTAAGATAGAACATAAAATACACATAGCGGAGGAGAGCAAAAAAAATCCCAAGAAATTCTTTAAGTATATAAACAGTAAAAAAAGGGAGGACAGACCATATTGGCCCCATAAAGAATGAGGAAGGACATCTGGTTACAAAGGATGGGGAGATGGTGAAGGTATTGAATGTATTCTTCTCCTCAGTCTTCACAAGGGAATCGGGGGGCTTCAGTAACCAAAACTGCAGTGTTTATCCTCATGACACATCACAGGAAGCACCTCCATGGTTATCAGAGGACAGAATTAGAATTAGACTTGGGAAACTTAACATTAATAAATCACCGGGACCAGATGGCTTACATCCGAGGGGACTTAGGGAACTCAGTCAAGTAATTGCCAGACCATTGTTCCTAAATTTTACTGACTGGAATGGTACCAGCTGATTGGAGAAAAGCCAATGTAGCACCAATATTTAAAAAGAGCCCAAAATACATCCCTGGGAATTACAGACCAGTCAGCCTAACATCAATAGTATGTAAACTCTTGGAGGGGATGATAAGGGACTATATACAAGATTTTAGTAATGAGAACGGTGTCATTAGCAGTAATCAGCATGGATTCATGAAGAATCGTTCTTACCAAACCAATTTACTAACCTTCTATGAGGAGGTGAGTTGCCATCTAGATAAAGGAAGGCCCGTAGACGTGGTGTATCTAGATAAAGGAAGGCCCGTAGACGTGGTGTATCTAGATAAAGGAAGGCCCGTAGACGTGGTGTATCTAGATAAAGGAAGGCCCGTAGACGTGGTGTATCTGGATAAAGGAAGGCCAGTAGACGTGGTGTATCTGGATAAAGGAAGGCCCGTAGACGTGGTGTATCTGGATAAAGGAAGGCCCGTAGACGTGGTGTATCTGGATAAAGGAAGGCCCGTAGACGTGGTGTATCTGGATAAAGGAAGGCCCGTAGACGCGGTGTATCTGGATATAGGAAGGCCCGTAGACGTGGTGTATCTGGATAAAGGAAGGCCCGTAGACGTGGTGTATCTAGATAAAGGAAAGCCCGTAGATGTGGTGTATCTGGATAAAGGAAGGCCCGTAGACGTGGTGTATCTAGATAAAGGAAGGCCCGTAGACATGTGTATCTAGATAAAGGAAGGCCCGTAGACGTGGTGTATCTGGATAAAGGAAGGCCCGTAGACGTGGTGTATCTGGATTTTACAAAGTCATTTGACACAGTTCCCCATAAACGTTTACTGTACAAAATAAGGTCCTTTGGCATGGACCATAGGGTGAGTACATGGATTGAAAACTGACTACAAGGGCGAGTTCAGAGGGTGGTGATAAATGGGGAGTACTCGGAATGGCTGGGGATGGGCAGTACTCGGAATGGTCGGGGTGGGGAGTACTCGGAATGGTCGGGGGCGGGGAGTACTCGGAATGGTCGGGGGCGGGGAGTACTCGGAATGGTCGGGGGCGGGGAGTACTCGGAATGGTCGGGGGCGGGTAGTGGGGTCCCCCAGGGTTCTGTGCTGGGGCCAATCCTATTTAATTTGTTCATAAATGATCTGGAGGATGGGGATGGGGGAAACAATCTCTGTATTTGCGGACGATACTAAGCTAAGCAGGGCAATAACTTCTCCACAGGATGTGGAAACCTTCCAAGAAGATCTGAACAAATGAATGGGGTGGGGGAGGGGCAACTACATGGCAAATGAGGTTCAATGTAGATACATGTAAAATAATGCATTTGGGTGGCAAAAATCTGAATACAATCTATAGACTGGGGGAGAACCTCTGGGGGGATCTAGGATGGAGAAGGACCTGGGGGTCCTAGTAGATGATGGGCTCAGCAATGCCAAGCTGCTGCTAACAAAGCAAACAGAATATTGGCATTAAAAAGGGGATCAACTCCAGAGCTAAAAGGATAATTCTCCCGCTCTACAAGACTCTGGTCCGGCCGCACCTGGAGTATGCTGTCCAGTTCTGGGCACCAGTCCTCAGGAAGGATGTACTGGAAATGGAGCGACTACAAAGAAGGACAACAAAGCTAATAAAGGGTCTGGAGGATATTAGTTATGAGGAAAGGTTGTGAGCACTGAACTTATTCTCTCTGGAGAAGAGATGCTTGAGAGGGGATATGATATCAATATATAAATACCGGACTGGTGACCCCACAATATAGAAATACCGGACTGGTGACCCCACAATATCTAAATACCGGACTGGTGACCCCACAATATATAAATACCAGACTGGTGACCCCACAATATATAAATACCGGACTGGTGACCCCACAATATATAAATACCGGACTGGTGACCCCACAATATATAAATACCGGACTGGTGACCCCACAATATATAAATACCGGACTGGTGACCCCACAATAGGGAGAGAACTTTTTTGCAGAAGGGAGTTTAACAAGACACGTGGCCACTCATTAACCAGTTAACAACCGGCCCATAGCCGAAAAACGGCTACAGGGCGGTTGCTTAACTCTGGGAGGCCGTTAATTAACGGCCTCACAGAATTCTGCTCTTGCGCGCCCCCTGGTGCGCGCACTCGAGAGCATCCATGATCGCCGGGTCCGGATCATGGATCACGGTAAACGGCCGCTCATCGCGGCCGTTTACCACGTGATCGCTCCGTCAAATGACGGAGTGATCACATGTAAGCAAACCGGCGTCATTTGATGACGCCGGTTCCTCTCTCCTCCTCTCTCTGTACCGATCGGTACAGTATGAGAGGAGAGGGGGAGGGATCGGTGGCAGCAGTGCTGTGGGCGGGATCTGTAGTGCCCACAGCCTGCTCTGCCACCACCGATCCATCCATCCATCCATGCTCAGCCATCCCTCCATACCCTGCAATACCCAGCAATAGCCTGCAGTGTATTGCTGGGTATTGCAGGGTATGGAGGGATGGCTGAGCATGGATGGATTCTCTGCCATCCCCCCCAATACTGTGCCATACCCCCCTATACTGTGCCATACCCCCCTATACTGTGCCATACCCCCCTATACTCTGCCATACCCCGCTAATACTCTGCCATACCCCGCAATACTCTGCCATACCCCGCAATACTCTGCCATACCCCGCAATACTCTGCGATACTCTGCCATACCCTGCGATGCTCTGCCATACCCTGCGATGCTCTGCCATACCCTGCGATACTCTGCCATACCCTGCGATACTCTGCCATACCCTGCGATACCCTGCCATACCCTGCGATGCTCTGCCATACCCTGCGATACTCTGCCATACCCTGCGATACCCTGCCATACCCTGCGATGCTCTGCCATACCCTGCCATACCCGGCGATACCCTGCGATACTCTACCATACCCTGCGATACTCTGCAATACCCGGCGATACTCTGCAATACTCTACCATACCCTGCGATACTCTGCAATACCCGGCGATACTCTGCAATACTCTACCATACCCTGCGATACTCTGCAATACCCGGCGATACTCTGCAATACCCTGCGATACTCTGCCATACCCTGCAATACCCAACAATACCCTGCGATACTCGCTACGATCAAAGCCAGGATCGTTTTTTTTTTTTATTTCAGGCTTTCCAGCCTAGAGGTGAGATGTGGGGTCTTATTGACCTCCATATCTCACTGTAAAGAGGACCTGTAATGCCATATTCTTATTACAAGGGATGTTTACATTCCTTGTAATAGGAATAAAAGTGATCAAAAAATTTTTTGGGGGGAAAAAAAAAGGGTCAAACTAAAATAAATAAAGTAAAATGAACAATAAAATATATATATATTTTTTTAAAGCGTCCCTGTCCCCGTGTGCTCGCACGCAGAAGCGAACGCATACGTAAGTCCCGCCCACATATGAAAACGGTGTTCAAACCACACATGTGAGGTATCGCTGCGAACGTTAGAGCGAGAACAATAATTTTGGTCCTAGACCTTCTCTGTAACTCAAAACATGTAACCAGTAAAAAAAATTAAAGCCTATGGGGATTTTTAAGTAGCGAAGTTTGGCGCCATTTCACGAGTGTGTGCAATTTTGAAGCGTGACATGTTGGGTATCTATTTACTCGGCGTAACTTCATCTTTCACATTATGCAAAAACATTGGGCTAAATTTACAGTTTTGTTTTTTGTAAAGCACAAAACATTTTTTTTCCAAATAAAACACGTTCGAAAAATTGCTGCAACGACCGCCATTGTATTCTCTAGGGTCTTTGCTAAAAAAACATATATATTGTTTTGGGGTTCTGTGTAATTTTCTAGCAAATAAATGATGATTTTTACATGTAGGAGAGAAATGTCAGAATTGGCCTGGGTGCTCCAGAACACCTGATGGTGCTCCCTGCATGTTGGTCCTCTGTATGTGGCCACGCTGTGTAAAAGTCTCACACATGTGGTATCGCCGTACTCAGGAGTAATAGCAGAATGTGTTTTGGGGTGTAATTTGTTGTATGCATATGCTGTGTGTGAGAAATAACCTGCTAATATGACAATTTTGTGAAAAAAAAAAAAAAAATTAAAAAAAATCTTGATATTGCAAAGAATTGTGGGAAAAAATGACAACTGCAAAAAACTCACCATGCCTCTTTCTAAATACCTTGGAATGTCTTCTTTCCAAAAAGGGGTCATTTGGGGGGTATTTGTACTTTCCTGGCATGTTAGGGTCTCAAGAAATGAGATCGGCCGTCAGTACTTCAGGTGTGATCAATTTTCAGATATTGGCACCATAGCTTGTGGACTCTATAACTTTCACAAAGACCAAATAATATACCCCAATTTGTACTTATTTTTACCAAAGATATGTAGCAGTATAAATTTTGGCCAAAATTTATCAAGAAAAATTACAAATTTGCTAAATTTTATAACAAAAACGAAGAAAAATTAATTTTTTTACTGAATTTTCAGTCATTTTTCTTTTCTTTAAAATAAAAAACCCAGAGGTGATTAAATACCACCAAAAGAAAGCTCTATTTGTGTGAAAAAAAGGACAAAAATTTCATATGGGTACAGTGTTGTATGACTGAGTAATTGTCATTCAAACTGTGAGAGCACCAAAAGCTGAAAATTGGTCTGGTTATTAAGGGTGTTTAAGTGCCCAGTGGTCAAGTGGTTAAAGTTAGAAGAAAAGAGGTTTAACCTTAAACTACGTAGAGGGTTCTTCACTGTAAGAGCGGCAAGGATGTGGAATTCCCTTCCACAGGTGGTGGTCTCAGTGGGGGGCATCGATCATTTCAAGAAACTATTAGATAATCACCTGAACGACGGCAACATACAGGGATATACAATGTAATACTGACATATAATCACACACAGAGGTTGGACTGGATGGACTTTTTTCAACCTCACCTACTATGCAATACACACATATATAGTATAGATCAGTGTTTCTCACCTTCAGTCCTCAAGGCGCCCCAACAGGTCATGTTTTCAGGCTTTCCAGTATTTTGCACAGGTGATTTGATCAGTTTCACTGCCTTAGTAATTACCACAGCCGTTTAATCTGAGGGAAATCCTGAAAACATGACCTGTTGGGGCACCTTGAGAACTGGAGTTGAAAAACATTGGTATATATACACACAGTATATACATTATATACACACACAGTATATACATTATATACACACACAGTATATACATTATATATACACACACAGTATATACATGATATATACACACACAGTATATACATGATATATACACACACACAGTATATACATTATATATACACACACAGTATATACATTATATATACACACACACAGTATATACATTATATATACACACACAGTATATACATTATATATACACACACACAGTATATACATTATATATACACACAGTATATACATTATATACATTATATATACACACACACAGTATATACATGATATATATTTTATATACACACACAGTATATATACATGATATACATTGTGCTGTGTGGGGGCTCCAGGGGGACACATCTGTCCAGGTTGTTCTCAGCCTCCTCCACTGAACAATGCTGCCCCCATGTGGAAGATTCAAGAACAGCACAGAACATGAGAAGAGAATTTACACATCACAAACATATACTGCAGTGTGGCACATGGATCAGAGAACGGAGAATACGGATCATGTCAGGGCTCACCTTTGTTGTAGAACTCGCAGTCATAGGCTGAGGAAGAGAAAACACAGAAAATCAGAATCTGACGAATCCGTCACATCCCGTATGTGGGGATACGTGGTTGTTATATGTGGTAGGAATGTGGTGGGGATACGTGGTTGTTATATGTGGTAGGGATATGGTGGGAATAAGTGGTAGGGATATGGTGGGGATAAGTGGTGGGGATACATGGTGGGGATAGGTGGTTGTTATATGTTGTAGGGATGTGGTGGGGATAAGTGGTGGGGATACATGGTGGGGATAGGTGGTGGGGATACGTGGTTGTTATATGTTGTAGGGATGTGGTGGGGATAAGTGGTGGGGATACGTGGTGGGGATACGTGGTGGGGATAAGTGGTTGTTATATGTGGTAGGGATATGGTGGGGATAAATGGTGGGGATACGTGGTGGGGATACATGGTGGGGATGCGTGGTGGGGATACGTGGTGGGTATACGTGGTGGGGATATGTGGTGGGGATAAGTGGCAGGGATACATGGTGGGGATACGTGGTTGTTATATGTGGTAGGGATATGGTGGGGATAAGTGGTGGGGATAAGTGGTGGGGATACGTGGTAGGGATACGTGGTGGGGATACGTGGTGGCGATACGTGGTGGGGATACGTGGTGGGGATACGTGGTGGGGATACGTGGTTGTTATATGTGGTAGGGATATGGTGATGCCATACAGTGGTGCTCTGGTAGAGCTGATGGGCACACTGTCCCTACAGACAGACGGCACAGGTTATACTCACGGCACAGCCGCGGTGATCTCCAGTCCACGCTGACTCCCTGCTGGCAGCACTGGTGGGCGTACGCTGACACACTGGTACAGAAACACTCGCAGTCTCCACCACGGTTACAGCCGCACGTATCGGACAGACAGTTGGAGTAAAACCACGTGACGTCCACCTGGAGTGAGAGACGGGAGCACATTGGTGACATGATGTGAGCGATAACTCATGTCTATGAAGGAGGCGGAGCTAAATAGCTCTGGGCTATGACATCATTATTATTAAGATTATTAAAGATATTAACAAATATATTACATAATAAAAATATATTTACATAAATACGGAATAAATAAATGATATATAAACAAACAAAAATAGCTTATTTCAGCATTAAAAAAACAACACAAAATTTATTTTTTGTCAGAAAAAACAAACAGAACTAAATCTACAAACCAAGAGATATGTTCTGATTGGAGCTCCCTGATGTCAGGTGTAGATATGTTCTGATTGGAGCTCCCTGATGTCAGGTGTAGATATGTTCTGATTGGAGCTCCCTGATGTCAGGTGTAGAGATATGTTCTGATTGGAGCTCCCTGATGTCAGGTGTAGATATGTTCTGATCGGAGCTCCCTGATGTCAGGTGTAGAGATATGTTCTGATCGGAGCTCCCTGATGTCAGGTGTAGAGGTATGTTCTGATTGGAGCTCCCTGATGTCAGGTGTAGAGATATGTTCTGATCGGAGCTCCCTGATGTCAGGTGTAGAGGTATGTTCTGATTGGAGCTCCCTGATGTCAGGTGTAGAGATATGTTCTGATTGGAGCTCCCTGATGTCAGGTGTAGATATGTTCTGATTGGAGCTCCCTGATGTGAGGTGTAGAGATATGTTCTGATTGGAGCTCCCAGATGTCAGGTGTAGAGATATGTTCTGATCGGAGCTCCCTGATGTCAGGTGTAGAGATATGTTCTGATTGGAGCTCCCTGATGTCAGGTGTAGAGATATGTTCTGATGGGAGCTCCCTGATGTCAGGTGTAGAGGTATGTTCTGATTGGAGCTCCCTGATGTCAGGTGTAGAGATATGTTCTGATTGGAGGACCCTGATGTCAGGTGTAGATATGTTCTGATCGGAGCTCCCTGATGTCAGGTGTAGAGATATGTTCTGATTGGAGCTCCCTGATGTCAGGTGTAGAGATATGTTCTGATTGGAGCTCCCTGATGTCAGGTGTAGAGATATGTTCTGATTGGAGCTCCCTGATGTCAGGTGTAGATATGTTCTGATTGGAGCTCCCTGATGTCAGGTGTAGAGATATGTTCTGATCGGAGCTCCCTGATGTCAGGTGTAGAGATATGTTCTGATTGGAGCTCCCTGATGTCAGGTGTAGATATGTTCTGATTGGAGCTCCCTGATGTCAGGTGTAGATATGTTCTGATTGGAGGACCCTGATGTCAGGTGTAGATATGTTCTGATTGGAGCTCCCTGATGTCAGGTGTAGATATGTTCTGATCGGAGCTCCCTGATGTCAGGTGTAGAGATATGTTCTGATTGGAGGACCCTGATGTCAGGTGTAGAGATATGTTCTGATTGGAGCTCCCTGATGTCAGGTGTAGATATGTTCTGATCGGAGCTCCCTGATGTCAGGTGTAGAGATATGTTCTGATTGGAGCTCCCTGATGTCAGGTGTAGAGATATGTTCTGATTGGAGCTCCCTGATGTCAGGTGTAGATATGTTCTGATTGGAGCTCCCTGATGTCAGGTGTAGATATGTTCTGATTGGAGCTCCCTGATGTCAGGTGTAGAGATATGTTCTGATTGGAGCTCCCTGATGTCAGGTGTAGAGATATGTTCTGATTGGAGCTCCCTGATGTCAGGTGTAGAGATATGTTCTGATTGGAGCTCCCTGATGTCAGGTGTAGAGATATGTTCTGATTGGAGCTCCCTGATGTCAGGTGTAGAGATATGTTCTGATTGGAGCTCCCTGATGTCAGGTGTAGATATGTTCTGATTGGAGGACCCTGATGTCAGGTGTAGATATGTTCTGATTGGAGCTCCCTGATGTCAGGTGTAGAGATATGTTCTGATTGGAGCTCCCTGATGTCAGGTGTAGAGATATGTTCTGATTGGAGCTCCCTGATGTCAGGTGTAGAGATATGTTCTGATTGGAGCTCCCTGATGTCAGGTGTAGATATGTTCTGATTGGAGATCCCTGATGTCAGGTGTAGAGCTATGTTCTGATTGGAGCTCCCTGATGTCAGGTGTAGATATGTTCTGATATGTTCTGATTGGAGCTCCCTGATGTCAGGTGTAGATATGTTCTGATTGGAGCTCCCTGATGTCAGGTGTAGAGATATGTTCTGATTGGAGCTCCCTGATGTCAGGTGTAGATATGTTCTGATTGGAGCTCCCTGATGTCAGGTGTAGAGATATGTTCTGATTGGAGCTCCCTGATGTCAGGTGTAGAGATATGTTCTGATTGGAGGACCCTGATGTCAGGTGTAGATATGTTCTGATTGGAGCTCCCTGATGTCAGGTGTAGATATGTTCTGATTGGAGCTCCCTGATGTCAGGTGTAGATATGTTCTGATTGGAGCTCCCTGATGTCAGGTGTAGATATGTTCAGATTGGAGCTCCCTGATGTCAGGTGTAGAGATATGTTCTGATTGGAGCTCCCTGATGTCAGGTGTAGATATGTTCTGATTGGAGCTCCCTGATGTCAGGTGTAGAGCTATGTTCTGATTGGAGCTCCCTGATGTCAGGTGTAGAGATATGTTCTGATTGGAGCTCCCTGATGTCAGGTGTAGATATGTTCTGATTGGAGCTCCCTGATGTCAGTTGTAGATATGTTCTGATTGGAGCTCCCTGATGTCAGGTGTAGAGATATGTTCTGATTGGAGCTCCCTGATGTCAGGTGTAGATATGTTCTGATTGGAGCTCCCTGATGTCATGTGTAGATATGTTCTGATTGGAGCTCCCTGATGTCAGGTGTAGATATGTTCTGATTGGAGCTCCCTGATGTCAGGTGTAGAGATATGTTCTGATTGGAGCTCCCTGATGTCAGGTGTAGATATGTTCTGATTGGAGCTCCCTGATGTCAGGTGTAGAGGTATGTTCTGATCGGAGCTCCCTGATGTCAGGTGTAGAGATATGGTCTGATTGGAGCTCCCTGATGTCAGGTGTAGATATGTTCTGATTGGAGCTCCCTGATGTCAGGTGTAGAGGTATGTTCTGATCGGAGCTCCCTGATGTCAGGTGTAGAGATATGTTCTGATTGGAGCTCCCTGATGTCAGGTGTAGATATGTTCTGATTGGAGCTCCCTGATGTCAGGTGTAGATATGTTCTGATTGGAGACCCTGATGTCAGGTGTAGATATGTTCTGATTGGAGCTCAGGTGTCAGGTGTAGATATGTTCTGATTGGAGCTCCCTGATGTCAGGTGTAGATATGTTCTGATTGGAGCTCCCTGATGTCAGGTGTAGATATGTTCTGATTGGAGCTCCCTGATGTCAGGTGTAGATATGTTCTGATTGGAGCTCCCTGATGTCAGGTGTAGATATGTTCTGATTGGAGCTCCCTGATGTCAGGTGTAGATATGTTCTGATTGGAGCTCCCTGATGTCAGGTGTAGATATGTTCTGATTGGAGCTCCCTGATGTCAGGTGTAGATATGTTCTGATTGGAGCTCCCTGATGTCAGGTGTAGATATGTTCTGATTGGAGCTCCCTGATGTCAGGTGTAGATATGTTCTGATTGGAGCACCCTGATGTCAGGTGTAGATATGTTCTGATTGGAGCTCCCTGATGTCAGGTGTAGATATGTTCTGATTGGAGCTCCCTGATGTCAGGTGTAGATATGTTCTGATTGGAGCTCCCTGATGTCAGGTGTAGAGATATGTTCTGATTGGAGCTCCCTGATGTCAGGTGTAGAGATGTTCTGATTGGAGCTCCCTGATGTCAGGTGTAGAGATATGTTCTGATTGGAGCTCCCTGATGTCAGGTGTAGAGATATGTTCTGATTGGAGCTCCCTGATGTCAGGTGTAGATATGTTCTGATTGGAGCTCCCTGAGGTGTAGAGATATGTTCTGATTGGAGCTCCCTGATGTCAGGTGTAGAGATATGTTCTGATTGGAGCTCCCTGATGTCAGGTGTAGAGATATGTTCTGATTGGAGCTCCCTGATGTCAGGTGTAGATATGTTCTGATCGGAGCTCCCTGATGTCAGGTGTAGATATGTTCTGATTGGAGCTCCCTGATGTCAGGTGTAGATATGTTCTGATTGGAGCTCCCTGATGTCAGGTGTAGATATATGTTCTGATTGGAGCTCCCTGATGTCAGGTGTAGATATGTTCTGATTGGAGCTCCCTGATGTCAGGTGTAGATATGTTCTGATTGGAGCTCCCTGATGTCAGGTGTAGATATGTTCTGATTGGATCTCCCTGATGTCAGGTGTAGAGATATGTTCTGATTGGAGCTCCCTGATGTCAGGTGTAGATATGTTCTGATTGGAGCTCCCTGATGTCAGGTGTAGATATGTTCTGATTGGAGGACCCTGATGTCAGGTGTAGAGATGTTCTGATTGGAGCTCCCTGCTGTCAGGTGTAGATATGTTCTGATTGGAGCTCCCTGATGTCAGGTGTAGAGATATGTTCTGATTGGAGCTCCCTGATGTCAGGTGTAGAGATATGTTCTGATTGGAGCTCCCTGATGTCAGGTGTAGATATGTTCTGATTGGAGCTCCCTGATGTCAGGTGTAGAGATATGTTCTGATTGGAGCTCCCTGATGTCAGGTGTAGAGATATGTTCTGATTGGAGCTCCCTGATGTCAGGTGTAGAGATATGTTCTGATTGGAGCTCCCTGATGTCAGGTGTAGAGATATGTTCTGATTGGAGCTCCCTGATGTCAGGTGTAGAGATATGTTCTGATTGGAGCTCCCTGATGTCAGGTGTAGAGATATGTTCTGATTGGAGCTCCCTGATGTCAGGTGTAGATATGTTCTGATCGGAGCTCCCTGATGTCAGGTGTAGAGATATGTTCTGATTGGAGCTCCCTGATGTCAGGTGTAGATATGTTCTGATCGGAGCTCCCTGATGTCAGGTGTAGATATGTTCTGATTGGAGCTCCATGATGTCAGGTGTAGATATGTTCTGATTGGAGCTCCCTGATGTCAGGTGTAGAGGTATGTTCTGATTGGAGCTCCCTGATGTCAGGTGTAGAGGTATGTTCTGGGGCCCTTTCGCTGGGGACATACCCCCACTCTGCAAACACCTCTCTCCAATCCCAGGAAGTTATCCACTACCTAACATATTAAATACATCTTCATAAAATTTCCACAACAGGTTGCCCTTCACATAGAGTCTGCCATGAAACGAGAGCCAGGCCAAACCCCAAAACTTTAAAGGGATTCTCTCTAGATTGAGCAAACACAGACCCTACGACATAACAGGGCCTGGGCAATCCCTCAAGGCCAGTGGCTCGCTAAAGGCAGATTCAGCAACCCTCCTCTCCTGGTCCTTCCTAGGATGAGACTTAATTTCTTCCGCCATCACTCACCACTGCCAAAGCATTCTTAGGCATGGAGCAACATAAGCCGGGAGCTCACCATGTCGGACCCTCAGCCGGGAGCTCACCATGTCGGACCCTCAGCCGGGAGCTCACCATGTCGGACCCTCAGGCTTTTCACTGGCCCAACATTCTCCCAGCTTCCCAGAAAAGGTCTAAACCAGGACTAAAAAATACCAACCCACCCAGGCGTTTCCTCTGCCAGCATGCTGCCAAAATTATATTTCAGAAATATCAGAGAAAAAATACCCTTGGGTTGACTATACCTAGGCCACCCATCCTCCTGGGAAGGTAGGTTATAGACCTCTTAAAGGGGAGTTCCAGGCTTTTTATGTTTATTAAAAGTCAGCAGCTACAAAAAGTGTAGTTGCTGACTTTTAGTAAACAGACACTTACCTGTTCCACGGTCCAGCAATGCGGTCGAACGGAGCGTCGCTCCTCTCCCCCTCCTCTCCGCCAGCGCCTCCATTGCCACTCTGGGCACCCAGCTGTGACAGCTTTTGGCTTCACGGCCGGGCATGCACGGTGCATTCCGCGAGTCACACTGCACTCCCAGAGTGGACAGGCGATCTCCTGGGACCTGTCACGTGTCCCAGGAGATTGCCTAGAGGGAGGGGCCGCCTAAGGAAAGGAGGAGTTGCCTTGGCGGTCCCTGGACGGAAGGAGGAAGTGGGACAGGAAGTCCCACTCCTAACGAAGCCCCCACAAAATTACATGCCAAATGTGGCATGTAAGGGGGCGAGGAGTGCTTAAAGCGGAAGTTCCACTTTTGGGTGGAACTCCACTTTAATGAGGTTCAGTTTGTTCCTCCATAACAGCTGGAGAAACATCTGTAGATTCTCCCATAGAGAGACACTGGCAAAACAGACAAAGCTGACATGCAGAAATACCGGGATTAGGTAAGTTTTAATCAGGTCAATCCTTTCCCTCTATGAGAGTTTCCAGTCCTTCCGGCTGGCAAACTTGGCACCGGCATCTTGTAGCCTGCTTACCCAATTTGCAAGGCCATAATCGTGGGACCAAATTTGATGCCTAAAAGTTGAATTTCATTTCGGGGCTCTGGGAAGACGTCCGGAAGCTCAAAGCCATCGCCTTCCTCTCCCATCCAGAAAACCTCACTTTTATCCTGATTGATCTTTGAGCCAGATGCCTCAGCATACTGCTCCATCACCAAGACCCCCTCCTCCACCTCATCTGTCCCAGAGATGAAAACAGACACATCATCGGCATAAACCACGACCCTCACCAGGAATGCCCAAAGGCACTCCGCACAACGGCCCGCCCTCTTAGCTTCTGATGAAGGGATAGATTGCGAATTTGTATAGGAGAGGAATCAAAGGACACCCCTAATGCACACCCGAGCCAACCTCAAAAGGCCGTCCGATCCAACCATTCACAAGCATGAAGCTTTCAGCACCTCTGTATAAGGTCTTCAGAAATAGGAGTACATGCTGCTCCATGTATGAGAGGGCCCCCACTGCTGCAATAAGGGGGGGGTGCGAGTCATAGCTGGGGCCCCCCAGGTCAATAGCAGCTGCCAGCTCCCTCAACATGTGAAGGGATTGTGTTCCCTAAATCCTTGTACCCGAACCCTATAAAGCTATCAGGGAGTACTGCATGCAGTACAGGAACTCACCACTGGGTGGCAGGCTTCAAACACTTCACTCAGTAATATGGCGCACTCCTTCTTGGCGAATGGCTCCCGGAGAGGGTTGAGAGTGCAAGGGTTCCGGGTGTCCGGGCTGTCTGCACACTGGAGACAGGAAACAGGCATGAGTAAATGAGAGCCAAGAGAGACCACGACCGACAGAGACCCCCACCCACAGAGACCACCACCCACAGAGACAGCCACCCGCAAAGACCTCCACCGATAAAGACCAACAGAGACCGCTACTGATAGAGACCACCACCCGCAGGGACCGCCACCCGCAGAAACAGACAGAGACTGTTACCGATAGAGACCGCCGCCCACAGAGAGCGCCACCCGCAGAGACCGCCACCGATAAAGACAGACAGAAACCACTAGTGATAGAGACTTTTACCGGCAGGGACCGCCACCAACAGAGACCGCCACCCACAGTGACCGCACCCCAGAGTGACCGCCACCAATAAAGACCGACAAAGACTGTTGCCGATAGAGACTGCTGCCCACAGAGACCGCCACCCGCAGAGACAGACAGAGACTGTTACCGATAGAGACCGCCACCCACAGAGACTGCCACCCGCAGAGACCGCCACCCGCAGAGACCACCACCGATGAAGACCGACAGAAACCGCTAGTGATAGAGACTGTTACCGGTAGAGACCGCCACCCACAGAGACCGCCACCCACAGTGACCGCCACCGATAAAGACAGACAAAAACTGTTACCGATAGAGACTGCTGCCCACAGAGACCGCCACCCAAACAGACCATAACCGTCAGGGAACCGCCACCCACACAGACCGTCACCCACAGAGACCGTCACCCACAGAGACCGTGTACACTCTACCTATATACTATAACAATGTATTGGGTGGAGTTCTGGTGATCCTTTTACCTCGGTGGCCGCCCAGCTATTCCCGAATTCCTGAGGGTTGCTCAGCTCGTAGCTGTCTGGAGATCTCATCTCATTCACCGTTTTTAGGTCAAAGTTTCCACAAAGTCCGGCCAGCAATCCCTGAAATGCCAGAAAAAAGCAAGGTGAAGGGAGATACGGAGGATATCAGGGGGAGGCAAATGATGAGATCAGGTGAAGGAGGGACATGATATCAGAGTGAGATCAGGGTTAATGGGACATGAGATCAGAGAGGGGGGAGAGGAGATCAGAGAGAGGGGGGAGAGGAGATCAGAGAGAGGAGGGAGAGGAGATCAGAGAGAGGGGGGAGAGGAGATCAGAGAGAGGGGAGAGAGGAGATCAGAGAGAGAGAGGGGGGAGAGGAGATCAGAGAGAGGGGGAGAGGAGATCAGAGAGAGGGGAGAGAGGAGATCAGAGAGAGGGGAGAGAGGAGATCAGAGAGAGGGGAGAGAGGAGATCAGAGAGAGGGGAGAGAGGAGAGAGGAGATCAGAGAGAGGGGAGAGAGGAGATCAGAGAGAGGGAGAGAGGGGGGGGGGAGGATATCAGAGAGAGGGGAGAGAGGAGATCAGAGAGAGGGGGGAGTTGAGATCAGAGAGAGGGAGGAGAGGAGATCATAGAGAGGGAGAAGAGGAGATCAGAGAGAGGGGAGAGAGTGGGGAGAGGAGATCAGAGAGAGGGAGGAGAGGAGATCAGAGAGAGGGGGGAGTTGAGATCAGAGAGAGGGAGGATAAGATCAGGGTATGGGGGGGGATAAGATCAGGGTATGGGGGGATAAGATCAGGGTATGGGGGGAGTTGAGATCAGAGAGAGGGGGGATAAGATCAGGGTAGGGGGGGGGGGGATAAGATCAGGGTATGGGGGGGGGATAAGATCAGGGTATGGGGGGGGGGATAAGATCAGGGTATGGGGGGGGGATAAGATCAGGGTATGGGGGGGGGGGGGGGAATAAGATCAGGGTATGGGGGGGATAAGATCAGGGTATGGGGGGGATAAGATCAGGGTATGGGGGGGGGGAGATCAGGGGGGGGGGATAAGATCAGGGTATGGGGGGGTAAGATCAGGGTATGGGGAGGATAAGATCAGGGTATGGGGGGGGGATAAGATCAGGGTATGGGGGGGGGATAAGATCAGGGTATGGGGGTGATAAGATCAGGGTATGGGGGGGGGGGATAAGATCAGGGTATGGGGGGGGGGGGGATAAGATCAGGGTATGGGGGGGGATAGGATCAGGGTATGGGGGGGATAAGATCAGGGTATGGGGGGGATAAGATCAGGGTATGGGGGGGATAAGATCAGGGTATGGGGGGGATAAGATCAGGGTATGGGGGGGTAAGATCAGGGTATGGGGGGGGGGTAAGATCAGGGTATGGGGGGGGATAAGATCAGGGTATGGGGGAGGATAAGATCAGGGTATGGGGGGGGGATAAGATCAGGGTATGGGGGGGGGATAAGATCAGGGTACGGGGGTGGGGGATAAGATCAGGGTATGGGGAGGATAATATCAGGGTATGGGGGGGGATAAGATTAGGGTATAGGGGGGGAGGATACGATCAGGGTATGGGGGGGGGGATAAGATCAGGGTATGGGGGGGATAAGATCAGGGTATGGGGGGGGGGATAAGATCAGGGTATGGGGGGGGATAAGATCAGGGTATGGGGGGGATAAGATCAGGGTATGGGGGGGATAATATCAGGGTATGGGGGGGGATAAGATCAGGGTATGGGGGGGATAAGATCAGGGTATGGGGGGGGATAAGATCAGGGTATGGGGAGGATAAGATCAGGGTATGGGGAGGATAAGATCAGGGTATGGGGGGGGGGATAAGATCAGGGTATGGGGGGGGATAAGATCAGGGTATGGGGGTGATAAGGTCAGGGTATGGGGAGGATAAGATCAGGGTATGGGGGGGGATAAGATCAGGGTATGGGGGGGGATAGGATCAGGGTATGGGGGGGATAAGATCAGGGTATGGGGGGGGGGGATAAGATCAGGGTATGGGGGGGGATAAGATCAGGGTATGGGGGGGGATAAGATCAGGGTATGGGGGGGGGGATAAGATCAGGGTATGGGGGGGATAATATCAGGGTATGGGGGGGGATAATATCAGGGTATGGGGGGGGGGGATAAGATCAGGGTATGGGGGGGGATAAGATCAGGGTACGGGGTGGGGGATAAGATCAGGGTATGGGGAGGATAAGATCAGGGTATGGGGGGGGATAAGATCAGGGTATAGGGGGGGAGGATAAGATCAGGGTATGGGGGGGATAAGATCAGGGTATGGGGGGGATAAGATCAGGGTATGGGGGGGATAAGATCAGGGTATGGGGGGGGATAAGATCAGGGTATGGGGGGGGATAAGATCAGGGTGTGACGGAACGTCCCTACACTCCTCTTGAGTGCGTTCGTCATATATCACTTCCTTCAGTCTGGATATAGGTATAAGATATTCCAACCGCTCCCAAGCACCAAACGAGACAACACTTGCTTGGTGCCAACATGGACTGATCTTTATTTTACATGTCACACAATTTTATACAGCCAGATGACTAAGACCTAACTTAATTAGCATGAGCTAATTACCTTAATCAACACTGGACTCCTTCATTCAATTGCAGGGTTAATTAGCACATACAACAATAGGTGAAATATTCTTTAGAATTACACAAGGCAACAGACAGGCTGTCTGGAGTTGACGACATTAGCATCTGACAGTGTGTGGAATACACCTTACAAGCCAGACCAGCCTCATTTACACAATAGACAGGTGGCTTGAGTTCATGACATTGAATGGGACACAAGGTGTCAGATGCTAGTCTATTTCTAATGCCAAATGCATATACAGAGAGTGTATTTTGGGGGGCCCGTGATCAGCTGGCAGGAGGCTAGCATGTAGTCCTCTCAAAAAGCCCGTGTCCCGGCTAGGTCTGTCACATTTCTCCCCTTTCGGCAGGAGACTAACACAGGAGGAGACCCCAGACGGGTTGACTCCGAAGTTAGTCCATAGTTCCAGTCCTCTAATGCCTGTACCCACACAGTACCCCAAACAAATAGTTTCAAACAGAGTATTACTCACCCAGCCAACCTCTGCCTCTCTCATAGAACATATCTGCAGCTGGGGAGAGGCCTGGACTGGCCCTCCTCCCTGGAGTCTTTTCAGCCGCTGGAGAGAAGACAGGGTGACTGGGCTCAGTCTATCATGCTGTTGGGCATATGGGCCTACTGCCCAGCATCCCTGGGGTATACAGGTGGAGACTGAATTCCCATCCACCTTTACAGGAAATCTGTCCTGTTTTAGTTGCGGGCAGAGGCCAGCAGCGCTCTGTTCCGTTGCCAGCAGTTCAGCTGGGCGTAGGAGCTTCCCTACATCATCTGCTCCAGCTAACTGTTGGGGAGAGAGGCCGACTGCCCCAGCTCCCTGGAACTCCGCAGCTGTTACCGGTGCTGGGCAGAGGTTGGTAGCACTCTGCCCGGTTGCCAGCATTTCTGCTGGTTTTCTGTTAGTGGAGACCACAGGCCCATCCACCGACACCAGATCAAGCTGCAGTTGTGAAGTGCAGATTGCATCCTCTCCTTGGTTCCTGAGCTGCTGCTCGGGAGTGACCACCACCTCCTCACCCTGGGCCTCCAGAACTGCCACAGATGTGGGGCAGAGGTCTTGGACCCTCTGTTCAGTGACCAGAGCTTCAGCTGGGGAAGTTCCTTGTAACTCCATGGATACTGGCGTTGGTGCTGGGCAGAGCACAGTGAAGTTTGGCCTTAATACCAGCTCTTCTGCTGGAGGCTCATCAGGTTGTTTTTCCTCAGCAGAAAAGTCTATCAAATCCCCAGTCTCTACAACTGATGTCTGTGGATAGAGATTCACCATCTCCTGTCCATGGAACCCAGAAGATGCTATCAGTGCTGAGCAGAGGTTGGCCGAGCTCTGGCCGGTTGTCAGCACTTCAGCTTTGGGGATGGCAATTTCCAGATTTTCCACTGCCGATTCCCTGGCATGCTGCTGGACAGGCACCTTCCTCCATCCAAGATCATCCCATGCAGAAACAGGATCATCAAGGTCAGTCAGCACTTGCTGCATCCGCCATAAGACCTCTGCGTCCATAGCTGCAGGGGCAGGTTGGCAAAGCACACTGTTACTCTGCCACATTGCTGATTCTTCAGACAGGATTTCAGAGTTGTCCATTGGCATTTCCTTATAGTCCCAGGCAAAGGGAGCCCAGCCCTGGCGCTGAGCAGAGTCTAGCAGCTGTCTGTAGGCGATCTCCAGCTCCCATTCCTGATCGGCCAGAAACTCCAAATCTTCCAGTGCCCAGTGCACTTCCGAGATGTTCAGTAGCCCTTTTCTGAAATCCATGATTTCATCCAACCGCCACTCCAAATCACTCCCAAAGTTAGAGTCCCCTGTCAGCTTCACATACAACAGTCCCAGGCCGCCGTAGCTTAAGCCTTCCGTTGGGCTGTCATCTGCTATCCAAGGACATGCTTGGGATACATGCCACCGGAGGGCTCTGTAACTCTCATCCAGCTTCATCTCTGCCCAGATCAGCCTGCTTAATTCAGCTGTCTGCTCCTTGTGCGGTTTCTCTCCCAAAAACAGCACCCGCAATCCATACTGCGACCAGTACCTTTCCTGGATGGAGGGGAGAACTTTTCCCTGGTGACGCCGCTCACAGGCTAGCGCTTCCTTCCAGAGTTCGCAGCGAATAGAATCAAACCATCCCAGCAGGAATATAAAATAAAGTGATCTAGCGCATAAATATAAACACCCTCTTACAAATATATCAAGTGTAGCACCAATTCGTGCTGGTGTATCTCTATAAAGATAAAATTTAATTAATGTGACAAACAGTGGTAAAGAAATAGATAAACAAATATGTCAGTCAACATAAAAGTCCAGGTACTGCTGGAACAGCCAATGACAGGCGAATAGTTCAGGAAAAAAAACTCTAATAGATATAGAGCCAAATGAACGGTGAAATCAAAGGGTCACTTTGAAGATAACCAGGAGGAAATATCCCCAATGCAGATTCTACAATGGATAGTCTCTTGATCGATATCCCCAATAGTAGTAGATAACTGTCAGCAAACCAAGATATGTAAAATCCAAAAATGGGCTATCTAGCCTCTCACCTCATGGGTTCTTTATTAAGCGTGTGGTCAGAGACATTCCGATCCTCCTTTTCTCTTGAGGTCCTATCTCCGTTTGGGGGAGCCTTGCCCCGGTATACTGTGTCAAATCCCGTCCCTTGGATCTCTGTTCTCCAGCCTAGCTGGCTCTCTTCCTGAAAATGAGAGTTGCCTGGGTGTCTCTGCCTTCAATAGCTTCTGAGAAGCTATTGAAGGCAGAGACACCCAGGCAACTCTCATTTTCAGGAAGAGAGCCAGCTAGGCTGGAGAACAGAGATCCAAGGGACGGGATTTGACACAGTATACCGGGGCAAGGCTCCCCCAAACGGAGATAGGACCTCAAGTGAAAAGGAGGATCGGAATGTCTCTGACCACACGCTTAATAAAGAACCCATGAGGTGAGAGGCTAGATAGCCCATTTTTGGATTTTACATATCTTGGTTTGCTGACAGTTATCTACTACTATTGGGGATATCGATCAAGAGACTATCCATTGTAGAATCTGCATTGGGGATATTTCCTCCTGGTTATCTTCAAAGTGACCCTTTGATTTCACCGTTCATTTGGCTCTATATCTATTAGAGTTTTTTTTCCTGAACTATTCGCCTGTCATTGGCTGTTCCAGCAGTACCTGGACTTTTATGTTGACTGACATATTTGTTTATCTATTTCTTTACCACTGTTTGTCACATTAATTAAATTTTATCTTTATAGAGATACACCAGCACGAATTGGTGCTACACTTGATATATTTGTAAGAGGGTGTTTATATTTATGCGCTAGATCACTTTATTTTATATTATTGTCTATGTGTGTGTGATCACTATTAGATTTGGCTGCTTCTTATTCCAAAGAAGATTTTATCTCTATTGGATAACACACCTCAGTTTTATTCCCTCAAGGTTTACTATATATGGGATATTTATATACATGCACTTATTAATATTTATTTATGCACATGCACTTGTTTTTCTAATAATATTTATTGATTGTACACGGGTGGAGTAATTTATTCCACCATCCACTAATACAGCGCGGAGGTCACCTTCACACATCCCAGCAGGACCTGCTCTGATACTGGTCCTCTGTGCTGTAGCTGCATCTCTCGCAACCTCCTCCTGAATTCCTCTTCCATGGCGGCTGGTATCTGTACCTCTCCTCCTCTCCTGCTATCCGGACCTTGGATCCAGGTGGAGGTTTGGATGTCCCAGACTGCAGGAAGCATCCCACTGCTTGCCAACAATGTGACGGAACGTCCCTACACTCCTCTTGAGTGCGTTCGTCATATATCACTTCCTCTCAGTCTGGATATAGGTATAAGATATTCCAACCGCTCCCAAGCACCAAACGAGACAACACTTGCTTGGTGCCAACATGGACTGATCTTTATTTGACATGTCACACAATTTTATAGAGCCAGATGACTAAGACCTAACTTAATTAGCATGAGCTAATTACCTTAATCAACACTGGACTCCTTCATTCAATTGCAGGGTTAATTAGCACACACAACAATAGGTGAAATATTCTTTAGAATTACACAAGGCAACAGACAGGCTGTCTGGAGTTGACGACATTAGCATCTGACAGTGTGTGGAATACACCTTACAAGCCAGACCAGCCTCATTTACACAATAGACAGGTGGCTTGAGTTCATGACATTGAATGGGACACAAGGTGTCAGATGCTAGTCTATTTCTAATGCCAAATGCATATACAGAGAGTGTATTTTGGGGGGCCCGTGATCAGCTGGCAGGAGGCTAGCATGTAGTCCTCTCAAAAAGCCCGTGTCCCGGCTAGGTCTGTCACACAGGGTATGGGGAGGATAAGATCAGGGTATGGGGGGGGGATAAGATCAGGGTATGGGGGGGGGAATAAGATCAGGGTATGGGGGGGGGATAAGATCAGGGTATGGGGGGGGGGGATAAGATCAGGGTATGGGGGGGGGTAAGATCAGGGTATGGGGGGGGGGGATAAGATCAGGGTATGGGGGGGGGATAATATCAGGGTATGGGGGGGGATAAGATCAGGGTATGGGGGGGAAGATAAGATCAGGGTATGGGGGGGGGGGTAAGATCAGGGTATGGGGGGGGATAAGATCAGGGTATGGGGGGGATAAGATCAGGGTATGGGGGGATAAGATCAGGGTATGGGGGGGGATAAGATCAGGGTATGGGGGGGGATAAGATCAGGGTATGGGGGGGATAAGATCAGGGTATGGGGGGGGATAATATCAGGGTATGGGGGGGGGATAAGATCAGGGTATGGGGGGGATAAGATCAGGGTATGGGGGGGGGGTAAGATCAGGGTATGGGGGGGGATAAGATCAGGGTATGGGGGGGATAAGATCAGGGTATGGGGGGAGGATAAGATCAGGGTATGGGGGGAGGATAAGATCAGGGTATGGGGGGATAAGATCAGGGTATGGGGGGGGGGATAAGATCAGGGTATGGGGGGGGGGATAAGATCAGGGTATGGGGGGGATAAGATTAGGGTATGGGGGGTTGAAATCAGGTCTACTTTACCTGCCACCGAGGTCCCGCTTGCACATGGACGGTCGTCCGCTGGTCCCACAGGATAGTGATGTCCTCCCAGGGAAAGTGAACAAAGGTAAAGAATCCGGCCTGCCAGATGTGCAGTTCCTGCCGTTCATCCATAATGCTGGCTGTACTCTGATATACAAGAAGATATCATCAGACCCGACACTCCCTGCCTGTAACTGCACTCTGTTCCTGACCCTCCAACCAAAATGTGGTCTCTTTCAATTCAATCCTTCCCTTATCACCAACCACACTGTGCCGGTCCCTTCCCACCTAAACCTTCCCTCATCACCGACCACACTGTGCTGGTCCCTTCCAACCAATCCTTCCCCCATCACCAACCACACTGTGCTGGTCCCTTCCATCCAATCCTTCCCCCATCACCAACCACATTGTGCTGGTCCCTTCCCACCCAAACCTTCCCCATTCACCAACCACACTGTGCTGGTCCCTTCCCACCCAAAACCTTCCCCCATCACCAACCACATTGTGCTGGTCCCTTCCCACCCAAAACCTTCTCCCATCACCAACCACATTGTGCTGGTCCCTTCCCACCCAATCCTTCCCCCATCACCAACCACATTGTGCTGGTCCCTTCCCACCCAAAACCTTCCCCCCATCACCAACCACACTGTGCTGGTCCCTTCCATCCAATCCTTCCCTCATCACCAACCACACTGTGCTGGTCCCTTCCCACCCAATCCTTCCCCCATCACCAACCACACTGTGCCGGTCCCTTCCCACCCAAAACCTTCCCCCATCACCAACCACATTGTGCTGGTCCCTTCCCACCCAAAACCTTCCCCCATCACCAACCACATTGTGCTGGTCCCTTCCCACCCAAAACCTTCCCCCATCACCAACCACATTGTGCTGGTCCCTTCCATCCAATCCTTCCCCCATCACCAACCACATTGTGCTGGTCCCTTCCCACCCAAAACCTTCCCCCCATCACCAACCACACTGTGCTGGTCCCTTCCCACCCAATCCTTCCCCCATCACCAACCACACTGTGCCGGTCCCTTCCATCCAATCCTTCCCCCATCACCAACCACATTGTGCCGGTCCCTTCCAACCCAATCCTTCCCCCATCACCAACCACACTGTGCCGGTCCCTTCCAACCCAATCCTTCCCCCAACACCAACCACACTGTGCTGGTCCCTTCCCACCCAAAACCTTCCCCCATCACCAACCACACTGTGCCGGTCCCTTCCCACCCAAAACCTTCCCCCCATCACCAACCACACTGTGCTGGTCCCTTCCCACCCAATCCTTCCCCCATCACCAACCACACTGTTCCGGTCCCTTCCCACCCAAAACCTTCCCCCATCACCAACCACACTGTGCCGGTCCCTTCCCACCCAAAACCTTCCCCCATCACCAACCACACTGTGCCGGTCCCTTCCAACCCAATCCTTCCCCCATCACCAACCACATTGTGCTGGTTCCTTCCATCCAAACCTTCCCTCATCACCGACCACACTGTGCCAGTCCCTTCCATCCAATCCTTCCCCCATCACCAACCACATTGTGCTGGTCCCTTCCATCCAAACCTTCCCTCATCATCAAACACACTGTGCCGGTCCCTTCCATCCAATCCTTCCCCCATCACCAACCACACTGTGCTGGTCCCTTCCCACCTAAACCTTCCCCCATCACCAACCACACTGTGCCGGTCCCTTCCCACCCAAAACCTTCCCCCATCACCAACCACACTGTGCTGGTCCCTTCCCACCCAAAACCTTCCCCCATCACCAACCACACTGTGCCGGTCCCTTCCCACCCAATCCTTCCCCCATCACCAACCACACTGTGCCGGTCCCTTCCCACCCAAAACCTTCCCCCATCACCAACCACACTGTGCCGGTCCCTTCCAACCCAATCCTTCCCCCATCACCAACCACATTGTGCTGGTTCCTTCCATCCAAACCTTCCCTCATCACCGACCACACTGTGCCAGTCCCTTCCATCCAATCCTTCCCCCATCACCAACCACATTGTGCCGGTCCCTTCCCACCCAAAACTTCCCCCATCACCAACCACATTGTGCTGGTCCCTTCCATCCAAACCTTCCCTCATCATCAAACACACTGTGCCAGTCCCTTCCATCCAATCCTTCCCCCATCACCAACCACACTGTGCTGGTCCCTTCCCACCCAATCCTTCCCCTATCACAAACCACACTGTGCTGATCCCTTCCCACCCAAAACCTTCCCCCATCACCAACCACACTGTGCTGATCCCTTCCCATCCAATCCTTCCCCCATCGCCAATCACACTGTGCCGGTCCCTTCCCACCCAAAACCTTCCCTCATCACCAACCACACTGTTATGTCCCTTCTGTAATGGAACCACTTCCCACACTCCGCTTGAGTGCTTCCATTAGTATACAGCTTCCTCCAGTCTAAACATAGATATCAGATATTACCAACCACACATTGCAACCAAGAACCATGCGAGACTAGCTCAGTTAGAAAACTAACACACTTTAGAGCGCCCTAGCCGTGTATGTGGTCAGAGGAGGACCCTAGCCTTGTATGTGGTCAGAGGAGGACCCTAGCCGTGTATGTGGTCAGAGGAGGAGCCTAGCCGTGTATGTGGTCAGAGGAGGACCCTAGCCGTGTATGTGTTAAGAGGAGGACCCTAGCTGTGTATGTGGTCAGAGGAGGACCCTAGCTGTGTATGTGGTCAGAGGAGGACCCTAGCCATGTATGTGTTAAGAGGAGGAGCCTAGCCATGTATGTGGTCAGAGGAGGACCCTAGCCTTGTATGTGGTCAGAGGAGGACCCTAGCCATGTATGTGGTAAGAGGAGGAGCCTAGCCTTGTATGTGTTCAGAGGAGGACCCTAGCCGTGTATGTGGTCAGAGGAGGACCTAGCCTTGTATGTGGTCAGAGGAGGACCCTAGCCGGTGTATGTGGTCAGAGGAGGACCCTAGCCATGTATGTGGTCAGAGGAGGACCCTAGGCGTGTATGTGGTCAGAGGAGGAGCCTAGCTGTGTATGTGGTCAGAGGAGGACCCTAGGCGTGTATGTGGTCAGAGGAGGAGCCTAGCTGTGTATGTGGTCAGAGGAGGACCCTAGCCGTGTATGTGGTCAGAGGAGGACCCTAGCCGTGTATGTGGTCAGAGGAGGACCCTAGCCATGAATGTGGTCAGAGGAGGACCCTAGCTGTGTATGTGTTCAGAGGAGGACCCTAGCCGTGTATGTGGTCAGAGGAGGACCCTAGCTAGTGGTCAGAGGAGGGACCATGATGTGGTCAGAGGAGGAGCCATGAAAGTGGTCAGAGGAGGACCCTAGGCCGTGTATGTGGTCAGAGGAGGACCCTAGCCGTGTATGTGGTCAGAGGAGGACCCTAGCTGTGTATGTGGTCAGAGGAGGAACCCTAGCCATGTATAGACATGTATGTGGTCAGAGGAGGACCCTAGCCGTGTATGTGGTCAGAGGAGAACCCTAGCCATGAATGTGGTCCAGAGGAGGACCCTAGGGTGAGGAGGACCCTGTATGTGGTCAGAGGAGGACCCTAGCCATGAATGTGGTCATGTGGTGGTCAGAGGAGGACCCTAGCGTGTATGTGGTCAGAGGAGGACCCTAGCTGTGTATGTGGTCAGAGGAGGACCCTAGCCGTGTATGAATGTGGTCAGAGGAGGACCCTAGCTGTGTATGTGGTCAGAGGAGGACCCTAGCCGTGTATGTGGTCAGAGGAGGAGCCTAGCCATGTATGTGGTCAGAGGAGGACCCTAGCCGTGTATGTGGTCAGAGGAGGACCCTAGGCATGTATGTGGTCAGAGGAGAACCCTAGCCATGTATGTGGTCAGAGGAGGACCCTAGGCGTGTATGTGGTCAGAGGAGGACCCTAGGCGTGTATGTGGTCAGAGGAGGACCCTAGCCATGAATGTGGTCAGTGTAGTCATCTGTCAGGTTGAGGGACATCCCAAACTCATCACACTTCATCCAATAGGACGATTCCTGTCACTATGGAAAAAGTTACCGGATTTCCGCTCTCATCATCAAACAGGATCTGCGATTCTCCCACATGGATGGCGATGGATTTCCTGCAGATGGTCCCGGCGCTGTAACAATTCACGTTTTCTACAATCACTGAGAAGCTTGTTGGTGTCCGACTCTGAAAGACAAGAAAACTCTGTCAGTCAGGTGACACTGAATCCGGCTGTCTAGAGGGATCCGCCCACAAGTCATGACCAATGGACAGTCGTCATATAATGGGGACAGGAGACACCCCCCCTCTCACCTTCACCAGATGAACTTTACATGTTCCCAGAAAATCAAAGGCCAAACCATCAAACGTTCGGAAATGGCGATCGCCGTAGAAGGTGCACATGGCCGGACATGGCCGAAAGGAACACTGGAAGGATCCATGATGGCAAACACTGCAAAACATTGTCAGCAGAAACTTCATTCACAGAAGTCATTTCTTCACAAGCTAAATTGTGGTCACCAAATACTGGACACATCACAATCTATGTGTGTGTGTGGTCACCGATTATTGGACACATCACAATCTATACATGTGGTCACCGACCATTGGATACAAAGTGATCGTTACATGTGGTCACCGACAATTGGATACTCCGTGATCTATACATGTGGTCACAGACCATTGGATACAAAGTGATCTATACATGTGGTCACCGACCATTGGATACTCTGTGATCGTTACATGTGGTCACCGACCATTGGATACAAAGTGATCGTTACATGTGGTCACCGACAATTGGATACTCCGTGATCTATACATGTGGTCACAGACCATTGGATACACAGTGATCTATACATGTGGTCACCGATTATTGGACGCATAGCAAACTATACATGTGGTCACCAACCATTGGATACAAAGTGATCGTTACATGTGGTCACCGACCATTGGGAACTCCGTGATCGTTACATGTGGTCACAGACCATTGGATACTCTGTGATCGTTACATGTGGTCACAGACTATTGGATACACAGTGATCTATACATGTGGTCACGGATTAGTGGGGCAGTCAGAGTCGGGATGTTGTGTCTGCAGGATCCTGATACATTGTAGGAGCCATGAACTGGGTAATGGCAGGAAGGTGGCCAAGACACTCTTGGGGTCATGTAAAGATTAGAATAAGAGTTTAGACTACCTCTTACGCCCCAGACTTCCCTCCGGCCCAATATATGCTCCATCCCACCTCCATGCCCCTCCCCCTGACCCTACACCTTATCAATTTAGCCAATCTCTGTGTCCCGCTCCACTGGAGGAGCTCCACACCACCCACAGTGGCTGAATGGTTCAAAAGAGTCGATAGAACGGCCGAAATGGAAAAACTCATTTACCAAACAAAAGACAATCCGACAAAATTTAGTACAACATGGGCTGGCTGGTTGCACTTTAGAGTCTCCTCACCGCAGATCATTCCGCCCGGTGACCCGACCTCTCAGCCATGATAGATATTGATCTGTCTCTGAAGCATCATAGTGTGTGGCTTATCATGCCCTCCCTCTGCCCATACCCTCCCTCTGCCCATACCCTTCCTCTGCCCATACCCTCCCTCTGCCCATACCCTTCCTCTGCCCATACCCTCCCTCTGCCCATACCCTTCCTCTGCCCATACCCTTCCTCTTACCCCATTGATCCTCACTGATCCTACTTAGGCGATCTCCACACCCTCGCAACTTGATACCAACATACCTCCTTCAATGTTCCGGCAGGAGCCCACACCCTAACGGATTCCCCCCTCCCCCCTAGATAACACATTACTACTGCAGAGCTTCCCCTCAATCATATGGGTACCGAATAGGTTTCATCCACATTCATTACTACACATGGCCCCCACCCATTCACAGTTAGAACCCTTTAGGGGTGAATGGGTTTAAGGGTGGCTTTGATCGGTACATAACATTACCCCGATTGGACCCCTCCCCCCACACCCACCCTTCCCCCCTCACACGGAGATGCTTAATGATCCTCAGTTATTATACCCCCGCTTTACCATAGGCCGACTTTACTGGGGCGGAGCTTCACCTGCACCACCATTGCAGAAGTCACTGAGTTATTATATTTCTGCTATACATGTTTATTGTACGACTTATTGATTGTATTCATAGCTTCTGTGTCACTGAATACCTGATAACTGGGATTTCATGTATATCTGGAAAATTCTAATAAACATTTATTGAAAAAGAATAAGAGTTTAGGGATAGGGTATAGGTTAGGGTAAGGATTAGGGTGAGAGTTAGATATAGGGATAGGATGAGGGTTTTGGTTAGCAGTAGGGTATAGGTTAGGGTAAGGATTAGGGTGAGAGTTAGATATAGGGATAGGATGAGGGTTTTGGTTAGCAGTAGGGTATAGGTTAAGATTATGGTAAGGATTAGGCTACATGCCCACGGACGTTTTTACAGCCGCTTTTATGAGCGTTTTTTGCAGCTTAAAAACGCCTCTCCACATCAGCCTATGGCCTCATGCCCACCATGGCGTTTTTAAGCTGTAAATGGAATAGTCGTTTTTAAGCTGCAAAAAAGACCCAGGACCAGCGCGTTCTGAGGCTCCAGCGCTAGAGCTGTAAAAACGTCAGACGCCGGTAAAACGTGTTAACCGCGATTTAATGAGGATTAACGCTGTATGCGTTTCTGTGTCTCTATTCAAAAATCAATGGTTCCCTATGGGAGCCCATTGTTTTGAATAGAAGTAGCACCAGAAGTCGGATCCAGATGATCCGATCTGCGGTGTGACTTGTGTGCTGAGAATCTTGAAGGGGAACCCCGACAATTCTTCATCAGGTTCCCCCCAAGATCCTTACCAGACCCTTATCAGAGCACGCAGCCCGGCAGGTCAGGAAAGGGGGGGGGAACGTGCGAGCGCCCCCCGGACCATACCAGGCCATATGTCCTCAACATGGGGGGGTTGGTGCTTTGGGGCAGGGGGGGCCCTGCGCCCCCCACCCCAAAGCGCCTCGTCTCCACGTTGATGAGGACAAGGGCCTCTTCCCGACAACACTTGCCCTGTGGTTGTCGGGGTCTGCAGGCGGGGACTTATCATCCCCTTTAACAAGGCCCCCCCCCAGATCACAGCCCCCCACCCTAGGTGAATGAGTATGGGGTACATCGTACGCCTACCCATTCACCTAAAAAAAAAAGTAAAAAATAAACACACTACACAGGTTTTTTAAATATTTTATTAAAGCAGCTCCGGCTCTTTTCCTCTCTCCGAAGTCTTCTGCTCTTTTTCCGGGTCTTCTCTGAAGTCTTCTGCTCTTTTTCCGGGTCTTCTCCGATGTCTTCTGCTCTTCTTCCGGGTCTTCTCCGATGTCTTCTGCTCTTCTTCCGGGTCTTCTCCGATGTCTTCTGCTCTTTTTCCGGGTCTTCTCCGATGTCTTCTGCTCTTTTTCCGGGTCTTCTCCGATGTCTTCTGCTCTTCTTCCGGGTCTTCTCCGAAGTCTTCTGCTCTTTTTCCGGGTCTTCTCCGATGTCTTCTGCTCTTTTTCCGGGTCTTCTCCGATGTCTTCTGCTCTTCTTCCAGGTCTTCTCCGATGTCTTCTGCTCTTTTGTCGGTCTTCTCCGATGTCTTCTGCTCTTCTTCCAGGTCTTCTCCGATGTCTTCTGCTCTTTTGTCGGTCTTCTCCGATGTCTTCTTCTCTTTTTCCGGGTCTTCTCCGATGTCTTCTGCTCTTTTTCCGGGTCTTCTCCGATGTCTTCTGCTCTTTTTCGGGTCTTCTCCGATGTCTTCTGCTCTTTTTCCGGGTCTTCTCCGAAGTCTTCTGCTCTTTTTCCGGGTCTTCTCCGATGTCTTCTGCTCTTTTTCCGGGTCTTCTCCGATGTCTTCTGCTCTTTTTCCGGGTCTTCTCGAAGTGTCTTCTCCGCTCTCTTCTGCCGGGTCTTCTCCGATGTCTTCTGCTCTTTTGCCGGGTCTTCTCCGAAGTCTTCTCCGAAGTCTTCTGTCTTTTTCCGGGTCTTCTCCGATGTCTTCTTCTCTCATTCCCTTCTGGGTCTCTGTTTCTTTTTCCGGGTCTTCTCCGATGTCTTCTGCTCTTCTTTTTCCGGGTCTTCTCCGATCTTCTGGGTCTTCTCCGATGTCTTTTTTCTGCTCTTTTTTCGGGTCTTCCGATTCTCTGCTCTTTTTTTTTCTTACGGGTCTTCTCCGAGTCTTCTGCTCTTTTTCCGGGTCTTCTCTCTGCCTCTTTTTTCCTTCGATGTCTTCTGCTCTTTTTCCGGGTTTTCCGATCCCCCCTCTGGTCTTTTTCCGGGTCTTCTCAGATGTCTTCTGCTCTTTTTCCGGGTCTTCTCCGAAGTCTTCTGCTCTTTTTCCGGTCTTCTCCGAGTTCTTCTGCTCTTTCTTCTCCGATGTCTTCTGCTCTTTTTCGGGGTCTTCTCCGATGTCTTCTGCTCTTTTTCTGGGTCTTCTCCGATGTCCAACCGGGTCTTCTCCGATGTCTTCTGCTCTTTTTCCGGGTCTTCTCCGATGTCTTCTGCTCTTTTTCCGGGTCTTCTCCGATGTCTTCTGCTCTTTTTCCGGGTCTTCTCCGATGTCTTCTGCTCTTTTTCCGGGTCTTCTCCGATGTCTTCTGCTCTTCTTCCGGGTCTTCTCCGATGTCTTCTGCTCTTCTTCCAGGTCTTCTCTGATGTCTTCTGCTCTTTTTTGTTGACTCAATGCGATCACCTGGGGTATTATGGGGTAATGACATCACAAGAGGCGTGGCCTCTAACGTCATTGGATGGCCTGGACCCATGCCAATATAAGTCTTTGCACACGGCGGACCCAGAATTACACCGGGAGATCACGTCGAGTCAACGTCGGAAGAAGAACAGAGGGAGAAGACTCCGGCAAAAGAGCAGAAGACAGCGGAGAAGACCGCCCCCCCCCCCTTCCTAACCTGCCGGGCTGCGTGCTCGGATAAGGGTCTGGTAAGGATCTTGGGGGGAACCTCACGCCTTCAAGATTCTCAGCACACAAGTCACACCGCAGATCGGATCATCTGGATCCGACTTCTGGTGTGACTTCTATTCAAATCAATGGGCTCCCATAGGGAACAAATGATTTTGAATAGACACAGAAACGCGGCTGAAAGCAAGCGTGGCGAAACGTTCAGTGACGCCGATGCAAAACGTGAAAAAAAACGCCTTATTAATGCCGCTGTGTTCCTGGCGTCGGTGCGGGCTTTGCAGCTCGTGTTTTTAAAACGTCCGTGGACACGTAGGCTTAAGATTATGGATTGGGATAGAGACAGGGTAAGGATTCGGATCAGAACTTACCAGGTGTGACACGAGGAAGTGACCACCTCTCCCGGGAAATATTCCTTGGCCTTCCAGGAACAGGGACAGGCATCTGGAGGAAAACACTCATTGCCGTGCTTAACCAGCCTGGAAAGAGAAGACAGACCACCGATCACACATCACCTCCTACATGGGGCCACTCTGGGGAGATCTCCCCGACTTCCTGATCACCCCGTGGCCCCCGTCACCTCCCACATCTGATCACCCGGTGGCCCCGGCACCTCCCACATCTGATCACCCGGTGGCCCCCGGCACCACCCACATCTGATCACCCGGTGGCCCCCGGCACCACCCACATCTGATCACCCGGTGGCCCCCGGCACCACCCACATCTGATCACCCGGTGGCCCCCGGCACCACCCACATCTGATCACCCGGTGGTCCCCGGAACCACTAACATCTAATCACCCGGTGGTCCCCGGCACCTCCCACATCTGATCACCCGGTGGCCCCAGGCACCTCCCACATCTGATCACCCAGTGGCCCCCGGCACCTCCCACATCTGATCACCCGGTGGCCCCCGGCACCTCCCACATCTGATCACCCGGTGGCCCCAGGCACCACCCACATCTGATCACCTAGTGGTCCCCGGCACCTCCCACATCTGATCACCCGGTGGCCCCGGCACCACCCACATCTGATCACCCGGTGGCCCCGGCACCACCCACATCTGATCACCCGGTGGCCCCAGGCACCACCCACATCTGATCACCCGGTGGCCCCAGGCACCACCCACATCTGATCACCCAGTGGTCCCCGGCACCTCCCACATCTGATCACCCGGTGGCCCCCGGCACCACCCACATCTGATCACCCGGTGGCCCCCAGCACCACTAACATCTAATCACCCGGTGGCCCCCGGCACCACCCAGGAGATGGACAGAGAGAGAGAGGAGACGGACGGACAGAGAGAGAGAGAGAGGGACGGGCGAGAGAGAGAGAGAGGGACGGACAGAGAGAGAAAGAGAGAGGGGACAGGTGGAGAGAGAGAGAGGGACGGGCGGAGAGAGAGAGGGACGGGTGGACAGCGAGAGGAGACGGACGGGGAGAGA